>CM076846.1:96643616-97243616 GCA_039519185.1 Astragalus membranaceus | reverse complement strand
CATAATAAACTGCTAGAGTTAGTAAGGGGTCTCGATAGGACTCACTGAGATAATGTTTATCTCACCCTTTATTATTGTGGTTTTTACAGAGAAACAGAGGAAAGCAAAGGTGAAGAAGAACGATTAGCAGAGGTGACTCATGGAGTTATCGGAGAAAACTGTTTTAAGATTATGCCTTTTCCCTTTTGTTGTCTTTGTATTATCGATTGTATAACTATTACTAACTAACAGTTGTAAATCGTTTCCGCTACTTATGTTTTGGATACTGAACACCAGGTTATATAAGTTTGAAGTCATGAGACTTAAGTACTTTATGTTAAGTTTAATGAGGTTCATGGAACCATTGGATAATTATTTATCGAAGTTTTTAGTTGTGTTTAAAATTCAATAACAAGAAGTTACTCTGATGTATGCCAAGTGGTACATTTTGGTATTTCTACAAGCTAGAAATACTGGGGTGTTACTGGTGTGGACTCGACTAGTACTCGGGTTCGATCCCCAATGATGGAACAAATTGGAGTCTGGCTTTACTTATCTCCCGGCCGAGCTCTGGTCTATTTAGGGTTGCTCTCTCCTAGACATCAGAGTAGGGTCAAAGACCTCTTGATAAAAAAAAACACCATTATAATTTTACGTAAATACTTGAAATTATTTTAATTGTTAGTATTCCATACACGGTTTTCCGTATTTCCATATTTGAAATAATGACAATAAAATCTTGTAATTTCATGTATTTCCATATATGGATTCAGTCAAAACACTTTTATTTTTTACCATTTATTTTTCATTGCTCAAATTATTTATGTATTTCCATATATGGTACCCACCCCTATTCTCCCTCACTTATATAAAATATGCATCGAAAGCATGCATTAGAGGAAGTGGTAGTGAAAGCTCTGATTGCTTCATGTTTCCTGGTTTTCCGGGATTTCCCGGCATACCTGGATTTGGTACACCTGGTACGGTCGATATTCCAAGAAATGCAGGTGAAATCAAGTATGGATCGAAAGCATGCATTAAAGGAAGCGAGGGTGAAAGCTCTAATTGCTTCATGTTTCCTGGTTTTCCAGGAATTCCCGGCATACCTGGATTTGGTACACCTGGTACGACCGATATTATCACATTGAATACTTATTCTATTTAGTTTGTGAATGCGTGGATGGAGTTTTTAGTGGAAGTTTATAACAAAGAAACAACTAAATCGCTTGCGATTACTATTATTAATATCATCATCAATAGAATATCTTAACCTATTGAAGTTGCTCTTTTATCCAACCTAATAATCTTAAATCTCACATCTATTGTTAAAAATATCACATCTATTGTTGTTGTGTCAACTTTAAGAAAACGATTTGGAGGAAACTCGCGATTTGTATTGATCTATAACACCCCAATATTTCTAACATGTAGATACATTGAGATGCACATTTGTGCCAATAATCAGAGGACAAAATCCTTGTTTAGATATTGAACCTACTAACTTTTTCCAATAATAAAACACAATGTCTCGGATCAACTTGTCTGCATGTCCATGAAGTTTAACTTGATCCTCAACTCAAAAGGAATACAAGGTCTATTGTTCAATATCATAACCAGAGAAGCGGAATAGGTTCATACAACTCATATTCAATACAAGTTACATAACCATAACAGAAAACAACAAGAGAAAAATAGTCGGAAACTCAAGACTACAAGTCTTCGGCATCTCCATAAGCACGTCACCTACTCGTGTTGCCTTGTCTTCCTCTTGCCCTGTTTCTCTGTAAAACCACAATAATGATAGGGTGAGATAACATATCTCAGTGAGTTCTATCGTACCCCCTCACTATCACTTGGTTCAATAATAAAACCGTTGCAACATAGTTAAATTTATAAACTATTTGCTCATATATATATATATATATATATATATATATATATATATATATATATATATATATATATATATATATATATATATATCTACTTAGCCCATTACCGACCATGCAACAGCCACAATCTCGGCATCTAATGTGCTATTTATTTATTCTTAAGCCTTGTATGTTACTTTACTATTACAAGCTTACCAATCGAAACACCGACCGTGCACACAACCACAATCTCGGTGAATCGTATAGTTACCTTAGCAGTACATCGACCGTGCACACAACCACAATCTCGATGAACCCCCGTTAGTATCTATTCCATAACGTTTCCAGGGCCTAGGGTGAGGGCTCATGACCTTCCCTTCCTAGTATGTGAGTCGTTCGGTCGTCACCCAACTTGATATAATCTATATATCACACCCGCATTGGGCCGACTTCTATATTCGATATAATCTATATCTGATAAGTCTATTTTTAGAGTCTTTTTAATAGTTATTTTCATTAAGTTTTTTTAGGTATTTTAATAGCTATTTTACTACAAATGTTTGCTTTTTATTTTGGACCAAAAGAGAAAATATGAGCTAAAATGAAGAAAAAAGGAAATATTTGAGGAGGAGCAATTTTTAAGGCACTAGACACCCCCAGGGCGCCAAGGGCCCCAAAAAACGCAACACAGGAGCAAAACTGGCGAAACTGGCGCAAGACAGGGACCCATGGGCGCCAAAAACGCAACACAGGAACTGGCGCAGGCATGGGCGCCATGGGCGCCAAAAACGCAACACAGAAACTGGCGCAGGAACTGGCGCAGGGATGGGCGCCATGGGCGCCGTGGGCGCCAAAATGCTGGAAAATTTGGCTACGGCCACTTTTTGATGGCCACCTTTGCCAACTTGATTTTTTTCTTCTTTTTGACCATTTTGCCCTCAACCTAAGCCCTTTGTCAACTTGTTGATGGCTATGCTTTCTCCACTTGTTGATGGATATTTTTGCCCACTTGTTGATGGCTTTGCCTTGCCCACTTGTTGATGGTCCTATCTTTGCCAAAACTTGTAATTTACTATTTTGCCCCTCCCTCATATTTTCCTATAAATAGGTCCTTGATCCTCACTTGTAAAGCACTTGAATTTTGTGACAAAGTTCATCTCAAAAATTCTCTAAAGATTGTTCTTCATGTTCTTCATCTTCTTCTACTTTCTTCCTATTTAAATTCTTGCAATTTATTTTCTAAGTCTTTTATTTTTCTTGCACATTTACTTTCTTGCCCCTTTATTTTCCAAGTCATTTACTTTCTTGCCCCTTTATTTTCCAAGTCATTTATTTTCTTGCCCTTTATTTTCCAAGTCATTTACTTTCTTGCCCCTTTATTTTCCAAGTCATTTACTTTCTTGCCCCTTTATTTTCCAAGTCATTTACTTTCTTGCCCCTTTTTTTTCCAACTCATTTATTTTCTTGCCCTTTATTTTCCAAGTCATTTATTTTCTTGCCTTTTATTTTCCATGTCATTTATTTTCTTGCCCTTTATTTTCCAAGTCATTTATTTTCTTGCCCTTTATTTTTCAAGTCATTTATTTTCTTGCCCTTTATTTTCCAAGTCATTTATTTTCTTGCCCTTTATTTTGCAAGTCATTTATTTTCTTGCCCTTTATTTTCCAAGTCAGTTATTTTCTTGCCCTTTATTTTCCAAGCCATTTATTTTCTTTTCTCCTCTTTTGTCTACAATGATCATGAGTGAGTAGATTTTACTAAAACATTCCTTCTTTCTAAAGACACTTTCTTTTCAGTTAATCAACTTTGAAAAATTAAATTGGTAATCACCTAGGCTCTCCCTGTGGATCGATAACTCTTTTTATTACGCGACAAGACCGTGCACTTGCGGCCTATGAAGTTTTTGGCGCCGTTGCCGGGGAGGCAGTGATATTAATTAAGTTTTTCGAAATCAGTTAGACTGAAGTTTTATTTTCTTTATTTTTTACTTTTTCTTCTCTTGTCCCTCGAATGCGAAGAACCAGAAGTTTCGGAAAAACTGTTCAACAAATTCCCGAAATCGAAAGGTTCTTACATAGAAGGAGGAGAGAAATTCCCGATAACCAAATGGCGGCTAATGAAAATCGTGCTCTCAAAGAGTACGCAACACCTTCAGCAGAGCCATCGGCTGCCATTGTACATCCGAATGTGGAAGCAAATAATTTTGAACTCAAAACATCTCTGCTTTCAATGGTTCAACAAAACCAATTTTCTGGTTCTCCCACGGAGGACCCAAATCTTCATATTTCAATTTTTCTAGAATACTGTGGAACTCTCAAATTGAACGGGGTACCTCCAGATGCCATAAGACTAAAACTCTTCCCTTTTTCATTAAGGGATAGAGCAAGAGCATGGCTACATTCTTTACCTTCGGAATCCATTACCAGATGGGGCCAGTTAAAACAAGCTTTTCTTGCTAAGTTCTTTCCCCCAAGTAAAACAGCTCAAATGAGAAATCAAATTACTCGATTTTCTCAAAACGACGGGGAATCTCTTTATGATGCTTGGGAACGTTTCAAAGAAGTGTTAAGGCTATGCCCCCATCATGGACTAGAGAAATGGCTCGTTGATCACACTTTTTATAATGGATTACAATATGCAACAAGAATGACTGTTGATGCAGCTGCAGGTGGAGCTTTAATGAACAAAAATTTTACTGAAGCTTATGCACTCGTTGAAGATATGGCTCAAAACCATTGTCAATGGACAAGTGAGCGAGCCATAATGAATAAACCAGCCTCATCAAAAGAGCCAGGTAAATATGAAATATCTGCTGTTGATCATCTTACCTCAAAAGTGGACGCACTTTTTCAAACATTTGAAAAATTAAATGTAAGTGCCGTCTCACAAACTTCTTCTCCTATTACTCCACCATGTGAATTATGTGGGGTTGTTGGCCATATTGGAGCTGAATGCCAGCTTGAGGCATCTAGTGCTGGAAACGAGCATGTAAACTATGCTCAAAAGGAAGATCTGTTTTCAAATACTTATAATCCTGGGTGGAGGAATCATCCAAATTTTTCTTATAAAAAATCCTCCACCCAATCCAGCACCTAGACACCTCCTGTCTTTCAAAATCAAAGGGTTTTTAACAACCCACAAAACAACCCGCAAAAGTCGAACTTGGAATTTTTGATGGAAAAATTTGTGTCATCTCAAACAAAACAAAATGAAGAATTCAAAAATCAAACTGGTTATTTGAATGACACACTTATCAAATTAGTATCAAAAGTCGACTCTATTGCCACTCATAATAAAATGCTTGAAAATCAAATAACTCAAGTGGCAACACAGATGGCTTCATCCTCTAAATCTTCAGGGGTATTTCCTGGGCAACCAGAACAAAATCCAAAAGGCCAAATACATGCCGTCACCCTTAGAAGCGGAAAACAGTTAGAGGAACCAAGAGCAAACCGAGAAAAAATTGTGAGTGAAAAACATAATTTACCAGGTGAGAAAAAAGAGAAAGAAAAAGAGAAAGAACCAGAAAAAGAAAGAGAAGAACCACACATCCTGCAACACCCAAAATCTACCTGGCGTTTTACTTGCAAAATATCAGAGTTTCAAAATCACTTTTGAGTGCTACAATTTCTTCAACGTAAAAAAAAACCACTTTCAAAACGTAATCCAATTTCATTTATAAAGCAGCGGAATCTCAAAAATTAGTTTAACTTAGTCGTACTTCAAAAGATAACTTTCTTTCAAAATGCAGCGGAATTCAATTTAAGTGTCGACATAAACAATACAAAATCCAACTAACAGAAAACGTGGATAATCAAGAGAAAACAACGTTCGTCCCCCCCTGAGTGCTACCTATCAGAGCCGACGACACCGAACAAATGGAAGACTAGGGTCTTCCCTCGCAAACACCTGTAAGTTACCACATAGGGGTAACGAACCACAGAAAGGGGTGAGATATCTCACACATAATAGGATAAAATGATTAGGGAATATGTTAGAGTATAACACCTACGTCTACCACACCAATCACAAACATCAATTACAACACCAAGGGTAAAACAGTCAATCTCATCATCAACGGTAAAACAGTCAATCTCATCATCAAGGGTAAAACAGTCAATTTCATCAAGTTATAAACATCACAGTCATCATTAACACAAATATCACCAAGGTACAGTCACCAAGGTCGTCACACATGTTATGATATGCATGAATGCAGTATGCATGTGGATCCATAGGCCGAAGCCTCTACTCGTCATAATAGGCCGAAGCCTCTGCTCGTCGTAATAGGCCGAAGCCTCTGCTCGTCATGATAGGCCGAAGCCTCTGCTCGTCATAATATGCACATGAGTTATGCGACACTATGTACAATGCACCAGAAAATAATCAACAACCAAGATCAACTCAGTGATACCACAACACTGACGCCAATAACTCATGATAGGCCGAAGCCTCTGCTCGTCGTAATATGCACCGTCACACACCAATATCACACCAATGATTAATGAAATTCATCACACCAAATAATTAATGGAATTCGTCACACCCAATAATCAATAGGCCCACCGGAACTATTAATTCACCCACCGATCACACCATAATACACTCACCAAATCAACCCACCACTCACACCAACACCAATTTCAATTAGGCCAATTTAGGATTTGACACAAAATAGGGAAAGTGAGTAAAAATTGCAATTTGGACACTGGAACACTTCAGTCCAGAACCACCAGTAAAATAATCCATTTTTACATAAAACCAAAATAATTGGATAGACACCGAATTTAGCTTCGAAACGCATTTTGAACCGCCAAATTTGGACAACCGAGTCAAAAGATATTTAGAAAACAAATTTGGGAACAACAGCGACACCCTGGGCTACGCGAACACGGCAGCCAGAATTCGGCGAATTAGTTAAAATAGTAAACGACGTCGGATTTCAACAAACGACCCCTCTACAGAAACCTGAGAATGTCTAGTTCCTGACTATGGTTTTATTTTTTCGAAACAATGAACCAATTAGTACAGTTTCAACAAACAAGCATCAGGGTTCAGAAAACGGGTCAGCCACCATGACCTAACTTGTGGCATCTCTAGAATGATCAAAACTCAACCAAAAGACATGGGGTTTGTGCCCAAACGAAGGAAATTGAATCTAGTTTTCAAAGAGGCAGGAACCATTCAAAACGGAGCTCAGATGAAAACGTTATAACCGAAATACCAAACCTAGACACCGAATTACTCCAGGATATTTCCCTAAATTGTGACACCTATATCTCGAGCCACACGACTCCAATTTCAATCAAACCAGTGCCAAATCAAAGATAAATAAGTCTAGTTTCTAAAATGGTAAACCACACAATTTTTGGACTACCAGAAAACACGTAGCATCAAAAGAAACGAACCTACGTTCAGAGTTCCCCAACAGTAAGTTTTAACACCATAATTATACAATTAACACCAAATTAATTCACCAATCATATTTTAATCATCAAATCAGTTTGTCCACTGTTAACATCATCATCAAATTCGCATGATTCATCAACCATAGTGTAATACCCCCAATTTTCGCTATTTAAATTATTTAGCGTGAAATGATTTTTATTAATTTAAATGAGTTGCTTGAAAAATAATTTGCTTGGATTTACAATTAATTTAATTATGTGACAAATTGAGTTAATTGCATCATCTTAGTTTATTAGGAGTGAGGGAGTCATTAGGGAAGAAATGTGTAAGTGAGGGGCAATGTAGTCTTTTACCTTATCCCTTTATAAACCCATTTCAGCTGAAACATAAACACAAACATATCACTTACTGAAAATCTGAAATCAGAAGGTTGGGAGAGGAGAGAATGCGTGAGGGCTAGGGGAGGAAGGAGAAGAGAGTTCTCTCTCAAATCTTAATGCATGTCTCATCTATCACCACCATTCATCTCCATATTTCATGCTCTTCAATTTGATGCCACTTTTGAAGCCATAGACCACCTACTGTACCAATATCACGAATTGGGTTCTGTTGTGAGTTACTAGAAGCAGTTTGTTGAAGTTCTTGGGGCAAGCACAGAATCCAGTGAAAAATCCGTTGGAACCTTTTTCAGTGTTTCGTTCGTATCTCCCTGTACTGACCTCCGATCATCGTGATTCTTGTCCCTCTGGAAACTAGACACAAAGCTCTTCATTTTGGGCACAAGAACCGCATGATTTCATTGAGAAATGAGAGAGATATCACACTCACAACATTCGGTTTAAGAATCAGCCACTGTTCCGAAGCAGTCCTATTGTTTTGTTAATATCTCCCAAACCACTGGTTGCATGTTAGTGAATCTTTCTCCATCAGAAAGTAGACAAAATTCCCTTCACCGTAGACCCTCGTTTTGCTAAGATTGGTGGAGATTTGAGTGAGTTACGCTTGTTGCAAATTGGCGGTGTGTTGCTGGAAATAGCTGAAGCGGATTCGTGATTCCGTTAGTTCGTGTTCGAGAAGTTTCGGCGTAGGGGGTATCGTCGTCACGAAAAGGTGAGTTCTAATACTCACTAGGATTGTTTTCAGCCTTTGCATTTTAATTGAGTCGCGAATTTGTGAAAATCCGGTGCGAAACCGTTTTGCGAAAATATCGTTGAATCATGAGATTGATAAATCGTTGGACTGAAATTGTGATTAAAATTGCATGATTGAGTGTGATTGTTGAATGAATATTATTGATTGTACTGAATGTACTGGTTTCCATGTCTGTATTGATGTGTTATCGAGTTTGAATGTGAATCGGAATGGACATGGGAACGATCGGAATAGAAAAGAAAACGCGAAAACAGTTTTTCTGAAATACAGAGAGTCACGCACGGATCGTGTGTATGGGCGCACGGGTCGTGCGTGAGACTCTGAACCTCATGGTGCCGTTTTTGAAAACGCACACGGGTCGTGCGCCATAGCGCACGGACCGTGCGTATCCTTCTGATGCCAACTTTTAAAATGTCCTAAGCTATTCCGAATGGTCCCAAGTCCCTTATAATCCACTCTCCAAATCTCCCCAAGGATGGGAGCACTGAAATTCCATGTGTTTGACTGTGATTGAATCCAAGTTATATTAGTGCCATGTGATTGGTTATGTTTAGATTATGTTCAGGTGCAGGGAATGCTCATGTGATTGACCATTGATTTCATGTTATGAATTTGTGTTTGATGTATTGTGCTGGATTGACTGGTTTGGTAAGACTGATAAGATAAGTTAGCGAACCTTAGTAATCCATGAGAGATCACTTAATAATTAGACTTAGTTAGTAATTAGATCACGTTAGTAATAAGTTTATGTTAGGATCAGTTCATGTTAAGTTAAGTTCATGATTATGTTCAGTTTATCGTTATGTTAAGTTCTTTGTTCAGTTCAGTTCAGGTATATTAAAATATATACATCAGTTCAGTTAGGGTGACGACCCTATTTCAGTTTAGTGTGCTAGGGGAGGGGAAGTCATGAGCCCTATGAACCTAGGCCCCATCAGGGACCCAGCCGATTAGTGGGGACGGGTTCACCGGAAGCTTATTATGCCAAGTGACCGGTGACACGCTAAAATATCAGTTCAGTTTATGTGTTGTTTCTTGTAACCGGCTTAAGGGTTATGAGGACAACGTTTAGTTCAGTTTATGAGTTGCGTCTTGTAACCGGCTTAAGGGTTATAAGGACAACTTCAGTTAGTTAGCCACATAGTCAATTTTGAGGACTATGAGTTAGAATCAGAATAATGAATCAAGCATAATTGAACCGAGAGAATTAGTAAGGGGTCGCGATAGAACTCACTGAGACAAGTTGTCTCACCCAATCCATTGTTGTTGTTTTTCAGTTAAGCAGGGAAAGATGAAGACCGTGAGGCACGGCTATGGAGACGCTTGAGGAGCAGTTGCTATCGTTGTTTTTTTTATGTCTTGTATTTCAGTTTCCTTTGTATCTCTGTATTTTGTATTCAGTATCTTAAGAATACTCGATTGTACGACTTATGTATTTCAAGTTGTGAATCGCTTCCGCAGACTTTCGGTTTTGAGTACTGAACACTAGTTGAGGGTGTAAGGACCGCTTTATGTATATTATGTTCAGTTATGTAAGCGAACTTGATGGGTTTTTAGCATCGAGTATTAGTATGTGTTCAGTATTTAAAAAGGAAGTTACTCTGATGTATGCCAGTAGTGCGCTTCGGTAATTTCTACAAGTTAGAAATTAACGGGGTGTTACAATTGGTATCAGAGCAGTTCGACCTAGTCGGGCTTAGAATCATGAGTCTCTTAAGTCCTCTAAGTGTGATTCCTCTTAGTATGCTATTAGACGTTTAGCCTGATCAACTAAACACTTTGTGCATATTTCGCAGAATCATGGCTGGTGGAAGTAGGAGAAGCGTCCCTATTGATCCAAATACCGAATGGATGCAGAATGTCATCGAGACGCAACAAAAGATGATGAATGACATGATGCAAATGCAGCAGCAGCAGATGGCTCAAATGGCCCAAATGCATCATGAGAGGATGAATCAGCAACAACCGAATGTCCAACAACCTCCTCTAGAAGATCCGAATAGGGCTTACTTTCGTTTCCAGAAGATGAATCCCCAGAGTTTTAAGGGAGAACCTGAGGTGATGGTATCACATTTCTGGTTGGATTCGATGGAGAAGATTTTTAGGACTCTTCAATGCAGCGAAGAAGAGAAGGTTCTCTTTGCCGCCCATATGCTCGAGGAAGATGCTCAGACCTGGTGGACCAATGCTCATGATTTGATGGTGAACCAGGGAACTCCTGTTACCTGGGTTAACTTCAAGGAGATGTTTATTGGTCACTTCTTCCCTCCGGTGATGAAGTTAAGCAAGCAAGCCGAGTTTGTTAACTTGAGGCAAGGTGAGATGTCGGTGGGTGAGTTCACCGCCAAGTTCGAAAGGCTGTCGCAGTTTTATCAATTGGCAAAGCATGCCCCTAATGATGAGTGGAAGATGCAGATGTACAAAGCAGGTCTTCGTGCGGATGTGGCCCAAGGTCTTAGCTCTTATGCTATGACCAGTTATGCTGGATTGGTGCAACAAGCTTATGTGGCAGAGGCAGATCTCAACAAGATGTATGAGGAAAGGAAAGCGTATCGGAAAGAGAAGAGGAAAACCTTGGAATTGTCATCCCCAAGTGATGAACCGAGGAGTACCTACAACAAAGGGAAGCAACCTACAGCATCCGAACTACTAAGGTCCGGTAAGTGTCCGAAATGTGGAAGGCCTCACACTGGAGAATGTCGCCAGGGATCGACGATGTGTTACTACTGCAAGGAAGAAGGGCATTATGCTAACGAATGCCCGGTGAAGAAGAGGAATCGAGAAGGGAATTCTAACTCCGCAAGCGGAAAGGTCTTTGTGTTGGACGCTCAGAAAGGCGAAGCCGATGCCGGATCAGCGAAAGGTATATTGTGTGCTAATTGTTTTGATTGGTCCAATTTTGAGGACAAAATTTTTAAAAAGTTGGGGTGATTGTAATACCCCCAATTTTCGCTATTTAAATTATTTAGCGTGAAATGATTTTTATTAATTTAAATGAGTTGCTTGAAAAATAATTTGCTTGGATTTACAATTAATTTAATTATGTGACAAATTGAGTTAATTGCATCATCTTAGTTTATTAGGAGTGAGGGAGTCATTAGGGAAGAAATGTGTAAGTGAGGGGCAATGTAGTCTTTTACCTTATCCCTTTATAAACCCATTTCAGCTGAAACATAAACACAAACATATCACTTACTGAAAATCTGAAATCAGAAGGTTGGGAGAGGAGAGAATGCGTGAGGGCTAGGGGAGGAAGGAGAAGAGAGTTCTCTCTCAAATCTTAATGCATGTCTCATCTATCACCACCATTCATCTCCATATTTCATGCTCTTCAATTTGATGCCACTTTTGAAGCCATAGACCACCTACTGTACCAATATCACGAATTGGGTTCTGTTGTGAGTTACTAGAAGCAGTTTGTTGAAGTTCTTGGTGCAAGCACAGAATCCAGTGAAAAATCCGTTGGAACCTTTTTCAGTGTTTCGTTCGTATCTCCCTGTACTGACCTCCGATCATCGTGATTCTTGTCCCTCTGGAAACTAGACACAAAGCTCTTCATTTTGGGCACAAGAACCGCATGATTTCATTGAGAAATGAGAGAGATATCACACTCACAACATTCGGTTTAAGAATCAGCCACTGTTCCGAAGCAGTCCTATTGTTTTGTTAATATCTCCCAAACCACTGGTTGCATGTTAGTGAATCTTTCTCCATCAGAAAGTAGACAAAATTCCCTTCACCGTAGACCCTCGTTTTGCTAAGATTGGTGGAGATTTGAGTGAGTTACGCTTGTTGCAAATTGGCGGTGTGTTGCTGGAAATAGCTGAAGCGGATTCGTGATTCCGTTAGTTCGTGTTCGAGAAGTTTCGGCGTAGGGGGTATCGTCGTCACGAAAAGGTGAGTTCTAATACTCACTAGGATTGTTTTCAGCCTTTGCATTTTAATTGAGTCGCGAATTTGTGAAAATCCGGTGCGAAACCGTTTTGCGAAAATATCGTTGAATCATGAGATTGATAAATCGTTGGACTGAAATTGTGATTAAAATTGCATGATTGAGTGTGATTGTTGAATGAATATTATTGATTGTACTGAATGTACTGGTTTCCATGTCTGTATTGATGTGTTATCGAGTTTGAATGTGAATCGGAATGGACATGGGAACGATCGGAATAGAAAAGAAAACGCGAAAACAGTTTTTCTGAAATACAGAGAGTCACGCACGGATCGTGTGTATGGGCGCACGGGTCGTGCGTGAGACTCTGAACCTCATGGTGCCGTTTTTGAAAACGCACACGGGTCGTGCGCCATAGCGCACGGACCGTGCGTATCCTTCTGATGCCAACTTTTAAAATGTCCTAAGCTATTCCGAATGGTCCCAAGTCCCTTATAATCCACTCTCCAAATCTCCCCAAGGATGGGAGCACTGAAATTCCATGTGTTTGACTGTGATTGAATCCAAGTTATATTAGTGCCATGTGATTGGTTATGTTTAGATTATGTTCAGGTGCAGGGAATGCTCATGTGATTGACCATTGATTTCATGTTATGAATTTGTGTTTGATGTATTGTGCTGGATTGACTGGTTTGGTAAGACTGATAAGATAAGTTAGCGAACCTTAGTAATCCATGAGAGATCACTTAATAATTAGACTTAGTTAGTAATTAGATCACGTTAGTAATAAGTTTATGTTAGGATCAGTTCATGTTAAGTTAAGTTCATGATTATGTTCAGTTTATCGTTATGTTAAGTTCTTTGTTCAGTTCAGTTCAGGTATATTAAAATATATACATCAGTTCAGTTAGGGTGACGACCCTATTTCAGTTTAGTGTGCTAGGGGAGGGGAAGTCATGAGCCCTATGAACCTAGGCCCCATCAGGGACCCAGCCGATTAGTGGGGACGGGTTCACCGGAAGCTTATTATGCCAAGTGACCGGTGACACGCTAAAATATCAGTTCAGTTTATGTGTTGTTTCTTGTAACCGGCTTAAGGGTTATGAGGACAACGTTTAGTTCAGTTTATGAGTTGCGTCTTGTAACCGGCTTAAGGGTTATAAGGACAACTTCAGTTAGTTAGCCACATAGTCAATTTTGAGGACTATGAGTTAGAATCAGAATAATGAATCAAGCATAATTGAACCGAGAGAATTAGTAAGGGGTCGCGATAGAACTCACTGAGACAAGTTGTCTCACCCAATCCATTGTTGTTGTTTTTCAGTTAAGCAGGGAAAGATGAAGACCGTGAGGCACGGCTATGGAGACGCTTGAGGAGCAGTTGCTATCGTTGTTTTTTTTATGTCTTGTATTTCAGTTTCCTTTGTATCTCTGTATTTTGTATTCAGTATCTTAAGAATACTCGATTGTACGACTTATGTATTTCAAGTTGTGAATCGCTTCCGCAGACTTTCGGTTTTGAGTACTGAACACTAGTTGAGGGTGTAAGGACCGCTTTATGTATATTATGTTCAGTTATGTAAGCGAACTTGATGGGTTTTTAGCATCGAGTATTAGTATGTGTTCAGTATTTAAAAAGGAAGTTACTCTGATGTATGCCAGTAGTGCGCTTCGGTAATTTCTACAAGTTAGAAATTAACGGGGTGTTACACATAGCATCAAAAACATTGCATCAAACACATGGCATGCGATTAGGATTATCATCAATCAATGCATCATAGAGGGATTTCAATCACACAATTCAACATCAAAACAAAACATGCATATGGCAATATAGTGCCTACTCCCCATAACCCCATCATGAAACCCCATTAGATGTAAGAATCCCACCCTTACCTTATTAGATGAGCTTTAATCCCCTAGATCAAGTACCCAAATTCGTAGCCCTCCTCTCCTCTTCCTTAGGCACCAACTTAATTCTTCTTCCCTCCTTGAACCTTCACGCCCTTTCTCTTCTTTTCCCTCTTGCTTGTGCGCCATTCCTCCTCTTCTCTCCTAGGGTTTGGCCGCGCCTCTCACTCTCCAAGGCTCTCTCAATTCTCTTCTTTTTCTAAAATTTGCTAATGATCACTAAACCCTAGGATTAGCTCTCATACGCACCTAACTCATGGATCATGGGTCATGGGCTTTCTTCCATCACTTAAGCCCTAATTAAATAATTAAGCACCACCACTCCCTAATTAATTAAAACCACCCCATATTATTATTATTATTATTATTATTATTATTTCTATCACCCACATCCTATTTAATTAATTAAATAAATACTAAATAAATATTTAATTAATTTTGGGGTGTTACAACTCTCCCCCACTTAAAAGAATTTCGCCCTCGAAATTTTACCCGCCAACGATAACACCTTCCCACTTACAATCTACACACAAGTTCACACAACAAGAAACATGTCGTAGCACATCAAGGACACAAGACTCGACACGGGACATAGGCCCACAACGTAAAATCAACACTTACTACAAGCCTCCAACATAAAATCATCAAACAACTTGGGCCATTCAGCGGTACCCTCAACCAGACAATGTGGGCCATTCGGCGTTACCCACGACACAACAACAATGTGGGCCATTCGGCGATACCCACAACAACAACAACATAACTTGGGCCATTCGGCGGTACCCAAGACAACAACAAGACGACAACATCACAAACGTCAACATCATTAATATCAACATAATCATCAACACATCATTAACAACCATCAACATCAACATAATCATCATGAACAACAACATAATCATCAACAACATTATTAGCAACATCAACATAACCATCATGGACAACCACATTATTAGCAACAACATCCTTAACCACACAGGACCAACAACTCAATCACGACAATGGGCGCTAAGGCGCCAACAACCAACAACAGCAAAATAGGCATGGCGCTTCCAACAACACTAACAAAATGGCACATGGAGCCTATGGGCAGGGCGCCTTCACAACCAGACTACAGCAACAACAAATCAATAATGGCCCACGGCCTAAAACAACAATTCAACAACAACAAACAACGGGTCTCACATTAACGATTTAACATTCAACAACTTAACATTTAATCAACTTGACATTTAACAAATACTTAGCCACTTAACACTTAATCAATTATTATCGAAAACAGTTAAGGAATTAGGGCAACATGAATACATATCTAAACATGGTGACATTAATTGATTCATGAACATGGCAACATCAAAACTAGGTTTTTAAGGCATGTAACGAAATTGTTCAACGAGGCATCATGGCATACATATGGTAATTATCAAAATCCTAGATCACACACTACATGATTCCAATTATAAGCACATATACGAAAGGTACCATCAAATTTTCGGAAACAGTAACAGCAAATTGTTGGAGACAGCAACGATAATTTTTCGAAAACAGCAGCAATTATTTTCGGAAAACAGCGACAATTAATTTTCAGAAAACAGCAACATTTATTTTCAGAAAAACAGCAACATTTATTTTCAGAAAAAAAAAAACAGCAACAAACATTTTTCAGAAAAACAGCGACAATTATTTTCAGAAAACAGCAATAATCATTTTTCTGAAAACAACAACAATTAAAACTACAACAGTAAAACAACAACAGTAATTTAAACAAACAGCAACAGCATTTAAATAAAAATAGCAACAGCAAAACAGCATTTAAAACAGCAACAGCAATGGCATTTTAAAACAGCAATCGCATTCAGCATTTAAAACAGCAGCATCAATAGCATTTTAACAACCACGAATAAAAACATGCTATAACAACATACTTATAACAAATACAATGACGAGAATGGAGTCCAATCAATTCAAACATATTACGTGTTTATAAAATGACACACGAATCACCAAAAACAACATTAATATAAGTTCAAAAACAGTCTTTTGGTATACGGCTTGTTTTTAAAAAAAAACATACCCACATTAGCAAATTCAAGATATATATATATAAAATAATTTAACCAAATCGAAACACGTGTGAGCATTTAAACTACAAGGTAAATCATTTAGAGTCATGCAACAAGCACACATATTTAATCATGGCATAAATCATTGGAGATCATACTAAGGGAGTCAGAATTTCACACAACAGTAATTACAAGCATTGAAAAAAAAATCATTTTTGAGAGCCTAACCAACTAATTTGGTCGGCCTCATTATCCTCGAAATCAAACAAGCAATGCATGCAACTCTACTCAGAGTCCACACATTGAAAATATAACAAACCACACAAACAGTCCGGTAGGACCGAACAATCCTCAAAATAAAGTACCTGATTCGAACAACCTGCAACGCAAACAATGGTTAGTACTAAAAGACCATACTTGACTGACACACGACACGACGACTTGGTCGGACCAACCATTGCTCTGATACCACTAAATGCAACACCCAAAATCTACCTGGCGTTTTACTTGCAAAATATCAGTTTCAAAATCACTTTTGAGTGCTACAATTTCTTCAACGTAAAAAAAAACCACTTTCAAAACGTAATCCAATTTCATTTATAAAGCAGCGGAATCTCAAAAATTAGTTTAACTTAGTCGTACTTCAAAAGATAACTTTCTTTCAAAACGCAGCGAAATTCAATTTAAGTGTCGACATAAACAATACAAAATCCAACTAACAGAAAACGTGGGTAATCAAGAGAAAACAACGTTCGTCCCCCCCTGAGTGCTACCTATCAGAGTCGACGACACCGAACAAATGGAAGACTAGGGTCTTCCCTCGCAAACACCTGTAAGTTACCACATAGGGGTAACGAACCACAGAAAGGGGTGAGATATCTCACACATAATAGGATAAAATGATTCGGGAATATGTTAGAGTATAACACCTACGTCTACCACACCAATCACAAACATCAATTACAACACCAAGGGTAAAACAGTCAATCTCATCATCAAGGGTAAAACAGTCAATCTCATCATCAAGGGTAAAACAGTCAATTTCATCAAGTTATAAACATCACAGTCATCATTAACACAAATATCACCAAGGTACAGTCACCAAGGTCGTCACACATGTTATGATATGCATGAATGCAGTATGCATGTGGATCCATAGGCCGAAGCCTCTACTCGTCATAATAGGCCGAAGCCTCTGCTCGTCGTAATAGGCCGAAGCCTCTGCTCGTCATGATAGGCCGAAGCCTCTGCTCGTCATAATATGCACATGAGTTATGCGACACTATGTACAATGCACCAGAAAATAATCAACAACCAAGATCAACTCAGTGATACCACAACACTGACGCCAATAACTCATGATAGGCCGAAGCCTTTGCTAGCTCGTCGTAATATGCACCGTCACACACCAATATCACACCAATGATTAATGAAATTCATCACACCAAATAATTAATGGAATTCGTCACACCCAATAATCAATAGGCCCACCGGAACTATTAATTCACCCACCGATCACACCATAATACACTCACCAAATCAACCCACCACTCACACCAACACCAATTTCAATTAGGCCAATTTAGGATTTGACACAAAATAGGGAAAGTGAGTAAAAATTGCAATTTGGACACTGGAACACTTCAGTCCAGAACCACCAGTAAAATAATCCATTTTTACATAAAACAAGAATATTTGAATAGACACCGAAATTAGCTTCGAAACGCATTTTGAACCGCCAAATTTGGACAACCGAGTCAAAAGATATTTAGAAAACAAATTTGGGAACAACAGCGACACCCTGGGCTACGCGAACACGGCAGCCAGAATTTGGCGAATTAGTTAAAATAGTAAACGACGTCGGATTTCAACAAACGACCCCTCTACAGAAACCTGAGAATGTCTAGTTCCTGACTATGGTTTTATTTTTTTGAAACAATGAGCCGATTAGTACAGTTTCAACAAACAAGCATCAGGGTTCAGAAAACGGGTCAGCCACCATGACCTAACTTGTGGCATCTCTAGAATGATCAAAACTCAACCAAAAGACATGGGGTTTGTGCCCAAACGAAGGAAATTGAATCTAGTTTTCAAAGAGGCAGGAACCATTCAAAACGGAGCTCAGATGAAAACGTTATAACTGAAATACCGAACCTAGACACCGAATTACTCCAGGATATTTCCCTAAATTGTGACACCTATATCTCGAGCCACACGACTCCAATTGCAATCAAACCAGTGCCAAATCAAAGATAAATAAGTCTAGTTTCTAAAATGGTAAACCACACAATTTTTGGACTACCAGAAAACACGTAGCATCAAAAGAAACGAACCTACGTTCAGAGTTCCCCAACAGTAAGTTTTAACACCATAATTACACAATTAACACCAAATTAATTCACCAATCATATTTTAATCATCAAATCAGTTTGTCCACTGTTAACATCATCATCAAATTCGCATGATTCATCAACCATAGCATCAAAAACATTGCATCAAACACATGGCATGCGATTAGGATTATCATCAATCAATGCATCATAGAGGGATTTCAATCACACAATTCAACATCAAAACAAAACATGCATATGGCAATATAGTGCCTACTCCCCATAACCCCATCATGAAACCCCATTAGATGTAAGAATCCCACCCTTACCTTATTAGATGAGCTTTAATCCCCTAGATCAAGTACCCAAATTCGTAGCCCTCCTCTCCTCTTCCTTAGGCACCAACTTAATTCTTCTTCCCTCCTTGAACCTTCACGCCCTTTTTCTTCTTTTCCCTCTTGCTTGTGCGCCATTCCTCCTCTTCTCTCCTAGGGTTTGGCCGCGCCTCTCACTCTCCAAGGCTCTCTCAATTCTCTTCTTTTTCTAAAATTTGCTAATGATCACTAAACCCTAGGATTAGCTCTCATACGCACCTAACTCATGGGTCATGGGTCATCGGCTTTCTTCCATCACTTAAGCCCTAATTAAATAATTAAGCACCACCACTCCCTAATTAATTAAAACCACCCCATATTATTATTATTATTATTATTATTTCTATCACCCACATCCTATTTAATTAATTAAATAAATACTAAATAAATATTTAATTAATTTTGGGGTGTTACACATCCCCCCACCACCATACAAACCACCCATTCCTTTTCCCCAAAGACTTGCAAAATACAAACTTGACGAGCAATTCAAAAGGTTTGTCGACTTGCTTAAAAAGTTTTACATCAACGTTCCTTTCACTGATGCATTGTCTCAAATGCCGTCTTATTCTAAATTTTTGAAAGAAATTTTATCCAAGAAAAGAAAAATAGACGACTATGAGACGATTGCATTAACAGAGGAATGTAGTGCAATTAACCAGAACAAGCTGCCACAAAAACTCAAAGATCCAGGTAGTTTTTCCATACCTTGTGTGATTGGAAGTGAAACTATAAACAGAGCGATGTGCGATCTAGGAGCCAGTGTAAGTTTGATGCCTCTTTCTCTTTGCAATAGACTAGGGATAGGTGAACTTAAACCCACAAAAATGACAATACAGTTGGAAGATCGTTCCGTTAAATACCCCACTGGAATCTTAGAGGATATCCCTATCAAGGTAGGGCAAACTTTTATACCGGTGGACTTTGTTGTAATGGAAATTGAAGAAGACTCCCAAATTCCTATTCTTCTAGGGAGGCCTTTTTTAGCTACTGCAGGGGCAATAATTGACGTTAAAAACGGTAAGTTGGTTTTTAATGTGGGGGATGAAAAGGTTGAGTTTGAAGTTTCAAACTTCATGAAGAGTCCATCTGTAAAAGACTCGTGCTGCAGGATTGATATTGTAGACTATTGCGTGCGAGACTGCTCTGGAAGATTGCCTTTTAGGCAACACAAATACAAATGCGGCAGGGGAAACCCAATTCTACATAAAACTTTTGGATGAAAATCCACCATCACAAGAATTGGGTACTGAAACTTTGGGTGAGGAAAAACCTCGACCTCTCCCAAAAGAAACACCAAAAATAGAACTGAAGCCCTTACCATCATCTCTCAGGTATGAGTTTCTTGGCCCTGATTCTACTTTTCCAGTAATTGTAAATGCAAATTTGAAACAAAATGAGACTGAAAAATTGCTTAATGTTCTCAAAAAGTATCCCAAAGCCATAGGGTATACTATTGATGTAACATCCCTAATTTTTAAAGACTCGTACTATGATGCCTAAGACCGAGAAATTATTTGTGGGAATAATTGGTCGTGTCTCGGGGATTAATAGTCGAGCAAAAGTCCAAAGAAAACCTACTCTACATTTAATTGTGGCTTAGTCATAAATTAAATGAACAATTCAGCTGAAGGGTAAAATCGTCAATTTACCTCACATCGAAGATGTATCAATTGAGTGAGCAATTAATCTCGAATCGAATGAGGATTAGCCGAGAAACCTATGCCGAGCGGAAAGCCATAAGATTATTGGGGCTTTAGCTTCAAAACCAAGACTTAATGGGCCAAGGGCATTTTGGTCATTTCCACGTCCCTTAAGCCCGTAACCCAAATTACCCAACACCAAATACACTCCTCAATTCCACAAGACCATAACCATGATTGTTAAGAGAAATTATAGGTTAGTGGTTAATTAGAAGTGTATCAAAGTAATAAAATGGACTAAAGGGTAGTATGGTCTTTTCATGCCCTTAAATGAGCTTCAGCTGAAAAGCCCCTGGATCAGGCCTCACTCCCATACACCTCATTTTCTGAAACTCAGAAAAAACATAGCATCAAGAGAGAGAGAAAGAGGAGAAGGCGAATGGAGAGAAGAGAGGAGAAGAAGTGGAAAATCCCAAAGCCTTGATGCATGCAAGTGATCTTCATGCCATCCTTCACCATTTTTCTTCCTCTACCATTTGATACCACTGTTGCTGATCATCCTCCCCTATATCTCCATCCACCATTTTCGAGTAGAAGAAGGATGGAGCTGGGATTTCCAAGTTAGAGGGTGAAGATGCAAGTCCAACAAATTTCTGGGTAAAACCCGTAGGGTATACCTTCAGTGATTTCATCGTATCGCCCTGCACACAACTCCGCTGATCATGATTCTTGTTCCTCTGGAAACTAGACTCGAGGCTCTTCATTTTGGGCACAAGAACCGTATGATTTCATGGAGAAATGAAGGAAATATCATGTCCCCAAGTTACGGTTCCAGAATCTGCCACTGTACTGAACCAGTCACATAGTTTCGGTGATATCTCTCAATCTACTGGATGCATGCGCGTGAAACTTCTTCCATCTGAAAGTAGACGAAATTATCTTCACAATGGGCACTGATTTGAGTAGATTTGGTCACGGATTGACCAAATTATGCCTGTTGCAAAACTGTGTCATGTTGCTGGAAAACAGGAAGAAGAATGCTGGAAATGTGGTTCGTCAAATTTGAGTTCGGTTCGCCGAAGTCTCGAACGCCATCAGTTCGATATACTGAAGTGGGGTTCAGTAACAAGAATTTGATCGAATTACTGGTTGTGCATGTGGGACCCATCGAGTTCAGATGCGGAGGCACTAGGAGCGTGTACGTGACTACGGGGATTGTTCGAGTGGTTACAATCCGGCCGTCCGTGTTTCGACGTGATTTCTCGGCAATCGTCAACCGGGTGAGTTCTACTCACGGATAGGGATATTTTTCGTGTCTTGAAATTATATCGGGTTGAGTTATAAGGCAATTATCAATTTTCGAAAGATTTTGGAACTGAAAACCGTTTTTGAGCAATATCGCGTTTTTACGGTTTTTATTGAATTGTTGAACAATTTGCGAAATTGTGATTTTAAGTGCTTTCACTGGAATATGGTCTGGAATGTTGTTTATTAAATCCGTTTTCAGGTTGGAGAACGATCGGAATTCGATTTGGGCGAGAAATGGAAAGCGGAATGAGAAACTAGAATTCAGTAACAGAACAGGCCGCACGGGTCGTGCGCCCCTGGGCACGGACCGTGCGTCCTCTTCGGGTTGGCTGTGTGATTTTGGTAAATCACGCACGGGTCGTGCGCCCCTGGGCACGGACCGTGCGTGAGCTGCTGTTACCGGACTCCGATTTCTCATTTGGTCGCTCCTTTCGATCCCGAATCACTTCTAATTTTCTCCCCAACCCACTTTAAGGATATTGCCTTACTAACAACCGTATTTTGAACTTATTCAATTCATGATTTTGAAAAAGAGTTTCAAAGCATATTTGACTGAAAAACCGAAACCCTAGTATACGTGTGGGTACACCGTCTGATGGACTGACTGAATATATATGTTTATATATGTTAATTGAATTTGATTATAATGCCGGATGTTTATAAATTCATCAAAACGGGTTATAAGTCAATAATACATTACAATATGATTATAATGCCGGATGTTTATAAATTCATCAAAACGGGTTATAAGTCAATAATACATTACAATATGATTATAATGCCGGATGTTTATAAATTCATCAAAACGGGTTATAAGTCAATAATACATTACAATATGATTATAATGCCGGATGTTTATAAATTCATCAAAACGGGTTATAAGTCAATAATACATTACAATATGATTATAATGCCGGATGTTTATAAATTCATCAAAACGGGTTATAGATCAATAAGATATAAATTATCTAAAAAGATATTGTGATTGATCCTTTGGTGATCGGAAAGATATATATTATCTAACTCTCGAGAAATCGTTATGTATTGTCATACATAAATCGCGTTGGGTGACGACCCGACAAGTAGCATACTAGGGAGGGTAGTCATGACCCCTTACCTAGGCCCTGAATGTGTTTTGGCGTGGTCAACTCACGGGTTGCCGGGATTAGCAGAGGTGCAGTCGGCTTGTGCTAAGTTATTGATTATAAGTTAACATTGCCGGGATTAGCAGTTGTGCAGTCGGCCAATGTTAAGCTATAGCTACCGGGATTAGCAGTTGTGCAGTCGGTTGAGCTAAGCTATTAAAAACCATAATTAAGAACATTGCCGGGATTAGCAGTTGTGCAGTCGGCCGATGTTAAGCTATAGCTACCGGGATTAGCAGTTGTGCAGTCGGTTTAAGCTAAGCTATTAAAACATAATTGAGAATACGGTTTGCTTGGTATTTCGATTATAGCTCGTGGTAGCTAATCAAACAGTGTTAACGGTTTAATAAATTGAACCGAGTGTCAGTGAGGGGGCACGGTAGGACTCACTGAGACAAGTTGTCTCACCCAATCCATATTTGTTGTTTTTACAGAGAACAGGTTATAAGGACAGCAGGCGGCACAGTTGGTATGTCGGGTTTGAGAAGAAGACTGAAGATTGATTCTTTGATAGTTGTCCATGTTCTCCTGTGGTTATCTCTGTATTCGGTCGTATGACTCGAGCTTGTATTAATTTTATTTTTATAGTTTCCGCTGTTTCTTGTAAAGATGTATATCTAAACAGGAATTTTTATACTCTGATTTATACCAAATTGTATATTTAGGTATTTCTTTGTTAAAGAAATACCGGGGTGTTACATTTGGTATCAGAGCGGTTCGGCCTTGTCGGACGTAGTGACCTTCGGGTCGAGAACATAGGATCGAGTCAGCTAGGGACTTAGACAATTATATGTCAGACCTTTTTAGTATATTATGTGACGTATTGAGTCAGGATCCACTCAATGTTTCATGTAAGTTACTGAAAACTGTGACAGATAGTTGCCTCAGCCCCGAAAATGTCCGAGACCCTACACCATAGGATTCTCAGCCTTCTCGTTTCATCAGAACGTGCAGCGGCAGCAGAGGGCTACATATTACATTTGGAAACAAGGATGGGCATCCGCGATGGTTCGAGGAAACTGTGGGCGGCTGTTCAGTAAGGGAATCTGATGCAGCTAGTGAATCGCGGCATGAAACGTCGTAGATCTTATCGAGGAGTAAGAATCAAGCAAAGCCCTTGGGCAATAGCAATGTCAGTGTACTGAAAGCTATCAGACTAGTTAACACCCAAAACCCTGACCTTTATTTAGTCAACGTATCAGTTTTTGAAATATCATTTTCATCGTAAATATTACCTTCTGGAGTAAGTCAATCCCAGTTTAGGTATCAGTTGAGGAAGTCCCTCCAAAAAAAAAAAAAATTTCAAGTACAGATCTCGATTCTTCTTCTTCCGAGTCACAATGTGACGAATGACAAAGCCAATTGAGTAACGATACTCCGTCGTCAGTATTGACTAGTGGAATCATAAGTGTCGATCAGGTTAAGTCCCGATCAGGAATTATGAGTCAAATCCTTCAAAGAAGATTAGTTTTTGGAATCGGTAGAAGTGACTTTATTTCAATCCGCTGCTGGAAGCATTCCGATCACGGTCTGTGAGAAATTCTCGTTAGTCTTCCGACTCATTTGTTCGTAACTCCTGCTCCGGAACTCCGATTTTTATGTTCCGAGAGGCGTTGGAAAGCTAACGAAATTATCTACGCCGATGAATGGGTTGTGAACCGTATCTTCAATTGTATTTTGAATTGTACCTCTGTTTTGGAATCTGAACCGTAAACTCTAAACATTCGTGGAATGTGGACCTCCCTGTTATTCGGGAAATTGGTAAAAGGACCTCCAATCAGTCAGTTTAGACTTCTAGAACCCGTTCTGAAGCTATATTGATTAATGTAATGTAAGAATTATGTCTGGATAGTCGCGGAAGTTCGGAAAGAGGCTGGACCAAGGAAAGTTCTAAATGATAAATTCAACGAATCAATACGAAGACACTTATGGTGTGCTCGTGTGATTCCCGAAATAATTTTTGTTTTCAAAAATCCCCTGGTGCCACCACAATTTCAATTTCGTGACTAATCCGAGAATAATTACTACATTGAAGTTAATCGAGAAACCAGGATTGCATAGGATGGCACTAAATCGTAACTTCTAAAGAAAACCTTATGTCATCTTAGTAAGAATCCTAATATCGAAATTGCATCTCCTTAGGATCTGAGTGATCAAGAATCTATGAAAGATAGGTATCAAAGTTCAACCCTAGTTGATTTAGGAAGAACGCTGAAATTGGACAAGTCGTTGACTTAGAAAACTCCGAAAAAGCCATGTTTGGGAAATCATCCTTCGAATGTTATAGCATTCAAGCTTCCGCTACTGAAGTGAAACTCCAATCGTTAATCTTGAATTCGTTAAGATCAACAGTAAGTTGTTGTGGCTTTGATCCATCGGATGGGTCAATGCTAATTCTCCATTCTATTGACCTATGGTTAAATGTCGATAAATCAAGTATGTGCTGAGAATTCGGAATTGTCCGATTGTGATCCAGCACACGATGCTTTTCTAAGAATCCAATGAGTTGAGTACCTATAATGTCTTTACCTTTTTACCTACTACACCCGTATGATGGAAGAATATCTGAGGATGAACCGTAGGACGGTCTGAGACTAAATGATTGGACAGTGACTGTATGACACATGAGTCCTTGATAGTGAATCCTACAACCTTTGTGTAGTCTCTTGAGACAATCAAGTCGTGTCTATTTTTCATCACGAAATACAAACCTTTGTTTTAACCTTGAAGTTTCATCTTGGACTAATTCGAGAAAAGGATGGAAAGGAAGAGAATTGGATCGAATAGATTAGCGGTCAAAGAAAACTTTTAAAATAAAATTTCCGCTTTCATTTCGGCCCAATGTCCTTCCCGATCCCTTCCTCGAACGAACCCAATTGTTTTGTCTTAACGGAGCCGAACTCAAGCACGATAATAGAAGTTTGTGAGATCTTGATTGCACGAATGGCTAGTTCCAACAAAGTAACACTTCTACTCTCACTTTCAAAACTCGTAACTTTTAAATATCAGAGAATGAGATTCCGCTTTATTGGAGTGTCGTGCATTGAGTAAGGTCGTATATAAGTTGGGGTGAATTAATCTTTTGGGATAGTCGTATTTTCAAACTATCGTTATTAGAAACCCCAGTGAAAAGAATTTTCATTCAAATGGAACTATAGTACTTTCGAGTTTTGGAACTGATTTAATGAAAGAATATTTTCACTATTAGAGTTTTTCCTGGATTCGGTTGCAAGAAAAAAAAATCGTTTCTAGATTCCTTGGACTGAAAGTCAACCTGTTTTATAAAATAACTCTGTTTGCTTCAGTCGAGATTTTTAGTAAGATGAGTCAAGCGCTTATGTAAGCGTAACTCGGGAAGAGAAGAAAACTTTTCTTCTGGATACCGTATGGTTTGATTCCAAAGAAATCCTCTTAAAGTCATCGTTTCGTTCCAATTCAAGCTACGGCTAAACCGAAACCTTCCGAGTTCCTGACTTCGAGAGTGCAGGATGTGTTGATACCATAAATTATAAGTTCGTATTCTCAACAGATTTTAGGCATTCCATTGTCCATAACGATTAGTGTCAGTTTTCAAGAAGTCGGAATAGTTAGTTCCGAAGAAAGTCTGTGTCTCCATGATGTCTTTCACGTGTCTCAGTGGAGAAAATGTATTCCTGATCTATTTCCGCCGTTGAGCGTTGAAACGATCGATCTTCGACCGGATTTATCATTCCAACCTTATCCTAGTCATATCCTAGGGCGTGGCGTGAAGACTTTGCAGTCAAGGACCATTCCGATCATCAAGATAGTCTGAGAGGGCTTCTCAGCCGAAGAGGCTACTTGGGAATTGGAAGAGGACATGATGACCCGATATCAATACCTTTTTGCTTAAGATTCGTCTTGTCAATTTTGAGGACAAAATTTTTAAAAGTTGGGGTGATTGTAACATCCCTAATTTTTAAAGACTCGTACTATGATGCCTAAGACCGAGAAATTATTTGTGGGAATAATTGGTCGTGTCTCGGGGATTAATAGTCGAGCAAAAGTCCAAAGAAAACCTACTCTACATTTAATTGTGGCTTAGTCATAAATTAAATGAACAATTCAGCTGAAGGGTAAAATCGTCAATTTACCTCACATCGAAGATGTATCAATTGAGTGAGCAATTAATCTCGAATCGAATGAGGATTAGCCGAGAAACCTATGCCGAGCGGAAAGCCATAAGATTATTGGGGCTTTAGCTTCAAAACCAAGACTTAATGGGCCAAGGGCATTTTGGTCATTTCCACGTCCCTTAAGCCCGTAACCCAAATTACCCAACACCAAATACACTCCTCAATTCCACAAGACCATAACCATGATTGTTAAGAGAAATTATAGGTTAGTGGTTAATTAGAAGTGTATCAAAGTAATAAAATGGACTAAAGGGTAGTATGGTCTTTTCATGCCCTTAAATGAGCTTCAGCTGAAAAGCCCCTGGATCAGGCCTCACTCCCATACACCTCATTTTCTGAAACTCAGAAAAAACATAGCATCAAGAGAGAGAGAAAGAGGAGAAGGCGAATGGAGAGAAGAGAGGAGAAGAAGTGGAAAATCCCAAAGCCTTGATGCATGCAAGTGATCTTCATGCCATCCTTCACCATTTTTCTTCCTCTACCATTTGATACCACTGTTGCTGATCATCCTCCCCTATATCTCCATCCACCATTTTCGAGTAGAAGAAGGATGGAGCTGGGATTTCCAAGTTAGAGGGTGAAGATGCAAGTCCAACAAATTTCTGGGTAAAACCCGTAGGGTATACCTTCAGTGATTTCATCGTATCGCCCTGCACACAACTCCGATGATCATGATTCTTGTTCCTCTGGAAACTAGACTCGAGGCTCTTCATTTTGGGCACAAGAACCGTATGATTTCATGGAGAAATGAAGGAAATATCATGTCCCCAAGTTACGGTTTCAGAATCTGCCACTGTACTGAACCAGTCACATAGTTTCGGTGATATCTCTCAATCTACTGGATGCATGCGCGTGAAACTTCTTCCATCTGAAAGTAGACGAAATTATCTTCACAATGGGCACTGATTTGAGTAGATTTGGTCACGGATTGACCAAATTATGCCTGTTGCAAAACTGTGTCATGTTGCTGGAAAACAGGAAGAAGAATGCTGGAAATGTGGTTCGTCAAATTTGAGTTCGGTTCGCCGAAGTCTCGAACGCCATCAGTTCGATATACTGAAGTGGGGTTCAGTAACAAGAATTTGATCGAATTACTGGTTGTGCATGTGGGACCCATCGAGTTCAGATGCGGAGGCACTAGGAGCGTGTACGTGACTACGGGGATTGTTCGAGTGGTTACAATCCGGCCGTCCGTGTTTCGACGTGATTTCTCGGCAATCGTCAACCGGGTGAGTTCTACTCACGGATAGGGATATTTTTCGTGTCTTGAAATTATATCGGGTTGAGTTATAAGGCAATTATCAATTTTCGAAAGATTTTGGAACTGAAAACCGTTTTTGAGCAATATCGCGTTTTTACGGTTTTTATTGAATTGTTGAACAATTTGCGAAATTGTGATTTTAAGTGCTTTCACTGGAATATGGTCTGGAATGTTGTTTATTAAATCCGTTTTCAGGTTGGAGAACGATCGGAATTCGATTTGGGCGAGAAATGGAAAGCGGAATGAGAAACTAGAATTCAGTAACAGAACAGGCCGCACGGGTCGTGCGCCCCTGGGCACGGACCGTGCGTCCTCTTCGGGTTGGCTGTGTGATTTTGGTAAATCACGCACGGGTCGTGCGCCCCTGGGCACGGACCGTGCGTGAGCTGCTGTTACCGGACTCCGATTTCTCATTTGGTCGCTCCTTTCGATCCCGAATCACTTCTAATTTTCTCCCCAACCCACTTTAAGGATATTGCCTTACTGACAACCGTATTTTGAACTTATTCAATTCATGATTTTGAAAAAGAGTTTCAAAGCATATTTGACTGAAAAACCGAAACCCTAGTATACGTGTGGGTACACCGTCTGATGGACTGACTGAATATATATGTTTATATATGTTAATTGAATTTGATTATAATGCCGGATGTTTATAAATTCATCAAAACGGGTTATAAGTCAATAATACATTACAATAAGATTATAATGCCGGATGTTTATAAATTCATCAAAACGGGTTATAAGTCAATAATACATTACAATATGATTATAATGCCGGATGTTTATAAATTCATCAAAACGGGTTATAAGTCAATAATACATTACAATATGATTATAATGCCGGATGTTTATAAATTCATCAAAACGGGTTATAAGTCAATAATACATTACAATATGATTATAATGCCGGATGTTTATAAATTCATCAAAACGGGTTATAGATCAATAAGATATAAATTATCTAAAAAGATATTGTGATTGATCCTTTGGTGATCGGAAAGATATATATTATCTAACTCTCGAGAAATCGTTATGTATTGTCATACATAAATCGCGTTGGGTGACGACCCGACAAGTAGCATACTAGGGAGGGTAGTCATGACCCCTTACCTAGGCCCTGAATGTGTTTTGGCGTGGTCAACTCACGGGTTGCCGGGATTAGCAGAGGTGCAGTCGGCTTGTGCTAAGTTATTGATTATAAGTTAACATTGCCGGGATTAGCAGTTGTGCAGTCGGCCAATGTTAAGCTATAGCTACCGGGATTAGCAGTTGTGCAGTCGGTTGAGCTAAGCTATTAGAAACCATAATTAAGAACATTGCCGGGATTAGCAGTTGTGCAGTCGGCCGATGTTAAGCTATAGCTACCGGGATTAGCAGTTGTGCAGTCGGTTTAAGCTAAGCTATTAAAACATAATTGAGAATACGGTTTGCTTGGTATTTCGATTATAGCTCGTGGTAGCTAATCAAACAGTGTTAACGGTTTAATAAATTGAACCGAGTGTCAGTGAGGGGGCACGGTAGGACTCACTGAGACAAGTTGTCTCACCCAATCCATATTTGTTGTTTTTACAGAGAACAGGTTATAAGGACAGCAGGCGGCACAGTTGGTATGTCGGGTTTGAGAAGAAGACTGAAGATTGATTCTTTGATAGTTGTCCATGTTCTCCTGTGGTTATCTCTGTATTCGGTCGTATGACTCGAGCTTGTATTAATTGTATTTTTATAGTTTCCGCTGTTTCTTGTAAAGATGTATATCTAAACAGGAATTTTTATACTCTGATTTATACCAAATTGTATATTTAGGTATTTCTTTGTTAAAGAAATACCGGGGTGTTACAATTGAGGACATTAAAGGAATAAATCCGTCAATCTGCATACACAGAATACTACTGGAAGAGGACTATAAACCTTCTATCGAGTATCAAAGAAGATTAAACCCAAACATGAAAGAGGTTGTTAAAAAGGAAGTTTTAAAACTCCTTGATGCTGGGATAATATATCCTATTTCCGATAGTAAGTGGGTTAGTCCAGTTCAAGTAGTGCCTAAGAAGGGAGGCTTAACAGTTATTAAAAATGAGAAGGATGACTCCATTTCCACAAGGACAATTACGGGATGGAGAATGTGTATCGATTACAGAAAGCTTAAGAAAGCTACCCGGAAAGATCACTTCCCTCTCCCGTTCATTTATCAAATGCTAGAAAGGTTAGCACAGCACTCACATTTCTGCTATTTGGATGGTTATTCGGGATTTTTCCAAAATCCCATCCACCCTAGCGACCAAGAAAAAACAACTTTCACATGTCCCTTTGGCACTTATGCCTATAGAAGGATGCCCTTTGGCCTATGTAATGCTCCTGCTACCTTTCAAAGGTGTATGACGTCCATATTCTCAGACTTTGTTGAAAACATAATGGAAGTGTTTATGGATGATTTTTCCATCCATGGCTCAAATTTTGAAAACTGTTTAGCTAATCTGGAAAAAGTCTTAGAGAGATGTGAGAAGGTAAACCTGGTTCTAAACTGGGAAAAGTGTCATTTCATGGTTAATGAAGGAATTGTCCTAGGGCACTTAATTTCTCATAGAGGTATTGAGGTAGATCGTGCAAAAATTGAGGTGATTGAAAAAATGCTACCTCCCACCTTAGTAAAAGAGGTGAGAAGCTTTTTAGGCCATGCGGGTTTCTACCGCCGGTTCATAAAAGACTTCTCAAAAATTTCAAAACCTATGACAAGTCTGCTCCTTAAGGATGCAGCATTTATTTTTAACGATCTTTGTCTTGAAGCTTTTAACAGGTTGAAAAAGGCTTTAGTTACTGCCCCGATCATACAGCCACCAGACTGGAATCTTCCGTTCGAGATAATGTGCGATGCAAGCGACTATGCAGTTGGGGCAGTCCTGGGACAAAGAAAAGAAAAAAAATTGCATGCCATATACTATGCAAGCAGGACCTTAGACGAGGCACAAATGAATTACGCCACAACTGAAAAAGAATTATTGGCGGTAGTTTTTGCCGTTGATAAGTTTCGATCATATTTGGTAGGTTCAAAAATCATCATTTTTACTGATCACTCAGCCATAAAATATTTGTTAAACAAAAAAGATGCCAAGCCGAGATTGATCCGATGGGTTTTACTCCTACAAGAATTTGATCTTGAAATAAAGGATAAAAAAGGCGTTGAAAATGTTGTGGCTGATCATTTGTCCCGTCTACAAGGAACAAAAGAAGAAGAGTTGCCACTTAATGATACATTTTTGGATGATCAACTCTTCTCATTGGTCAAAACTGAAGCACCATGGTAAGAAGATTTTGTAAACTACCTTGCAGCAGGAGTACTCCCCCCAGATTTAAATTATCAGCAGAAGAAAAAGTTCTTCCATGATCTTAAACAGTATTAATGGGATGAGCCACTGCTTTTTAAATGAGGAGCAGACGGGGTGTTCAGAAGATGCATTCCGGAAGAAGAGGTAAGTAACATTCTATACCATTGTCATTCTTCTTCCTATGGCGGCCATGCCAGTTCTTCAAAAACTGCTACAAAAATTCTACAATCTGGTTTTTATTGGCCGTCCCTTTTTAAAGACACGCATCAATTCGTTTCTAAATGCGACCAGTGTCAACGCACCGGAAATATTTCGAAAAGAAATGAAATGCCCTTAAATAATATCTTAGAGGTTGAAATTTTTGACGTCTGGGGTGTCGATTTTATGGGACCATTTCCATCTTCCTTTGGAAATCAATACATTCTGGTAGCTGTTGACTATGTGTCAAAATGGATCGAAGCCATTGCTTCTCCTACGAACGATGCAAAGGTAGTCATAAAACTTTTCAAAAAAATAATTTTTCCAAGATTCGGGGTCCCTCGCGTTGTCATAAGCCACGGAGGATCCCATTTCATCTCAAAACATTTTGAAATGTTACTGCAAAAGTTTGGTGTAAGGCACAAAATTGCAACGCCTTACCATCCCCAAACTAGTGGTCAGGTTGAGGTATCGAACAGAGAAATTAAAAGTATTTTAGAAAAAACTGTTTCGGCCTCAAGAAAAGACTGGTCGGTAAAGCTTGATGATGCTCTCTGGGCTTATCGGACTGCGTACAAAACTCCCATAGGAATGACTCCTTTCAAATTAATTTATGGGAAGTCTTGTCACCTTCCGGTTGAACTAGAGCACAAAGCTTACTGGGCAATTAAACGCCTTAACCTGAACATGGAATTAGCTGGAGAAAAAAGAAAACTCCAACTAAACGAATTGGAAGAACTGAGAATGGATGCTTATAAGAATGCCAAACTTTACAAAGAAAGAACAAAAAATTGGCATGATAAGCGTATCATTCGCAGAGAATTCAAGGAGGGTGACCTGGTGTTATTGTTTAATTCCAGGCTAAAAATTTTTCCGAGAAAATTAAAGTCAAGATGGTTCGGTCCTTTTGAAATCCGTAAGGTTTACCCCTTCTGATCTGTAGAGATCTGGAGCGAGAAAACCGGATCGTTTAAAGTCAATGGTCAAAGGTTGAAAAATTATTTAATTGGTGACCCAATTGAGAAAGAAACTAGTTTAGTTCTGCATGATCCCAATTGAAATTTTGATCGTCAAGCTAGTGACGTTAAAAGAGCGTTGCGTGGGAGGCAACCCACGAAGTAACTGTGTGTTTGTTTTGCAAGTCAGCAGTAAATCAGGTGAACTTTCCTTTACCCTTTCACGTTGTTTAAATTGTTAAAACATTGAGGACAATGTCTGGTCCAAGCGTGGGGGGGTATCTTGCCTGTTTTACTATTTTCTTGTTTTTAATTTCTAGTTTATTTCAATAAATAAAGTTCGTCTCCCATTGCTGAAAATCTTTGTGAGTTTTTGAAGCATGTTTTAGATAAGTCTTTTCTGAAAAAAAAAAAATAATTTTTCAATTTTTCATTAGCAAACATCTAGGTGGGCTGGTTGGGAACAACAAAATTGTATCATGGTTCGATTTCTACTTCTAGGGCTTTTTCACACACACACTATTGAGACTGTTTTCAGTTGTTAATACAATTAGAAGGACTGAAGAGAAACTAGTAACCTGGTTCTCTTGGTGACATTCACTGGATGCGCGGTTACTGGAGAAAAACGTCTGAGTTGGGGTATCATGCAAAAAAAAAAGGGAAAAAAAAATAATATGCAAAACCAATTCAAAATGCAAAAATTGGTCCATTTTAAATGTCAAAATGAATGGTTAGCATATAAAATCAAAAAGAAAAGAAAAATGCTTGAATACCCAACGTATAAAGACCCTCCTTTGAGACCCAGTCTTAGTAAATGGAGGACCCAAGCTTAAGAATGCTGGGGAACCGGTTCTATAATGACATTGATATTCTCTCTAGAGTATTGATACTTTAAAAATTGTCTCCCAAAGCCACAAGAAGCCCAGATAGTATTTTTCAAACCAAAGTGTTAGAATTGCCCCACAGTCCGCTTAAGGTTTCAATGTGAAAATAATTTTCCTTCAGAATTGGCCTAAAGATTTACACTGTTTTTGCTTGAGGACAAGCAAAGTTTCAAGCATAGAGGAGTTTGATAAGTCTATTTTTAGAGTCTTTTTAATAGTTATTTTCATTAAGTGTTTTTAGGTATTTTAATTATATTTTATATCTTTGAGCTATTTTACTACAAATGTTTGCTTTTTATTTTCAGGTTTTATTTTGGAGCAAAAGAGAAAATATGAGCTAAAATGAAGAAAAAAGGAAATATTTGAGGAGGAGCAATTTTTAAGGCACTAGACACCCCCGGGGCGCCAAAGGCCCCAAAAACCGCAACACAGGAGCAAAACTGGCGAAACTGGCGCAAGACAGGAACCCATGGGCGCCAAAAACGCAACACAGGAACTGGCGCAGGAACTGGCGCAGGCATGGGCGCCATGGGCGCCAAAAACGCAACACAGGCGCAACATAGAAACTAGCGCAGGCATGGGCGCCATGGACGCCGTGGGCGCCATGGGCGCCGTGCGCGCCAAAATGCTGGAAAATTTGGCTACGGCCACCTTTTGATGGCCACCTTTGCCAACTTGATTTTTTTCTTCTTTTTGACCATTTTGCCCTCAACCTAAGCCCTTTGTCAACTTGTTGATGGCTATGCTTTCTCCACTTGTTGATGGATATTTTTGCCCACTTGTTGATGGCTTTGCCTTGCCCACTTGTTGATGGTCATATCTTTGCCAAAACTTGTAATTTACTATTTTGCCCCTCCCTCATATTTTCCTATAAATAGGACCTTGATCCTCACTTGTAAAGCACTTGAATTTTGTGACAAAGTTCATCTCAAAAATTCTCTAAAGATTGTTCTTAGTAACACCCCATTCTACCCGGCTATTATTTGTAAGAAATCAGAGTTTCAAAATTTCATTTCAATGGAATGCTACACATAACTTTAATCTAACAATGACAAAATCAGCATAAGCGTTCATTACATCTTTATAATACGCAACACCCTTAAATGGGATGGAATGCTCAAAAATTCATCAGTAAAATCCACACACTAGAAAATGAATGTCTCGCAGCGGAAAATGACATAATCTCAAAAGTGCCGAACAACAGCCTCATCCAAAATCATTAAATCAATGCATATAAAAATTCAACAGTAAATGAATAACACTAGAATCCTAAGCCCACCCCCTAGGTGTCACGTATCAGAGCAGACCGACTCGGGAATGAAGGGAGTAAGCCTTCACTCAGGGCTACCTGTGGTAAACAACAACCGAAGGGTGAGTCTCAACTACATAATAAAGACTATAATAAGAAATATATTTTATCATAGTGTCACACTCATACAGTCACACAGTGTCATAGTTCATACATCCAACAACTCGCATGCTTATTATGAGAATGTATGCAATACAGTTATGCATGTGGTACCATTTTCCCAGACCGCAGCCTCATCATCATAATATCAAACTCAGACCGCAGCCTTATCAACTCAGACCGCAGCCTTATCATTACTATATAAACTCAGACCTCGGCCTTATGTATGCATGAGACTCCATGACAAAGATCACAATCACAATTCTTAACGACATAGTCCATACATCATATATCACCTCTTTATTAATCATTAGTTATAGCTCTCATTGCCTCATCATCAATCAATTGAGTCCCCATGACACTGGCCCCCATAGCCCATGTCCCCATGATATCATAAATCAACTCATTTATTAACTCATCTCAATCACGTCTCTAGGACAAAACTCAACTAGAGGACTAGAACCCCTCACAAGGACCAAACCGAGTAGGCCACCTGAAAATTAAAAACCGCACTAGCCAATACATTCAAAAGGGAATATGGTCAGGTGAATACAAAATTTGGCTCGGGAAAATCTGCCTAGAAATTGATTTGCACACAAAGCCCCCTTTACACAAGCTAAAACGATGCTCAATAGGACCATTTCAAAACAACACGTGCAAAACAGAAAATTCTTTAGCCAAAGTACTCAAAATACAATTTGGTCAGGTGAATACAAAATTTGGCTCGGGAAAATATGCTCAGAAATTGATTTGCACACAAAGCCCCTTTACACAAGCCAAAACGATGCCCAATAGGACCATTTCAAAACAACACGTGCAAAACAGAAAATTCTTTAGCCAAAGTACTCAAAATACAATTTGGTCAGGTGAATACAAAATTTGGCTCGGGAAAATATGCTCAGAAATTGATTTGCACACAAAGCCCCCTTTACACAAGCCAAAACGATGCCCAATAGGACCATTTCAAAACAATGCGTGCACAACTGGAAATTCTTTAGCCAAAGTGTTTTAAATACAATTTGGTCAGGTGAATACAAAATTTGGCTCGGGAAAATATGCTCAGAAAATTGACTTGCACACAAGGCCCCCTTTACACAAGCTAAAACGATGCTCCATAGGACCATTTCAAAACAACACGTGCAAAACAGAAAATTCTTTAGCCAAAGTACTCAAAATACAATTTGGTCAGGTGAATACAAAATTTGGCTCGGGAAAATATGCTCTGAAAATTGATTTGCACACAAGGCCCCCTTTACACAAGCTAAAACGATGCTCCAAAGGACCATTTCAAAACAACACGTGCAAAACTGGAAATTCTTTAGCCAAAGTGTTTTAAATACTATTTGGTCAGGTGAATACAAAATTTGGCTAGGGAAAATATGTTCAGAAATCACAGCTCACCCCTAGGCACCACAAACATAGTCAAAACAACGCCCTCTAGGACAATTTCAAAACGGTGCGTGAACAACTGAAAATTCTTTAGCCAAAATGTTTTAAATACAATTTGGTCAGGTGAATACAAAATTTGGCTAGGGAAAATATGTTCAGAAATTGATTTGCACACAAACACCCTTTTGTGCGCCTTGTCTAGGCGCAGGCAGCACCTTGGCGCCACCCCAGGCGCCACAGGGCAGCCACATTGGCGCCCTGCACAGACCACACACACACACAGCAACCAGAACAGCGCCCAGGCAGCAAGCAACATGCGCAACACAACACAAACTTGGCGCCCCATGCGTCCCAAACCTCACTAACATCAAATTCCCAATTCTTTTTCCAATTCAAATCACAACAACAATCATCAAACATGTTAAGTTCATACCAACAACTTCAATTTCACACTTACACACCAATTACACATCAACATGCGAAATTAACATGTTATAGACCCCAACACAAGCCTAAATCAATTTTTTTCCTACAATTCGTCAATTTCAACCAATCCAAACAATCCAACCAATATCGTATAACATCAAATAGGACCCTATGATCTACATACGACCTATTATACTCTCTATTATAGAGTGAGACTCCCCTTACCTTGATTATGCCGAAAATAGAGCTCTTTCCACCGAAGCACCGACAAACCACCGCAACAAGGAATCTTCTCCTTCTTCTTTCTTCTCTCAAGATTCGCGTCCTCTCTCTCCCTCTCTTGGACCATCACGAATTGATCAACAATAGAAGGGTTAGGAAACCGAAAACTTAAACACTTGAAAGAGAAGGAAAATCGAATAGGAAAAGGACTAGGAACTCTTACCTAGGATCAAGATGAACGAAACCCTAACTCCTTAGCTTGAAATCGCCTTTTTCTTTCTCTCCTCCTCTCGTTCGACTTTCTTTCTCTTCTCCTCTCCTTCGACTTTCTTTTTCTCTTTTGGCACAATTGGGGCGAAACCTAGACCCCCTAGCGCCTAAGGAGCGCCTAAGCCAACGGGCTTGGGCTTCTTGGGCCATTACTTGCAGTTCCGGTATTTCCAACGCCATCCCCTTCAATTTAAATAAAATGCTCTATTATAATTTACTCAAAAAAATTAGTGCAACACTTTAAATAATTTAATCAATTACTTAATTAAATCATTTAGGGTGTTACATTCTTCATGTTCTTCATGTTCTTCATGTTCTTCATGTTCTTCATCTTCTTCTACTTTCTTGCTATTTAAATTCTTGCAATTTATTTTCTAAGTCTTTTATTTTTCTTGCACATTTACTTTCTTGCCCCTTTATTTTCCAAGTCATTTAATTTCTTGCCCCTTTATTTTCCAAGTCATTTACTTTCTTGCCCCTTTATTTTCCAAGTCATTTACTTTCTTGCCCCTTTATTTTCCAAGTCATTTATTTTCTTGCCCTTTATTTTCCAAGTCATTAATTTTCTTGCCTTTTATTTTCCAAGTCATTTATTTTCTTGCCCTTTATTTTCCAAGTCATTTATTTTCTCGCCCTTTATTTTTCAAGTCATTTATTTTCTTGCCCTTTATTTTCCATGTCATTTATTTTCTTGCCCTTTATTTTCCAAGTCATTTATTTTCTTGCCCTTTATTTTCCAAGCCATGTATTTTCTTTTCTCCTCTTTTGTCTACAATGATCATGAGTGAGTAGACTTTACTAAAACATTACTTCTTTCTAAAGACACTTTCTTTTCAGTTAATCAACTTTGAAAAATTAAATTGGTAATCACCTAGGCTCTCCCTGTGGATCGATAACTCTTTTTATTACGCGACAAGACCGTGCACTTGCGGCCTATCAATATCCATCGTTGTTCTATAACCCGTTTTGATGATTACAATACTAGACATCCGACGTTATAATACAATATCAAGTTGGACATGTAATCCGTTTTATTATTCAAAAACTTGTACTCACACGCGGTCTACTTTTCGGTTTTTCAAACGATTATAGTTTCCCAAAACCTTTTCTCAAAATCATGTTGATCACCTTCAAAACAATGATTTTATCAAGCTAATATCACCACAATTGGTTGGGAGAAAGAGTAGAAGAGGTTTGGAATCGAAAGGAGCGACGAAACGAGAAATTTGCACCCCGAGACAAAACCACACCCACAGTCCGAGCCCTAGGGGCGCACGACCCGTGCGTGATGCACCAAATTTAATTCACCATCTGCGAGGCAGGCGCACGGTTCGTGCCACAGGGGAGCACGATCTGTGTGCCCTGTTCTGTCTCTCAATTTCATTCCGTTTCTCTCGTTTCGCTTCTCCGTTCGCGTCCAATCCAAATTCCGATCAAAACCCAACATCATAACAGATAATATATATTTCATTCCAGTCCATAATTCCCGTCCACATTCGAAATAACTTATATATTTTTGTAAAAACCGTAATACGCCATATTTTAGAAAAAGGGTTTTCGACTCAAATATTGTTTCTAAATCAGAATATCGAGTATATCAAAATCATCAGAATCAAAATGTCAAAAACCCTATACGTGAGTAAAACGATCAAACGGTAACCTCTCGAACAATCCCCGTATTCGTCTCCACTACTTCAAACCTGATACCCATAGCTCCTATTTCAAGTCTCCTCTCCTTGGTGCTACTGTCCTTCTTCCTAACTAACTTAGTGCAACAATGAGGGCTCAAACTTTGCCAATAACTGCTCCCCCATGAAAGCCCAAAACATGCAAGCAAGAAAATTGTGATTTTGTCAACATTGAGCTTCATTGAAAAGAGCTTGAAAAATGGAAGGGAAAGGAGAGGAGAATACTTATATGCAATGAAGGTTTTGGCTGATCCTCCCTCTTCCTCATTCTTCTCTCCCTCTCTCTCGACCTCACCTCTCTTTCTTTTCTTTCTTTTTAAAATTCTGAGTGTCACTAATGTGTTAGAGTGGAAAATCAGATGTACATGAAGGGATAAGTTGTTTTATAAGGGGAGGAAATGACCAAAGTGTCCTTAGCTTAAAACTTGCACTAAAACTCCTTGTTTAAGCCATTAATCCATAGTTTAGATACGAATATCTTTTAATCCTATGGTTATCCCTTAATGTTGCTTTCTCGACTATCCCATATCCGAGTCACGACTTATTATTCCACTCAAATAATTAAATCGTTCATAATTTCAATAAACCGAATCTTTAAAAATTTAGGGATGTTACAATCACCCCAACTTTTAAAATTTTGTCCTCAAATTTGAAAAGACATACCTTAATGGAATAGATATGGATATCGAGTCTGAATGTCGTCTTCCAGCTCCCATGTAGCTTCTTCGGTTGAGAAGCCATCCCAGACCACTTTGACAATGGGAATAGTCTTTGTCCGCAGTGTTCTTTAACCATGTTCCAGGATATAGCTAAGATAAGGTTGGAATGATAGATCCGGTCGGAGATCAATCGTGTCAATACTCATCGGCTGATTCGGATCGGGAACATATTTCCTCACTTGAGAGACATGAAAGACATTATGAAGGTTTGATAAGGCCGGAGGCAAAGCTAGTCGATAGGCAACTGGCCCAATGCGCTCGATGATTTGGAATGGTCCAACATATCGAGGACTAAGCTTCTTTGCTCGCAAAGCTCTACCGGTACCTATGGTTGGAGAAACTCTTAAGAATACATGATCACCAACTTCGAATTCTAATGATCTCCGTCGATTGTCAGCATAGCTATTTTGCAGTCTTTGAGCAATTTTCATTCTTTCTTGAATCAGTCGTATCTTCTCAGTAGTTTCACGAACCACATCGGGTCCCAAAAATTTATTTTCACCTACTTCCGACCAACACAATGGGGTCCTACACTTCCACCCATATAGTGCTTCAAACGGTGCCATTCCAATACTGGAGTGGTAACTGTTGTTGTAGGCGAACTTTACTAATGGAAGATGATCCTCCCATTTCCTTCTGCTATCTAGCACACATGCCCGAAGCATGTCCTCAAGAGTCAGAATAGTTCTCTCTGTTTGACCATCTGTCTGAGGATGATAAGCAGTGCTTAAAAGCACCCTTGTCCCTAAAGCTTCATTCAATGATTTCCAAAATCTGGAGGTGAACTTAGGATCTCAGGTCCGACACAATACTGGTAGGGACTCCGTGTAATCTTATAATACTCTTTACATACTCCTCTGCTAGCTTGGAGACTTTGTAATTCGAGCGAACGGGAATAAAGTGAGCGGATTTAGTTAATCGATCCACCACTACCCAAATGGAATCATTACCGGCTTGCGATCTCGGTAAGCCCATAACAAAATCCATCGAGATATCTTCCCATTTCCAGACTGACACATCTAGAGGTTGCAGTTGACCAGCAGGTATTTGGTGCTCTGCTTTAACCTTTTGACAGGTTAAGCATCGAGATACAAACTCAGAAACACCAGCTTTCATTTCGGGCCACCAATACATCTGCTTTAAATCCTGGTACATCTTGGTAGATCCAGGATGTACGGAATATTGACTTTGATGAGCTTCTTCTAATACCTGCCTCTTGATATGTTCATTATTGGGTACACAAATTCTACCATCGAAATAGATAACCCCATCACTGTTCTCGGTAAAATTTGGTAATCATTTCTGAGATTGCAGCTCGACGTCGACCTCTTGAGCCGCACGAATCTGATCTCTTAATACACTGGTAATCCGAATATGCTGTAACACTAGTCACTAGTCGATTCCTTTTCTTTGTCACCTTGAGATTCAAGTCTCTAAAAGACTCTAGCACTCATAAACCATTAACGATGCGGTGTGGAGAGACTACCTGCTTAATGCATCTGCCACAACATTAGCTTTCCCGGGATGATACTTCAATTCGAAGTCATAATCCTTCAGAAATTCAATCCACCTTCTCTGTCAGTTGTTCAGTTCCTTCAGATCGAACAGATATTTCATGCTATTGTGATCACTAAAAACTTCGAAACGAGAACCATAAAGGTAATGCCTCCAAATCTTTAGTGCAAACACAATAGCCGCCAACTCTAAGTCATGAGTTGGGTAATTCCGTTCATGAGTCTTCAATTTCCTGGATGCATAGGCCACAACATGTTGATTTTGCATAAGAACACACCCTAAACCCTTCCCAGAGGCGTCACTGTAAATTTGGAATCCCAGGGACGGATATGGAAGAATTAGGATTGGAGCAGAAGTTTACCGAACTTTCAATTCGAGGAAACATTCCTCACAATCAGTATCCCATGTAAACGGGTAATCCTTGCGAGTCAACTGGGTAAGTGGGAGAACTAACTACGAGAAGCCTTGAATAAATCTCCTATAATAGCCTGCTAGTCCCAAAAATTTCTTATTTCAGTTACTGAGGTTGGTCGTTCCCAATTTAACACAGCTTCAACTTTGTTAGGATCGACTGCTATATCCTCCTGGGAAATCACATGACCCCCAAGAACTTCATTTCTGACATCCAGAAATCACACTTCGACGGCATTGCATATAACTTCTTTTCTCGGAGTACATCTAAAACAAAGCGGAGATGTTGAGCATGCTCCTCAGTTGTCTTTGAATATACCAAGATGTCATCTATGAGACAACCACAAACTGATCTAGGTAGGAATGAAAAACTAGGTTGATGTAGTCCATGAATACCGCTGGAGCATTAATTAGACCGAAAGGCATCACTAGAAACTCGTAGTGTCCATACCGATTACGAAAGCGGTTTTCGGAATGTCTAAGGCTCTTACTTTGATTTGATGATATCTAGACCTTAGATCAATCTTGGAGAATATTGCAGCGCCTCAAAGTTGATCAAGCAAATCATCTATCCTTGGAAACATATACTTATTCTTGATGGTAATTTTGTTTAATTGACGACAGTCAATACATAATCTCATGCTTCTGTCCTTCTTCTTGACTAGCAATACTGGAGAACCCCATGGAGAAGCACTCGGTCGAATAAACTTCTTGGAAATTAATTCCTCAAGTTGGGATTTCAGTTCCTTTAGTTCAAGAGGAGACATCCTGTAAGGTGCTATAGATATTGGCCCTGTACCCGGCACCAAATCTATAGAGAACTCTACCTCACGATCCGGAGGTAAAGAGGAAACTTCATCAGGAAAAACATCTAAGAATTCATTAACAACCTGGACAGACGATATATGCAATCCAGCTTCAGTTGATGCATATAACATAACAACAAAAAGCTTTCGCACCTTGAAATAGAGATTGGCTGGCTGAAGTGAAGGAAATAACACGATCCATTGCCGGTAGGGAATGTTCCACCACTTCAGAAGGAAACCCAATGGTACGGTTGAAGCAATCAATGGTAACATGGTTGGTAGTAATCCAATTCATTCCCAAGACGATCTCCATTCCCCTCATAGGCAAACAGATAAAATCAACTACAAACTCCTTGTTTTCTATAGTGAGTAGACAGTTAAGACATAATGACTGGGTTCGAACATGACCCTTTGCAGCAGTAAGGATAGTTATTGGTTCGGATATAGGAGATACCGTTAATCCTAACCGTTCAGCACATGCTTCCGAGATAAAACAACGAGTAGCACCAGAATCATACAGTATATTAACAGAGTGATGGAATATAGAACCTGTACCCCTTATAAGATTATCATCTGGCATGATAATTTGAGCATCTAAGGTGTTGACTCGAGCTTGTCATGGAGCATCGGGAGATTCCAAGAAAGCCTTTCTCGCCGGGCAATTGTTTGCATAATGGCTCGCTTCCTTGCAAAAGTAGCACTGATTCGGTCCAGCTTGGCACCTACCTTTATGATTCTTCTTGCAGAAAGATCATTTGCTAGGTCTAGAAGAATCAATCGTCTGCACTTGCTTTCCTTTGTCAAAATTACCCTTGTGTCTAGGATTGGAAGAGGTTGATTCAGTATCCCTTTTCTTGTTATTCCAGAAATCTCTCTTCTCTGCATACATCCTCTTGAGATCTTCTTCAACAGTATGGGCTTGTTGTACCAAAGTAGGATAAGTGGTCATAGCGTAGGAACTAAGACTTTGGTTTACATCACCACGAAGACCTTGTTTAAACATAATCATCTTCCACCTGTCATTAGGAGCATGAGTTCCTGCTTCATAAAATTGAGACAATCTCTCAAATTTTGCAGCATATTCCCCAACTGACATGTTCCCCTGCTTCAGATTAACGAACTCAACTTTTTTGGCAAGTCTCTGTGCATCGGAAAAGAAATGACCCAGGAATAACTCCTTGAAATATCCTGCTGCATTAGTCCACCAAGTATGAGCATCTTCATCCAGAGCATTGGCAGCAAAAATCACTTTCTCTGTTTCATCACATTGTAAGGTCAGAAAAATGCTCTCCATGGCATCCACCCAGAAATGATCTTTCATTGGGTCAGATCCTCCTTTGAAGATTGGTGGTTTCAGTTTTAGAAACCGGAAGTACATCTTGTTAGGATCCTCGGGTTGTGGTACATTGACTGGCTCATTTGGTTGTGGTTGGGGCACTTGATGCATCTGCTGCATTTGAGCCATTTGAGCCATCTATTGCTGCTGCATTAGCATCATGTCATTCATCATCTTCTGTTTAGTTTCGATGATATTTTGCATCCATTCCTGATGAGGATCAATGGGTGGGTTTCTCTTACCCCTTACAGCCATGATTCTGCGAAATATTCAAAGTATTAAGTTGATCAGGCTCAATGTCTAATAGCATACTAGGAAGAATCAGACTTAGAAGACGTAAAAGACCCTTAACATCTAAGTCCGACTAGGTCGCACTGCTCTGATACCAATTGTAACACCCCAATATTTCTAACATGTAGATACATTGAGATGCACATCTGTGTCAACAATCAGAGGACACAATCCCTGTTTAGATATCGAACCTACTAAACTTTTTCGATAATAAAACACAATGTCTTGGATCAACTTGTCTGCAAGTCCATGAAATTTAACTTGAACCTCAACTCATCGCAGTATGGGCGAGACGTAACTTAGTAATTTAAGTTGTAGAAGGAACCTTGTCGCAGTATGGGCAAGGACTCGTCGCAGTATGGGCGAGTCGTACCTCAAAGGATGGTGATGATGATAGGTGGGATGGTCGAATAAGGGTTTCATGGGGTTTATACTATACTTTTGTTATTTGGTTGATTTGTGTTTCCACATTTGTTTGTGAGACTTGTTATTTCGTTCGACTCAATGTTTTCACAAAGACATATTTTCTATAAATTCTTTTATTTACGTCACTTTTTTTTATGGTAAACAACAAATTTGTGTCCCAAAATTTGTGATATGCTATCAGTATAGTTCTTGAATATATCAAAATTATTGAAATATCTCCGGATGTGGCTTCTAATAATCACGGTGGTCCTGAAGTGTATATTTTATTCGTTAGTTTGTTCCTCAAATGAGAATTTCATTAGTTATCTTAGTTTCACAAATTACTAACAGAAGGCACACTCGGGGATGATTTTAAAATTTTGATACATTCAGAGACTATAGTGACTAAGGGTGTTCAAATCCAAACTGTTCTGGATTGGGTCATGAGACCCACTCTCAGCTTTTGCATATTAAGTTTTCATGGAGATTTTATTTTTAAATATTTTATATTTTAAGTTTCGTAGTTTATGTGAAAATAAAATAATAAATCACATTATTATTTTATTCTTTAATAATAATGTAACATCCCTAATTTTTAAAGACTCGTACTATGATACCTAAGACCGAGTAATTAATTGTGGGAATAATTGGTCGCGTCTCGGGGATTCATATGTCGAGGAATTTGTCAAGAAATCCTATTCTCCATTAAAGGGTGGCCTATTCATAGTAAAATGAGGAAATTGGAGCCGAAGGGCAAATCTGTCTTTTCACAACCCTAGTGATTAAAATATAATTATGAAGGTTATAATTAATTATGAGCCGAAAGAATTGAGGAATTTAGGATCGGAACCGGATTAATTGAGAAAGTTTGTACCGAAGGGAATTTTCAACACCTAAATTATCATTTTATGGGCCAAGGGCAAAATGGTTTTTTCACCATCATTTAAACCCCCCAGCCCATATTCACCCTGAACTCACCCTCTCAGTTGAACATTCTCCAGCTGAAAGAAAAGAAAGGAAAAACAGAAGTGAGAGAGAGGAGAGTGGGGGCGAAAGGGAAGAGGAGGAAAGAAGGAGGAGGATTCACCTCCATTTCCATTGCATGTAAGTCTTCTAACCCTCCCTCTACTCCATTTTTGATTCTGAATCCAATGGTACCAAAGTCAAGAACTGATTCTCCCTCTAACTCTCAATCCCATTTTCTCTCCTTGAAGCTCCAAGTGGTGAAAAATGGTGGAGTTGTGTATTGATGGGTTGCATGTTATGTTGTAGATGTTGAAGGTGGAGTACTAGCCTTGCATTTCGAATTTGGAAGGATTTCAGTCCTCCTAGTTGTTGTTTCAGTTGCTCTAGGGGTAGAGATTGGCGTTTTGGAAATCGGTTCGAGTTCTAGCGGGGATCGTTCGTGTACTTTTCGATTCGGTGACTTCGCTTTTCGGCCCAACTCTCGGACTTCGGTGTAACGGTGAGTTCTACTCACGATAGGGCATTTTGCTATTCTGAACTTGTTTTCGATATTGGATTCCTTGGTCACATTTTCTGTTTTTGAAAGACTTAGAACCGAAAAACGATTTTTGAGTCTAAACGCTATTTTACGGTTTAACGGGAATTTTGATGAAATCGTTGAAATGAAACATTTTGTATATGTGTTCTAGAATGCCTGGACATTTTCTGAGTTTTAGGGGTGATTGACATTAGGAATCGCATTGGGCGAAAACGGAGAGCGAAAATGAGAAAAACTGTGAAATATGGGACTGTTACAGGACGCACGGATCGTGCGCCCCTGGGCACGGATCGTGCGCCTTCTTCTGGAACCTGAACATGCGAGCAATATAGGACGCACGGGTCGTGCACCCCTGGGCACGGACCGTGCGTATCTTTCTGGTAGGAATGGATAAATGAAGTACTTCACGCACGGGTTGTGCGCCCCTGGGAACGAACCGTGCGTGAGGATCTGTCCCAGGTTTCTGTTTTCTCCTTTCGTCGTTCCGTTTGATCCCGAACCTTTCCTAATCTCTTTCTCAATCATTTAAAAAGGAATTCCACTACTGAAAACCTTATTTTGATCTCATTCGACACATGATTTGAAAAAGGACTTTAAAAGCCCATTTGATCGAAAAACCGAAACCCTAGTACGCGTGTGAGACACCGACTGATGGACTGACTGAATATATATGTTTATATATGTCAAATGAAGATGATTATAATGCCGGAGGTCTAACTTATGAATTCCTCAAAACGGGTTATAGTGGATATTGTTTATCCAATTATTATGTAATTGATCCATTTGGTGATCGAAAAGATATAAATTATCTAACTCTCGAGAATTTGATGCATATTTTCATATGTATTGCGTTGGGTGATGACCCGACAAGTAGCATACTAGGAAGGGAAGTCATGAGCCCTCACCCTAGGCCCTGAATGTGTTTTGGCGTGGTCAATTCACGGGTTACCGGGATTAGTGGTCGTTGCACGGCCGGTTTATGCTAAGTTAAACACACGATTCGCCGGGATTAGTGGTCGTTGCACGGTCGGCATTTCGATTAATAACTGGACAATTCCTCCTAATTAATGTTGTAAATCGGGATTAGTGGTCGTTGCACGGCCGGTTTATGCTAAACAAGGACACGAATTGCCGGGATTTGTGGTCGTTGCACGGTCGGCATTTCGATTAATAAATAAGACATTGTTATGTCAGTTTTGTTGTAACGGTTTAATAAATTGAACCGAGTGTCAGTGAGGGGGCACGGTAGGACTCAGTGAGATAATGTTATCTCACCCTATCCATATTTGTTGTTTTTTTCAGAGAAGCAGGGAAAAATGAAGACTATTGTGCACGAGTAGTTGGTATACTCTTGGAGGTGCTGAAGACTTAGTCGTTTGATCCTTTGTTCTTTTGTTGTCCTATTGGTTGTATAAACTTGTATTGATTATGAGTTATATGAACCGTTTTAGGTTTCCGTTCGGTATTTGGACTTGGATATTGTATTCCGTTCGGTATGGAACCGATGAACTTCTATTTTATGAAGTAATGTTATTCCGATTATGTTTTAATTTCTGAAAAAGTTTGTATGTCCAATACTTAAACAGGAAATGTGTCCTCTGAACTCCCGCATTTGTGCATCTTCGGTCTCTCTACATGTTAGAAATACCGGGGTGTTACAATTGGTATCAGAGCGATTCGACCTAGTCGAACTTAGATGTTAAGAGTCTTTTACGTCTTCTAAGTCTGATTTTTCTTAGTATGCTATTAGACATTGAGCCTGATCAACTTAATACTTTGTGCATACTTCGCAGAATCATGGCTGGGAGAGGTAGGAGAAACCCACCTGTTGACCCTCATCAAGAATGGATGCAGAATGTCATCGAGACTCAGCAGAAGATGATGAATGACACGATGCTAATGCAACAGCAACAGATGGCTCAAATGGCTCAAATGCAGCAGATGCATCAGATGCCTCAACCTCAACCAGCTGAGTCAGTCAATGTGCCAACACCTAAGGATCCCAACAGGGTGTATTTTCGGTTTCTGAAGATGAAACCCCCAACCTTCAAAGGAGGATCTGAGGCAATGAAAGCCCATTTCTGGGTAGATGCCATGGAACGGATCTTTGATACCTTGCAATGCAATGAAGGAGAAAAGGTAATTTGTGCTGCTAACGCTCTGGACGAGGATGCTCACACTTGGTGGGTTAACGCTCGTAGAATGCTTCAAAATCAAGGGACTCCTCTTGAGTGGAGTAATTTCAAGGAATTGTTTGAGTCACTATTTCCCCGACTCCCAAAGACTTGATAAGCAGATGGAATTTCTAAGTTTGAAACAGGGAGAGATGACAGTTGGGGAATACGCTGCAAAATTTGAGAGGTTGTCACAATTCTATGAATTGGGGACCACCGCTCCTGATGATAAGTGGAAAATGGTGATGTTCCGACAAGGTCTTAGAGGCAATGTGAATCAAGGTCTTAGTTCTTATTCCATGACCACTTATCCTGCTTTGGTTCAACAAGCTCATTCAGCTAAAAGCGATCTTAAAAGAATGTATGCTGAGAGGAAAGATTTCTGGAAGGATAAGAAGAAGGGTAATGGGCCAACTTCTTCAAACCCTAGATATAGAGGGAATAGGGATAAAGGGAAGCAAATCCAGTCAAGTGACTCTGCCAGACCTAAAAAGTGCGACGTCTGCAAGAAATTTCATAGAGGCAAATGTCAGGTGGGACCGAACCAATGTTACCTCTACAAAGAAGTGGGCCATTATGCTAATAATTGTCCATCAAGGAAAGCTTTCTTGGAATCCCCTGATGCTCCGAGGCAGGCTCGAGTCAACACTCTGGATGCTAAGACCTTCAAACCAGCTGATAATCTTATAAGGGGTACAGGTTCTATCTTTCATCAAACTGTTAATATTCGGTATGACTCTGGTGCTACTCATTGTTTTATCTCTGAAGCATGTGTTGAACGGCTAGGATTAATAGTATCCCCTATATCCGAGCCAATATCTATCCTTACTGCTACAAAGGGTCGTGTGCGAACCCAATCATTATGCCATAACTGTCTGCTCACCATAGGAGGCAGGGACTTTGTTGTTGATTTTATCTGTCTGCCTATGAGAGGAATGGAGATCGTGTTGGGAATGAATTGGATGACTTCCAATCACATTACTATTGACTGTTTCAATCGTGCAATTAATTTTCCTTCTGAAGTAGCTGAACATTCACTACCTGCAGATGAGGGTGTTATTTCGTTCACTTCAGCCAGCCAGTCTCTATTCCAAGGTGCGGAAGCTTTTGTTGTTATTTTGTCTGCATCAACTGAGGCTGATTTGGATTTATCGTCTATTCAAGTCGTTAATGAATTCTTAGATGTTTTTCCCGAGGAAGTCTCCTCTTTGCCTCCAGAACGAGAGGTAGAATTTTCTATAGATTTGGCCCTGGTGCAGGGCCAATATCCATAGCACCTTATAGGATGTCTCCTCTCGAACTGAAGGAATTGAAGTCCCAACTTGAGGAATTAATTTCCAAGAAGTTTATTCGACCGAGTGCTTCTCCATGGGGTGCTCCGGTATTACTAGTCAAGAAGAAGGACGGAAGCATGAGATTATGCATAGACTACCGTCAGCTGAATAAAATCACTATCAAGAACAAGTATCCAATGCCGAGGATAGATGATCTACTTGACCAACTTCGAGGTGCTAAAGTTTTCTCTAAAATTGATCTAAGGTCAGGGTACCATCAAATCAGGGTAAGAGCCTTGGACATTCCGAAGACTGCCTTTCGTACGAGGTACGGACACTACGAGTTTGTGGTGATGCCCTTCGGATTGACTAATGCTCCAGCAGTATTTATGGGTTATATGAATAGAGTATTTCATTCTTACCTAGATCAGTTCGTGGTCGTCTTTATTGATGATATCTTGGTTTACTCAAAGTCAGTTGAGGAGCATGCTCAGCATCTCCGCTTTATCCTAGGAGTACTCCAAGAAAAGAAACTCTATGCTAAACCGTCGAAGTGTGACTTTTGGATGTCTGAGGTAAAGTTCTTCGGTCATGTGATTTCCCAAGAGGGGGTTGTAGTTGATCCTACCAAGGTGGAAGCAGTGTTGAATTGGGAACGGCCAACGTCAGTGACTGACATCAGAAGCTTTCTGGGTTTAGCTGGTTACTATAGAAGATTCATCGAAGGTTTCTCACAACTGGTACTTCCGCTTGCTCGATTGACTCGCAAGGGTCAACCGTTTACTTGGGATGCCGATTGTGAGGAGTGTTTTCTTGGATTAAAAGAAAAATTAACTTCTGCTCCGATCCTAATTCTTCCAGATCCGTCATTGGGATTCCAGATTTACAGTGACGCATCTGGGAAGGGTTTAGGATGTGTTCTCATGCAGAATCAACACGTTGTGGCCTATGCATCTAGGCAGTTGAAGACGCATGAAAGGAATTACCCAACTCATGACTTAGAGTTGGCGGCTATTGTGTTTGCACTGAAAATTTGGAGGCATTACCTTTACGGTTCTCGTTTCGAGGTTTTTAGTGATCACAAGAACTTGAAGTATCTATTTGACCAAAAGGAGTTGAATAACAGACAGAGAAGGTGGACTGAATTTTTGAAGGACTACGACTTCGAATTGAAGTATCACCCTGGGAAAGCCAATGTGGTGGCAGATGCTCTGAGCAGGAAGTCTATCCACACGACAAAGTTAATGGTTCAAGAGATGGCTTTGTGGGAGTCATTCAGAGACTTGAAGCTCAAAGTAATAAGAAAGAAGGACCGCATAGTGTTCCGGCATATACGGATAGCCAGTGTGCTAAGGGAACAAATCCGTGTAGCTCAAGAAACTGATATGAAGTTACAGTCTCAAAGAGGATCACCAGATTTTTCTGAGGATAGTGATGGCATGATTTGCTTTAATGGGAGGATTTGTGTTCCCGATGATGATGATATCAAAAAGCAAGTATCGGAAGAAGCTCATAGAAGTCAGTACTCTGTACATCCGGGATCCACCAAGATGTACCGAGACTTGAAGTTAATGTATTGGTGGCCTGGGATGAAGGCTGAGGTTGCAGAATTTGTTTCACGATGCTTAACTTGTCAGAAGGTTAAGGTGGAACACCGAAGACCGGGCGGTCAATTACAACCGTTAGATGTGCCAGTCTGGAAATGGGAAGATATCTCAATGGACTTCGTTATGGGTTTACCGAGGTCACAGGCCGGCAATGACTCTATTTGGGTAATAGTGGACCGATTGACTAAATCCGCTCACTTTATTCCCGTTCGCTCGACTTATAAGGTTTCCAAGTTAGCAGATGAATATGTGAGGAACATTATCAGACTGCATGGAGTCCCAACGAGCATTGTGTCAGACCGAGATCCCAAGTTTACTTCCAGGTTCTGGAGAGCATTGAATGAAGCTTTGGGAACAAGGGTGCTGGTTAGCACTGCTTATCATCCTCAGACTGATGGTCAGACGGAGAGGACTATCCAGACTCTTGAGGACATGCTTCGGGCTTGTGTGCTCGACAGTGGGAGAAAATGGGAGGATCATCTTCCATTAGTAGAATTCTCCTACAACAACAGTTACCACTCCAGCATTGGAATGGCACCGTTTGAAGCACTTTATGGTAGAAAGTGTAGAACTCCGTTGTGTTGGTGGGAGATTGGTGAAGACAAGTTTTTGGGACCCGATATGGTTCGCGAAACTACTGAGAAGATCAAGTTAATTCGAGAAAGGATGAAGGTTGCTCAGAGTCGGCAAAAGAGCTACGCTGACAACCGAAGGAGACCGTTGGAGTTTGAGGTTGGTGATCATGTGTTCTTGAAAGTTTCTCCAACCATAGGCACTGGGAGAGCCTTGCGAGCGAAGAAGCTCAGTCCTCGATATGTTGGACCTTTCCAAATCATCGAGCGGATTGGGCCAGTTGCCTATCGCCTCGCATTGTCTCCGGCCCTATCAAACCTCCATGATGTGTTCCACGTGTCTCAGTTGAGAAAGTATGTTCCCGACCTACATCAACCGTTGAGTGTTGATACAATTGACCTGCGACCGGATTTGTCATTTCAACCTTATCCTAGTTATATCTTGGAGCGTGGTGTGAAGACTCTGCGTTCAAGGTCAATTCCGATTATCAAAGTAGTTTGGAATGGCTTTTCAGCCGAAGAGGCTACCTGGGAACTGGAAGAAGACATGCGTGCTCGATATCCGTATCTCTTTCAGGAAGGTACGTCTTGTCAATTTTGAGGACAAAATTTTAAAAGTTGGGGTGATTGTAACATCTCTAATTTTTAAAGACTCGTACTATGATACCTAAGACCGAGTAATTAATTGTGGGAATAATTGGTCGCGTCTCGGGGATTCATATGTCGAGGAATTTGTCAAGAAATCCTATTCTCCATTAAAGGGTGGCCTATTCATAGTAAAATGAGGAAATTGGAGCCGAAGGGCAAATCTGTCTTTTCACAACCCTAGTGATTAAAATATAATTATGAAGGTTATAATTAATTATGAGCCGAAAGAATTGAGGAATTTAGGATCGGAACCGGATTAATTGAGAAAGTTTGTACCGAAGGGAATTTTCAACACCTAAATTATCATTTTATGGGCCAAGGGCAAAATGATCTTTTCACCATCATTTAAACCCCGCAGCCCATATTCACCCTGAACTCACCCTCTCACTTGAACATTCTCCAGCTGAAAGAAAAGAAAGGAAAAACAGAGGTGAGAGAGAGGAGAGTGGGGGCGAAGGGAAGAGGAAGAAAGAAGGAGGAGGATTCACCTCCATTTCCATTGCATGTAAGTCTTCTAACCCTCCCTCTACTCCATTTTTGATTCTGAATCCAATGGTAACAAAGTCAAGAACTGATTCTCCCTCTAACTCTCAATCCCATTTTCTCTCCTTGAAGCTCCAAGTGGTGAAAAATGGTGGAGTTGTGTATTGATGGGTTGCATGTTATGTTGTAGATGTTGAAGGTGGAGTACTAGCCTTGCATTTCGAATTTGGAAGGATTTCTGTCCTCCTAGTTGTTGTTTCAGTTGCTCTAGTGGTAGAGATTGGCGTTTTGGAAATCGGTTCGAGTTCTAGCGGGGATCGTTCGTGTACTTTTCGATTCGGTGACTTCGCTTTTCGGCCCAACTCTCGGACTTCGGTGTAATGGTGAGTTCTACTCACGATAGGGCATTTTGCTATTCTGAACTTGTTTTCGGTATTGGATTCCTTGGTCACATTTTCTGTTTTCGAAAGACTTAGAACCGAAAAATGATTTTTGAGTCTAAACGCTATTTTACGGTTTAACGGGAATTTTGATGAAATCGTTGAAATGAAACGTTTTGTATATGTGTTCTAGAATGCCTGGACATTTTGAGTTTCAGGGGTGATTGACATTAGGAATCGCATTGGGCGAAAACGGAGAGCGAAAATGAGAAAAACTGTGAAATCTGGGACTGTTACAGGACGCACGGATCGTGCGCCCCTGGGCACAGATCGTGCGCCTTCTTCTGGAACCTGAACGTGCGAGCAATATAGGACGCACGGGTCGTGCGACCCTGGGCACGGACCGTGCGTATCTTTCTGGTAGGAATGCATAAATGAAGTACTTCACGCACGGGTCGTGCGCCCCTGGGCACGAACCCTGCGTGAGGATCTGTCCCCGGTTTCCGTTTTCTCCTTTCGTCGTTCCGTTTGATGCCAAACCTTTCCTAATCTCTTTCTCAATCATTTAAAAAGGAATTCCACTACTGAAACCCTTGTTTTGATCTCATTCGACACATGATTTGAAAAAGGACTTTAAAAGCCCATTTGATCGAAAAACCGAAACCCTAGTACGCATGTTGTAACACCCCGATAAATTCTAACATATAGAATTACCGAAATGCACTAAGTGGCATACATCAGAGTAACTTCCTGTTATTGAAATATTGAACACATCTAAAACTTTTAGATAATACATAATAACTGGTTCTCTGAACCTCATAAACTTTCTGAAAATGCTTAAGTTCCAAAACTTAAGACTTGTACATATCCTGGTGTTCAATACTCAAAACATAAAGTAGCGGAAACGATTTTACAACTTATAATGAAAGTTATACAATCAGTGACATAACTAAATAAAAATACAAAGGGCTAAGCGGAAATCCAATTTCCAATAGTTCCATGAGTCGCACCAGCTAACCGTGCTTAGTCGCCTTTGCATTTCCCTGTTTCTCTGTAAAAACCACAAATAAGAAGGGTGAGATAAACATTATCTCAGTGAGTCCTATCGAGACCCCTTACTAACTCTAGCGGTTCATTATGCCTTGTTTTAAACTCGTGGTCCTAAAAGCAACCACGTGGAAATACATTCAGTTCCTGTAACCTTCATGCTCATGGCCCTCCTAAGCGACACATGAAGCATGCAATCTTTGTTCCATGTTTTTAGCATAACACCTCAGTCTACCTATTTTATAGGCATCTCTTGACGTTTTGGTGAACCCATCCCGCTATTTCTAGCAGGGGAAACATTCTTGAGTCTAGGTTTTGGGGCTCATGACTTCCCCTCCCCTAGTATGCTAACCTCTTAGGGTCGTCACCCTTTTTCCTCTTGTATTTATTATACATTTTCAGTCTGTGTACCCGCAATGGGCTGTTAGTCATTCCAGTCAAGTACCATGTACCATATCAGTCAATTTCAGTGTACAATATCAGTCAAGTATCGTGTGTTATTATCATTCTTTAACATTTGCACTCTCGCGTTCTCTAAGAGCGGTTTTCCATTTTATTCATAACACACTATTTTTCTATCGAACATGTTCAATCTCACACCATTGTTACCTTTACATTGTTGTGGGACCTTGGGGAATGGATTAGAAGAGGATTGGAATCATTTGGAATGGATAAAAAGGTACTTTGAAATTGAAGGTCAGAAAATCTCACACGACCCGTGCGTGGTTGAACAGTTTGTAGAAATTTTTCAGGAAGATACGCACGACCCGTGCGACTAAGCACACGATCCGTGCGTTAGCTACAAGATTTACAGAAAGTTTCAGAGACTTACGCACGACCCGTGCTACTGGGCGCACGATCCGTGCGTAATTTAAAAGTCCAGTTCATGTCGTATCAGATGGAGGCGCACGACCCGTGCCCAGAGGCACACGATCCGCGTGTCTCCATCAGACTCCAGGAAACAGGTTTTTCATGTGTTATTCCATTCCACTCTGATTCCCACTTCCCTTCCGATCGAGACCCAAACTCAAACACGCATTAAAACACAATATTATATCAATCCAATCCAGCACACCCAACAATCAATCAAGCAATTCGTAGTTCAATCACGAGTTTTGGGAAAACGGTTTTTCAATAAAATTCTTTCGATACCAGAAACGTGTGACAATAATTTTCGAAAGTAAAGACTCGAAAACACGAACACATTCCCTAAGCGAGTTATAGAACTCACCTATCGTGATGAAAATCACGCAAACAACGAGACTCCGAGAACTCAACCGCTCCGACAATCACGAACTCTCTTCGAATACGCTCCTACAACGAACTCAACTACTCCAAATCGCTTGGACAGCGGCTGATTTCGAATCCTAGTTACCCAAACAACTTCAAACAGCAATCGTGGCAAGAAGATGAGTCTTGGTACTGAACAATGGGTTCTAACAAGGACATGCAACTATTTGGAGCATCACAACTCCATTTTTGAGCTTGGAGCTTCAAAGGTACATAAATGGTGATTTGTGATGAGGAGGGTTGATGGGAGATTTCTGGGCATCAATGTATAGAGGAAGAAAAATGATGAACAATGGTGGTTTTGGATTCAACATGCATGAACAAATGAGGTAGAATCCCTCCCCTCTCTTCTCCACTCTCTCTCTCTCTCGAGTCCTCTCCTCCTCCTCCCTATTACTTGCTGTTTTTCATTTTCAGAAAATGAGGGAATGAATGGTGTTGTAGTGGTTTGGGTCAGCTGAAGGGTAGTCACTTAAGAATGAGAAAAGACTCTTCTACCCTCCCTCATTAGCATTTCATCTAACTCACCACTAATCCAACACTTACCCTTAAGTCCCCATACTTAGCATAAACTATTAATTATGTTTAATCAAAGATGTTATTTATCTATTTGATCCATGATACTATTTTATAACTAACATAATTATGCTCACTAAACAACTTAACCCCATGCCAATTTAATTAAATCTAATTAGCTAATTAGGGGATGTTACAATCACCCCAACTTTTTAAAATTTTGTCCTCAAAATTGACAAAACATACCTTACTCGAACAAATACGGATATTTCTCCCGCATGCACTCCTCTACTTCCCATGTCGCTTCGTCAGGTGACACACCGTCCCAAAGCACCTTGACAATAGGAATTGACCTCGTCCGGAGCGTTTTCTCGCCACGTTCGATGATCCTGATTGGGGTAGGATGATAAGATAGATCCGTTCTGATGTCAATCGCTTCATGGCTCAAAGGTAGATTCGGATCATGAATATATTTCCTCAGCTGCGATACATGAAACACATCATGTAGTCTGGACAATTCTGGAGGTAAGGCAATGCGATACGCTACCGGCCCAACTCGTTCGATAATCTGGAAGGGTCCGACATACCGAGGACTGAGCTTCTTCGCTCGCAAAGCAATACCGGTCCCAATGGTTGGAGAAAGTTTCAAAAAGACATGATCTCCTTCTTCGAATTCTAGCGGCCTTCTTCTCTTATCCGCATAACTCTTTTGTCGACTCTGCGCGGCTTTCATCCTTTCTCTTATCTGACGAATCTTCTCCGTAGTCTCACGAACCAAATCCGGTCCCAACAATCTCTGCTCACCTACATCCCACCAGCACAATGGCGTTCTACACTTCCTCCCATACAATGCTTCATATGGAGCCATTCCGATACTAGAATGATAACTGTTGTTGTATGAGAATTCCACCAATGGAAGATGATCCTCCCATCTGCCTCCACTATCAAGTACACAAGCTCTCAACCTATCTTCCAATGTCTGAATCGTCCTCTCAGTCTGTCCGTCTGTCTGAGGATGGTATGCGGTGCTAACACACACCTTTGTTCCCAACACCATGTTCAATGCTCTCCAAAATCGAGATGTAAACTTGGGATCTCGATCACAGATGATACTTGTAGGGATTCCATGCAACTTAACAATATTCTTAAGATACTCATCTGCTAACTTAGCAACCTTGTGAGTCGAACGCACTGAATGAGCGGACTTGGTCAGGCGATCCACCACTACCCAAATAGAATCGTTTCCGGTTTGGGACCGTGGTAATCCCATGACAAAATCCATAGATATGCTCTCCCATTTCCATTCAGGTACATTCAACGGTTGTAACTGGCCACCTGGCTTCCGGTGCTCTATCTTAACCTTTTGACAAGTTAAGCATCGAGACACAAATTCTGCAATATCCACTTTCATACCAGGCCACCAATACAATTGCTTCAGATCTCGATACATCTTGGTAGACCCCGGATGTATTGAGAACTGACTCTTATGAGCCTCCTCTAAAACTTGCCTCTTCACATCCTCATCATTCGGCACACAGATTCTGCCATCAAAACAAATTACGCCATCACCGTCTTCGGTGTAACTCGGCAATCTCTTCTGCGCTTGCAGCTCTACATCACCTTCTTGGGCTGAGCGAATTAGATTCCTCAATGAACTTGAAATCTGAATGTGACTCAACACCAACCTGTTCCTTCTTGACTTAACTCTCAAATTGAGGTCTCTGAATGATTCCAACAATGACATCTCGTGCATCATCAGCTTTGCAGTATGGATAGACTTTCTGCTTAAAGCATCGGCAACAACATTAGCCTTACCAGGATGGTACTTCAATTCAAAATCATAATCTTTCAGGAATTCTACCCATCTCCTCTGTCTGTTGTTCAGCTCCTTTTGGTCAAACAAATACTTAAGACTTTTGTGGTCACTAAAGACTTCGAAACGAGACCCATACAGGTAATGTCTCCAAATCTTTAGGGCAAACACAATCGCCGCCAACTCTAAATCATGAGTTGGGTAATTCTCTTCATGCGGCTTCAACTGCCTGGAGGCATAAGCAACTACTTGTCGATTCTGCATTAGGACACATCCTAAACCCTTACCAGAAGCGTCGCAATAGATTTGGAATCCTACTGACGGATCTGGAAGAATCAGGATAGGTGCAGAAGTCAAACGACCCTTCAATTCCGTGAAACAATTTTCACAGTCTGAGTCCCAAACAAACGGCTGACCCTTGCGAGTTAACCGAGTGAGTGGAAGAACCAACTGGGAAAATCCTTGAATGAATCTTCGATAGTACCCAGCTAATCCTAAGAAACTTCTTACCTCAGTAACCGTAGACGGCTGCTCCCAGTCTACCACAACTTCCATCTTACTGGGATCCACAGCAACACCTGTCCTAGATATTACGTGGCCCAGAAACTTAACTTCTGGCATCCAAAAATCACATTTGGACGGCTTAGCATACAACTTCTTCTCTCGGAGTACGTTCAGAACAATTCGGAGATGTTGCACATGCTCCTCAATCGTCATAGAGAACACCAAGATATCATCGATGAACACTACCACAAACTGATCCAGATAAGGATTAAAAATTCGATTCATATAATCCATGAATACAGCTGGAGCATTGGTCAAACCGAAGGGCATCACTACGAATTCATAGTGTCCATATCTCGTACGGAAAGCGGTCTTCGGGACGTCCAAAGCTCGAACCCTGATTTGGTGATAACCGGACCTTAAATCAATCTTTGAAAACACAGAAGCTCCCCTCAACTGATCTAGAAAATCATCAATTCTCGGTAGAGGGTACTTGTTCTTGACAGTCACCTTATTCAACTGACGATAATCGATACACAATCTCATACTTCCGTCCTTCTTCTTGACAAGCAACACTGGAGCACCCCATGGTGAGGCACTCGGCCGGATGAACCGCTTGGAATTCAGCTCTTCCAATTGGACTTTCAATTCCTTCAACTCTAACGGCGACATTCTATACGGGGCTATAGAAATTGGTCCAGTGCCTGGAGCCAACCCTATAGAAAACTCCACCTCACGATCCGGAGGAAACGAAGGAACTTCATCAGGAAACACATTAAGAAATTCATTAGCAACTTGCACAGAAGATAAATCTAGACCTGTCTCAGTGGATGCAGAAAACGTCATGACATAAGCTTCTGCGCCTTGAAACAAACAGTCACTGGTTGTAGTGAATGAGATAACAACTTCAGAATTGGTCGGCTGTAGCTCCACTGACTCGGAGGCGAAACCGATAGTCCGATGAAACAATCAACATTCACATGGTTTGCAGTCGTTCATCTCAAACCTAGGACAATATCCACATTCTCGGTGGAGTGTCTGTAGCCTTGACTTTCTGAGCATCTACAGTGTAGACCCTCTCTCGAGCTGAAATAGGCTGATCTGACTCTTTCTTTTCCTCTCTTTGGGCACTCTGGATTGAGTGACCCTTCTTCTTAAAATATTACCACTGAGTCGCACTAGGGTGACATCCACCTCTTGGGCTTCCTACCAGCAAAACACTTGGAGAATCTTGAGGAATCATACAACTGCACTTTCTTTCCCCTGATCGGCTGCCTTTTAAGTTTGCATTCGGAGTTGATGGCTTAACTACCTTCTCCTTTCCAGTATTCCCTAAGATGAAACGGGTTTTAAGGAACTTCGGTCTTGGTCGAGGACTACGTCTTGGTCATCCTTCCATAATTCCGCTCATGATACACCAAGTATTGAGTTGATCAGGCTCAATGCCTCTTAGCATCACAAGTGTAATCACAACAAAGACTAACAAGGAATCGACTCATCCCTAAACTAAACTAAGCCCGACTAGGTCGAACTGCTCTGATACCATAATGTAACACCCCGATAAATTCTAACATATAGAATTACCGAAATGCACTAAGTGGCATACATCAGAGTAACTTCCTGTTATTGAAATATTGAACACATCTAAAACTTTTAGATAATACATAATAACTGGTTCTCTGAACCTCATAAACTTTCTGAAAATGCTTAAGTTCCAAAACTTAAGACTTGTACATATCCTGGTGTTCAATACTCAAAACATAAAGTAGCGGAAACGATTTTACAACTTATAATGAAAGTTATACAATCAGTGACATAACTAAATAAAAATACAAAGGGCTAAGCGGAAATCCAATTTCCAATAGTTCCATGAGTCGCACCAGCTAACCGTGCTTAGTCGCCTTTGCATTTCCCTGTTTCTCTGTAAAAACCACAAATATGAAGGGTGAGATAAACATTATCTCAGTGAGTCCTATCGAGACCCCTTACTAACTCTAGCGGTTCATTATGCCTTGTTTTAAACTCGTGGTCCTAAAAGCAACCACGTGGAAATACATTCAGTTCCTGTAACCTTCATGCTCATGGCCCTCCTAAGCGACACATGAAGCATGCAATCTTTGTTCCATGTTTTTAGCATAACACCTCAGTCTACCTATTTTATAGGCATCTCTTGACCTTTTGGTGAACCCATCCCGCTATTTCTAGCAGGGGAAACATTCTTGAGTCTAGGTTTTGGGGCTCATGACTTCCCCTCCCCTAGTATGCTAACCTCTTAGGGTCGTCACCCTTTTTCCTCTTGTATTTATTATACATTCTCAGTCTGTGTACCCGCAATGGGCTGTTAGTCATTCCAGTCAAGTACCATGTACCATATCAGTCAATTTCATTGTACAATATCAGTCAAGTATCGTGTGTTATTATCATTCTTTAACATTTGCACTCTCGCATTCTCTAAGAGCGGTTTTCCATTTTATTCATAACACACTATTTTTCTATCGAACATGTTCAATCTCACACCATTGTTACCTTTACATTGTTGTGGGACCTTGGGGAATGGATTAGAAGAGGATTGGAATCATTTGGAATGGATAAAAAGGTACTTTGAAATTGAAGGTCAGAAAATCTCACACGACCCGTGCGTGTAGGCGCACGACCCGTGCATGGTTGAACAGTTTGTAGAAATTTTCCAGGAAGATACGCACGACCCGTGCGACTAAGCACACGATCCGTGCGTTAGCTACAAGATTTACAGAAAGTTTCAGAGACTTACGCACGACCCGTGCTACTGGGCGCACGATCCGTGCGTAATTTAAAAGTCCAGTTCATGTCGTATCAGATGGAGGCGCACGACCCGTGCCCAGAGGCACACGATCCGTGTGTCTCCATCAGACTCCAGGAAACAGGTTTTTCATGTGTTATTCCATTCCACTCCGATTCCCACTTCCCTTCCGATTGAGACCCAAACTCAAACACGCATTAAAACACAATATTATATCAATCCAATCCAGCACACCCAACAATCAATCAAGCAATTCGTAGTTCAATCACGAGTTTTGGGAAAACGGTTTTTCAATAAAATTCTTTCGATACCAGAAACGTGTGACAATAATTTTCGAAAGTAAAGACTCGAAAACACGAGCACATTCCCTAAGCGAGTTATAGAACTCACCTATCGTGATGAAAATCACGCAAACACCAAGACTCCGAGAATTCAACCGCTCCGACAATCACGAACTCTCTTCGAATACGCTCCTACAACGAACTCAACTACTCCAAATCGCTTGGACAGCGGCTGATTTCGAATCCTAGTTACCCAAACAACTTCAAACAGCAATCGTGGCAAGAAGATGAGTCTTGGTACTGAACAATGGGTTCTAACAAGGACATGCAACTATTTGGAGCATCAACACTCCATTTTTGAGCTTGGAGCTTCAAAGGTACATAAATGGTGATTTGTGATGAGGAGGGTTGATGGGAGATTTCTGGGCATCAATGTATAGAGGAAGAAAAATGATGAACAATGGTGGTTTTGGATTCAACATGCATGAACAAATGAGGTAGAATCCCTCCCCTCTCTTCTCCACTCTCTCTCTCGAGTCCTCTCCTCCTCCTCCCTATCACTTGCTGTTTTTCATTTTCAGAAAATGAGGGAATGAAGGGTGTTGTAGTGGTTTGGGTCAGCTGAAGGGTAGTCACTTAAGAATGAGAAAATACTCTTCTACCCTCCCTCATTAGCATTTCATCTAACTCACCACTAATCCAACACTTACCCTTAAGTCCCCATACTTAGCATAAACTATTAATTATGTTTAATCAAAGATGTTATTTATCTATTTGATCCATGATACTATTTTATAACTAACATAATTATGCTCACTAAACAACTTAACCCCATGCCAATTTAATTAAATCTAATTAGCTAATTAGGGGATGTTACATATGTGAGACACCGACTGATGGACTGACTGAATATATATGGACTGACTTGCCAGTAATTTACTTGACTTGCCAGTAGTTTACTTGACTTGGAAATTTAAAGGGCAAAAAAGTAAATAACAAGGAAAATAAAGGTGCAAGAAATTAAATAGCAAGAAAAGTAAATGACTTGGAAAATAAAGGTGCAAGAATTTAAAGGAGCAAGAAAGTAAATGACTTGGAAAGTAAAAGGGCAAGAAAATAAATAGCAAGAATTTAAAGGGCAAGAAAGTAAATGACTTGGAAAATAAAGGTGCGAGAAATTAAATAGCAAGAAAAGTAAATGACTTGGAAAATAAAGGTGCAAGAATTTAAAGGAGCAAGAAAGTAAATAAACAAGAATCATAAAAAGCATGAAGAGTAAATTGAAGTCATGAATCATTAGGGAGCCTTTGTCATTGATTTTCTAACAAAATTCAAGCTTAGTTACAAGTGAGGATCAAGCCTCTATTTATAGGAAAATATGAGGGGCAAAATGGTCCAAAAGAGGAAAAAGTGGCAAATCAAGTTGGCCAAGGTAGTCATCAAAAAGCCATCCTCAAGTGGGCAAAAATATCCAACTTTGACTGCACAGTCGAAATCTGGATAGCAGATGCAGTCGAAGTCGAAATCTGGAAGACAGATGCAGTCGAAGTCGAAATCTGGAAGACTGATGCAGTCGAAGTCGAAATCTGGAAGACAGATGCAGTCGAAGTCGAAATCTGGAAGAAAGATGCAGTCGAAGTCGAAATCTGAAAGACAGATGCAGTCGAAGTCGAAATCTAGAAGACAGATGCAGTCGAAGTCGAAATCTGGAAGATGCAGTCGAATTCTGGGAGATCCAGTCGAATTCTGGGAGATCCAGTCGAATTCTGACCTGCTGAGACATAAGCAGTCGAAATTGCTTCAAAATAAAACCTGAAGGTAAAAAGTAAACATTTGTAGTAAAATAGATCAAAAATATAATTATAATACTAAAAAGACTTAATAAAATAACTATTAAAAAGACTCTAAAAATAGACTTATCAAACTCCCCTATGCTTAAACCTTTGCTTGTCCTCAAGCAAAAACAGTGTAAATCTTTAGGCCAATTCTGAAGGAAAATTATTTTCATATCGAAACCTTTTGTGAAGTGTGGGGTAATTCTAACACTTTGGTTTGAGAGCTACTATTTTGGGCTTTTTGTGGAATTGAGAGACAACTTTAAAGTATCAGTACTCTAGAGAGGGTATCAATGTCATCATAGAACCGGTTCCCCAACATTCTTAAGCTTGGGTCCTCCATTTACTAAGACCGGGTCTCAAAGGAGGGTCTTTATACGTTGGGTATTCAAGCATTTTTCTTTTCTTTTAGATTTTATATGCTAACCATTTATTTTGACATTTAAAATGCACTAACTTCTGCATTTTTGAATTGGTTTTGCATATATACATATATAAATTTTTTTTTTTATATTGGTTTTGCATTAACCATTTTTTTTTTGAATACCCCAACTCAGACGTTTTTCTCCAGTAACCGCGCATCTAGTAAATGTCACCAAGAGAACCAGGTTACTAGTTTCTTTTCAGTCCCTCTAATTGTATTAATAACTGAAAACAGTCTCAATAGTGTGTGTGTGTGTGAAAAAGCCCTAGAAGTAGAAATCGAACCATGATACAATTTTGTTTGTTCCCAACCAGTCCACCTAGATGATTGCTAATGAAAAATTGAAAAATTATTTTTGTCCAGAAAAGGCTTATCTAAAACATGCTTAGGGTTCACAAAGTTTCATCATGGAGGGAGCAGATACAACTCAAAGTAAAAGATAAAAACTCAGCAAAGCAGTAAAGACATACCCAAATAAAAGCAATAAAATACCCCCCCATGCTTGGACTAGGCATTGTCCTCAATGATTTTTAAAAAAAACAAAAGGGGTTAGGAGAGCTCACCTGGCTGTCTGGTTCAGGATACTCGGCCCTGAGGTATTTTATTTTTTATTTTTTAAACAAATTGAAAAAAATACATTAAGTCGTGGGTTGCCTCCCACGCAGCGCTCGTTTATGGTCATTAGCTTGACCTTTTCCCTTTATAAAGTTATTCCTGGGTCCCATTGCTTGAAGCATAGAGACCAAGTGACATATGAAGGATGAAAGCATATTCCTAGATCCCATGGCTTGTAAAATGGAAGTTGTGTAAGCAATAAGATCTTTTTTACAATTCCCCCCAGATCAAATGTTATTTTTTTCACAAAGGAAGGTGAAAAGTAAGATAAAGGAGATGGTTTGTATGGTGGTTGTGCGATGTATGGTTCTTCTCTTTCTTTTTCTGGTTACTTCTCTTTTTCTTTCTCTTCTTGCTCACACGGTGAATTATGTTTTTCACTCACAATTTTTTCTTGGTTTGCTCTTGGTTCCTCTAATTGTTTTTCGCTTCTAAGGGTGACAGCATATATTTGGCCATTTAGATTTTGTTCAGGCTGTCCGGGAAATACCCCCGAAGAATTAGAGGATGAAGCCACCTGTGTTGCCACTTGAGTTATTTGATTTTTAAGCATCTCACTATGAGCGGCAATAGAGTCGATTTTTGATTCTAATTTGATAAGTGTGTCATTCAAATAACCAGTTTGATTTTTGAATTCTTCATTTTGTTTTGTTTGAGATGACACAAATTTTTCCATCAAAAATTCCAAGTTCGACTTTTGCGGGTTGTTTTGTGGGTTGTTAAAAACGCTTTGATTTTGAAAGACAGGAGGTGGTCTAGGTGCTGGATTGGGTGGAGGATTTTTATAAAAAAAATTTGGATGATTTCTCCACCCAGAATTATAAGTATTTGAAAACGGATCTTCTTTTTGAGCATAGTTTATATGCTCATTTCCAGTACTAGATGCCTCAAGCTGGCATTTGGCTCCAATATGGCCAACAACCCCACATAATTCACATGGTGGAGTAGTAGGAGAAAAAGTTTGTGAAACGGCACTTACATTTAATTTTTCAAATTTTTGAAAAAGTGCGTCCACCTTTGAGGCAAGATGATCAACAGCGGATATTTCGTACTTACCTGGCTCTTTTGATGATGCTGGTTTATCTGCTATGGCTCGCTCACTTGCCCACACCTTTGAGGCAAGATGATCAACAGCGGATATTTCATACTTACCTGGCTCTTTTGATGATGCTGGTTTATCTGCTATGGCTCGCTCACTTGCCCATTGACAATGGTTTTGAGCCAGATCTTCAATGAGTGCATAAGCTTCAGTGAAATTTTTGTTCATTAAAGCTCCACCTGCAGCTGCATCAACAGTCATTCTAGTTGCATATTGTAATCCATTATAAAAAGTGTGAACAACGAGCCATTTCTCTAGTCCATGATGGGGGCATACCCTTAACATTTCTTTGAAACGTTCCCATGTATCATAAATGACTTGGAAAGTAAAGGGCAAGAAAATAAATAGCAAGAATTTAAAGGGCAAGAAAGTAAATGACCTGGAAAATAAAGGTGCAAGAAATTAAATAGCAAGAAAAGTAAATGACTTGGAAAATAAAGGTGCAAGAATTTAAAGGAGCAAGAAAGTAAATAAACAAGAATCATAAAAAGCATGAAGAGTAAATTGAAGTCATGAATCATTAGAGAGCCTTTGTCATTGATTTTCTAACAAAATTCAAGCTTAGTTACAAGTGAGGATCAAGCCTCTATTTATAGGAAAATATGAGGGGCAAAATGGTCCAAAAGAGGAAAAAGTGGCAAATCAAGTTGGCCAAGGTAGTCATCAAAAAGCCATCCTCAAGTGGGCAAAAATATCCAACTTTGACTGCACAGTCGAAATCTGGATAGCAGATGCAGTCGAAGTCGAAATCTGGAAGACAGATGCAGTCGAAGTCGAAATCTGGAAGACTGATGCAGTCGAAGTCGAAATCTGGAAGACAGATGCAGTCGAAGTCGAAATCTGGAAGAAAGATGCAGTCGAAGTCGAAATCTGAAAGACAGATGCAGTCGAAGTCGAAATCTAGAAGACAGATGCAGTCGAAGTCGAAATCTGGAAGATGCAGTCGAATTCTGGGAGATCCAGTCGAATTCTGACTTGCTGAGACATAAGCAGTCGAAATTGCTTCAAAATAAAACCTGAAGGTAAAAAGTAAACATTTGTAGTAAAATAGATCAAAAATATAATTATAATACTAAAAAGACTTAATAAAATAACTATTAAAAAGACTCTAAAAATAGACTTATCAGTAGTTGATTTTATTGACGTTAAGTTTTATTGCGATGATAACTGTGGTTTTGAGATTCGCCTTTTTTGTGATGTGCTACGTAATACATGGTTATTATGTTTTGAGCTGTTTTATTGAGAAGTGTGGATTTATTGAAGCATGTGTAACATTCCTCGTGCGAAACAAAATATTTGAAAACTCTGATATTTTTCTAGTTAAATTAATGGGTAGAAAAGGGGTGTTACATTAGTGGTATCAGAGTAGTTCGGTCTGTCCAGCCAATGTTGTCCTGTCATAGTGTCTTATGACAATAGATTAGTTCTGAATTTTGGATTGTGCTGCAGTGATAGTTTGAAATGGCTGGGAGAAACAACGCTGCTCTTGCTGCAGCATTGCAGGCTATGGCTTAGGCTGTGTAGGGTCAGCAGAATGCTGGGGATAACGCTGGTTTTCGGAGTCGGACTACCATCCAGAGGGAGAACCCGCCCACCTTTAAGGGCAAATATGATCCAGATGGTGCTATGGCTTGGTTGAAAGAGATCGAGAGAATTTTCAGGGTGATGGACTGCACTGTTGAGCAGAAGGTCCGTTTTGGTACCCACATGTTAGCCGAGGAGGCCGACGACTGGTGGTTGGCTACTAGGCAGAGGTTAGAGACTGTTCAGGAAGAGATTACTTGGGAGGTATTCAGTAGGGAATTTTTTAGAAAATATTTTCCTGAAGACGTCCGAGGAAAGAAAGAGATAGAGTTCTTGGAACTGAAACAGGGTGGTATGTCTGTGACTGCATATGCGGCGAAGTTCGTGGAGCTGGCAAAATTTTATCCACACTACAGTGAGGCTACAGCTGAATTTTCTAAATGCATCAAGTTCGAGAATGGGTTGAGGCCTGATATTAAAAAGGCCATTGGTTATCAGAAGATTCGGGTGTTCGCTGATCTGATTGACAGTTGTAGAATCTTTGAGGAGGACAGTACTGCTCATTATAAAGCTACGTCTGAGAAAAAGGGTAAGTTTCAGAGTCGAAGCAAGCCGTATGAGGTTCCTGCGGGTAAGAGTTATCAGAGGTCTGCTGGGGGTAAGAATTCTAGTGGGGGAGACGCTCCTGCTAGCATTGTCTGTTATAAGTGTGGCAAACCTGGCCACAAGAGTACTACATGCAGGTCTGACGAGAGGGTTTGCTATCGTTGTGGTAAAAAGGGTCATATGGCGGCCGAGTGTAAGGTCAAGGATGTGGTGTGCTTCAATTGTGGTGAGTCTGGGCATATCAGTACAAAGTGTACGAAGCTGAAGAAGGAAAGGTCTATTGGGAAGGTGTTCGCATTGGCAGGGGAGGAGCATGATGAGAAGGATGGTCTGAGTAGAGGTACGTGTTTTATTAATGGTACTTCTCTGAAATCTCTTATTGATACTGGTGCTACCCATTGCTTTATATCTGTTGATTGTTGTAAAAGATTGGGCCTTGTATTATCTGCTATGTGTGGGGATATGGTTGTCGATACTCCTGCGAAGGGGTCGGTGATTACTTCCCAGGTGTGTTCTCAGTGTCCCGTGTCGATCTTCGGCAGGGACTTTGTTGTGAATTTTGTTTGCTTACCGTTGCGAGGTCTGGATGTAATCTTGGGCATGGACTGGTTAGAGAATAACCACGTTCATATCAACAGTCGTAGCAAGTCGGTCAGTTTCGGAGAAGAAGATTCTGTTTTGGTATCTGCTGATCAGTTTAAGAAGTTGAAGAAAGAAGGAGTTCAGCTATTTGCGTTAATGGCATCGTTGTCTGCTGAGAGCCAGGCCGTTATTGAAGAACTGCAAGTGGTACGCGAGTTTCCTGAGGTTTTTCCTGATGAAATTCCGGGGGTGCCACCGGAAAGAGAAGTTGAGTTTTCGATTGATCTTGTACCTGGTACGAGGCCTGTGTCTATGGCACCGTACAAGATGTCGGCGTCGGAATTGTCTGAGTTGAAGACGCAACTTGAAGAATTGCTCGAGAAGAAGTTTGTGAGACCGAGTGTGTCACCGTGGGGAGCTTCGGTATTGTTAGTGAAGAAGAAAGATGGGAGCATGAGGTTATGCGTAGACTATCGTCAGTTGAATAAGGTAACTATCAAGAATAAGTATCCGCTTCCGAGGATCGACGATCTGATGGATCAGTTAGTGGGTGCCCGTGTTTTCAGCAAAATTGATTTAAGGTCCGGATATCATCAGATTAAAGTGAAGGATGAGGATGTTCAGAAGATAGCGTTCAGGACAAGGTATGGGCATTATGAATATTCAGTGATGCCGTTCGGTGTGACCAATGCTCCTGGTGTATTTATGGAATATATGAATCGTATTTTCCATAATTACCTAGATCGGTTTGTGGTGATCTTTATAGATGACATTCTAGTTTATTCTAAGTCGGAGGAAGAACATGCTGAGCACCTGAAGACAGTATTGGAAGTCCTGAAAGAGAAAAAGTTGTATGCTAAGTTATCAAAGTGTGAGTTCTGGCTGAAAGAGGTGAGTTTCCTTGGGCACGTGATTTCTGGTAATGGTATTGCAGTTGATCCGGCAAAAGTGGAGGCAGTATTGGAGAGGGAGGCTCCGAAGTCCGCAACAGAGATTAGAAGCTTTTTGGGTTTGGCTGGGTACTACAGGAGGTTCATCGAGGGTTTTTCCAAGTTGGCCCTTCCGTTGACTCAGTTGACTTGTAAGGGTAAAGTTTTCGTTTGGGATGCTCGGTGTGAGGAAAGTTTTATGGAACTGAAAAAGAGATTGACAACGTCGCCTGTTTTGACGTTGCCCAATCTGGAAGAACCGTTTGTTGTATCTTGTGACGCTTCGAAGATGGGTCTTGGTGGTGTGCTGATGCAAGATGGAAAGGTTGTTGCGTATGCGTCGAGGCAATTGCGGATTCATGAGAAAAATTACCCTCCACATGATTTGGAATTGGCTGCTGTGGTATTTGTGCTTAAGATTTGGAGGCACTACCTTTATGGTTCGAGGTTTGAAGTGTTCAGTGATCATAAGAGTCTAAAATATCTGTTCGATCAGAAAGAGTTGAATATGAGACAGCGTCGGTGGTTGGAGCTTTTGAAAGATTATGACTTTGGTTTGAATTATCATCCCGGCAAAGCTAATGTCGTGGCTGATGCTTTAAGCAGGAAGTCTTTGCACATGTCGGCAATGATGGTGAAAGAATTAGAGTTGATTGAGGAATTCAGAGATTTGAGTTTGGTTTGTAAAATGACACCTCGCAGTGTCAAGCTGGGAATGCTAAAGATCGATAATGATTTCCTGGGCAGCATCAGAGAAGCTCAGAAGTCAGATGTCAAGTTAGTAGATTTAATTAATGGAGTTGGACAATCTGAAGATGAAGATTTCAAATTAGATTCCAGTGGTGTGTTGAGGTTTCGGGGTAGGATCTGTGTTCCGGATGATGAGGAGATGAAAAAGGCAATTTTAGAGGAGGGTCACCGTAGCAAGTTGAGTATCCATCCTAGAGCGACGAAAATGTATCAGGATCTGAAAAAGATGTTTTGGTTGTATGGAATGAAGAGGGATGTGGCACAATTTCTGTATGCCTGTTTGACTTGTCAAAAGTCGAAGGTTGAACACCAGAAGCCAGCAAGGTTAATGCAACCGTTGGAAGTTCCAGAGTGGAAGTGGGATAGCATTGCGATGGATTTTGTGACGGGATTGCCGAATACAGTTAGGGGTCATGACGCTATTTGGGTGATCGATGATAGGTTAACGAAGTCTGCTCACTTTATTCCTATTAATATCACTTATCCGGTGTCGAGGTTGGCAGAGGTCTATGTCAGAGAAATTGTGAAGTTGCACGGTGTTCCGAAGAGTATCGTGTCAGATAGGGATCCGAGGTTCACTTCTGAGTTTTGGACGGGTTTGCAGAAGGAATTGGGTTGAAAGTTAAAAATGAGTTCGGCGTATCATCCTCAAACAGATGGTCAGTCGGAGAGGACAATTCAGTAGTTAGAAGATTTGTTGAGGGCTTGTGTATTGGAACAACAGGGTTCATGGGATTCCTACCTTGCGTTGATTGAGTTCACATATAACAACAGTTACCATTCCAGTATCGGGATGGCACCATTTGAAGCATTGTATGGTCGAAAATGTAAAACGCCATTGTGTTGGTATGAGTCGGGAGAGAGTGTAGTGTTGGGACCGGAGATTGTCCGGGAGACTACAGAGAAAATCAAGGTGATCCGTGAAAAGATGAAGGCTTCGCAGAGTCGTCAGAAGAGTTATCATTGCAAGCGGAGGAAAGATTTAGAGTTTCAGGAGGGTGAGCATGTGTTCTTGAGGACTTCTCCTATTACCGGTGTTGGTCGAGCGTTGAAATCGAAGAAGCTCACTCCTCGATTTGTTGGTCCTTATCAGATTTCTGAAAGAATCGGAAATGTGGCTTATAGAGTGGCTTTACCGCCAAATCTTTCGAATTTGCATGACGTGTTTCATGTGTCGCAACTTCGGAAGTATGTTTCGGATCCATCTCATGTAATCCATATGGATGATGTAGAGGTGCGGGATAATCTCACTGTGGAGACGATTCCCGTACGAATTGAGGATCGTGAAGTGAAAGCGCTTAGAGGCAAAGAGATTGCATTAGTGAAAGTGGTTTGGCTAGGAGCTGCCGGCGAGAGTATGACTTGGGAGCTAGAGAGCAAGATGCGAGAATCCTACCCAGAGTTGTTTGACCAGGTAAATTTCGAGGACGAAATATTCTAAGTGGGGGAGAGTTGTAACGCCCTAAATATTTAATTAATTTATTTAATTAAGTATTTAGGAATTTATTTAATTAATTGAATATAATTTAATTATTAGAAATTATATTAATATGTGTAGGTGGTATTAGAAGGTGGAGGTGCCAAATTAGATGGACTTGGGCTTAAGTGAGAAGCCCAAGCCCATGACTCTTGTCATATGCGAAGTGGACAAGCGCCTAGGGGCTAGGGTTTGTGGTGAACATTTGCGAAATTGAGAAATAGAGAGGGAGAGAGAAAGAGGGCGCCGTTGGAGAGGAGAAGAAGAGAAGAGCAAGTCGCACATCCAAGGAGAGGGAAGGGGCGTGAATTGTTGCCGTGGTTCCGTTCGTGACCGTCTCTAGGGCTCCTATTCTTCAAATTCGAGGTAAGGGGATGTCCTATCAATTCTTATAATGATTCCTATGATAGATTTTAGGTAGTGATGGCCTAAATGAACCATGATCTTGACTATGTTGCGAAATCCATGTTCTTGTTGTTGCTATATGCGTGATTCATGTTGGTGCTTGGGATTGTTGTTGATTTCGATGGTTGGTGTATAATTTTGACGATTTCAATGTGTGTCCATGATGGTTGTAATGTGTGTTGTAATTGATCAAGTAACAATTTGAAGAAAATGATGTTTGTGCTGAAATTGTGTTAAATTCTGGTGCTGGAAGTGTTCTGGGCGCCAAGGGCGCCAGCACGCGTTGCAGTGTGCGTGGGTGGGCGCTGGGCGCTGGGTGCCAGCGCTGGGCGCTGGGTGCAAGCGCTGGGCGCTGAGCGCCCGTGTGCGTGTGTGCGTGTGTAGCGCTGGGCGCTGTGCGCCCGTGTGCACGTGTTTCTGTGTTGCGCCAAGGCGCTGGGCGCCCGTGTGTGAGTGCGTGTGTGGAGCGCAAGGCGCTGGGCGCCCATGTGTGCGTGTTGGGTTTTTGCTGGGCGCTGGGCGCCAGGTGCCTGGGCGCTGGGCGCCCATGGCGCCAGTTTTTCAGGATGTCCCAAAATGTTTTGAAAACTTTTTTCGCCATATTTTTTGACTCGGACATCCGTTTTGAACGTTTCAAAAAGCGTTGGGAAGCATTTTCAGTTGTCTATCTGCGTGTCCCATTTTTAAAAATAAAAACTTATTATTTCTGAAGGTTGCTGGGGCGCCCCAAGTGGCTGTTCCCGGTGATCGTTGCTGTGACAATGAAAAGAATGTTTTGGTGCCTTTAAAAATTCTCTTTTGCGTACGACCAGTGGTTTTAACGATTTAGTGTCAAAAATAATGATTTTGACGATGATGCCCCTAGTGGCTAGTTAGATGACTGTTTTGCCCTTAGTGGCTAATATTATTTATAATGACGTGTAAATGACTGTTTTGCCCTTAGTGGCTAATATTATTTATAATGACGTGTAAATGACTCTTTTGCCCTTGGTGGCTAATATTATTTATAATGATGTGTAAATGACGATGATGCCCTTGGTGGCTAGTAAATGACGTTTTTGCCCTCAGTGGCTATTGTTTGAGTTGATGATGTTTATGTATAAGTGACGATGAAACCCAGTGACGTTTTGAGGCCTAAATGGCTAAGTGATGTTAAGGCCTAAATGGCTAAGTGATGTTGCTGTGTAAATTGTGGATTGACAGGTGCTGTGCCTCTGAATTGGCAATTCGGTAAGTGACGGGTCACATAGTTGACCGTGATTTGTGTGTTTGTGAGTGGTGCTTGTCATAGTGTCTCATGTCCCATATGCATAAACCCAGTGACGTTTTTGAGGCCCAAAAGGCTAAGTGACGATGAGGCCATAATGGCTAAGCGACGTTTGTGAAAAGGTACCTCATGCATATGCCCGCGAGTGGGTTGCATTTCATATGCCTTCATGACATAGTGATGAGTTATTGTAGTGACGTCATTGATGATTGTGATGTGATTTATCTACAGCTGTGACTTGACTTATTATTTATCATATGATTTATTATATGAATTGAATTGGACTCACCCTTCTGTTTGAATGTTACCCCCCATGCGGTAACGTGCAGGTGATTGCGAGTGAAGGACTAGGTACCTTCACTAATTCGAGTCGAGTCGTCACGCTCTGATACGTAGCACTCAGGGGGGGGGGGGGCGAACTTAATGTTATGAATGATTTTGGTTGTTATGTTTTGGTGACAATTCTGTTTTATTTTGTTATTCCGCAGCGTAGTTGATTTTATTGACGTTAAGTTTTATTGCGATGATAACTGTGGTTTTGAGATTCGTCTTTTAGTGATGTGCTACGTAATACATGGTTATTATGTTTTGAGCTGTTTTATTGAGAAGTGTGGTTTTATTGAAGCATGTGTAACATTCCTCGTGCGAAACAAAATATTTGAAAACTCTGATATTTTTCTAGTTAAATTAATGGGTAGAAAAGGGGTGTTACAGCTCCTAGCCAGACTATTTTCACCAACGCAATCCTCCTTGTCTCTTAGAATTTTCAACTCATGATCTTCTATTCGTACAGGCATCGTCTCCACCGTGAGATTATCTCGTACCTCCACATCATCCATGCGGATCACATGACATGGATCTGAAATGTACTTCCGAAGTTGCGACACATGAAACACGTCTTGCAAATTTGAAAGGTTAGGCGGTAAAGCCACTCTATATGCAACATTCCCGATCCTCTCCGAAATCTGATAAGGACCAATGAAACGAGGAGTGAGCTTCTTCGACTTCAAAGCGCGTCCAACACAGGTCACCGGAGTGACTCTCAAAAATACATGCTCACCCACTTGAAACTCTAAATCTTTCCTCCGCTTGTCGTGATAACTCTTCTGTCGACTCTGTGAAGCCTTCATCTTCTCACGAGTCAACTTCACCTTTTCAGTTGTCTCTCGAACAATCTCCGGTCCAAGCACCACACTCTCTCCAGACGCATACCAACACAGCGGGGTTCTACATTTCCGACCATATAATGCTTTAAAAGGTGCCATCGCAATACTAGAATGGTATATGTTGTTATACGTGAACTCTATCAGTGGAAGGTAGGAGTCCCACGAACCTCCCTGTTCCAAAACACAAGCCCTCAACAAATCTTCTAATGACTGAATTGTCCTCTCTGACTGACCATCTGTCTGAGGATGATATGCCGAACTCAACCTCAACTTAGACCCCAACTTCTCTTGCAAACTCTTCCAGAAATCTGAAGTGAACCTCGGATCTCTATCCGAAACAATACTCATAGGAACTCCACGAAGCTTCACAATCTCCCGGATATAAATCTCCACCAACCTCGACACCGGATATGTGATGCTGATAGGAACAAAATGAGACGATTTCGTTAACCTGTCAACAATCACCCAAATTGCATCATACCCTCTCGATGTAATAGGAAATCCCGTCACAAAGTCCATTGAAATGCTATGCCATTTCCATTCTGGAATTTCTAATGGTTGCATTAATCCAGCAGGCTTCTGATGCTCAACCTTTGACTTCTGGCAAATCAAACATGCATAAACGAACTGCGCCACATCTCACTTCATACCAGGCCACCAAAACAACTTCTTCAGGTCTTGATACATCTTTGTAGCTCCCGGATGAATGCTTAACTTACTTCTGTGACTCTCTTCAAGAATGGCTCTCTTCATGTCTGCATCATCAGGAATACAAATCCTACCACGGAACCTCAACACACCTTGGGAATCCAACCTGAAGTCCTCATTCTCAGATCGATCAATCGCGACCTTCAAGTCTACCAGTTTAACATCTGATTTCTGGGCCTCTCTGATGCTGTCCAGAAAATCATTACCAATCTTCAACATCCCTAACTTAACACTCTGAGGTGTCACTTCACACACCAGACTTATATCTCTGAACTCCTCAATCAGTTCTAACTCCTTAACCATCATTGCTGACATATGCAACGTCTTCCGGCTTAAAGCATCAGCCACGACATTAGCTTTGCCAGGATGATAGTTCAAACTGAAATCATAGTCCTTCAACAACTCCAACCATCGTCGCTGCCTCATATTCAACTCCTTCTGGTCAAACAAATATCTCAAGCTCTTATGGTCACTAAACACCTCAAATCTGGAACCATAGAGATAGTGCCTCCGAATCTTCAGCACAAAGACCACTGCAGCTAGTTCTAAGTCATGCGTGGGATAATTCTTCTCATGAACTCTTAACTGTCTCGATGCATACGCAATAACCTTCCCATCTTGCATAAGCACACCACCTAAACCCATTTTTGAAGCATCACAATACACCACAAACGACCCTTCCGGATTGGGCAACGTCAAGACAGGAGACGTTGTAAATCTCTTTTTCAATTCCACGAAACTTTCTTCACAACGGGTGTCCCAAACGAAAGCCTTTCCTTTGCAGGTTAACTGAGTTAACGGAAGTGCTAACTTAGAAAAACCTTCATTGAATCTCCAATAATAGTCGGCCAATCCCAAAAAGCTTCTAATTTCAGTAGTCGACTTCGGAGCTTCCCAATTCACCACTGCTTCTACTTTCGACGGATCCACCGCAATACCACTACCAGAAATGACATGACCGAGAAACCTCACTTCCTTCAACCAGAACTCACACTTTGACAAGTTCGCATACAACTTCTTTTCCTTCAGTACCTCCAATACTAACCTCAGATGCTCTGCATGCTCTTCCTCCGATTTAGAGTAAATCAGAATGTCATCGATGAATACCACCACAAACTGATCTAAGTAAGTATGAAATATACGATTCATATATTCCATAAATACTCCTGGTGCGTTGGTAACACTGAACGGCATCACCGAATACTCATAAGGACCATAACGGGTTCTGAAGGCCGTCTTCTGAATATCTCTGTCCTTCACCTTGATCTGATGATAACCCGATCTCAAATCAATCTTACTGAATACTTGAGCACCCACCAACTGATCCATCAAATCGTCTATCCTCGGAAGTGGATACTTGTTCTTAATTGTCACCTTATTCAATTGCCGATAATCCACACAGAGTCTCATACTACCATCCTTCTTCTTAACTAACAACACAGGAGCTCCCCATGGCGATACACTCGGCCTCACAAACTTCTTCTCGAGCAGATCCTCAAGTTGCTTCTTCAACTCAGACAATTCGGATGCGGACATCCTGTACGGTGCCATAGAAACAGGTCTGGTACCAGGTACAAGATCAATGGAGAATTCAACTTCCCTCTCTGGCGGTACACTTGGAATCTCATCAGGGAAAACACCAGGAAACTCGCGCACCACCTGCAACTCTTCAATGATAGCTTGATTCTCAACAGACAACGATGCCATCAGCGAGAATAACTGAACTCCTTCCTTCATCAACTTCCGCAACTGACTAGCGGTTAACAGACTAGACTCCTCTCCTTCAAAACTCACCGACTTGCTACGACAATTAATATGGACATGGTTATGCTCTAACCAGTTCAGACCCAAGATTACATCCAATCCGCTCAACGGCAAACAAACAAAATCCACAACAAAGTCTCTGTCGAAGATCGACAAGGGACACTGAGAACACACCAGAGAAGTAGTTACCGACCCCTTAGCTGGAGTGACGACAACCATCTCTCCATTCATAGCAGACAATACAAGACCCAATCTCTTACAACAATCAGCAGCAATAAAGCAATGAGTAGCACCAGTATCAACAATAGATTTTAAAGGAGTACCATTAATGAAGCACGTACCTCTAATAAGTCCATCATCTTCAGTAGGCTCTTCACCTGCTAAAGCGAACACTTTTGCACTGGACCTTTCTTTCTTCGGCTTCGGACAATGCGTACTAATGTGCCCTCCTTCACCACAGTTGTAGCAGACCACCTCCTTACGCTCACACTCAGCCACCACATGACCCTCCATACCACAACGGTAACACTTCTTCACTTCAGCTTTGCACACGTTACTCTTGTGACCAGCTCTGCCACATTTGCAACATACAATGCTAGCAGGAGCATCTCCCCTACTAGTCTTCTTACCAACAGCAGCTTTCTGTTTACCCTTACTAGCAGGAACATCATACGGCTTACCACGACTTTGAAATTTGCTCCTCTTCTCATTCATAATCTTGTAGTGAGCATTGTTGTCTTCCTCATAAATTCTGCAGCTATCAATCAAGTCGGAGAAAACACGGATCTTCTGGTAACCAATCGCCTTCTTAATCTCAAGACGCAGCCCATTCTCAAACTTAATGCACTTGGAAAACTCAGCAGTAGCCTCACTGTAATGCGGGTAAAACTTTGCTAATTCCACGAACTTAGCAGCATACTCAGTCACGGACATATTCCCTTGTTTCAGCTCCAGGAACTCAATCTCTTTCTTACCTCGGACATCCTCCGGATAATATTTTCTCATAAACTCCCTGCGGAACACAGCCCAAGTGATCTCTTCGTTTGCAGTCCTCAACTTCTGCCTAGCCTCTAACCACCAGTAATCAGCCTCCTCTGCCAGCATATGTAACAGACCTTCTGTGTTGGAGTGCAGTCCATCACACGAAAGATCCTCTCCATCTCTTTCAACCAAGCTAAAGCCCCATCGGGATCATACCTGCCCTTGTAGTTAGGCGGATTCTCTCTTTGAAAGGTAGCCTGACTACGAGACCCAGCATTCTCACCAGCATTCTGCTGACCCTCCACGGCCTGAGCCATAGCAGCCAACGCAGCAGCAATAGCAGCATCGTTCCTTCCAGCCATCTCAACTAATCACTACAATCATAAGCAACAGTTAGAACTAATTGACAATACCTGATCGTCAATGACACAATAACTTGACAACTTGGCCGGACAGACCGAAACTGCTCGGATACCACTAATGTAACACCCCTTTTCTACCCGGTAAATTTTGACAAAAATCAGAGTTTCAAAAACATTTTTCACTACACCCACAAGGGATGCCACATTTTCACCATTAAAACATCGCACGCTAATAATAAAATTCATCATTAAAATAGTACGATACATAACAGTAACTCCATCACCACGCAGCGGAATAAAATAAAGGTTTCAACGAATAATCATAACATCACCATAAAACTTCAGAAATTTAAATAATAGAGACATCTAATAAAACTAGCGTTCATCCCCCCGAGTGCTACGTATCAGAGCGACGACACCGACTCGACTAGCGAAGGTAGACATGCCTTCACTCGCAATCACCTGCACGTTACCAGCATAGGGGTAACATTCAAACAGAAGGGGTGAGATATCTAACATTATAATAGCATATATGATAGGCAATATGCTAGAGTTATGACAACTATTTCTACCGCTTCACAACAACATCAAATCGCAATCACCAGGAATCATCACCAATATCATGAGTAAATGAATGAGATGCAACCCACACCAACGGGTATATGCATGTGGTACCAACCATTACCAATAAAATAGCCAATAAGGGCATCATCACCTATATCATCACCTATAGCTCCAAGGCCGAAGCCTTCATCACCAAAATAATGCATATGAAATCTATACGACACCATGAACAATGCACCAGAGACAATCAACCACAATAGTCATCTAAGTGACACAACAACACCAATATCAACAAACGGTCATAGACCCATCACCTATCACCTTAGCCCATAAAATAGGCACATCACCTGTTATATCATCACCAATAACACCAATCATCACCAAAAATACCAACACCTATAGGATAATCTAACGACTTGATCAACAACCACCGACACCAAAGACACCAATGGATTTACAACATCAATGGCAACAACAATTATACGACACCGAGAACAACGACAATTTACATCACCTGGAACAACAACGATTTTACAACACCAATGCCAACAACCACCGGGACAGCCACCCAGGCGCCCAGCCACCAACAACCAAATAGGATACGGCAGGAACTGGCGCCCAGCAACAGGGCGCCAACAGGCAACAACAGCAGACAGAAACTGGCGCCCAGTAATAGGGCGCCAAGAGGCAACAGCAACAACCAGAAACTGGCCAGCAACAGGGCGCCAAGAGGCAATAGCAACAACCAGAAACTGGCGCCCAGCAACAGGGCGCCAAGAGGCAACAACAACAACCAGAAACTGGCGCCCAGCAACAGGGCCCCAAGAGGCAACAGCAACAACCAGAAACTGGCGCCCAGCAACAGGGCGCCAAGAGGCAACAGCAACCAACAGACATGGCGCCCAGGAGCAGGGCGCCTAGCACGACAGCAACACAAACTGACATGGCGCCCAGGAGCAGGGCGCCTAGCACAACAGAAGCAACAACAGACGTGGCGCCCAGGAGCAGGGCGCCTAGCACAACAGAAGCAACAACAGAGACTGGGAACAACACTGGGCGCCTAGGGCGCCTTCCCCAACAACACAGAAACGCTACTGGGCGCCTCTCCGAGCGACACAAGAAAATTCTGGGCGCCTAGGGTGCCCTTCACAGTAACACAGAACCGCACATATCACCACTGGGCGCCTAGGGCGCCACTTTCAGCAGCACAGAAACACACTGGGCGCCTAGGGCGCCAGTTCCAGCAACAACCAAAGACAGAACCCCATGGATGCAAATGTTATGATTGTTATTTTCTTTTCCTTTCTCCTATGATGAATGCAAATGCAAATGTCTGAATTTCTCTTTTCTTATTATTATTTCCTATGTCTGAGGAATGCATGATTTTATGTAATGCATGATTGTGTTTGTTTATTGCTCTTTTGCTTATTATTTTTTTTTTCTTTTTTTTTTGCTGGTTCAGCCAACCCACGACACTCGTGACACGAGACTGAGGAACCTGTTGGAATTGCGGGGCTCACGGGCCGAATACATGTTAGTTTTGACTTTGCTGGTTTGAAGCAATCGTGGATGTAGTTGCTTTCTCCTTCATGGTTAACTGGCTTTGGGGAATTGCCTTCTCCCGGGACTCTTAAGAATCTCGTAATAATTTGCAATGCTCTATGATGTATGCACATGTTTTACAGTTCAGGACCATCATCATCATAAAACGTTTATTTTGAGCAGAAAAAGCAGAAAATAAAAGAGTGAACAGATACGAGAAATTTGAACTTTATTAATGTGGAAACCGGCCGCACAAGAAGTTATGCCGATTATTTATTACACTTGAAAGTTTAAACTGTAAAAAGACACGAAAAAGGAGAGAAGCTGAATTCTGACTGTCCGTCTCTGTGGAACAGTGCCAAACATCTATGTCCTTGACCTTGATCACTCCCTCATCCAAGCTTGTAGGAGACCCTAATTTTTGCCTGGATCGCCCTTTGCGGGTTTTCAATCCACCGGGTCGCTCTGATTTTGCCTAGGTCGCCCTTTGCGGGTTTTCAACCTAGCGAGCTAATTCTTACTTGGCTTGTCTTTCTCTTTTTTCATCTATTTCTTTTAGGCATAATACTTCTTCACTTGATCTGGATTGACTGGATTCCTGAGATCTTCGCCGTCTATGTTTATGAGTATCGGCGCTCCTCTGGAAAAAGCTTTCTTGACTTCACATGGACCGTCATAAGTGGGCCTCAACTTCCCACGGAGTCAGTCCGGATAGGTAGGATCTTTTTGAGTACAAGGTCTCCTTCGCCGAATTCTCGAAGACGGACTTTCCTGCCGAAAGCTGCCTTCATCTTTTGTTGGTACAACTGGCCATGGCGCAGGGCAGCAATTCTTTTCTCTTTAATGAGATTCAGTTGATCTAGACGAGCTTGGACCCATTTTGCTTCTTCTAACTTGACCTCCATGACTACTCGTAGAGAGGGTATTTCAACCTTGACGAGAAGAACTGCTTCTGACCCATACACTAGAGAAGAAAGGGGGTTGCCCCTGTATGATTTCAATGAATGTGAGTGCGACAAGGGATGAGATAGGTGTAGGGTCAATTTCCCCAGTTGTAGGAGGGGTGAAGAGCGACAGAATTGCCCCACTTGGCATATTGTAAACAAATGAATTTACTTGTCCTTGAGCTAAAACTTTGAGAAAACAACAGCAATCAATCATTGATCGGGATAGACCTTTCGGGATTGTGGTGTTTTGTGGAGGAGAGATGAGTAAGCTTAATGAAGTATTTGGGGCTAATGGCAGGATGCTTTTTATTCGGTGTTGGCTGTTGATCGATGATTTATGATGGTTAACTAGCTTGATGAGGTATTAGGAGGTTTTATTCCTGGCTAAGGGTCTGTGGAGGGCAGGCTGTCGAGGTCAAAGGAGAATGTTGGCGGTTTATGAGAGGAGAGGTGCATGGAAATGAGAAAGTGTTTGAAGGTTTATTGAGACAAGGATCTCTTGGGTTTTGTGGTAACATGTACCAACTCACCACTTACATTTCTTTTCTATTTTTCTTTTGGTTTTGGAATTTTCCTTTTTGAATGATTTTCCTTCTTTGACTTTTTCTTTCTTTTTTTTTGAGCTTGGGTGAACTAATAAAGAACGATGCACTGTTTTTTTTTCGAGGTAATCCTTGTCTAAGGTGACTTTTGGATTTTTGGCTTTTTCTTGGCTTAAGATGGGTCGGAAAGGATTTTGTTTTTCTCTTTGGGATTTTCTTGGCTTACGGTGGGTAGGAGAGGATTTTGTTCTTGGATATGGAATGGTGGTCCAACTTCATTTCAAATCATGATTGCTTATTTCCTCAAAAATTAACTCTGGGACAATAATTCACTTATTTTCATGCACTTGCCCTTCTTCTTTATTTCCCTTTTGAGCTCTAATTTTCCTTTATTGGAGCACCCATCTTGACCTGTTTCTTGTTCTCAGCGGTCCCCAAGTTGATCACTTCAGCGGATTCCCCGTGACGCTGAATAACCCTTTTTCCTTGCTTCATTAACTTTCTGGAGGATTTTCCCGGTCTTTCTCAACGTCCCCTTCTGCCTGATTAATAAGGTGATCAAAGTCAAAATATGGACCGTTGGCACTGTTATTTTGAGAGACAATTACTGTGGATTTGCTTTTTGCCGAGGCGAAAAAGCAGAATGGACGGTGAGACAAGCAAGCAAAAATAATAAAGAAAAGACACATGAAATGAAAAGGAATCGATTTTTTATTGATTGGAATTCAAAAACAACATTTTTATTGATGATGATGATTTAGAAAATAAAAACATGTGCGCCCCTAACAACTGGTCCTGTGGCTTTGGGCAGAGCCACAGGGTTGCATTACAAATGACTACTTTAAATCAAAGGTCCCAGGAGGATCAACAGTCTTTCAATTCTTTAATTCTTTCACCAGCACTGCAGCGACAAACCAGGTTTGCACCACCCTCTTCTGACTTAGGACCGTTATTGATGACAGGAATTTGGTCGTATTGTTCCTCTCCCTCATCCCATCCTGTGGGCTGGATGTCTTCCATTCGGATTTGAGCACTCTCGGGAACGTCATACTTGACCAAGTAATCAAACTTTCCACTGGGCTCCCCTAGGGTATCCCAACATCCCTCTTCTGACTTAGGACCATTATTGATGACAACAATTTGGTCGTATTGTTCCTCTTCCTCATCCCATCCTGTGGGCTGGATGTCTTCCATTCGGATTTGAGCACTCTTGGGAACGTCATACCTGACCAAGTAATCAAACTTTCCACTGGGCTCCCCTAGGGTATCCCAACATCCCTCTTCTGACTTAGGACCATTATTGATGACAGCAATTTGGTCGTATTGTTCCTCTTCCTCATCCCATCCTGTGGGCTGGATGTCTTCCATTCGGATTTGAGCACTCTCGGGAACGTCATACCTGACCAAGTAGTCAAACTTTCCACTGGGCTCCCCTAGGGTATCCCAACATCTCTCTTTCATAGGCACCGCTATTACTTCCTCATTGATTTCTTTTTCATCTTCAATATCATGGGTCCCTATCTGAACCACGCACCGATCTATCAGGTCTTGCAGGATCACCTTAAAGCTTTCGCAATTCCCCACGCATGCGGAATCAGCACATCCTTCTTCATGGCAACACCCCTTTTTAACCACTCCAGCATGACATAACTCAGAGTAGATAACATCCAACGGGGTCTTAACCTTCTTCACGTCCTTTACCAATTGCCTGACAGAACCTTCTAAAGCATTGATAGCTGGCCTTTGATGATCTGGCACTGGATCAGTCGTTGTGCTTGGGCTGTCCTGTTTGAACGAGATCCACCTAGCATCTACTAGGTCTTGCACTACATGCTTGAAGGCTTTACAGTTCTCCACGACATGCCCCACCGCTCCCTCATGGAAGGCACAGGTACTGTTAGGGTTGTATCCTCTGAAATATGGTGGTCGGACGAGTTTCATTGGTCTTGTGGTAATGAGCTTGCTTGTGATGAGGTAGTTAAAGAGATCTGTGTATGGCATGGGGATGGAGTCAAACCGACGCGACTTTCTTCGTTCCCCTATAGCATTGTTGGCGCCAATAGGATTTCAGGGGACTCTTCCTCTTTTTATCTCGACTTCGAGTCTTGCCCCTACTCTGATCACATCTGAGAAGCTTGAAGGTCCCCTTCCGATCAGACGTTTGTAGAAAACAGCTGGGAGGGTATCCATGAACATAGACACTATTTCCTTCTTAGTCAACGGGGGCTTCACTTGTGCAGCTACACTTCTCCACCGCTGGGCATATTCCTCAAAAGACTCACGATCTTTCTTGCTCATAAACTGTAACTGAGACCGGTCTGGAGCTGGGTCCAAGTTATGCTGGTAGTACTTCAGAAATGCTTTAAAGAGATTCTTCCAACTATGAACATCGGAGGATGGCAGCTGCATATACCAGTCTAGAGACGCTCCAGTCAGACTATTTTGAAAGAAATGGATCAGCACTTTATCATCATGGGCATAAGCTGCCATCTTCCTAACATACATCTTCAGATGGTTAGATGGACACCCAGTGCCGTGTTATTGATCAATGTCAGGTATTTTGAATTTAGGAGGAATGAAAGTAACAACTCCTTCAGGATTTTCAACAGCGATAGCCCCAACAGCGGCCTCACCCCTCTGCAGCATACTCATTTCCTCGGTTATCTAAGCTTCTTCAGCTTTAGTCTTCGGAGCTTGACTCTCCCGATCCAGCTGCTCAGGATTAAGAACCTCTGCAACTAACTCCTCTTGGCTCCGGCGGCCCTTATTCTTAAGATTCCGATTACTAGCCATCAACCTTGATTGCAGACGGGTGGAGTATCGGTGTTGGTGAACCAGCTTACCTTTCATTTCTGTTCGTTTAGATTTTTATTACATAAGAATCAAGATAAATGTATGGATGTATGAATGTATGTACAATGTTTACTTGATGCCGGGAACTACAGGTGCCTTATCTTGTCACAAGCGCATAAACTTTTTGTTTTTGATCTAGGAAGTGAAGTAAACGAGGAATTGAAATAGCAACTCAACCTTCTTCGTAACTGGGAAGCGAGAAGTAAGTGAAGCCTTGCTATTCGATTCTATTCTGATGCACCTATGACAAGACGGTACACTATTTGGTGATCCCCAGCAAGCAAAATGCAAATGTAATATGAATGCAAGTAAATGAATGCGGTATGATGCAATTATGATATGAATGATGCGTGTGGAAAAAAATAAAGGCGATGCATATGGACGGAAGTTCAAAAATTGAGGAGCCACGCTACGTGCCGCCTCACGCACTGGTTTATTTGATGAAGGGAAATATATTATTATTTTTTTTGAAAATGAGGACCGTACGTCATTTCATATGGACCGGTATGAGAAAGGCTACAGCGGTAACTCTTTCTTTCTTTTTTTTTTTTTTTTTTGAAAATGAAGTGGGCCATATGTTACTTCGTACGGACCGGCAAAAGAGGAGGCTACAATGGCAACCCTTTCCTCTTTTCTCTTTTTTTTTGAAAATTTCTTCTTTTATTTTAGTAAAGGCATGCCTAAACCACAATGCAACATGCAATTTGTATGCCCCCGTGTCCTACCAAGGTGGGAATCCTAAGTTCTAGGGCAACTTCAAAGGTTCCTCCCATGTAGCTCTATTCACTCCCTTACAGGGCCACCAGAGCTACAGTCCCTTTCACAAAACTCCCCACAAATGCAGCAAACTGCTAGGTGTGAGGCATCATGAAAGAGCACAACTCTGGTTGAAACTTTCGCAAGTAGCCAAACGGACAAAGGTCCTGATGGGCTCTCACTACTCGAATCCACTCTCCTAAATTTGCAGACCTGGGTTATGGTCCCACTCAGAATATGTAATCATATGGTACAAGTGTAGTGTGTGTCAAGGGCATTTTCCCTAACACTACCCCACCTGCAAATGAAAACCAGACCAGTCCAGAAAATAGCAATCAATATCAAGTTGTCTACCCTAGGGTTTCATTCCTAATATATCTACAAACAAGGATATTACTTACCTTAAGAAGAGGAGCCAAGAAGAGGGAACATAATAGAATAGGGGGAAAGATGCATAAACTTACCGAAGAAAGGGAGCAAAGAGGAAGGGATCATGGGGATTAGAAGGATGCATGTGCATAAGCAATAAAAGAAGAGGGGTAGAAGAAGACAAATGCCTATGCTTATAATTATCTATAAAAAAGAAAGGCAAACAAGATATTAATCAACTCACAATACATTGAACCACACGTTTTAGTTAGTTAGGCTTGACCCTCGTCTTTTTTTTAAAAAAAAAGGTCCCCAGCGGAGTCGCCAGCTGTTGCACCCCGAAAAATCCCATTTGGACTTCTCAATGTACAACGTGGGAAAAGTTTGGAGCCGCCACCAATATTTTAATTTTTGGACCAAAACATTGAAAAAATGTCCTTTTGAAAAAGGCGGGTGGTCTTTGAAAAACTAGAGACATAGGTTCGGGGGTCGATTACGCGTGAGGAAGGTATTAGCACCTCACATGTCCTTTCTACCGAAAGGGAACCTCTAACTAAAGTATGTGGTTTCAATGTTTGATTTGGAAAATACCTAAGTTTGCCTATTTATTCCTTTGTTGAAAGATGCATTGAAAAGGATTTAACGAGAACCCTATTTATTATGGAAAAAGGAGAAAAAGAGCTTTTTAGAAAAAGGGCTTGACGGGACATGGCCCGCTCCTACGTATCTCCCGGTGCGATGGAGAACTCAAAGCTACGTAGTTCTTCTTTATCATGAAAAGGTTTTTATTTTTTATCTTTTTAGTGAATTTTCAAAATAGGACAAGTATTCAGCGAACGATTAAACTAACAGAGGTTATGGGTAATCACCGCTAAATACTCAAAAAAGAGAGTTGTACCTCTAGTCAAATGAACAAAGGTTCTGATGGACTGTTTGATAACAACTCGTTTTTATTATCTTTTTTTTTTAAACTGATTTTTGAAAGAGATTGATTCGCGCGATGATCAAACTAACAAAGGTTATGATGGATCATCGTTTATTATTCTTATGAGAAAAGGACATTGCTACTAATAGCTAAACGAACAAAGGCTCTGATGAGCTACTAGCAACAATGGGTTTGAAAATGACTTTCTGGTTTGTTTTGTGAAAATGGTTGGTTTAGGGTTGTGAAAAGGATTTTTATTTGTTGCGCTTGACGAGAACGAGACTCGCTCCTACGTATCCCAAATGGGAATCAAAGCGACGTAGTTCTAAGGGTTTTTTTAAAAGTGTGCTTGACGGGTTATGACCCGCTCCTACGTACCCTCTCTGGAAGAGGGATCAAAGCTACGTAGTTCTAGTCTTTTGGTTTTGAAAGCGTTTTTGTGTCTTATCTTATTTAAATTTTTTGGAGTTTTTGAAATAAGACTCAAGTATTCACGAATACCAAACAAGCAACGGCTTCGAGTGGCGTTCATTACTAACTCGAAAGAAAAGAGTCAAAACCGGTAATCAAACAAGCAAAGGCTTCGAGTGATTACAAGTAACAACGTTTTATTATCTTTTTGAAATCATTTTTAAGAAAAGGGGGTGAGCATCGGTGATAATTATCACTAATAGCTCATGTAGTCTTTGAAGTTTGAATTTTGTCTGTGTTTAATTAAGGTGTGGGAGCTTTCATGATAGCCAAACAAGCAAAGGCTTCAAGTGACTACCACTAATAACTCCTCATTAGCGATCAAACAAGCAAAGGCTTCGAGTGATGACTAACGATTTATTTAAGAAAAATGCCTTAGAGTTTTTGTTTGAGAAAACATTTGACTTGGGTTTGAAGACTAGTTTTGGAAAAGAATTTGATTTGGAAAAAGTTTTGAAAGATAAGTAGAACATTTCCATCAACATATCAATTTCTAACCAAGATACAATTCCCTTAATTACACTTCATACAAGCATTACAAATCAAAGAGATACATCTATGCATAAAAGTGACCCTTGGCCGAATGCTCCTCATGCAAAAATCAACATCAATTTCATGCTAAAGTTCACAAGTTAGCACACAAAACATCACAAGATGCAACCCTATTCCAACATATGAGACTACAAGACAAACCTCAAGCAAGACATACATTTATTCAACAACAAAATCAAAGGAAAAAAAACAATGGAAACCCTAATCCTACCCTTGAACCCGAAACACAAACTAACCCAAACCAAGTCATTTTTCAACTACAAATCATCAAATACACAAGACAATACTTGAACCCTATTTTTTACATTCTGGCCGAAGCTTATCAAACAATAATCCATCTTCAATTTCATACCAAACTTTGCAAATTATTATACAAAAGAAACATAAGATACCACTTTAAAGTGTAAACATTAAACAAAATTGAATCATATAGGGTAATCCTTTCACTTAGATTAAAGTGCCATGGGCACAAGTGAAAATCAACTTACCCCATCATCAACATCTAGCAATGAGCAAAATAGAACACATAAACCAAGAAAATAAAGTTGAATCCTTTCTAGCCATCTTCATCACTTACATTAAAGTGCACTAGGCACTAGTGGTGACTCACATAGCTAAATCATCAACAACCAACCAAAAACCAATTAAGGAACATATGAACTATGAAACTAGATAAGGGTAAAGATCATGAATTAGGCCCAAGGCTGAAGCAAAAAGAAAAGGAAAACATGTTTTTATTTGGTGAAAATCACATGAACAAAGAGCAAATCACAAGAACAACACATAATCAACACATAGTCACAAGAACAATTTATTTGGTGGGTGAGATACCAACTCTCACCCACAACAGCCCCTAATCTACATTTAAATGATGTTATGAGATGCAAATATAAGTTGAAAAAGGATTTTGATGCAAGAAAGTGGATGAAAATGCAAAGGGTTTTAGGTTATACCTTAGTTCCAAGCTAAACAAGAGTAGAAATGAAAATCAAGAGTAACCAATCACCAACACTCCTCAAAAATCACCAACAACAGCCACGTAACCTTGAAGGAACAACCCCTTTGATGATGTAAATGTGGAATCAAAGATGAAAGGAAGAGGATATATGAATATGGAATGAGTTTTAAGTGATTTAGTGGATGAAAGTTGAAGAAATTGAGGAGGAGAATGAGGGGGAGGTTTCGGCTGGGCAAAGGAGAGGAGAGGGTTTTTTCAGCTGATTGTGTGCTAGGGTAAAAATGAGAGTGAGTCCCTTAGCCTCTCCAATTTTGGGCTTTTATGTCGAGGTCATTTTAAGGGTATTTGTGACAATGTGCTTTTTGCAATCCACTATGATTTGAGATAGAATTTGAATGGAGGGTCAAGATTGCAATGCACAAGGATTAGGGACACTCAAGAAGCACAAATGAGCTGGTTGTGAAGGAGTGCACAAGGTTTTGGAGGTTTTTTGGAGAGCAAAAATTGTTGAGGGCCCTTAGGTCTTTTTACATTGAGTTATAGCCTAAGATTTGATCAAAAATTTTAATCAATGGCTATGGATCATTTCACAAGGATCATGGGCATCAAAGAGCACAAAAAAATGGGCTGGAATTGAGAGGAAATTCGCAGCACATAGGAGAGAGAGTGAGTGGAATTGCAACTTGTACTATTGTACTACACTTGACCTTTCAAAATTCAAAGGAACATAGATTATTCCTTTCAAGATAATTCTTCTAAATTCATGCCATTTTGGGCCATGTCCCATGATTAAATGATTGGGCTCTGAATTTTATGATCTCACCAATCCCAAAATTGATTTGTTGACCCCACTCCAAAGGAAATGACCATTTTACCCTTTTGTTCAAAAACCGAATTTCATGCCAAAAATATTCCCATGATGCACAAAAAATACACAACTCCACTCACTTGGACTCACATAAATTCCTCAAGATATGCATAATGGTTTTTACCGAGAAATTATTTATTTTAGTGAAATGACCAAAATGCCCTTTTGGTCCCAAAAACCCTAATTTTGCTCCAAACTTCATTTCCACTCTAATAATGATCCTGAGACCCTTTGGATGACTCTAAAACTCTAGAAATGCATGCATGATGAGAAAATAAGTCTTTTTGGCGAAATTACCAAAATACCCTTTGAACTAGGAAAAACCCTAGAAACCTTAGAAATGCTCTAAAGTGCTCTAAAATGCCATGCAATGCTTTTCTAACCCTAAAATGCATTCTGAAACTTCTAAGATGCAAGCATGATACTCTTCCTAACCTCTAGGATGAATGCTAAGACTTGATTTATTTTTGATTGAAAATTAGGGTTTTGACCTAAGCCGGACAAAATTGGGGTATGACACATGCGACAACATCAATGGCGCCCATGACGCCTAGGGATCAATTTTATTTTATTTTTTCCGATTTTCACCATGATCAATCACCAAACACCAATTGAAATCAACATGAGTACATTCAAACGTCACCAAATAAACACCAAACAAAGTCAAAGGGACAACATAGAGCCTATCTCCCACATAACACCCATCATACACCCTATTATAAAGGTAGAACCCACCCTTACCTTAGATTTGCCGAATACGAGATTCCCTTGAACGAAGCTCCAAAGAACCACAGCAACAAGAGCTCCTCTCCTCTTTCTCCTTGGTTGCGCCTCCACCCTTTCTCTTCTCTCTTCGCAATCTCTCTTTCTTTTTCTCAAAAATGCGCAAATGAGCCAAACCCTAGCTAATGCTCTCCTTCATGCGCCTATGCCCTTGGGCCCTTGAATCACGGGCCTCCTTCGAGTACTCAATTAAATTACTAAACACCACTCCCTGATTTAAATAAAACACCATATAATTATTTTAAAATGACTATACTAATAAAATACCTAAATAATTTTTTTTAATTTTTTTTAAGCAACTAAATTATATTAAAAAGAGAAAAAGAATACAGAAATTAAAAAGACTATGGGGGGACCAAACCAAGACCCAAAGCCAGAAAAAGCAAGCAAAGCAACAAAAAGGAACCTAGGCAAAGGCACCCAAAAACCAAACAAAGGTTGAGAGCAGACCAACAGTCCACACAAAACAGGCCCAAAGACTGAAATAAATAAACAACACCTCAAAAAGTGACAGAAATTGAACTAGATTTAGACCAAAGATTGTAGCCAACAGACTTTTTTTGCGTCTTCTTCTGCTTCTTGGACACTGTAACACCCCTTTTCTACCCGTTAATTTATTAGCGTAAAAATCAGAGTTTCAAATTTTAGTTACATCGCAAGGGATGTCACACTTACTTCGTTAAACACCACACGCCAAATTACTCGGTTTTCGAAAACAGCCTTATAATACTTTCAAAACGTCATCGTCAATTAAAATACAACTTCACTGCAGAAAATCCAACAAGTTTAATCATAAAAGGCATTGCAACTATGCAAGGCTGACAATAGTAAAATCCAACAACAACAATGGTCATAAATAGCTTAAACAACGTTCATCCCTCCCCCAGGGTTACATAATCAGAGCAGACGACCCGACTCAGCTAGCGAAGGTTCCTAAGCCTTCACTTGTGCTCACCTGCACGTTACCGCATAGGGGTAACATTCAAACAGAAGGGGTGAGTTCATCTAACCATATAATAAAGCATATGATAAGCACTAAGCTAGAGTTATGACACTATATCGACCACACCGCGAAACATCAAGTCAATCATCAAGGATCAAACAGTCAATTCCATCAGCAAGGGTAAACAGTCAATCTCATCATCAAGTTACTCGGCACAACGAGTCGTCACAATGTCATGCAGGGGTATGAAATGCAACCCACTCGCGGGCATATGCATGAGGTACCTTTTCACAAACGTCGCTTAGCCTTTATGGCCTCATCGTCGCTTAGCCTTTATGGCCTCATCGTCGCTGGGTTCATGCACATGGAATACCTGAGACACTATGACATGCATCACACACAAACACACACAATCACAGTCACTATGTGACCCGTCACTTACCAATTTGCCCAATAAGAGGCACAGCACCTGTCAATTCATAATTACATACAACAACGCCGCTATGTTTCATCGTCGCTTATTATCATCATCGCTTATTATCATCGTCGCTTAGCCTTTTGGGCCTCATCATCACTTATCCATAAACGTCACCAAACAAACAATCACCACTAAGGGCAAAACAGTCATTTACACATCATCATTAATAATATTAGCCACTAAGGGCAAAACGTCATTTAACTAGCCACTAAGGGTATCATCGTCATTATAGAAGTCACCAGAAAATAATAAATTTTTATTTTAAAAATGAGACACACAGGTAGACAACTGGAAAAGCTTCCCAACACTTTTTGAGACGTTCAAAATGGATGTCCGAGTCAAAAGATATAGCGAAAACAGTTTTCATTAAAGTTTTGGAACATCCTGAAATTGGCGCCCTGGGCGCCCAGCGCCCAGCAGCACAACACACACGCAACACAGCACACACACCCTGGCGCACATAGCAACACCCACCGAGACAACTCCAAAATGACACGTGCAAAAAGAAAACCACTCGAGCCAAAATGTTTAAAATAGAAGTTGGGCAGGCAAATACAAAAGATGGCACGGTAAAATATGCCCAGAAATTGAAGTTTCACCCAAAACATCCCATTTTAGTACATAAGCAACACCCACCGAGACAACTCCAAAATGACACGTGGAAAAGGAAAACCACTCGAGCCAAAATGTTTAAATAGAATTTGGGCAGGCAAATACAAAAGATGGCACGGTAAAATATGCCCAGAAATTGAAGTTTCACCCAAAACATCCCATTTGAGTACACAAGCAACACCCACCGAGACAACTCCAAAATGACACGTGCAAAAGGAAAACCACTCGAGCCAAAATGTATAAAATTAAATTTGGGCAGGCAAATACAAAAGATGGCACGGTAAAATATGCCCAGAAATTGAAGTTTCACCAAAAGCACCCCTTATGCGCACACAACACACACAACACAGCACATGGCGCCCATGGCGCCCTGCTACAGTAACCGTGGAGCAAACATTCAAACACATTATGTGCAACATCACCTATGGCGCCCATGAACAGTAAATTCAGCAATTCTTTTTTTCAAATTTTTACATGATCAATCACAACACCAATTACAACAATCATGAACACATATAGTATCATCAAAAATCATCCACCAAACATCAAAAATCACATATATGATCACATCAACATATTAAACACCAATTTCCATCATCAAGGTTCAATTCAACAATATGAACATCGAATTGTCTTATTCATCCCAAATCATTATCAATCACAATACCATCAATGAGTATTCAAGCACTTAGCACGCAAATCACAACTTCTCATCAAGTTATCATATGCCTAGGGTTCATCAATAATCACTAGAAATACATAAAACGGCATACATAGAGCCTACCCTTACTTAGTCCCCATCATAAAACCCTATTATAGAGAAGATGAGACCCACCCTTACCTTAGGTTATGACGAACACGCTATCTCCGTATACGTAAGCTCCAAAGATCACCGCAACACGATCCCCTCTCCTCTTGCTCATGGGCGCGCCCTTCTTCTCTCCCTCCTCTCTCATGAGCGCCGCCTCCACCCTCTCCTCACTCTCTCAATTCGCCTCTTTTCTTTCTTTTCACAAAAAATGAGCTAAAACCTAATTTTTCACTTTAAATATGCGCCTCGACTAGTGGGCTTGGATTGCGGGCTTTCCCCCGCAGCTTAAGCCCAATTTAATTAAAACACCACCTCCAATTACAATACCACTCCTCATTTTATTTAAAGCACCTTATAATTATTTTAATAAATAATAATTATATTATTATTTCTACCACCCAATTTCATTTAATTAATTAAATAAATTAATCTATTATTTTTGGGGTGTTACAACTCTCCCCCACTTAAAGGAATTTCGTCCTCGAAATTTTTCTACCGATGCGAACACTCTCACACTATCCAAATAACGTCGCCTCAACACTTAGCGACTCAACCCACTGCGCTACTCTGATAAACTAGCTTGCATTCTACCCCACTCATCTACCCTTAAGGATAACGAAATACATCAATCATCACATCATCACAACGAAATTCACAGAGTGCATCACAGTTGTACAACAAGCCACATAATTTAACAACACGACAACAACATCAACAAACCACTTTGCCACTCAGGCGACATCGACAGCTAAATCACAACATCGGCCATAGGCCTACAACACAAAATTCATCAAAACGTTTCGGGCCATTCTACGGTACCCTCAGCAAAACAACGTGGGTCATATCGGCGGTACCCACTACAAAACACTGTGGGCCATTCGGCGTTACCCACAACACAACAACCAACAACATCAAAGAAAAATCATTATCATCAACAAGGCAACCACAAAGCACAGCAAAGCAACAATGCGGAGACAACTCCGGGACCAACAATCCCATAACCAACAACAACAGCAACTAGGGCACTAGGCCACCGACAACACAACAACAATTACGGGCACTACGGCACCGACAACGCCACAACAACTTAAATCAGCCGACACGCCTAAAAATCAACAACACCAGAACCAGTCAATTTTTGCCTTGAAATTAGAATATTCAGTTAGGCCTCTGAATAAGCTTTTCGAAACATTTAAGTTTACTCAAATCGGACTCCTGGTTCAAAAGATATTGCAAAAACAGTTTTTCCGTTACAGTGACAGTACAAACTAAGCAACGAAGAAAGTTCCAGCACTCACACATAAATTTCAACAATTTATTTACCCTATCAAACGACATCGGAATTTTGCAAACAACCCCCCTACGGAATACTTATGAAGTCTAGTATCTGGCTATATTTTTAGAATTTCAAAATGATGAGTCGAATAGCACAGTTTTCGCAAACAAGGTAGTAGGTCCAGAAAATGGGGCAGTGACTGTGTCCAAAGTTGTGACTCTTCTACAATGCCCAAGACAAACCCAAATAACCCGAAACTTCAGCCTAAACAGTGAAGCATTTTGTCTAGTTTTCAAAGAAATTGGATTCATTCGAAAAGGAGTTCATTTGAAAACACCGCAATCAAAACACTGACTCTATGTCCAGACGGTCCCCAGAATTTTATCCTAACTTGCGAAGCCCATAACTGGAGCTATACTACTCCAAATGCGACCAAACCAAAGCTAAAATGACAAGCGTTCGGTCTAGTTTCTAAAACTGTGAGTTACATAATTTATCAACCAGTACAACGGTTCCAGTTTAGCCGAAATCCAAACCTACTCAGAAAGTGTCTACACAGTGAGCTTAGCAACAAATCAAGCACCCAAGCGGTCACACATTCAGCCATCAAGCATAATTTAAACTTCCCAATAATCTTATACATTCGAACATCAATTTCTTCAAAATCCAACCTTGCTATTTGTAAAACCAACTAGTACAACTTTCTAACTACTAAAAGTATAGTTTAACACCTTCCCAGAAAATAATCAAAAATCAGCTTCATCTCATTAGTAATTAAAATTCTCTCCCCAAATAACAACAAGTTCATTTTTATAAAGTGTCTCCATTTAACTACAACTCGGCTCTATAAAGTCTCCAAATTACTAACAATTCAATTATATATCTTTAACCCCCAATTCGACTTACGAATGCATCAATTAAGTTTAGTTCATCCTATTAACTCAATGCATTTATATAACTAATAACATTAGTCACAAGCAAGACCAATCTCTCGAATCAATATTTCCTATAAGTCAAACAATACATAGAGCACGCCAATTTTCATACATACTAATACATTTTTGCTCCCAAAGAAACCCATTACTAGTTTCAAAATCGTCATCAAATCGTTTTTTTTTTGACAAGGTTTTTAAAATCGACACGACAACAAGTCATTACTCTTTTTCAAGTAAAACTAACTAGAAAAATCATTTTTCCAATCCGACAAACTTCAACACCTACGCTTCCTTCATTTAAAATCCTAAGTCAAAAATAAATTTTATTCCCCTTCGATTTCCATAACAACAACATCTAATCACAATAGTAGAACAGCGACAGTTTTCGGAAACAATTTTCGAAAACAGCAACAATTAAACAGCAACATTAATTTGTTACATCAACAGTGACAATAATTTCGATTTACAGCAATTAAACAGTAACAGCAGTTACGGTTTTAAATCAAAACATCAACAACACTTAATTGTCAACGATAGAACACCACAGTAATTAATTTCCAGCGCAACAGTAACTTAATTTACAACAACAAACAAACAATTTCTCAGTAACACACCAAGCAGCATTAAACAAACGACACATCAGTTAAATAGTAACTGCAAAACAGCAACAGTTTTTAAATCAAAACAGCACAGCAAAACTTAGCAGCAACAATAGTCTACGGGAACAGCACAACAGCAATAATAAAACGGCATCCGCGTTTAAATAATAACAGCACACAATGCCAGCAGGGGCATCCCCCCACTAGTCCACTTACCATCAGCAGCTTCCGATTACTTGTACCTGCAGGAACATTAATACAATGCAACCAGTTGTCAAGACTAAAAGACAACAGTTGGTCGTTAACCGACACAACGACTCTACGACTTGGCCGGACGGACCAACCATTGCTCTGATACCACTAATGTAACACCTCTTTTCTACCCGTTAATTTATTAGCGTAAAAATCAGAGTTTCAAATTTTAGTTACATCGCAAGGGATGTCACACTTACTTCGTTAAACACCACACGCCAAATTACTCGGTTTTCGAAAACAGCCTTATAATACTTTCAAAACGTCATCGTCAATTAAAATACAACTTCACTGCAGAAAATCCAACAAGTTTAATCATAAAAGGCATTGCAACTATGCACGGCTGACAATAGTAAAATCCAACAACAACAATGGTCATAAATAGCTTAAACAACGTTCATCCCTCCCCCAGGGTTACATAATCAGAGCAGACGACCCGACTCAGCTAGCGAAGGTTCCTAAGCCTTCACTTGTGCTCACCTGCACGTTACCGCATAGGGGTAACATTCAAACAGAAGGGGTGAGTTCATCTAACCATATAATAAAGCATATGATAAGCACTAAGCTAGAGTTATGACACTATATCGACCACACCGCGAAACATCAAGTCAATCATCAAGGATCAAACAGTCAATTCCATCAGCAAGGGTAAACAGTAAATCTCATCATCAAGTTACTCGGCACAACGAGTCGTCACAATGTCATGCAGGGGTATGAAATGCAACCCACTCGCGGGCATATGCATGAGGTACCTTTTCACAAACGTCGCTTAGCCTTTATGGCCTCATCGTCGCTTAGCCTTTATGGCCTCATCGTCACTGGGTTCATGCACATGGAATACATGAGACACTATGACATGCATCACACACAAACACACACAATCACAGTCACTATGTGACCCGTCACTTACCAATTTGCCCAATAAGAGGCACAACACCTGTCAATTCATAATTACATACAACAACGTCGCTATATTTCATCGTCGCTTATTATCATCGTCGCTTATTATCATCGTCGCTTAGCCTTTTGGGCCTCATCGTCACTTATCCATAAACGTCACCAAACAAACAATCACCACTAAGGGCAAAACAGTCATTTAGACATCATCATTAATAATATTAGCCACTAAGGGTAAAACGTCATTTAACTAGCCACTAAGGGCATCAACGTCATTATAGAAGTCACCCGAAAATAATAAATTTTTATTTTAAAAACGAGACACACAGGTAAACAACTGGAAAAGCTTCCCAACACTTTTAGAGACGTTCAAAACGGATGTCCGAGTCAAAAGATATAGCGAAAACAGTTTTCATAAAAGTTTGGGAACATCCTGAAAATGGCACAACACACACGCAACACAGCACACAGCACACACACCCTGGCGCACATAGCAACACCCACCGAGACAACTCCAAAATGACACGTGCAAAAAGAAAACCACTCGAGCCAAAATGTTTAAAATAGAATTTGGGCAGGCAAATACAAAAGATGGCACGGTAAAATATGCCCAGAAATTGAAGTTTCACCCAAAACATCCCATTTGAGTACATAAGCGACACCCACCGAGACAACTCCAAAATGACACGTGCAAAAGGAATACCCCTCGAGCCAAAATGTTTAAAATAGAATTTGGGCAGGCAAATACAAAAGATGGCACGGTAAAATATGCCCAGAAATTGAAGTTTCACCCAAAACATCCCATTTGAGTACACAAGCAACACCCACCGAGACAACTCCAAAATGACACGTGCAAGAGGAAAACCACTCGAGCCAAAATGTTTAAAATTAAATTTGGGCAGGCAAATACAAAAGATGGCACGGTAAAATATGCCCAGATATTGAAGTTTCACCAAAAGCACCACTTATGCGCACACAACACACACAACACAGCACATGGCGCCCATGGCGCCCTGCTACAGTAACCGTGGAGCAAACATTCAAACACATTATGTGCAACATCACCTACGGCGCCCATGAACAGTAAATTCAGCAATTCTTTTTTTCAAATTTTTACATGATCAATCACAACACCAATTACAACAATCATGAACACATATAGTATCCTCAAAAATCATCCACCAAACATCAAAAATCACATATATGATCACATCAACATATTAAACACCAAATTCCATCATCAAGGTTCAATTCAACAATATGAACATCGAATTGTCTTATTCATCCCAAATCATTATCAATCACAATACCATCAATGAGTATTCAAGCACTTAGCACGCAAATCACAATTTCTCAATAGGTTATCATATGCCTAGGGTTCATCAATAATCACTAGAAATACATAAAACGACATACATAGAGCCTACCCTTACTTAGTCCCCATCATAAAACCCTATTATAGAGAAGATGAGACCCACCCTTACCTTAGGTTATGACGAACACGCTATCTCCGTATACGTAAGCTCCAAAGATCACTGCAACACGATCCCCTCTCCTCTTGCTCTTGGGCGCGCCCTTCTTCTCTCCCTCCTCTCTCATGAGCGCCGCCTCCACCCTCTCCTCACTCTCTCAATTCGCCTCTTTTCTTTCTTTTCACAAAAAATGAGCTAAAACCTAATTTTTCACTTTAAATATGCGCCTAGACTAGTGGGCTTGGATTGCGGGCTTTCCCCGCAGCTTAAGCCCAATTTAATTAAAACACCACCTCCAATTACAATACCACTCCTCATTTTATTTAAAGCACCTTATAATAATTTTAATAAATAATAATTATATTATTATTTCTACCACCCAATTTCATTTAATAAATTAAATAAATTAATCTATTATTTTTGGGGAAGGTTTGGTTGGGATGTCAGCGTTTCTTTTACAATTCTGCGGAGAATGACCAATACATTGACAGGAGGTGCAAAACAGAGGGACACTCTCATATTCCACCCTGATGAAAAAGGAGTAACCCTCTCTTTCTACTAACAGTTGATCATGTAGTTTCTCAGAAAAATCTACATCAATAAGAACTCTAGCAAAATGCCCAAAAGTCCTTTTCGTAGTGGCTTCGTCCAAAGCAATAGGAGCTCTAAGGCTACCACTGATCTCAAACAAAATTTTTGACCTCCAGTATTCCCGGGACAAACCATGAAGCCTGACCCAACACTGAGCATTGGTTTGCTTTGCAGAGATAGGGTCAAAATCTGGCTTCCAAGCAAACAGGCGCAAAACACCCGGCTTTAAAGATCGCGAACCAAGAGACCAAACATGCCTAAGATCCTCAATAGAGACAAAAGAGAATTCAAAAAAACCCTTACCAAGAGACACTAGAGACCAATCAGAAGAGATCTTCCAGATATTAGACAACTTTGCCTTTAAATCCTTAATCTGATATGGTTTATCTCCTTTAGCCAATATTATTCTACCGTGTAAAAGATTAACACATTCAGCTATACTAGCCTGATATTCCTCTTCAGAGATCTTAACAGCAATAACATCTCCTTTTAAACAAGGTTTCTACGGCTTCCTGTAGTCAAAATCTGCAAACGATCTAGGGGCTTTAGGGATACCTGTCAGCGCCTCAGAGAAAGATTTTCGTTTAACACCACTCGCAGATGGGACATCCACAACAACTTGCTGTACGACAGCAGTACCCAACTTATTCCCAGAAGGAGCACCGTTGACCGAAGCCAGAACAGCACTATATCCCGAAACCTGTACATCAGCCTCTGGAAAGAGATCGCGAACTGTACCTCCGTCAGGTGCTGACGGCGCAGTAGGGGAAGCTCCGTTCTGTGAAGACGGCGCGGCTGAAGGCACGGTGCAAGGAGCTCCGAACTGTCCAGACGGCACGGCGCAGAGATCCACTTGCAGAGATTATAACACCCCGATCAATTCTAACATGTAGAATCACTGAAGTGCACTACATGGCATACATCAGAGTAACTTCCTGTTATTGAAATATTGAACACATCTAAAACTTTTGATAATACATATCAAATGGTTCTCTGAACCTCATAAACTTCCTGAAAATGCTTAAGTTTCAAAACCTAAGACTTGTACATGACCCTGGTGTTCAATACTCAAAACTTAAAGTAGCGGAAACGATTTATAACTTATACATGATAGTTATACAACCGATATCAAAAGTACTACAAAAGGACAAGGGCCTAAGCAAGAAACATAAACTTCCGGACTCCTCGAGTCACACCTGCTAACCGTGCTTGGTTGCCTTGGCCTTCCCCTGTTTCTCTGTAAAAACCACAAATATGAAGGGTGAGATAAACATTATCTCAGTGAGTCCTATCGAGACCCCTGACCAACTCTAACGGTTTATTACACTTGAATCTGAACTCGTGGCCCTAATAAGCGACCACGTGCATACATGATGTTTACTCGTAACTTGTAGTCCTAATAAGTGACCACTTGTTACATTTCTGATTTCTTTCCTGATGTAGCCCTAATAAGCGACTACAGATCATATTTTAACATGAACTTAGCACAACCCGAGATATAATGCTAGACAATCTTGACTGCCCAATATCTACGGAAACCCCAATCCGAAATTCTATCCGAATAATGCTAGGGTCCTAGCTTTGGATTCATGACTCCCCTGCACTAGGTATGCTAATAACTGGAGGATCGTCATCCTCGATATACACAAGGTATACCATCTACCTTTCCCCGAGGGAAAGTAACTTGAATCGTGTTTACGTGAATTGAGAGTTTTTATGTCTTTATAGACTTACAATCAATTAGCTTACATGACATGATGAACTTGCAGTTCGTTATCTTAACATGATTGGACTCAAGGTCCGTAACATTTCTTGACTTATGTTCTCTCGCGTTCTCTAAGTACGGTTTTCCGTTACGTTCATAACACACAAGTTTTCTATCAAACATGATTAACTCCATGATATCAATCTTTACATTGTTGAGGACACATGGGGAATGGATTAGAAGAGGATTGGAATCATTTGGAATGGATAAAAAGGTACTTTGAGTTTGGGAATCAGAAGGTTTCACACGACCCGTGCGCGGTTAAGCAATTTGCAGAAAGTTTTCCAGAAGGATACGCACGACCCGTGCGACCATGCGCACGATCCGGGCATTATCGTTCTAAGTTGTAGGAAGTTCCAGGAACATACGCACGACCCGTGCGACTAGGCGCACGATCCGTGCGAGTTTTAAAAATCCATTCCTTGTAGCCTCAGATAGGGGAGCACGACCCGTGCTCAGAGGCACACGATCCGTGCGTCTCTATCAGTTTCCAGAAAACAGGTTTTTCATGAGTTTTTCCCATTCCGTTCCGATTCCAATATCCCTTCCGATCGAGACCCAAACATGAACACACATTATAGCGGTGTAATACAACAGGCATAATCAATTCAATCCAGCACATTTCAACAATAAAGCACATCACTTATCGTTTAAAAGCAATGTTTTATAAAACGGTTTTCAAAAAGGTGGAGACTCAGAAAACACATGTATTCCCTAAGCGAGTTATAGAACTCACCTATCGCGATGAAAATCACGCAAACACCGAGACTCCGAGAACTCAAACGCTCCAAAAACCACAAACTCTCTTCGAATTCGCTCCAACAACGAACTCAACTACTCCAAATCGCTTGGACAACGGCTAATTTCGAATCTTAGCTACCCAAACAACTTCCAACAGCAAGGTGATGTCTCCCAAGGTTCTATTCTAGCTCTAAGATGACATGCAAGCCACTAGAAGCTCTACACTCCATTTTTGCTCTATGAGGCTTTGGGGCTTGAAAATGGTGGCTGAAGTAAGAGGGTGATTCAGTAGTTAACAATGGTATCAATGGAAAGGTCTTGGAAAGAGGATGAGAATGAACTAGAATTGACTTACATGCAATGGAGGAAATTGGAGATCTTCAGCTTCTATTCCTCTTCTCTCCCTCTCTCGTGCAGCTCCCTCTCTCTACCTCTCAACTCCTCTCTTTCAGTTTTCTGAATTTTGTGAAGTGTGGCTGATTTGGGTTGTCACTTAAAAAGGGGGGTTGTAATGACTAAAATACCCTTCAAAAAATTGTTCACTTCACATACCATGACATGGTCTACTCTAATAACTTAGCCAAATTTTATTAACTTAACAAAATTATTTTAACTATGCATTACTATAGTTTTTATTTATTTCTACATCATATAATTAATGCAAATTAATTAACTTAACCTTGTGCTAATTTAATTAAATCTAATTAGCTAATTAGGGGATGTTACAATCACCCCAACTTTTAAAATTTTGTCCTCAAAATTGGCAAAACGTACCTCACTCGAACAGATAAGGATATTTCGCCCGCATGCTCTCCTCTACTTCCCATGTCGCTTCGTCAGGTGACGCACCGTCCCAAAGCACCTTGACGATGGGAATTGATCTCGTCCGGAGCGTTTTCTCGCCACGTTCGATGATCCTGATTGGAGTAGGCTGATAGGATAAATCCGGTCTGATGTCAATCAATTCATAACTTAATGGTTGATTCGGATAAGGAATATACTTCCTTAACTGCGATACATGAAACACATCATGTAATCTGGACAATTCTGGAGGCAATGCAATGCGATACGCTACCGGCTCAACTCGCTCGATAATCTGGAAGGGTCCGACATACCGAGGACTGAGCTTTTTCGTTCGCAAAGCAATACCGGTCCCGATGGTTTGAGAAAGTCTCAAAAAGACATGGTCTCCTTCTTCGAATTCTAACGGCCTTCTCCTCTTATCCGCATAACTCTTTTGTCGACTCTGCGCGGTTTTCATCCTTTCTCTTATCTGACGGATCTTTTCCGTAGTCTCCCGGACCAAATCCGGTCCCAACAATCTCTGCTCGCCTACATCCCACCAACACAATGGTGTTCTGCACTTCCTTCCATACAATGCTTCATATGGAGCCATTCCGATACTAGAATGGTAACTGTTGTTGTAGGAAAATTCTACCAATGGAAGATGATCTTCCCATCTGCCTCCACTATCGAGTACACAAGCCCTCAACATATCCTCCAACGTCTGAATGGTTCTCTCAGTCTGCCCGTCTGTCTGTGGATGGTAAACTGTGCTAACACACACCGTTGTTCCCAAAGCCATATTCAATGCTCTCCAAAATCGAGATGTGAACTTGGGATCTCGATCACAGATGATACTTGTAGGGATTCCATGCAACTTCACAATGTTCTTGAGATACTCATCTGCTAACTTAGCGACCTTGTGATTCGAACGCACTGGAATAAAATGAGCGGACTTGGTCAGGCGATCCACCACAACCCAAATAGAATGATTTTCGGCTTGGGACCGTGGCAATCCCATGGCAAAATCCATAGATATGCTTTCCCATTTCCATTCAGGTACATTCAACGACTGTAACTGGCCACCTGGCTTCTGGTGCTCTATCTTAACCTTTTGACAAGTCAAGCATCGAGACACAAACTCTGCAATATCAACTTTCATGCCTGGCCACCAGTACATTTGCTTCAGATCTCGATACATCTTGGTAGACCTAGGGTGTATTGAGAACTGACTCTTATGGGCCTCTTCTAGAACTTGCCTCTTTACATTCTCATCATTCGGCACACAGATTCTACCTTCAAAACAAATTACGCCATCACCGTCTTCGGTGTAACTCGGCAATCTCTTCTGCGCCTGCAGCTCCACATCACCTTCTTGGGCTGATCGAATTAGATTTCTCAAGGGACTTGAAATTCGAATGTGACTCAACACCAACCTGTTCCTTCTTGACTTCACTCTCAAGTTAAGGTCTCTGAACGATTCCAACAAGGACATCTCGTGCATCATCAACTCTGCAGCATGAATGGATTTTCTGCTTAAAGCATCGGCCACAACATTAGCCTTACCAGGATGGTACTTCAATTCGAAATCGTAATCCTTCAGGAATTCTACCCATCTCCTCTGCCTGTTGTTCAGTTCCTTTTGGTCAAACAAATACTTAAGGCTCTTGTGGTCACTAAAGACTTCGAAACGAGACCCATACAGGTAATGTCTCCAAATCTTTAGGGCAAACACAATCGCTGCCAACTCTAGATCATGAGTCGGGTAATTCTCTTCATGTGGCTTCAACTGCCTGGAGGCATAGGCAACTACTTGTTGATTCTGCATCAGGACACATCCCAAACCCTTACTAGAAGCGTCGCAATAGATTTGGAATTCTACGGACGGATCTGGAAGAATCAGGATAGGTGCAGAAGTCAAACGATTCTTCAATTCTGAGAAACAATTTTCACAATCTGAGTTCCAAACAAACGGCTGGCCCTTGCGGGTTAACCGCGTGAGTGGAAGAACCAGCTGGGAAAATCCTTGAATGAACCACTGATAATACCCAGCCAATCCCAAGAAACTTCTTACCTAAGTAACCGTGGATGGTTGTTCCCAGTCTACCACAGCTTCAATCTTACTGGGATCCACTGCAACACCTTCCTGAGATATCACATGACCCAGAAACTTAACTTCGGGCATCCAAAAATCACATTTGGACGGCCTAGCATACATTTTCTTCTCTCGAAGTACGTTCAGAACAATTCGGAGATGTTGCACATGCTCCTCAATTGTCTTAGAGAACACCAAGATATCATCAATGAACACCACCACGAACTGATCCAGATAAGGATTAAAAATCCGATTCATATAATCCATGAAAACGGCTGGAGCGTTGGTCAAACCGAAGGGCATCACTACGAACTCATAGTGTCCATACCTCGTACGGAAAGCGGTCTTCGGGACGTCCAAGGCTCTAACCCTGATTTGGTGATAACCGGACCTCAAATCAATTTTTGAAAATACAGAAGCTCCCCTCAACTGATCTAGCAAATCATCAATTCTCGGTAGAGGGTACTTGTTCTTGACAGTCACCTTATTTAACTGACGGTAATCGATACACAATCTCATACTTCCGTCCTTCTTCTTGACGAGCAACACTGGAGCACCCCATGGTGAGGCACTCGGCCGGATGAACCGCTTGGAAATTAGCTCTTCCAGTTGAACTTTCAATTCCCTCAACTCTAATGGCGACATTCTATACGGGGCTATAGAAATAGGTCCAGTGCCTGGAACCAACTCTATAGAAAATTCCACCTCACGATCCGGAGGAAGTGAAGGAACTTCATCGGGAAACACATCAAGAAATTCATTAACAACTTGCACAGAAGATAAATCCTGACCTGTCTCAGTGGATGCAGACAACATCATGACATAAGCTTCCGCGCCTTGGAACAGATAGTTACTGGCCGAAGTGAAAGAAATAACAGCTTCAGAATTGGGCGGCTGTAGCTCCACTGACTCGGAGGTGAAACTGATAGTTCGATGAAAACAATCTATAGTCACATGGTTGGCCGTCATCCAACTCATTCCTAGGACGACGTCCATGCCCTTCATTGGTAAACAAATGAAATCTACCACAAAATTCCTGTCTCCAATGGATAGAAGACAGTTTTCACATATTGCTTGGGTCTGGATACTACCTTCAGCAGCAGTCTTAATGGAGATTGGTTGAGGCAAAGGAGTTAAAGCCAATCCCAACCGCTCGACACAAACTTGAGATATAAAACAATGGGTCGCACCTGAATCATACAAAATACTAACAGAGTTATTAAAAAGAGATCCCATACCCCTTAGTAGATTATCTGACGGCGTGACCTTCTGGGCGTCCAAGGTGTAAACCCTCCCATGAGTTGTAGTAGTACCATCTTCCTGACCTCTCTTCTTTGGGCAATTAGCAGCATAATGACCCTCCTTCTTGCAGTAGTAGCACTGAGTCGATCCCACTTGACACTTACCCTGATGGTACCTTCCATAGTTGGAGCATGCACTGAACTTTGGCGAATTGGACGACTGAATCTGTTTAACTTTGTTGGAGTTGTACCTAGGACCCATTTGATTGTTGGATTATCCAACATTCTTCTTACTCTGATTGAATACTTTTCTACTGGCATACAACCTCCTCAAATCACTTTCGGCTATGTGAGCTTGCTGAACCATGGCCGCATAATTGGTATATGAAAAGGAACTTAGACTCTGAGCAATGTCTTCCCTTAACCCATACTTGTACCTATCGGTCTTCCACTTGTCATTGGGGGCATAACCAGCTAAACCGAAGAATTGATACAACTCTTCAAACTTGGCGGAGTACTGACCCACCGTTAAACTCCCTTGAGTGAGATTTAAAAACTCATTCTCCTTTTCGAACCTCATTGCCGTTGGAAAGAACTGCTCCAAAAACACTTGTCTGAAATGCTCCCAAGTCTAGGGAGTACCCATAGTCACCATCATAGCCTTAACATTAGTCCACCAGTTGTGAGCCTCCCCTTTTAGCATATGGGATGCCAACCTTAACTTGTCCTCATCCGTGACTTGCATAGTCAGAAAAATCTTCTCTATATCATCCAGCCAATGCTGGGCTTCCATGACCACCGGCCCTCCTTTGAACTCGGATGGCTTCATCTTCAGGAATTCTGAATAAACTTGCCTTGGGTTAACTTGCGGCTCTGGGGCCTGCTGAGGTTGAACTTGAGCATTCTGCGGCAATGCTACCATATCTTCCAGCATCTTTTGTTGTCTTTCCATCATGCCTTGCATCCAAGCAGCATGTGGATCAATCGGTGGGTTATTCCTCGATCCTCCTGCCATAATTCTGCAAATGATACACCAAGTATTAAGTTGATCAGTCTCAATGTCTCTTAGTATCATAAGAAGCAAGGTAGCAGAATTACTCGAGGGACAAAACCACCCTAACTAATCTAAGCCCGACTAGGTCGAACTGCTCTGATACCATATTATAACACCCCGATCAATTCTAACATGTAGAATCACCGAAGTGCACTACATGGCATACATTAGAGTAACTTCCTGTTATTGAAATATTGAACACATCTAAAACTTTTGATAATACATATCAAATGGTTCTCTGAACCTCATAAACTTCCTGAAAATGCTTAAGTTTCAAAACCTAAGACTTGTACATGACCCTGGTGTTCAATACTCAAAACTTAAAGTAGCGGAAATGATTTATAACTTATACATGATAGTTATACAACCGATATCAAAAGTACTACAAAAGGACAAGGGCCTAAGCAAGAAACATAAACTTCCGGACTCCTCGAGTCACACCTGCTAACCGTGCTTGGTTGCCTTGGCCTTCCCCTGTTTCTCTGTAAAAATCACAAATATGAAGGGTGAGATAAACATTATCTCAGTGAGTCCTATCGAGACCCCTGACCAACTCTAACGGTTTATTACACTTGAGTCTGAACTCGTGGCCCTAATAAGCGACCACGTGCATACATGATGTTTACTCGTAACTTGTAGTCCTAATAAGCGACCACTTGTTACATTTCTGATTTCTTTCCTGATGTAGCCCTAATAAGCGACTACAGATCATATTTTAACATGAACTTAGCACAACCCGAGATATAATGCTAGACAATCTTGATTGCCCAATATCTACGGAAACCCCAATCCGAAATTCTATCCGAATAATGCTAGGGTCCTAGCTTTGGATTCATGACTCCCCTCCACTAGGTATGCTAATAACTGGAGGATCGTCATCCTTGATATACACAAGGTATACCATCTACCTTTCCCCGAGGGAAAGTAACTTGAATCGTGTTTACGTGAATTGAGAGTTTTTATGTCTTTATAGACTTACAATCAATTAGCTTACATGACATGATGAACTTGCAGTTCGTTATCTTAACATGATTGGACTCAAGGTCCGTAACATTTCATGACTTATGTTCTCTCGCGTTCTCTAAGTACGGTTTTCCGTTACGTTCATAACACACAAGTTTTCTATCAAACATGATTAACTCCATGATATCAATCTTTACATTGTTGAGGACACATGGGGAATGGATTAGAAGAGGATTGGAATCATTTGGAATGGATAAAAAGGTACTTTGAGTTTGGGAATCAGAAGGTTTCACACGACCCGTGCGACTAGGCGCACAACCCGTGCGCGGTTGAGCAATTTGCAGAAAGTTTTCCAGAAGGATACGCACGACCCGTGCGACCATGCGCACGATCCGGGCGTTATCGTTCTAAGTTGTACGAAGTTTCAGGAACATACGCACGACCCGTGCGACTAGGCGCACGATCCGTGCGAGTTTTAAAAATCCAATCCTTGTAGCCTCAGATAGGGGCGCAGGACCCGTGCTCAGAGGCACACGATCCGTGCGTCTCTATCAGTTTCCAGAAAACAGGTTTTTCATGAGTTTTTCCCATTCCGTTCCGATTCCAATATCCCTTCCGATCGAGACCCAAACATGAACACACATTATAGCGGTGTAATACAGCAGGCATAATCAATTCAATCCAGCACATTTCAACAATAAAGCACATCACTTATCGTTTAAAATCACTGTTTTATAAAACGGTTTTCAAAAAGGTGGAGACTCAGAAAACACATGTATTCCCTAAGCGATTTATGGAACTCACCTATCGTGATGAAAATCACGCAAACACCGAGACTTCGAGAACTCAAACGCTCCAAAAACCACAAACTCTCTTCGAATTCGTTCCAACAACGAACTCAACTACTCCAAATCACTTGGACAGCAGCTAATTTCGAATCCTCGCTACCCAGACAACTTCCAACAGCAAGGTGATGTCTCCCAAGGTTCTATTCTAGCTCTAAGATGACATGCAAGCCACTAGAAGCTCTACACTCCATTTTTGCTCTATGAAGCTTTGGGGCTTGAAAATGGTGGCTGAAGTAAAAGGGTGATTCAGTAGTTAACAATGGTATCAATGGAAAGGTCTTGGAAAGAGGATGAGAATGAACTAGAATTGACTTACATGCAATGGAGGAAATTGGAGATCATCAGCTTCTATTCCTCTTCTCTCCCTCTCTCGCGCAGCTCCCTCTCTCTACCTCTCAACTCCTCTCTTTCAGTTTTTCTGAATTTTGTGAAGTGTGGCTGATTTGGGTTGTCACTTAAAAAGGGGGTTGTAATGACTAAAATACCCTTCAGAAAATTGTTCACTTCACATACCATGACATGGTCTACTCTAATAACTTAGCCAAATTTTATGAACTTAACACAATTATTTTAACTATGCATTACTATAGTTTTTATTTATTTCTACATCATATAATTAATGCAAATTAATTAACTTAACCTTGTGCTAATTTAATTAAATCTAATTAGCTAATTAGGGGATGTTACAGAGATGGCGCGACGCATGGATCAGTGACAGAGCCCCATGGGAGGATCTGTAACAAGTCATTGGAGCTAGCCATGGAGGCCACGGCAATGCCTTCTAAAACGCAACACAGGCAGTCAATCGCCCTATGGCCATTCCGTTTCTGCCAGTTCCTTTCTCCTTCTCTCTCTCACCCACGAAGCAGATCTGTAGTGCAGGGGAACGGAAGAGGGAGGAGGGAGTGCCGCTCGCGGCTTGCGGAAGGAAGCGCAGCACTGCTGTGGTCCGCAGAGGATGCGACGCTCGCGTCTCAGATTCAGAAGCTGCACAGAGAGAAGGACCCACCGGAGAGAGCTGCACTAAGAGAGAGGAGCACACCAACAATGAAGCTGCTATGCGAGGAGAGAGGAACGCGTCGGAGTCCTCGCCCAAATACCTAAATAATTTAAATAAATAAATAATTAAATTATTTGGGCATTACATAGTTGCTTAGTAGGGCTACAAATTTCAAGAGGTAAAATATGATATGCTTCATGTGTCGCTTAGGAGGGCCATGAGCATGAAAGTTACATGAAATTAATATATGTCCACGTGGTCGCTTATTAGGGCCACGAGTTCAAAGTAAAGCATAATGAATCGCTAGAGTTAGTAAGGGGTCTCGATAGGACTCACTGAGATAATGTTTATCTCACCCTTCATATTTGTGGTTTTTACTGAGAAACAGGGGAAAGCAAAGGCGACGAAGCACGGTTAGCCGGTGCGACTCATGGAATTATGGGAAATTGGGTTTCCTGTTTAGCCCTTTGTATTTTATTTAGTTATGTCACCGATTGTATGACTTTCATTGTTTAAGTTGTAAAATCGTTTCCGCAACTTTGTGTTTTGAGTATTGAACACCAGGATTATGTACAAGTCTTAAGTTTTGAAACTTAAGCATTTTCAGGGAGTTAATGAGGTTCAGAGAACCATTTGATATGTATCATTAAAAGTTTTAGTTGTGTTCAATATTTCAATAACAGGAAGTTACTCTGATGTATGCCATTTAGTGCATTTCGGTGATTCTACAGGTTAGAATTTATTGGGGTGTTACATTATGGTATCAGAGCAGTTCGACCGTGTCAGGCTTAGACAGTTAGGGTGGTTTTGTCCCTCGAGTAATTCTGCTATTTTACTTCTTATGATGCTAAGGGACATTGAGACTGATCAACTTAATACTTGGTGTATCATTTGCAGAATTATGGAAGGAGGATCGAGGAATAACCTACCAATTGATCCGCATTCCGCTTGGAAGAACAATATGATCGAGAAGCAACAGGAGATGATGGAAGATATGTTACTAATGCAACAGAATGATTAAGCTCAGCCTCAGCAAGTTCCTGAGCCTCAAGTTGACCCAAGGAGGGTTTTCTTTGAATTTCTGAAAATGAAGCCATCCGAGTTCAGAGGAGGATCGGATGTCATGGAAGCCCAGCATTGGCTGGATTACATAGAGTAGATTTTCTTAGCTATGAAAATCACTGATGAGGACAAGCTGAGATTGGCGACACATATGCTGAAGGGAGAAGCCAACAACTGGTGGACTAACGCTAAAGCCATGATGACAACTATAGGTACTCCCCAGACTTGCGAACACTTCAAGCAGGTATTTTTGGAGCAGTTCTTTCCGACAGCTATGAGGTTTGACAAGGAGAATGAGTTTTTAACTCTTACTCAAGGAAGTTCAACTGTGGGTCAGTATGCGGCTAAGTTTGAAGAGTTATATCAATTCTTCAGTTTGGCCGGGTATGCTCCCAATGACAAGTGGAAAACGGATAGGTTCAAGTATGGGCTAAGGGAAGACATTGCTCAGAGTCAGAGTTCTTTGGCTTATACTAACTATGCCGCCATGGTTCAGCAAGCATACATAGCTGAAAGTAATTTGAAGAGGTTATATGCAAGCAGGAAAGTATTCCATCAGAATAAGAAGAATGTTGGACCATCCAACAATCAGATGGGTCCCAGGCACAATTCCAAAAGAGGGAAACAGGTTCAGTCGTCGAACTCCTCCAGATTCAGTACATGTTCCAACTGTGGAAAGTATCATCAGGGTAAATGCAGATGGGATCCAACCAGTGTTATTACTGCAAGAAAGAGGGTTATTAGGCATGGGTCTCCCCAGTAAAGGAGAAGAGTCAAGGGGATAACCCTGCTGCTACTACCACTCATGGGAGGGTTTACACTTTGGACGTCCTGAAGGTCACACCATCAGATAATCTACTAAGGGGTATGGGATCTCTTTTTAATATTTCTGTTAGTATTTTATATGATTCGGGTGCGACCCATTGTTTTATATCTCAAATCTGTGTTGAACGGTTGGTAATGGCTTTGACTCCTTTGCCTCAACCAATCTCCATTAAGACTGCTGCTGAGGGTGGTATTCAAACCCAAGCGATATGTGAAAACTGTCTTCTATCCATCGGAGACTGGAATTTTGTGGTAGACTTCATTTGTCTGCCCATGAAAGGTATGGACGTTGTCCAAGGAATGAGTTGGATGACTGCCAACCATGTGACTATAGATTGTTTTCATCGAACTATCGGTTTCGCCTCCGAGTCAGTGGAGCTACAACCACCCAATTCAGAAGCTGTTATTTCTTTCACTTCGGCCAGTAACGATCTGTTCAAAGGCGCAGAATCTTATGTCATGATGTTGTCTGCATCCACTGAGACAGGTCTGGATTTATCTTCTGTGCAAGTTGTTAATGAATTTCTTGATGTGTTTCCTGATGAAGTTCCTTCGTTACCTCCGGATCGTGAGGTGGAATTTTCTATAGAGTTGGTTTCAGGCACGGGACCCATTTCTATAGCCCCGTATAGAATGTCGCCGTTAGAGTTGAGGGAATTGAAAGTCCAATTGGAAGAGATAATTTCCAAATGGTTTATTCGGCCGAGTGCCTCACCATGGGGTGCTCCAGTGTTGCTTGTCAAGAAGAAGGACGGAAGTATGAGATTGTGTATTGATTATCGTCAGTTGAATAAAGTGACTATCAAGAACAAGTACCCTTTACCGAGAATTGATGATTTGTTAGGCCAATTGAGAGGAGCTTCTGTATTTTCAAAGATTGATTTGAGGTCCGGCTATCACCAAATCAGGGTTCGAGCTTTGGACGTCCCGAAAACCGCTTTCCGTACGAGGTATGGACACTACGAATTTGTAGTGATGCCCTTCGGTCTGACCAATGCTCCAGCCGTATTCATGGATTATATGAATCGGATTTTTAATCCCGATCTGGATCAGTTTGTTGTGGTGTTCATTGATGATATCTTGGTGTACTCTAAGACAATTGAGGAGCATGTGCAACATCTCCGAATTGTTCTGAACGTACTCCGGGAGAAGAAGTTGTACGCTAAGCCAGCCAAATGTGATTTTTGGATGCCCGAAGTTAAATTTCTGGGTCATGTGATTACTCAGGCAGGTGTTGCAGTGGATCCCAGCAAGATTGAAGCTGTGGTAGACTGGGAACAACCATCTACAGTTACTGAGGTAAGAAGTTTCTTAGGATTAGCTGGGTATTATCGAAGATTCATTCAAGGATTTTCCCAGCTGGTTCTTCCACTCACTCGGTTAACTCGCAAGGGTCAGCCGTTTGTTTGGGACTCAGACTGTGATAATTGTTTTGCGGAATTGAAGAATTGTTTGACTTCTGCACCAGTCCTGATTCTTCCAGATCCGTCCGTAGGATTCCAAATCTATTGCGACGCCTCTGGTAAGGGTTTGGGATGTGTCCTAATGCAGGATCAACAAGTAGTTGCTTATGCCTCTAGACAGTTGAAACCACATGAAGAGAATTACCCGACTCATGATTTAGAGTTGGCGGCGATTGTGTTTGCCCTAAAGATTTGGACACATTACTTGTATGGGTCTCGTTTCGAAGTCTTTTGGGACCACAAGAGCCTTAAGTATTTGTTTGACCAAAAGGAGCTGAACAACAGACAGAGGAGATGGGTAGAGTTCCTGAAAGATTATGATTTTGAGTTGAAGTACCATCCAGGTAAGGCGAATGTTGTGGCCGATGCTTTGAGCAGAAAGATTATTCACGCTGCAGAACTGATGATTCATGAGATGTCACTGTTGGAATCATTTTGGAACCTCAATTTGAGAGTGAAGTCAAGAAGGAACAGGTTGGTGTTGAGACACATTCGGATTTCGAATCCTTTGAGAAATCTAATTCGCTCAGCCCAAGAGGCGGATTTAGAGCTGCAAACGCAGAAGAGGTTGCCGAATTACACCGAAGATAGTGACGGCGTAATTCGCTTTGATGGAAGAATCTGTGTGCCGAATGATGAGAATGTGAAAAGGCAAGTTTTAGAAGATGTATCGAGATGTATCCTGGGTCTACCAAGATGTATCGAGATTTGAAGCAATTGTATTGGTGGCCGGGTATTGAAGTAGATATTGCAGAGTTTGTGTCTCGATGCTTGACTTGTCAAAGGGTTAAGATAGAGCACCAGAAGCCAGGTGGCCAGCTCCAGCCGTTGAATGTACCTGAATGGAAATGGGAAAGCATTTCTATGGATTTTGTCATGGGATTGCCACGGTCACAAGCCGGAAATGATTCTATTTGGGTAGTGGTGGATCGCCTGACCAAGTCCGCCCATTTTATTCCGGTGCGTTCGAATCACAAGGTTGCCAGGTTAGCAGATGAGTATCTCAAGAATATTGTGAAGTTGCATGGAATCCCTACAAGTATCATCTGTGATCGAGATCCCAAGTTCACATCTCGGTTCTGGAGAGCACTAAATATGGCGTTGGGAACAAAGGTGTGTGTTAGCACCGCTTACCATCCACAGACAGGTGGGCAGACTGAGAGTACAATCCAGACATTGGAGGATATGTTGAGGGCTTGTGTACTAGATAGTGGAGGCAGATGGAAGGACCATCTTCCATTGGTGGAATTTTCATACAACAACAATTACCATTCTAGTATCGTAATGGCTCCTTATGAAGCATTGTATGGAAGGAAGTGTAGAACACCATTGTGTTGGTGGGATATAGGTGAGCAGAGAATGTTGGGACCGGATTTAGTCCGTGAGACTAAGGAGAAGATCCGTCAGATAAAGGAAAGAATGAAGGCCGCTCAGAGTCGTCAAAAGAGTTATGCCGATAAGAGAACAAGGCTGTTAGAATTCGAAGAAGGAGACCATGTCTTTCTGAGACTTTCTCCAACCATCGGGACCGGTATCGCATTGCGAGCGAAGAAGCTCAGTCCTCGGTACGTCGGACCCTTCCAGATTATCGAGCGAGTTGGGCCTAATTAGCTAATCTAATTTAATTAAATTAGCAAGAGGTTAAGTTGATTGACTAAGCATGAATTTCTTAATTATGAGATGTAGAATTAAATAAATGATTGTATGTAAGTATGATTAATGTAGCATACAAAGTATAGAAGTTTAGATGTAATTGTTGGGTTAGAAGTGAATTAAAGGAAGTGTTAGTGAAGGAGGGCAGAAGGGTCTTTTCCAACATTAAGTGACTTACCCCTCAGCTGACCAAGTCAACTCCCTCAATCCCACACATTCCATTTTCCCTCATTTCTGAAAAACAGCAAAGAAGTAGAGAGAAGGAGGAGAGAATTCGAGAGAGAGAGTGGAGAAGAAAGGGAAGGGGATCCTACCTCAATTGTTCATGCATGTATAATCTAAAACCATCATCCTCCACCATTTTTCTTCTTCTTCCCATTGATCTTACTTTCTGAACAAACATCCAACCCCTCTCCAAATCACCATTTTCGAACCCTCAAGCTCCAAGTATCCAAAAATGGAGTTTTCAACCTTGCATGTTCTTGTTCAAGCACCATAATCAGTACTAGAGCTCATCACCAAGTCAAGCTACCATTTGGCATTCATTAGGGTAGTTGTGGGAGCATTTCCAGTTGTTGGGTTTGGGTTTGAATCGTTTGAGAATCTGATTACGGCTTTAGGAGCATTTGGAACGATTCCGGGGGAGTTCGTGTGTTCTTGGTTCGTAGCCTCCTTCAAAGTGTCGGTGTTTTGCGTGATTCTCATCACGTTAGGTGAGTTCTATACTCGCTTAGGGACGTTTCTTTGTCGAGTCAATTTACTTTCTGGATCGTTACTTCTAAAATCCGCTTTGCGAAAACTTGACGAAAACGTTTTATCGAAAAGCCGTAAATCGCATAATGGCTCGAATTGATTTGGATTGTCGATTTATGATATGTGTTGTTTGATTGTTTAATCGCTTTCGCTGGTCTGAAATAATAATTGTTATGTTAGGATATCGATCGGAACGAAATTGGAATGGAAACGGACTTGGAAAAATGTCACGAAACCGGAAAATTGGCTACTGGCAAGGACGCACGGATGGTGCCCCACAAGGGCACGGGTCGTGCGCCTTGTTCGCAGCAGCCCAGGAAATGAAATTTTTACACAGCATGGATCGTGCGCCCCTAGGCACGAACCGTGCGTGACCTACGCAGATCAGTCTTTTTAAAATTTAAGATACGCACGGGTCGTGCGCCCTTGTGGCAAGGACCGTGCGTCCTGTAAGTTTTTCAAAACTGAAATTTAAGCGATAGGCACGGGTCGTGCGCCTCTGGAGCACGGACCGTGCGGATCCTTCTGTTACCCTAACTCAAAAACCCTTTTAACCCGTTCCAAACGATTCCGATTCCTTTCCGATTGATTCCCCAATGTTTCCCAAGGATGGAAACCTACTTATGTCATGAAATGAAAGAATTTTGAGGTAAATCTTACAACTTATGAATGTTAAGGAAAACCATATATTAGTAAGACGCGAGTGTACACCCTTAATTCATAAAGGTCAAGGTAAGAAATTTTAATTCACGGCAAAATACCTTCCCTCGCGGAAGGGTAGACGGTACACGACTGAATTCTAGACGGCCCAATGCGGGTACATATATATATATATATATATATATAATATAATAAATACATGAGGATAAGGGTGACGACCCTTAAAGGATTAGCATACTAAGGGAGGGGAAGTCATGAGCCCCAAAACCCAGACTCAAGAGGTTTCGCCCACTAGAAATAGCGGGATGGGTTCACCGAAGCCAAGAAGTGCCTATAAAATAGGTAGGCTGAGGTGTTATGCTAAAATCATGGAATGAAATGTAATGCGTAGTTGCTTAGTAGGGCTACAAATTACAAGAGGTAAAATATGATATGCTTCATGTGTCGCTTAGGAGGGCCATGACCATGAAAGTTACATGAAATTAATATATGTCCACGTGGTTGCTTATTAGGGCCACGAGTTCAAAGTAAAGCATAATGAATCGCTAGAGTTAGTAAGGGGTCTCGATAGGACTCACTGAGATAATGTTTATCTCACCCTTCATATTTGTGGTTTTTACTGAGAAACAGGGGAAAGCAAAGGCGACGAAGCACGGTTAGCCGGTGCGACTCATGGAATTATGGGAAATTGGGTTTCCTGTTTAGCCCTTTGTATTTTATTTAGTTATGTCACCGATTGTATGACTTTCATTGTTTAAGTTGTAAAATCGTTTCTGCAACTTTGTGTTTTGAGTATTGAACACCAAGATTATGTACAAGTCTTAAGTTTTGAAACTTAAGCATTTTCAGGGAGTTAATGAGGTTCAGAGAACCATTTGATATGTATCATTAAAAGTTTTAGTTGTGTTCAATATTTCAATAACAGGAAGTTACTCAGATGTATGCCATTTAGTGCATTTCAGTGATTCTACAGGTTAGAATTTATCGAGGTGTTACACCAATTGCATTCCAATCCTTTCGCCAACCTCACCCAATGATGTTATGATGCTATTGCTATAAAATTGATTATGAATGATGTTAGCCTAATGTCCTGAATCATGTTAATGTTATGCAGTTAATTATGACCAAGTTAAGTTCATGATATGAAGTTAATTGTTATATTAGGATCAGACTGGGTGTGGTTGATATAATTATGTTTGGACTGAATAGTAAATGTTACAGGTTGGATTAATTAGATTAGTAATCACGAGTGAGCTCACGTTAAATTAAGATAAGACGGACTAAAGAACCTAATGTTAAGTATAAGATTATGTTAAGTAAGAGATCATGTCATGTATAAGCTCATTGTTATGTTCAAGATCATTGTTATGTTCATGTTCAGGTATATTAAAATATATACATCAGTTCAGTTAGGGTGACGACCCTATTTCAGTTTAGTGTGCTAGGGGAGGGGAAGTCATGAGCCCTATGAACCTAGTCCCCATGAGGGATCCACTAGTGATTAGTGGAATGGGTTCACCGGGAGTTTATTTTGCCAAATGATCGGTGACACGCTAAAAATCATTGTTCATGTGTTGCCTCCTGTAGCCGGCTTAAGGGTTATGAGGACAACGTTAGTCTCAGCCACATAAACAATTATTAGGACTATGAGTTATGAATCAAGAATAATGAATCAAGCATAATTGAACCGAGAGAGTTAGTAAGGGGTCTCGATAGAACTCACGGAGACAAGTTGTCTCACCCTTCATATGTTGTTGTTTTTCAGAGTTGCAGGCTAAGTTGAAGATGATGAGGCATGGTCATGGAGACGCTTGAGGAGTTGCTGATGTAACACCCCCTTCTAATAACCTTACTATTTAATAAAATCAGAGTTTCTTTTTTTTTTTGAAACAATATAATAGAGTGCTACACTTACTCCATTAAATCAACAACTTCAAATTGCATAGTTCGGCTAAAAGCCACATGATACATAGCACCATAAAATACCTGTTTAGTTCACATCAACTAAATACAGTCACTACTGCAGCGGAATAATAATAAGTTCGAAAACAAGTCCAATACATCACCAATAACAGTCTAACAGTATAAATAGAATAACACATAAGCATAAGACGCCCCCCCGGTGCTACGTATCAGAGCATGACACTCCCTACCAGACGAAGGCATAAGGGTAACTTTCACTCGCTAATACCTGCATGTTGCCGACATGAGAAGCAACATAAAAGCAGTAGGGTGAGTCTCTTTTCATAATTAATAACATATGGAATAAGCACTGCATAGGAAAAGTAACTAGGCACACCAATTCACAACAATGGCAGCAACCACATCAAAATTTCAATATCCAAACAACATTACAAAATGTATGGTTATGCATGAAATGCAACCCAAACTCCACGGGCACATGCATGTCGGATCCGTCACCAAATACAATTAGGCCGAAGCCTCTGCTCACCAAATAAAATTAGGCCGAAGCCTCTGCTCACCGATAATGCACATGGTTCATGAGACGCCATGACAATACACCACAACATACCACAAAATTCGCCAAATAAACTCACCACTAAACTCACCAGATAGCTCACCAATAAAACTCACCAAATAAAACTCACCAATAAAACTCACCAAATAAGCTCACCAATAAAACTCACCAATAAATTCACCAAATAAATCAGTACCATTTTAATTAAACCATTTTAGGACATTGACACGGAATAGGAGAAAGTGAATAAAAATTGCAATTAGACACCTTGAACAACTTCAGTCCAGAACCACCAGTAAAATAATCCATTTTTGCATAAAACTAGAACATTTGGATAGACACCGAAATTAGCTTCGAAACGCATTTTGAACCGTCAAATTTGGATAACCGAGTCAAAAGTTATGATTGAAACAAAATCGGGAAAATACTTAGACATTCTGGAACTGGCGCATAGGCGCTGGGCGCCCAGGAGCAGCAACACTGGCCTGGCGCAACTGGCGCAGGAACTGGCGCAGGGGAACACGGCGCCCATGCACTAAGCGCCTAAGGCCAACACGGAAAACAGCTCATTTGACTCCAAAATTAATTTTGCACGAGGCAATTACTCAGAATATGGGAACCCAGCAAAAAGTTTGGCAAAATATGACACGCAACGTTGGCGCCCATGGACTAGGCGCCTAAGGCCAGGACAGGGAACAACTCCTATTACTCCAAAAATTATTTTACACGAGCCATTTATTCAGTGTATGAGAACCCAAAAAGAATTTTGAGAAAATATGCAACACAACAGTGGCGCCCTTGGTGCCCATGGCCAAGGCGCCTAGCGCCAAAACTGGAACACAGGAGACAGGCGCAGGAAAAACTGGCGCAGAGCACACGACGCCCATGCACTAGGCGCCTAAGGAAAACACAGGCTACAACTCTTTTGATGGCCAAAATCATTTTACACGAGCCATTTAACTTGGACATGAAAACCAAAAGCCAAAATTGGCAAAACAATCACCAGAAAGTTGGGACCCTTGGCGCCCATGGCACAAGGCGCCTAGCGCCAGAACTGGAAACACAGAGAGACAGGCGCCCAGGAGGGCGCCCCGCGCCTGGGACAGCAACAGAACACAACAGGCGCAGCACAGCTCTTGGCGCCCAGCAGCAGGGCGCCTGGGAGCAGAATTCCAGCAACACAAGCAACACTCTAGGGCGCCTAAGGCTCCTACACTTTTTTAGTTCCTCTCAACAAAAATTCACCAAATTAAATCACCAATGCCAATTACTTATATGAACAATAGCCATCACATTTTCCACCAAAAATTCATTCAATCATAACACCAAACAATGGGCATGCACAATTCCTATTGTGTACAATTCAACACCAATCAAACATATCTTTGCACAATTAAAATTTCAGCATAGCAACAACATCAAAACATACCAATCATTCATGGAAATCACCCTAGAACCTAACCCTAGACAATACCTATCACATAAGCTATTAAGAATGGAAAGAAGAACCCCCTAACCTTATGGAATTCGAATATACTAGGCAAGGCTCCAAGGAATTGCAAGACACCAACAAGCTCTCCCTTCCTCCTTGAGTGCTCCACGAATTTCCTCTCCTTTCCTCTTGCAACCGTCGCCTCCTCTTCTCACTCTCTCTCTATTCGCTTTCTTTTCTTTCTTTTTGGAAAAACGAGTGAATGAAAACTACCCCTCAAGACCCCTAAGTGAATCGAGCTCTATGACTAGCCAGTGGGTCATGGGCCTACTTGTGGATCATGGGCCCTCATGTGCACCACCTAATTCATGACGACACCTCCTAAATAAATAAAATAAAATAAAATAAATCCTGAATTAGTTAATTAAATTAAATAAATATTGTAAGTCTTAAATAACTTAATTAAATAAATAATTAAATTATTTTGGGGCGTTACAGCTGACGCTTTTATTTATTATGTCATGTATTTCCTTTTGTATTTTAGAATATTCGATTGTACGACTTATGTTGTTAAAGTTTTAAATCGCTTCTGCATACTTTCTATTTTGGTACTGAACACTAGTTTGAGTGGTGTAAGAACGCTTTGTGTATTTTATGTTAAGTTATGTAAGTGTGCTTGATGGTTTTTAGCATCGAGGTATTAGTACGTGTTCAGTATTTAGAACAGGAAGTACTTTGATGTATGCCACTAGTGCATTTCGGTAACTTCTACAAGTTAGAAATTATTGGGGTGTTACAAGAAGGCTCTTCCAAGAGACCCACAATGCGAACCTAATACACGTTCCTCCACAGAAAGAATCTCTATCAGGGGAAAACAACAACAAATAATGTGTGAATACCACCCAGTACACGACCATACCAATTATGAGTGCTAGACCCTTAAGTGCAAATTTGAACAACTATTATGAGTCGGGCACTTCAAAACATATGTGGACAGAGGAGGTCGGGAAGAGCTAGAGAGACAGAATAACAATTGAGATCGATGAAGAGGTATATCCCCAACTCCGAACAACCAATGTTAAGGATCGGATACCCTTCAAGAGATAACCGAGCACCTGGAAAAAAATCAACTCAACTTGATTGCAGGCGGCTCCTATGACTAATCTAGGATGGTGAATCTGGATGGTCACGTGTGTCTGGTTTTTCGAGTGCGTATGGTTCTCCTCATCCAATAGAGTTTTTGTCACATCCAAGACGTGGACTCGAGAGCTTGGGGTGAATTCCGAATCCGGTTACCACATAGACCAACCCTTGTTGATAGATAAAGTTATTAATATTTAGGCTAAAATACACTTTTCGTCCTTTAAGTTATTCTAAGGTTTGAATATTTCCCAATCTGGTCTTTTAAGCTTCAAATTTGTTACACATATATCCTTTATTGAATAATCCATCTATTTGAGTTAACTGATGACGACATGTTTATTATGTTGTTGACTAGTAGTAGCCTACATGGCTTTTACATCGATTTTGGTTTCGTCCTTTAAATTTATTTTGAATTGAAGGTTAGTCCTTTAGAACAAAAATCTTACTTATAAATATTATAAAACTACCTACTGATAGTGACGATTTCTATATTCTCGCCCTAAGTACCTGTTGAGGGAAAATTATATATAAATAGAGATAATTATTTTTGAAATAATTAACTAACTTTATTAGTTAGTAATAAGTTTTAATTATTACTTTATCGATAGAATATTGATTTCAGTATCATTATATGGTGTATAATCTTTGAAGGGAAACTTTGTAAAGATAAACTTTTAAACTTTGAATCGTATTATAGATTTTATATATTTTAGGTAAAAACTTTAAATATATTGACCAGTTTATTTCCAATAACATCCCATTAATCATTTTTTTACAAGATCAAATTATCAAATGTGAAATTTATTATACATCAGTTAAATATTTGGTGTGTGTTTTTCTTGATATGTATTAAATGATCAATCACAACTTTACCCATTTTTAAGTTGTGTAATTAAAGCCGATGTTATTACTTATTATAAACTATTATTTAATGAAAATCACAATTTTAGAAGGACGTCAAACTTTTAACCATATTAAATTAGAATAGTTGATTTCAGTATCGTTCTTTGCTATGTGCGATTTAGGGGGACGCAAGGAGTATAATATTTGAAGGGAAACTTTGTAAAGAAGATAAACTTTTGATCGTCTTAATGGTTTTATATATTTTAGGTAAAAACATTAAATATATTGACCAATTTATTTCCTATAACGTCTCAATAATCATTTTTTTTTTGCAAGATCCGATTATCAAATGTGAAATTTATTATACATTAGTTAATTATTTGGTGTGTTGTTTTCTTGATATGTTTTTGGTTCACACAATTGTTGATTACCTACGGAGTGTCCCAATACTTTAAACGAAAGACTAATATTTGCTCGTGGTTAGAAGCAAATTTCACACTTGCCAACCACAAGTTTGTCTGTTGTGCGAATCGAACAACGGGGCACCATGTTGACCTCCTGTGTCCTAGGGTAGCATATGTCACTAGGCTAACAGTATTTGTTTATTTTTCTTGATATTCCTATAGGGTGCTTAAATCTTCAAATTTCTTAATGATAGTTTTAAACTATAATTGCATTAATTTGGTTAAAAATATTTTCAAAATAATAAATTTCGCAAATGAATCTAAGGATTTTATTAACTCTAAAAAGTTATATGAACGTCTCCGCTCTCAAAAACAAGTGTTTGAAATAATGAGACAGATATATGTATGTCAGTTTATAGTCAAAATATCATCTTAAAGCTTAAAAATATTGAAAACAAAATTAATTGAATTTTAAGGATTTCATAAGTACTTAAACAACATTATATTTTTAAGTAGAGCCTAAGTACTATAATTCCCTTTAAAATTATTATAGTACTTACACACCATTATAATTTAACTTCAAGCTTAGGTGCAAGTGGTTAATGCACTCCATCTAAAGGTGTGTACTCGACTAGTACCCGGGTTCGATCCCCAATGGTGGAACAAATTGGAGTGTGGCTTATCTCCCGGCTGAGCTCCGGTGTATTTAGGGTTGCTCTCTCCTAGACATTAGAGTAGGGTCAAAGACCTCTGGATAAAAAAACACCATTATAATTTTACGTAAATACTTGAAATTATTTTAATTGTTAGTATTCCATACCCAGTTTTCCGTATTTCCATATTTGAAATAATGACAATAAAATCTTGTAATTTCATGTATTTCCATATATGGTTTCAGTCAAAACTACTTTTATTTTTTACCATTTATTTTTCATTGCTCAAATTATTTATGTATTTCCATATATGGTTTATGAGGCAACACCGATGGTACCCCACCCCTATTCTCCCTCACTTATATATAGATTAATTTTTCACACTACTTTGCACGCCTTGTATTAGCAAAGTTTTCTCAATTCTGTTTTTCATTTACCTCAAAAAATGGTCTCCAAAGAAGTCTTGCTCGTCTTGGGCCTCTCAACCTTGGTATTCGTGATCTCTACCAATGTACAGGCAAGAGACTTGGTTGAGACTTCCTCGATCTCTAGAACTGGTGAGTTTGCATATTCTTTTGATTTCTAAAAATATTAAACAATCGTGCACATACATACACATATTCTCATAGGTATAATGACTAAAATTATTTTTCTTGGTTGTCTCCATTTTTTGAATTAATATTTTTAGAACAAATATAATTTTTTTATTTGTTTGTGTATTATGGTTCCTACTTTTGCAGCCGAGGCTGATAACGAACAAAATGAAGTAGGCGTTGTCAAATATGCATCGAAAGCATGCATCAAAGGAAGTGGCGGTGAAAGTTCTGATTGCTTCATGTTCCCTGGTTTTCCAGGATTCCCAAGCATTCCGGGATTTGGTACACCCGCTACGGTAGATATTCCAAGATCTGCTGGTGATATAAAATATGGATCGAAAGCATGCATTAGAGGAAGTGGTGGTGAAAGCTCTGATTGCTTCATGTTTCCTGGTTTTCCGGGATTTCCCGGCATACCTGGATTTGGTACACCTGGTACGATCGATATTCCAAGAAATGCAGGTGAAATCAAGTATGGATCGAAAGCATGCACTAAAGGAAGTGAGGGTGAAAGCTCTGATTGCTTCATGTTTCCTGGTTTTCCAGGATTTCCCGGCATACCTGGATTTGGTACACCTGGTACGACCGATATTCCAAGAATTGCAGGTGATATCAAGTATGGATCGAAAGCATGCATTAGAGGAAGTGATGGTGATTCCTCTGATTGCTTCATGTTTCCCGGTTTTCCAGGATTTCCCGGCATACCTAAGTTTCCTGGTTTTCCAGGATTTCCTTCCATACCCTCAACACCTAGAAGCCCCACTACTCCTATTACTCCCATTGCACCTAGTCCATATTTCGCTAGATAAAAGTATGCAAATTATGTCATTATGTAAGACATATATAAGCACATTGAATACTGATTCTATTTAGTTTGTGAATGTGTGGATGGAGTTTTTAATGGAAGTTTAAAATTAAGAAACAACTAAATCTAATGCGATTATTATTATTATTATTATTATTATTATTATTATTATTATTATCACATTGAATACTTATTCTATTTAGTTTGTGAATGCCTGGATGGAGTTTTTAGTGGAAGTTTATACCAAAGAAACAACTAATTCTCTTGCGATTATTATTATTAATATCATCATCATCATCAAAATATCTGAACCTATTGAAGTTGCTCTTTTATCCAACCTAATAATCTTAAATCTCACATCTATTGTTGTAGTGTCAATTTTAAGAAAAGGATTTGGATGAAACTCATGATTTGTATTGATCTGTAACACCCCAATATTTCTAACATGTAGATACATTGAGATGCACATCTGTGTCAACAATCAGAGGACACAATACCTGTTTAGATATTGAACCTACTAAATTTTTCTGATAATAAAACACAACGTCTCGGATCAACTTGTCTGCAAGTCCATGAAATTTAACTTGATCCTCCACTCATAATGAATACAAGGTCTATTGTTCAATATCATAACCAGAGAAGCGGAATAGGTTCATACAACTCATATTCAATACAAGCTACATAACCATAACAGAAAACAACAAGAGAAACATAATCGGAAACTCAAGACTACAAGTCTTCGGCATCTCCATAAGCACGTCACCTAGTCGTGCTGCCTTGTCTTCCTCTTGCCCTGTTTCTATGTAAAACCACAATAATGATAGGGTGAGATAACATATCTCAGTGAGTTCTACCGTGCCCCCTCACTATCACTCGGTTCAATTATAAAATTGTTGCAACATAGTTAAATTTATAAACTATTTCCCCATATATATATATATATATATAGATATATATATTTAGTTAGCCCATTACCGACCGTGCAACAGCCACAATCTCGGCATCTAATGTGCTATTTATTTTTTCTTAAGCCTTGTAAGTTACTTTACCATTACAAGCTTACCTATCGAAACACCGACCGTGCACACAACCACAATCTTAGTGAATCGTATAGTTACCTTAGCATAACATCGACCATGTACACAACAACAATCTCGATGAACCCCTATTAGTGTCTATTCCATAACGTTACCAGGGCCTAGGGTGAGGGCTCATGACCTTCCCTTCCTAGTATGCTAGTCGTTGGGTCGTCACCCAACTTGATATAATCTATATATCACACTCGCATTGAGCCGACTTCTATATTCGATATAATCTATATCCATCGTTGTTCTATAACCCATTTTGATGATTACAATACTAGACATCCGACGTTATAATACAATATCAAGTTGGACATGTAATCCGTTTTATTATTCAAAAACATTTACTCACACGCGGTCTACTTTTCGGTTTTTCAAACGATTATAGTTTTCCAAAACCATTTCTCAAAATCATGTTGATCACCTTCAAAACAATGATTTTATCAAGGTAATATCACCACAATTGGTTGGGATAAAGATTAGAAGAGGTTTGGAATAGAAAGGAGCGATGAAACGAGGAATTTGCACCCCGAGACAGAACCACACGCACGGTTCGTGCCCTAGGGGTGCACAACCCGTGCGTGATGCACCAAATTTAATTCACCATCTGCAAGGCAGGCGCACGGTTCGTGGCACAGGTGCGCACGATTCGTGTGCCTTGTTCTATCTCTCAATTTCATTCCACTTCTCTCGTTCCGCTTCTCCGTTCGCGTCCAATCCAAATTCCGTTCAAAACCCAACATCATAACAGATAATATATATTGCATTCCAGTCGATAATTCCAGTCCACATTCAATATAACTTATATATTTTTTTGTAAAAACCGTAATGCGCCATATTTTAGAAACACGGTTTTCGACTCAAATATTGTTTCTAAATCAGAATATCGAGTATATCAAAATCATCAGAATCAAAATGTCAAAAACCCTATATGTGAGTAAAACTCACGCGTTTGAAGAGTTTGTAAGTGTAACATCCCCAATTTAGCTAATTTAGTTTATTTAAATTAGCAAGGAGTCATAATTAATTAATTAGCTGAACCAAATTTAATTAACGAAAAAGATTAAGTTACGAGATGTTTGTGTTAAATGATTTATTGTTGTGCATAATCATTATATTATGCTAAGTATAGGAGCCCTGAAGATTAGAAATGGAATTAAGATGGAATTAGAAAGCCAAGGGCGTTTCAATCTTTTCCACTTATTAAAAGACCCTCAGCTGGACAAACACCCAAAACTCACCTTGTTTCAGCAAAGAAACTGAAAGTAATAATAAAATAAGTTATAATTTAATAAGGGAGTGGTGTGTTAGGAGTAGAAGAGCAACTTGGTCATTTGAAACAAATAAGTGAGGGCAAAATGGACCTTTCCCACCCACTTAAACCCCCAGCTCATTTTCTGAAACACAAACAGCACCTTCATTTCATTAAAAATCAGAAACTAGAGAGGGAGAGAAGAGAGTGAGTTGCGAAAAGGAGAAGAGATGGAAGATGGGAGAACTCCTTGGATCCTAAATGCATGTAAGTGTTCTATAGTTCATTCTTCTCCATTTTTCAACCTCTTTGCAATAATACCAATTTTGTTGGCTCAATCTTCCTCCTTTCCCATTCACTATTTTCGAGCTTAAAGCTCAATCCTAGCCAAAATCTGAAAGTTTGCCTTGCATGTTGTCTAGCGAAGCTTGTAGGTGGTGTGTGGGGTGCAAGGTTCAGTCTTAGGGCTCATAAGCTAGTTACATTGCGAATTTAAGGAAGGATTGAGAATCCAAGTTGCTGTGTTCGAAGTTCCTAGTGAGTGGATTTCGGTTTTGAAGTCTTGGACGCGGTTGGTACGAGTTCGTGACGTTTCGGAGTCGTTGAACTTTGGAAGTCTCGGCGAATTTCGTGATTTTCATCACGATCGGTGAGTTCTATACTAGCTTAGGGAAATGTTTTGAAATGATAATCGTGCATTTTGGTTCCGTTTTCAACTCGTCGTGTTTTTGTGTTAGAAACCGTATTTCGAATTCTTGATATTTGATGTGTTGAAATTGTGATAATTATATGACTGTTGGAATGTGATTGCTATGACTATTTGTGCTGGTTATGTGTTGATTTGGACTGAATTGGTATATTGTGATTTTCGGGGATCGATCGGAATGATAATTGGGAACGAACAGGATGGCCATATTATGAGAAAACAACAATTCTGTGTTACTAATGAACACGCAAGGGTCGTGCGCCCTAGGGCATGGGCCGTGCGTACTCTTCGCAAACTGTGTTTCAAAAACTTTGGAACACGCACGGGTCGTGCGCCTCTGAAGCACGGACCGTGCGTGTACTTCTGTTACCCAACATCAAAACGCGTCTTAGGCCATTCCCAACGGTTCCAATTGCATTCTAATCCCTTCCCCCAATGTTATATAATGATAAAACAACCTCACTTCATTGGACTTGCTTAGGTTTGGATTGAATTGGGGGAAGAATTTCCTAAGCTATAATAGATGTTATATGGATTGGTTAAAACAAAGTAAATAAGTGATATTCCCCTTTATAGATGGGCTAAAACATTGTTTTAGTGACAGCGAGTGAGAAATTATAACATATGCTAATGAAACGGACTTCGTGTTCTGCTACGGTATTGGTAACCGGTTATATGTGAATTTAATTGAACGGACTAGGTGTTCCGCTACGGTTTTGGTAAGCTCTTAACAATTAGTTAATCGAGGTGATGACCTCTACGAGATAGCACACTAGGGGAGGGAAGTCATGATTCCCATAACCTAGGCTTCTCATTGTTTGCCCACTAGTAAGAGTGGATTGGGTTCACCAAAAGTCGATAAAGAAACCAAATAAGGTGACTTGCGGTGTTGTGCTAGTACGAATGTTATTGTAGCTATCCAGGTTTGGGCTACGAATGAAAAAGATGCATAATTAACCGTTAGTGTTAGTGAGGGGTCTCGATAGGACTCACTGAGATAATGTTTATCTCACCCTTTAATGTTGTTGTTTTTTAGAGAAACAGGGAAAGTTGAAAGCAGTGAAACATGGCTAGGTGATGTTCTGCATGATGATGTTGAAGACTAGCTAGCTGCTTATGTTATTTCATTTTGAGAACTTCGAATATATGACTTGTACCTGTACTCTAAGTTGTATATCGGTTTTCCGCTTTATTTCTGTATTTGGATATTGAACTCTAGGTTTGAGGCGAAGACGTCTAGTTATGGAACTTATGTTAATTATGTACTTCGGTGTGAAGTCTTAAATGCAGTGGTACTTTGACAAGTTTAATCAAAGTTTTAGTATTGTTCAATGTCCATAAAACAGGAATAACACTGATGTATGCTATGAAAGTATATCTTGGATATTTCTACAAGTTGGAAATATCGGGGTGTTACAATATGGTATCAGAGCAGTTCGACCTAGTCGGGCTTAGATTAGTTGTGGGGTTGTGTGTCCCTTGAGTAATTCAGGCAAACATTTCTGGAGCAATTCTTCCCAACTGCTATGAAGTTCGATAAGGAGAATGAGTTTTTAGCTCTCACCCAAGGAAGTTTGACTGTGGGCCAATACACGGCCAAATATGAAGAGCTGTACCAATTCTACGGTTTGGCTGGGTATGCTCCCAATGACAGGTGCAAGACTGACAGGTATAAATATGGACGGAGAGAAGACATTGCACAGAGTCTGAGTTCTTTTGCGTGCATTGTAACACCCTAAATATTCAATTAATTTATTTAATTAAGTATTTAGGAATTTAAATTAATTTATTGGGTATAATTTAATTAATTAAAATTATATTATTTTTATGTTGGTGGTATTAGGAAAAGGAGGCGCCACTTGAATGAACTTGGGCTTAAGTGAAAAGCCCAAGCCCATGATCCATGTGATATGCGAAGTGGTGAGGTCTTGTGAGGCTAGGGTTTTGGTGTTGGCATTTGCGAATTGGAGATAAAAAGGGAGAGAGGCGCCGTAGAGAGAGGAGAAGAAGAGAAGGAGGTCGCGAAGTCCAAAAGAAGAGGGATGTGATTTTGTTGTCGTGGTTCCGTTCGTGACTGTCTCTAGGGCTTCCGTTCTTCAAATTCGAGGTAAGGGGAGTTCTATCAATTTATATAATAGTTCGTATGATAGGTTTTAGGTAGTGATAGCTTAGATCTATCCATGATCATGAATTTGTGTGTAATTTCATGTTTGGTTAGTGATATATATGTGATCTTCATGATTTGTGGCTGAAAATCCATTTTTGGTTGTGGCATGGGCGCCTAGGGCGCCATATGTTTGATTCTGTGTTGCTGGAATTGTTGCTGAATTTCTGTTGCTGCAAGTGTGTTGCTTGTGTTTGCGTAAATGGGGTTTTGGGTGCAATTTCAATTTCTGGGCATAATTTACCGTGCCATATTTTGTATTTGCGTGACCAAATTCAATTTTAAGCATTTTGGCTCGAGTGGTTTCACTTTTGCACGTGTAATTCTGAAGTTGTCTCACTGGGTGTTGCTTGTGTGTGCGTAAATGGGGTTTTGGGTGAAATTTCAATTTCTGGGCATAATTTACCGTGCCATCTTTTGTATTTGCCTGCCCAAATTCAATTTTAAACCGTTTGGCTCGAGTGGTTTCATCTTTGCACGTGTAATTCTGGAGTTGTCTCACTGGATGTTGCTTTTGTGCGCGTATGGGGTGTGTTGGGTGCAATTTCAAATTCTAGCCATATTTTACCGTGCCATCTTTTGTATTTGCCTGCCCAAATTCAATTTTAAGCATTTTGGCTCGAGTGGTTTTATCTTTGCACGTGTAATTCTGAAGTTGTCTCACTGGGTGTTGCTTGTGTGCGTATATGGGGTGTGTTGGGTGCAATTTCAAATTCTGGGCATATTTTACCGTGTCATCTTTTGTATTTGCCTGCCCAAATTCAATTTTAAACATTTTGGCTCGAGTGGTTTTATTTTTGCACGTGTCATTTTGGAGTTGTCTCGGTGCGTGTTGCCTGTGTTGCCTGCGATGTCTAAGTTTCTGTCTTAGGCGCCCAGGCACTGGGCGAGATTTTCAGGATGTTCCCAAACTTTTATGAAAACTGTTTTCGCTATATCTTTTGACTCGGACATCCGTTTTGAACGTTTCAAAAAGTGTTGGGAAGCTTTTCCAGTTGTCTACCTGTGTGTCTTATTTTTAAAATAAAAACTTATTATTTTCTGGTGGCTTCTATAATGACGATGATGCCCTTAGTGGCTAGTTAAAAGACGTTTTTGCCCTTAGTGGCCAATATTATTGAAGATGATGTGTAAATGACTGTTTTGCCCTTAGTGGCTATTGTATGTTGGTGATGTTTATGGGTAAGCAACGATGAGGCCATAAAGGCTAAGCGAGGATGATAATAAGTGACGATGAGATATAGCGACGTTGTGGTATGTAACTATAAACTGACAGGTGTTGTGCCTCTTATTTGGCAAATTGGTATGTGACGGGTCACATGGTTGACTGTGATTGTGTGTTTGTGTGTGGTGCATGTCATAGTGTCTCATGTGTCCCATGTGCATGAACCCAGCGACGATGAGGCCATAAAGGCTAAGCGACGATGAGGCCATAAAGGCTAAGCGACGATGATGAAAGGTACCTCATGCATATACCCGCGAGTGGGTTGCATTTCATATGGTCACATGGCATCGTGATGTATTGATGTAATGATGTAATTGCTGATTCTGATGTGGTTACTCTAGTGCTGTGACTTGACTTATTGCTTATCATATGCTTTATTATATGGATTGAATTGGACTCACCCTTCTGTTTGAATGTTACCCCTATGCGGTAACGTGCAGGTGATCACGAGTGAAGACCTAGGTATCTTCACTAGTTTTGAGTCGGGTCGTCATGCTCTGATACGTAGCACTCAGGGGGTAAACGAACTCGATGTTTTAAGACTATTTTGGTTGTTATATGTTATTTGATGGTTTTCTCTTATTTATATTTTCCGCTGCGTAGTTGGTTTTATTGATGTCACGGTTGTGGCGACAAAGAATGATGTTTGAGTTTTTCCCCAATGGGGGCGTGCTACGTATTGCACAATTATTTGATGTTGAACTAATTATTTGAAGTACGACGTTTTGATTTGAGTATGTGTAACATTCCTTGCGATGAAAAGAAATTTTGAAACTCTGATTTTCCAATTAAATTAACGGGTAGAAAAGGGGTGTTACATGCATCAACTACGTGGCCATGGTGCAACAGGCCCATATTGCTGAAAGTGACCTAAAAAGATTAAATGCAAGCCGAAAGGCGTTTAGTCAGAACAGGAGGGGTGCTGGCTCATCTAACTCTCAAGGAAATCCCAGGCACAACTCAAGCAAAGGAAAACAAGTACAATCGTCTGATTCCTCAAGATTCAGCAAGTGTTCAACGTGTGGGAAGTCCCACCGAGGTGACTGTTGCCCTAGTGCAAATCGTGTTTCTATTGTAGGAAGGAAGGTCACTACATCCATACTCTTCTCGGACTCGTTCTCTAGAAGAGAGTATGCCACTTATGACGAACTCAGACATTGAGCAGTAGGAAAAGGAAGAAATTGGTGATCGAGTGAAAAGGATAGCTAAAGGAGACTTGACTCCCTTAACTATTGGAAGGAGAATGGTCTTCCAAGAGGCCCACAATGCCAACCTAATACACGTTCCTCCACAGAAAGAACTGTTGAACCAAGGACAAACATTCTTTGTTTTGAATGATAACAAATTACATCTTGTCTACTAATGGTTGCAGCTGTATGAAAGTACAGGTTCAAGCTGAATAAAGTACAGGACTCAAATTTGAATGAAAGTACAGGGAAAAAAAATGAAAGTACAGTGATTAAATCAAAGAGCAGGGACTAAAATGCAATAGCTTGCAGAAGAAGCAACAATGAAGTTGAAGACCTAATTGTTTATCTGCTTTTGATAGGACTCAAATGTAAGATCCTATCCCTTCAGTTTTATGACATTTTAGTAGCTGAGAGATGAGTTTTGAAAACATGCATGATGCATCAAAATTAGGGTTTTGAAAAATAATTTTTGCATGCATGCCTAAGGTGGCACCTAAACCTAAAAACAATTTTGTGGAAATCAAAAAATCAACTTCTATTTTGTTCCATAGGCTATGAAATCGATTTATACTTATTTACATAGGCTATGAAATCGATTTTAGGCTCACCTATAGGCCAAGAATCGATTTCCTTGCCCTATGTTTGAAGTATGTAATCGATTCATACATATACTCAAGCCAAAGGTAAGAATCGATTTCCTTCTATTTCGAAAGACTATAAAATCGATTTGGCAATCTATTGTGAAGCAAAGAATCGATTCCTATGCTTGTGTACTTCACTCACAATCGATTCTTATGCTTCCTAAAGCTTCATAATCGATTGCTCTATATTTTAGCAAAACTAAAGAATTGATTCCTCCTTCTTTAAACCAAAGTTAAAATCGATTCTTGCCTACTCAGGAGGTCCTAAGAATCGATTCCTTCATTCTTCCAAAGACAAATGAATCGATTCCTAAGTTGTCTAAATGCAAAGAATCGATTCCCCTACTTTTTAACTTAAATGTTTTTTTCAAAATCCTACGTTTCCTAAACCTATAAATAGAGAGGTGCTTCACACTCTTCAGACACCACTTTCCACTTCTCTACTACGTACTTTCAAATCAAAAAGCAAAGAGAAAAAAATAAGAGCTTTCATTTTCAGATCTATATTTCAAAGTTCTTCATTTTCAAAAACCAATCATCTCTCACTCTACTGTATTGTTACTATACTGCTGAAGTGATTGGTTCGCAGATCTCATATTGTATTCGTTTTCTAAGTGGTTATTTTGAAATCCTGGGAGGTGTTCTTGGGTCGTTCAATCAGGAGATTGAAGCGGTTATTTTGAAATCCTGGGAGGTATTCTCGGGTCGTTCAATCAGGAGATTGAAGCGGTTATTTTGAAATCCTGGGAGGTGTTCTTGGGTCGTTCAATAAGGGGATTGAAGCGGTGTTGAAATCCTTAGCTAGGTGCTCGGGTTCTCAGTTCGGGGGAATTGAGATTTGCTATCTTGAAGTTGCCTGTTTGTAAAGAATTCTTCAATATAGTGGTTACCATCAAGTCCAAGGGTTGCAAAGCCTGAGGCCGAGGACGTAGGGCTTTTATCCCGAACCTCGCTAAATTCCTGGTGTATCTCTATCCCTACTCTCTTTACTTTATTGTCTATATTTGTTATTGTTATATAGCTGTGATATTCATTGTTTTGTTTATATCTGTTTTGAATATCACTACTCAAATCTGTCTATTGTTATATTATTGTGCTGATCTGTTATTATCCATATCACTGCTGTAGATCTGTCTGTTGCTATATTCAATATCCCTGCGCTGCCTATAAATAATCTAGTTATTCTGTATATTGAATATAGAGTAATATCATACTGTGCTTGATCTGCCTGCTTGCATACATCATATAAGTTTAAATCTCAGTTTCCGCATTTGATTTAAACAAAGCATTTCATAAGTTTTTGAAAACCGAAAAGAATTCATATTTTGCACATAACCTTATTCACCCCCCTCTAAGGTTATACTATAGTCTAACAAGTGGTATCAGAGCTAGGAATTGAATATAGAGCTTTACATCTCACAATTCTATTTTATCCTTTATCTATCTGTGATTATGGGTTCTTTTATGAAAGAGGGGATGTCCTTCAATAGGCCACCCCTGTTTGATGGAACTAACTATGACTATTGGAGTAGTCGAATGAAATGTCATGTGCAGGCTATAGATTTCACCCTTTGGAGGATTATTGTTGATGGACCACTGATTCCTATGAAGATCAAAATTACAAAACCAGGTAGTACTGATGGAGACACTACAAAAAGTCAAGCCACCGGCAAAGCAGAAGAAGTTCCAATTGAAGACATCTACACCATCGATCTGAGTGAGCTAAGAAAATCTGAGCTTGACAAAATATCTCAAAATGCCAAGGCTCTGAATATTCTTCACCTATCACTTTGTGAAGAAGAGTATGGAAGAGTAAAAGGGTGTCAAACAGCAAAAGAAATCTGGGATTGTCTGGAAGCTACACATGTCGGTACAAGCCAAGTAAAGGATACAAAAATCAGAATCCTAACTTCTGAGTATGAATCATTCAAAATGAAGGAAGGTGAATCTGTTGCAGCTATGCACCAGAGACTGAATCTGATTATAAACAACCTGAGGGCTCTGGGAAAAAGGTATTCTACAAAATATATAAATGGGAAGATTCTTGCATCTCTGACTGGTGAGTTCTTTCCAAAAACTTGTGCAATCACTGAAGCCAAAGATATTGGTACTCTACCCCAAGAAGACCTTATGTAATACCCCCAATTTTCGCTATTTAAATTATTTAGCGTGAAATGATTTTTATTAATTTAAATGAGTTGCTTGAAAAATAATTTGCTTGGATTTACAATTAATTTAATTATGTGACAAATTGAGTTAATTGCATCATCTTAGTTTATTAGGAGTGAGGGAGTCATTAGGGAAGAAATGTGTAAGTGAGGGGCAATGTAGTCTTTTACCTTATCCCTTTATAAACCCATTTCAGCTGAAACATAAACACAAACATATCACTTACTGAAAATCTGAAATCAGAAGGTTGGGAGAGGAGAGAATGCGTGAGGGCTAGGGGAGGAAGGAGAAGAGAGTTCTCTCTCAAATCTTAATGCATGTCTCATCTATCACCACCATTCATCTCCATATTTCATGCTCTTCAATTTGATGCCACTTTTGAAGCCATAGACCACCTACTGTACCAATATCACGAATTGGGTTCTGTTGTGAGTTACTAGAAGCAGTTTGTTGAAGTTCTTGGTGCAAGCACAGAATCCAGTGAAAAATCCGTTGGAACCGTTTTCAGTGTTTCGTTCGTATCTCCCTGTACTGACCTCCGATCATCGTGATTCTTGTCCCTCTGGAAACTAGACACAAAGCTCTTCATTTTGGGCACAAGAACCGCATGATTTCATTGAGAAATGAGAGAGATATCACACTCACAACATTCGGTTTAAGAATCAGCCACTGTTCCGAAGCAGTCCTATTGTTTTGTTAATATCTCCCAAACCACTGGTTGCATGTTAGTGAATCTTTCTCCATCAGAAAGTAGACAAAATTCCCTTCACCGTAGACCCTCGTTTTGCTAAGATTGGTGGAGATTTGAGTGAGTTACGCTTGTTGCAAATTGGCGGTGTGTTGCTGGAAATAGCTGAAGCGGATTCGTGATTCCGTTAGTTCGTGTTCGAGAAGTTTCGGCGTAGGGGGTATCGTCGTCACGAAAAGGTGAGTTCTAATACTCACTAGGATTGTTTTCAGCCTTTGCATTTTAATTGAGTCGCGAATTTGTGAAAATCCGGTGCGAAACCGTTTTGCGAAAATATCGTTGAATCATGAGATTGATAAATCGTTGGACTGAAATTGTGATTAAAATTGCATGATTGAGTGTGATTGTTGAATGAATATTATTGATTGTACTGAATGTACTGGTTTCCATGTCTGTATTGATGTGTTATCGAGTTTGAATGTGAATCGGAATGGACATGGGAACGATCGGAATAGAAAAGAAAACGCGAAAACAGTTTTTCTGAAATACAGAGAGTCACGCACGGATCGTGTGTATGGGCGCACGGGTCGTGCGTGAGACTCTGAACCTCATGGTGCCGTTTTTGAAAACGCACACGGGTCGTGCGCCATAGCGCACGGACCGTGCGTATCCTTCTGATGCCAACTTTTAAAATGTCCTAAGCTATTCCGAATGGTCCCAAGTCCCTTATAATCCACTCTCCAAATCTCCCCAAGGATGGGAGCACTGAAATTCCATGTGTTTGACTGTGATTGAATCCAAGTTATATTAGTGCCATGTGATTGGTTATGTTTAGATTATGTTCAGGTGCAGGGAATGCTCATGTGATTGACCATTGATTTCATGTTATGAATTTGTGTTTGATGTATTGTGCTGGATTGACTGGTTTGGTAAGACTGATAAGATAAGTTAGCGAACCTTAGTAATCCATGAGAGATCACTTAATAATTAGACTTAGTTAGTAATTAGATCACGTTAGTAATAAGTTTATGTTAGGATCAGTTCATGTTAAGTTAAGTTCATGATTATGTTCAGTTTATCGTTATGTTAAGTTCTTTGTTCAGTTCAGTTCAGGTATATTAAAATATATACATCAGTTCAGTTAGGGTGACGACCCTATTTCAGTTTAGTGTGCTAGGGGAGGGGAAGTCATGAGCCCTATGAACCTAGGCCCCATCAGGGACCCAGCCGATTAGTGGGGACGGGTTCACCGGAAGCTTATTATGCCAAGTGACCGGTGACACGCTAAAATATCAGTTCAGTTTATGTGTTGTTTCTTGTAACCGGCTTAAGGGTTATGAGGACAACGTTTAGTTCAGTTTATGAGTTGCGTCTTGTAACCGGCTTAAGGGTTATAAGGACAACTTCAGTTAGTTAGCCACATAGTCAATTTTGAGGACTATGAGTTAGAATCAGAATAATGAATCAAGCATAATTGAACCGAGAGAATTAGTAAGGGGTCGCGATAGAACTCACTGAGACAAGTTGTCTCACCCAATCCATTGTTGTTGTTTTTCAGTTAAGCAGGGAAAGATGAAGACCGTGAGGCACGGCTATGGAGACGCTTGAGGAGCAGTTGCTATCGTTGTTTTTTTTATGTCTTGTATTTCAGTTTCCTTTGTATCTCTGTATTTTGTATTCAGTATCTTAAGAATACTCGATTGTACGACTTATGTATTTCAAGTTGTGAATCGCTTCCGCAGACTTTCGGTTTTGAGTACTGAACACTAGTTGAGGGTGTAAGGACCGCTTTATGTATATTATGTTCAGTTATGTAAGCGAACTTGATGGGTTTTTAGCATCGAGTATTAGTATGTGTTCAGTATTTAAAAAGGAAGTTACTCTGATGTATGCCAGTAGTGCGCTTCGGTAATTTCTACAAGTTAGAAATTAACGGGGTGTTACAATTGGTATCAGAGCAGTTCGACCTAGTCGGGCTTAGAATCATGAGTCTCTTAAGTCCTCTAAGTGTGATTCCTCTTAGTATGCTATTAGACGTTTAGCCTGATCAACTAAACACTTTGTGCATATTTCGCAGAATCATGGCTGGTGGAAGTAGGAGAAGCGTCCCTATTGATCCAAATACCGAATGGATGCAGAATGTCATCGAGACGCAACAAAAGATGATGAATGACATGATGCAAATGCAGCAGCAGCAGATGGCTCAAATGGCCCAAATGCATCATGAGAGGATGAATCAGCAACAACCGAATGTCCAACAACCTCCTCTAGAAGATCCGAATAGGGCTTACTTTCGTTTCCAGAAGATGAATCCCCAGAGTTTTAAGGGAGAACCTGAGGTGATGGTATCACATTTCTGGTTGGATTCGATGGAGAAGATTTTTAGGACTCTTCAATGCAGCGAAGAAGAGAAGGTTCTCTTTGCCGCCCATATGCTCGAGGAAGATGCTCAGACCTGGTGGACCAATGCTCATGATTTGATGGTGAACCAGGGAACTCCTGTTACCTGGGTTAACTTCAAGGAGATGTTTATTGGTCACTTCTTCCCTCCGGTGATGAAGTTAAGCAAGCAAGCCGAGTTTGTTAACTTGAGGCAAGGTGAGATGTCGGTGGGTGAGTTCACCGCCAAGTTCGAAAGGCTGTCGCAGTTTTATCAATTGGCAAAGCATGCCCCTAATGATGAGTGGAAGATGCAGATGTACAAAGCAGGTCTTCGTGCGGATGTGGCCCAAGGTCTTAGCTCTTATGCTATGACCAGTTATGCTGGATTGGTGCAACAAGCTTATGTGGCAGAGGCAGATCTCAACAAGATGTATGAGGAAAGGAAAGCGTATCGGAAAGAGAAGAGGAAAACCTTGGAATTGTCATCCCCAAGTGATGAACCGAGGAGTACCTACAACAAAGGGAAGCAACCTACAGCATCCGAACTACTAAGGTCCGGTAAGTGTCCGAAATGTGGAAGGCCTCACACTGGAGAATGTCGCCAGGGATCGACGATGTGTTACTACTGCAAGGAAGAAGGGCATTATGCTAACGAATGCCCGGTGAAGAAGAGGAATCGAGAAGGGAATTCTAACTCCGCAAGCGGAAAGGTCTTTGTGTTGGACGCTCAGAAAGGCGAAGCCGATGCCGGATCAGCGAAAGGTATATTGTGTGCTAATTGTTTTGATTGGTCCAATTTTGAGGACAAAATTTTTAAAAAGTTGGGGTGATTGTAATACCCCCAATTTTCGCTATTTAAATTATTTAGCGTGAAATGATTTTTATTAATTTAAATGAGTTGCTTGAAAAATAATTTGCTTGGATTTACAATTAATTTAATTATGTGACAAATTGAGTTAATTGCATCATCTTAGTTTATTAGGAGTGAGGGAGTCATTAGGGAAGAAATGTGTAAGTGAGGGGCAATGTAGTCTTTTACCTTATCCCTTTATAAACCCATTTCAGCTGAAACATAAACACAAACATATCACTTACTGAAAATCTGAAATCAGAAGGTTGGGAGAGGAGAGAATGCGTGAGGGCTAGGGGAGGAAGGAGAAGAGAGTTCTCTCTCAAATCTTAATGCATGTCTCATCTATCACCACCATTCATCTCCATATTTCATGCTCTTCAATTTGATGCCACTTTTGAAGCCATAGACCACCTACTGTACCAATATCACGAATTGGGTTCTGTTGTGAGTTACTAGAAGCAGTTTGTTGAAGTTCTTGGTGCAAGCACAGAATCCAGTGAAAAATCCGTTGGAACCTTTTTCAGTGTTTCGTTCGTATCTCCCTGTACTGACCTCCGATCATCGTGATTCTTGTCCCTCTGGAAACTAGACACAAAGCTCTTCATTTTGGGCACAAGAACCGCATGATTTCATTGAGAAATGAGAGAGATATCACACTCACAACATTCGGTTTAAGAATCAGCCACTGTTCCGAAGCAGTCCTATTGTTTTGTTAATATCTCCCAAACCACTGGTTGCATGTTAGTGAATCTTTCTCCATCAGAAAGTAGACAAAATTCCCTTCACCGTAGACCCTCGTTTTGCTAAGATTGGTGGAGATTTGAGTGAGTTACGCTTGTTGCAAATTGGCGGTGTGTTGCTGGAAATAGCTGAAGCGGATTCGTGATTCCGTTAGTTCGTGTTCGAGAAGTTTCGGCGTAGGGGGTATCGTCGTCACGAAAAGGTGAGTTCTAATACTCACTAGGATTGTTTTCAGCCTTTGCATTTTAATTGAGTCGCGAATTTGTGAAAATCCGGTGCGAAACCGTTTTGCGAAAATATCGTTGAATCATGAGATTGATAAATCGTTGGACTGAAATTGTGATTAAAATTGCATGATTGAGTGTGATTGTTGAATGAATATTATTGATTGTACTGAATGTACTGGTTTCCATGTCTGTATTGATGTGTTATCGAGTTTGAATGTGAATCGGAATGGACATGGGAACGATCGGAATAGAAAAGAAAACGCGAAAACAGTTTTTCTGAAATACAGAGAGTCACGCACGGATCGTGTGTATGGGCGCACGGGTCGTGCGTGAGACTCTGAACCTCATGGTGCCGTTTTTGAAAACGCACACGGGTCGTGCGCCATAGCGCACGGACCGTGCGTATCCTTCTGATGCCAACTTTTAAAATGTCCTAAGCTATTCCGAATGGTCCCAAGTCCCTTATAATCCACTCTCCAAATCTCCCCAAGGATGGGAGCACTGAAATTCCATGTGTTTGACTGTGATTGAATCCAAGTTATATTAGTGCCATGTGATTGGTTATGTTTAGATTATGTTCAGGTGCAGGGAATGCTCATGTGATTGACCATTGATTTCATGTTATGAATTTGTGTTTGATGTATTGTGCTGGATTGACTGGTTTGGTAAGACTGATAAGATAAGTTAGCGAACCTTAGTAATCCATGAGAGATCACTTAATAATTAGACTTAGTTAGTAATTAGATCACGTTAGTAATAAGTTTATGTTAGGATCAGTTCATGTTAAGTTAAGTTCATGATTATGTTCAGTTTATCGTTATGTTAAGTTCTTTGTTCAGTTCAGTTCAGGTATATTAAAATATATACATCAGTTCAGTTAGGGTGACGACCCTATTTCAGTTTAGTGTGCTAGGGGAGGGGAAGTCATGAGCCCTATGAACCTAGGCCCCATCAGGGACCCAGCCGATTAGTGGGGACGGGTTCACCGGAAGCTTATTATGCCAAGTGACCGGTGACACGCTAAAATATCAGTTCAGTTTATGTGTTGTTTCTTGTAACCGGCTTAAGGGTTATGAGGACAACGTTTAGTTCAGTTTATGAGTTGCGTCTTGTAACCGGCTTAAGGGTTATAAGGACAACTTCAGTTAGTTAGCCACATAGTCAATTTTGAGGACTATGAGTTAGAATCAGAATAATGAATCAAGCATAATTGAACCGAGAGAATTAGTAAGGGGTCGCGATAGAACTCACTGAGACAAGTTGTCTCACCCAATCCATTGTTGTTGTTTTTCAGTTAAGCAGGGAAAGATGAAGACCGTGAGGCACGGCTATGGAGACGCTTGAGGAGCAGTTGCTATCGTTGTTTTTTTTATGTCTTGTATTTCAGTTTCCTTTGTATCTCTGTATTTTGTATTCAGTATCTTAAGAATACTCGATTGTACGACTTATGTATTTCAAGTTGTGAATCGCTTCCGCAGACTTTCGGTTTTGAGTACTGAACACTAGTTGAGGGTGTAAGAACCGCTTTATGTATATTATGTTCAGTTATGTAAGCGAACTTGATGGGTTTTTAGCATCGAGTATTAGTATGTGTTCAGTATTTAAAAAGGAAGTTACTCTGATGTATGCCAGTAGTGCGCTTCGGTAATTTCTACAAGTTAGAAATTAACGGGGTGTTACACCTTATTGGGTCACTTCTGGCTTTTGAGGTAGTATTGGCTGCCAAAAAGAGTCAAGAAAAGGAAGTGGTGAAAGAAAAGAAATCTCTTGTCCTTGCTGCTAAAACTTCTAAGGTAGCAAGGAAAGAGGTTGAGTCTGATGAAGAAACCGATGATGAAGACATGGCTATGCTTGCCAAAAATTTCAAAAAATTTATGAGATTCAAAAAGTTTGGAAAGGGTGATTTCTCAAAGAAGTCCGGGTACAACAAAGAAGACAGGTATGAGAAAAAAGATGATCAACTAAAGTGTTTCGAATGCAACAAACCGGGTCACATCAAAGCAAACTGTCCAAAGCTGAAATCCAAGTACAAGCAAAAGAAAGCAATGAAGGCAACATGGGACAACACTGATACTGAGAGTGAGACCGAAGAAGAAGAGGAAGTCGCAAATGCTGTCTGTCTCATGGCAAAGAACACAACTGAAGCAACATGGGATAATCTCAGCACTGATGGTGAATCAGATGAAGATGAGCAGACTGACAATGCTATCTTCAATATGGCAAGTGACGCATCTAAGGTAAGCCTTAACTCCTCTAGTCTTTCTGATTCTTCTACACATGATGATTCATTTGATGATGCGTGTAGTAGTCACAATTTGAGTGAGGCTTTTGAAGCTCTTTATTTTGAACATGAAACTCTTTTGTTAAAATCTAAGAAATTAACAAAGAGCAACAAAAGCTTGTCCACTCAAATCGAGACACTTGAAAATGAGGTAGTTAAATTGAAGAATGAGCTACATAAAACAAAACCTTTCAACCTTGAATTTCTTGAGCTTAAACAAAATTTTGAAAAAGTCAAGGTTGAAAATGAATTTTTGAAAGAATCGTTGAAAACGTTTGAGGTTGGTGAAAAGACCTTGAGTCAGTTGCTTCACTCTCAACATCAATATGTTGATAGGAGAGGAATTGGGTACAAAGGTAATTCCACCTCCTCTGTTTTGAACAAGAAAATAACTTTTGTAGCTGCTACTTCAAGTTATACACCTACTGTTTTCTCATGCACCTATTGTCAAAAAGGGAACCATAGCTCTCTTAGATGTCCTATTCGTAAATTATGTGAGCTAGGTACCCTTATACCTGCCTGTAAGAAACCAAGGTGGATTGTGAAAGCAAACCCCTTGATGACTAACCCCCAAGGACCCAACAAAATTTGGGTACCTCGTACTAGTTGATAAATGTTCCTCTTGTAGGTTGGTCCTTCATCTAAAAAGAAAAACGTGTGGATGGTTGATAGTGGATGCTTAAGGCATATGACTGGTGATGCCTCACTATTTCTGAAATTGAGCAACAAAGCTAGTGGATCTGTAAAGTTTGCCAACAATGAATCTGCTCAAGTAATAGGTAAAGGTTGTGTGGGTAAGGAAAACACAATTAAAATTAAAGATGCTTTATTAGTTGATGGTGTTAAATTTAACTTACTAAGTGTTAGCCAATTATGCGATAATGATTTTGATGTGCACTTTTCTATTGATAAATGTGTTATCACCCATATGACTTCTAAACTCTACATTACTGGCTTTCGAGAAAACAATGTATACTATGTTGATTTTGATAATGTAAGTGATGATATAGTATGTATGCGTACCTTGATTGATGATGTGGATTTGTGGCATAGACGCTTAGGACATGCTAGTATAGAACATCTATCTAAGTTAAGTAAGAATGAGCATGTTAGAGGTCTACCTAAATTGAAATATGAAAAAGGCCAATTATGTGATGCATGTCAACTTGGTAAAATGCACAAAACCTCTTTTAAATCAAAACCTGTTATTTCCACGAAAAATGTGCTTGAACTTCTACATCTTGATTTGTTTGGTGAAATTGATGTCGTAAGTCTAGGAGGGTCTAAGTATGTCTTTGTTATTGTTGATGATTATTCTAGATATACTTGGGTTATCCTACTTGCAAATAAAAGTGATGCTTTTAACGAGTTTACTAAGTTGTGCAGAAAGCTACAAAATGAGAAAAACTTAGCCATCAAAGAAATTAGAAGCGATCATGGAGGAGAGTACGAAAATTCATCATTCAAGACTTGGTGTGAAAAGTATGGCATTCATCATAACTTTTCAGCTCCAAGAACTCCTCAACAAAATGGTGTGGTAGAAAGAAAGAACAGAACTATACAGGAGATGAGTAGGACAATGCTGAATGAGCACAACCTTCCCAAATACTTCTGGGGTCATGCAGTAGATACAGCTTGTCACGTGCTAAATCGAGTATACTTAAGGCCATCTCTCAACAAGACGCCATACGAGCTGTGGAATGGTAGAGCTCCTAAGATTTCATATTTCAAAGTGTTTGGAAGTAAGTGCTTCATTCTCAACACAAAGGACAAGTTGGGTAAGTTTGATGCTAAATCAACTGAAGGTATTTTTATGGGTTATTCAAGTCATAGTAGAGCTTATATCGTTTACAATAAGATTGATAAAACTATGCAAGAATCTATTCATGTTTCTTTTGATGAAACTAACCCTTTTGTCAAGAAAGTTGATGATGAGGATGAAGTGATAGAAGTGATCGAAAATAGATCACCTGAAACTAACAATGAAAGTGTAGAAGAAGCCGAGGTGGAAGTTGAACCTCAAAATGAAGTTGAAATGGAACGAGAGCCCCAAGACATCGACGACCAAATCCATGGAAGAACACACGATGATCTGCCCAAGACATGGAAATCAGTTCGAGATCATCCCCTGGAGCAAATTATTGGTAGTCCATCAAAGGGAGTAAAAACTCGTTCTTCTCTTAATCTTTTATGCTTTCATAGTGCTTTTGTCTCTCAAATAGTTCCAAATAATATCAAGGAAGCTTTAAATGATCCAGAATGGGTTTTGTCAATGCAAAAAGAACTTGAACAATTTGAACGGAACAAAGTTTGGCATTTAGTCGAAAAACCGGTCGACCGGACCATCATAGGTACTAAATGGGTTTTTCGCAACAAACTTGACGAAAATGGTACAATTTTATTAAACAAAAGTCGTTTAGTTGTTCAAGGTTTTAACCAAATCGAAGGGGTGGATTTTGAAGAAACTTTTGCTCCTGTGGCTAGGTTGGAGTCCATTCGGATAATATTGGCATTTGCCTCTTACATGGATTTCAAACTACACCAAATGGATGTCAAAAGTGCCTTCCTAAATGGTTTTTTAGAAGAAGAAGTACATGTAAAACAACCCCCTAGTTTTGAAGATTTTAAAAATCCTGATCATGTTTTCAAACTTGACAAAGCTCTTTATGGATTAAAGCAAGCCCCAAGAGCTTGGTATGAGAGACTAAGCAAACATTTAACTGCCAATGGTTTCAAAAAGGGTAAGATTGATTCTACCTTATTTCCTAAAACCAAGGGCAAACATATCATAATAGTTCAAATCTATGTTGATGATATTATCTTTGGATCTACTAATGATGATTTGTGGAAGGAATTTTCTGAGATGATGACTAGTGAATTTGAAATGAGTATGATGGGAGAGCTTAACTTTTTCTTGGGACTTCAAGTAAAACAATTAAATGAAGGAATCTTCATATCCCAAACAAAGTTCTCAAAGGAATTGCTAAAGAAATATAACATGAATGACGCAAAAGAAATCAGCACTCCTATGGCAACAGCAACGAAACTAGATAAGGATGAGCAAGGTAAACCGGTAAATGAAGCTATGTATCGAGGTATGATAGGTAGTCTCTTATACTTAACTGCGTCTCGTCCTGATATTATGTTTGATGTATGCCTGTGTGCTCGATTTCAAGCATGCCCAAAAGAATCACATTTAAAAGCTGTAAAACAGATTCTTAGGTATGTTAAAGGGACCATAGACTTTGGTTTGTGGTACCCGAAATCGAGTACGTTTGATTTAGTTGGTTTTTCTGATGCTGATTTTGCAGGTTGCACTCTTGATAGAAAGAGTACTAGTGGAACTTGTCATTTTCTTGGTCCTTGTTTGACCTCCTGGTCTAGTATGAAACAGAACAGTGTTGCTTTGTCCACCGCTGAAGCTGAATATGTGGCGGTTGGAAACTGCGTTGCACAAGTTCTGTGGATGAAACAAACTTTGGAAGATTTTGGTTTATTATTTGAAAATGTGCCTGTTTTGTGTGATAACACTAGTGCTATTAATATTGCTAAGAACCCCATCCAACATTCTAGAACTAAGCATATAGACGTAAGACATCATTTTATTAGAGATCATGTGTCTAGGGGGAGCATTGCATTGAAATTTGTAGGCACTGATGACCAACTAGCGGATATCTTCACTAAACCCTTAGCCGAAGCTCAATTTTGTAAAATCCGTAGAGAGCTAGGGATGCTTGATTATGCTAGTTTGTAAAGTGATTTTGTTTTGTATACACCCCCCTCCTTTTTGATGAAAACAAAGGGGGAGAAAATATGCATGTTACTACTATATGGGGAGAAAATATATGATTATGCTTAGGGGGAGCTTCTGCCATTGTTTCTCTATTATGGCCTCCCTATGCACAATGTAATTTGTTATCATCAAAAAGGGGGAGTTTGTTGAACCAAGGACAAACACTCTTTGTTTTGAATGATAACAAATTACATCTTGTCTACTAATGGTTGCAGCTGTATGAAAGTACAGGTTCAAGCTGAATAAAGTACAGGACCCAAATTTGAATGAAAGTACAGGGAAAAAAAATGAAAGTACAGCGATTAAATCAAAGAGCAGGGACTAAAATGCAATGGCTTGCAGAAGAAGCAACAATGAAATCGAAGACCTAATTGTTTATCTGCTTTTGATAGGACTCAAATGTAAGATCCTATCCCTTCAGTTTTATGACATTTTAGTAGCTGAGAGATGAGTTTTGAAAACATGAATGATGCATCAAAATTAGGGTTTTGAAAAATAATTTTTGCATGCATGCCTAAGGTGGCACCTAAACCTAAAAACAATTTTGTGGAAATCAAAAAATCAACTTCTATTTTGTTCCATAGGCTATGAAATCGATTTATACTTATTTACATAGGCTATGAAATCGATTTTAGGCTCACCTATAGGCCAAGAATCGATTTCCTTGCCCTATGTTTGAAGTATGTAATCGATTCATACATATACTCAAGCCAAAGGTAAGAATCGATTTCCTTCTATTTCGAAAGACTATAAAATCGATTTGGCAATCTATTGTGAAGCAAAGAATCGATTCCTATGCTTGTGCACTTCACTCACAATCGATTCTTATGCTTCCTAAAGCTTCATAATCGATTGCTCCTATATTTTAGCAAAACTAAAGAATTGATTCCTCCTTCTTTAAACCAAAGTTAAAATCGATTCTTGCCTACTCAGGAGGTCCTAAGAATCGATTCCTTCATTCTTCCAAAGACAAATGAACCGATTCCTAAGTTGTCTAAATGCAAAGAATCGATTCCCCTACTTTTTAACTTCATCAAACAATCGATTCTTCATTTACATTAAATGTTTTTTTCAAAATCCTACGTTTCCTAAACCTATAAATAGAGAGGTGCTTCACACTCTTCAGACACCACTTTCCACTTCTCTGCTACGTACTTTCAAATCAAAAAGCAAAGAGAAAAAAATAAGAGCTTTCATTTTCAGATCTATATTTCAAAGTTCTTCATTTTCAAAAACCAATCATCTCTCACTCTACTATATTGTTACTATACTGCTGAAGTGATTGGTTCGTAGATCTCATATTGTATTCGTTTTCTAAGTGGTTATTTTGAAATCCTGGGAGGTGTTCTTGGGTCGTTCAATCAGGAGATTGAAGCGGTTATTTTGAAATCCTGGGAGGTATTCTTGGGTCGTTCAATCAGGAGATTGAAGCGGTTATTTTGAAATCCTGGGAGGTGTTCTTGGGTCGTTCAATCAGGGGATTGAAGCGGTGTTGAAATCCTTAGCTAGGTGCTCGGGTTCTCAGTTCGGGGGAATTGAGATTTGCTATCTTGAAGTTGCCTGTTTGTAAAGAATTCTTCAATATAGTGGTTACCATCAAGTCCAAGGGTTGCAAAGCCTGAGGCCGAGGACGTAGGGCTTTTATCCCGAACCTCGCTAAATTCCTGGTGTATCTCTATCCCTACTCTCTTTACTTTATTGTCTATATTTGTTATTGTTATATAGCTGTGATATTCATTGTTTTGTTTATATCTGTTTTGAATATCACTACTCAAATCTGTCTATTGTTATATTATTGTGCTGATCTGTTATTATCCATATCACTGCTGTTGATCTGTCTGTTGCAATATTCAATATCACTGCGCTGCCTATAAATAATCTAGTTATTGTGTATATTGAATATAGAGTAATATCATACTGTGCTTGATCTGCCTGCTTGCATACATCATATAAGTTTAAATCTCAGTTTCCGCATTTGATTTAAACAAAGCATTTCATAAGTTTTTGAAAACCGAAAAGAATTCATATTTTGCACATAACGTTATTCACCCCCCCTCTAAGGTTATACTATAGTCTAACAAGAACCTCTATCTGGGGAAAACAACAACAAATAATGTGTGAATACCACCAAGTACACGACCATACCAATTATGAGTGCTAGACCCTTAAGTGCAAATTTGAACAACTACTATGAGTCGGACACTTCGAAACTCATGTGGAGAGAGGGGGTCGACAAGAGCTAGACAGACAGAATAACAATTGAGATCGATGAAGAAGTATATTTCCAACTCCGAACAACCAATGTTGAGGATTAGATACCCTTCAAGAGATAACCGAGCACCTGGAAAAAACCAACTCAACTTCATTGCAAGCGGCTTCTATGACTAATCTACGATGGTGAATCTGGATGGTCACGTGTGTCTGGTTTTGCAAGTGCGTATGGTTCTCCTCATCCAATAGAGTTTTTGTCACATCCAAGACGTGGACTCGAGAGCTTGGGGTGAATTCCGAACCCGGTTACCACACAGACCAACCCTTGTTGATAGATAAAGTAATTAATATTTAGGCTAAAATACACTTTTCGTCCTTTAAGTTATTCTAAGGTTCGACTATTTCCCAATCTGGTCTTTTAAGCTTCAAATTCGTTACACATATATCCTTTATTGAATATTCCATCTATTTCAGTTAACTAATGATGACGTGTCTATTATGTTGTTGACTAGTAGTAGCCTACATGGCTTTTACATCGATTTTGGTTTCGTCCTTTAAATTTATTTTGAATTGAAGGTTAGTCCTTTAGAACAAAAATCTTACTTATAAATATTATAAAATTACCTACTGATAGTGATGATTTCTATATTCTCGCCCTAAGTACATGTTGAGGGAAAATTATATATAAATAGAGATAATTATTTTTGAAATAATTAAATAACTTTATTAGTAGTAATAAATTTTAATTATTATTTTATCGATAGAATGTTGATTTCAGTATCATTATATGATGTATAATATTTGAAGGGAAACTTTGTAAAGATAAACTTTTAAACTTTGAACCGTATTATAGATTTTATATATTTTAGGAAAAAACTATAAATATATTGACCAGTTTATTTCCTATAAAATCCCAATAATCATTTTTTTACAAGATCCAATTATCAAATGTGAAATTTATTATACATCAGTTAAATATTTGGTGTGTGTTTTTCTTGATATGTATTAAATGATCAATCACAACTTTACCCCTTTTTAAGTTGTGTAATTAAAGCTGATGTTATTAATTATTATAATCTATTATTTAATGACTATCACAATTTTAGAAGGACGTCAAACTTTTAACCATATTAAATTGGAATAGTTGATTTCAGTATCGTTCTTTGCTATGTGCGATTTAGGGGGACGCAAGGAGTATAATATTTGAAGGGAAACTTTGTAAAGAAGATAAACTTTTAACCTTTTGATCGTCTTAATGGTTTTATATATTTTAGGTAAAAACATTAAATATATTGACCAATTTATTTCCTATAACGTCTCAATAATCATTTTTTTTGCAAGATCTAATTATCAAATGTGAAATTTACTATACATTAGTTAATTATTTGGTGTGTATTTTTCTTGATATGTTTTTGGTTCACACAATTGTTGACTACCTACGGAGTGTCCCAATACTTTAAACGAAAGACTAATATTTGCTCGTGGTTAGAAGCAAATTTCACACTTGCCAACCACAAGTTTGTCCGTTGTGCGAATCGAACAACGTAGCACCATGTAGACCTCCTGTGTCCTAGGGTAACATATGTCACTGGGCTAACAGTATTTGTTTATTTTTCTTGATATTCCTACTGGGTGCTTAAATCTTCAAATTTCTTAATGATAGATTTAAAATATAATTGCATTAATTTGGTTAAAAATATTTTCAAAATAATAAATTTCACAAATGAATCAAAGGATTTTATTAACTCTAAAAAGTTATATGAACGTCTACACTCTCAAAAACAAGTGTTTGAAATAATGAGACAGATATATCTGTCAGTTTATAGTCAAAATATTATCTTAAAGCTTAAAAATATTGAAAACAAATTTAATTGAATTTTATGGATTTCATAAGTAGTTAAACAACATAATATTTTTAAGTAGAGCCTAAGTTCTATAATTCCCTTTAAAATTATTATAGTACTTAGACACCATTATAATTTAACTTCAAACTTAGGTGCAAGTGGTTAATGCACTCCATCTAAAGGTGTGGACTCGACTAGTGCCCGGGTTCGATCCCCAATGATGGAACAAATTGGAGTCTGGCTTTAATTATCTCCCGGCAGAGCTCTGGTCTATTTAGGGTTTCTATCTCCTAGACATCAGAGTAGGGTCGAAGACCTCTTGATTAAAAAGAACACCATTATAATTTTACATAAATACTTGGAATTATTTTAATTGTTAGTATTGCATACACGGTTTTCCGTATTTCCATATTTGAAATAATGACAATAAAATCTTGTAATTTCATGTATTTCCATATATGGTTTCAGTGAAAACTACTTTTATTTTTTACCATTTATTTTTCATTGCTCAAATTATTTATGTATTTCCATATATGGTTTATGAGGCAACACCGATTGTACCCACCCCTATTCTCCCTCACTTATATAAAATATGGATCGAAAGCATGTGTAACATCCCTAAATTTTAAAGACTCTTATTATGATGCCTAGGACCGAATATTATTTGTGGGAATAATTAGTCGTGTCTCGGGGATTATTATTAGAGGAAAAGTCCAAGGAAATTCCATTCCGAAATTAATTACGACTTAGTCATGGTTAAGTGAAATATTTAAGCTGAAGGGCATTATCGTACTTTCACACCCAACCATTTGGTAGCTGACCCCTTTTAACACTCAGCCACACTCCCAAGTACTTAACCATTCCTCCAAACTTCAGAAAAATAAAAGCTGGAAATAGAAGGGGGAAGAGAAGAGGAGGGGCGCGAAGGGAAGAGAAGAGAAGGGAGGAAGGGATCATCAAAATCTTGGTTGCATGTAAGTGTTTTAACCTCCTCTCCACTCCATTTTCGTTTTCCCTTCCAATGGTACGACTTTCACAGCTTGATTCTCACTCTTTCCCTCATCTCCATTGAAACCCATGAAGCTTCAAGTGGTGAAAATGGTGGAGCTATGTGTTGATGACTTGCATGTTCAGTTTTGCTGTTGAGAAGGGGAGGCCTCAAGCTTGCATTTCGATTTGAGAAGGGTGTGAAAGATTTGGATTGCTGTTTCAGTTAGAGAGAAAGGAAGCCACAGTTCGGGTTCGAAATTGGTTTCTAGCGGAGATAGTTTGTCGCTTTCGGTTCGACAATCTCGCCTCTCGGTTCAACTCTCGGACTTCGTCAACGGGTGAGTTCTACTCACGATAGGGCATTTTGATATTCTGAACTTGTTTTCGATATGGAATCCCTTGGTCACATTTTCTGTTTACAAAAGACTTAGAACTGAAAAGCGTTTTTGGGTCAAAACGGTGTTTTACGGTTTAATGAGATCTTGACTTAAATCGTTGAAATGAAATGAATTGTGTACTACTAGAAATATATATTCTGGGAATTTTCTGAGTTTCAGGTGATTGAAATTAGAAATCGAATCGGACGAGAACGGAGAGCGAAAATGAGGAAAGTGAGAAATTCTGGTAACAGACACAGGTCGCACGGACCGTGCGCCCCTGGGCACGGGTCGTGCGCCTGCTTCGGGTTGGAAGTATTGGAAACAGAACGGGACGCACGGGTCGTGCGCCCCTGGGCACGGATCGTGCGCTTCCCTCTGGTAGATGGGTCTTGAGTAGTGCACCACGCACGGGTCGTGTGCCCCTGGGCACGGGTCGTGCGTGTAGTTCTGTTACCGGCTTCCGTTTTCTCGTTTTGTTGCTCCGTTTGATCCCGAACCTTTTCTAATTTCTTTCTCAACCATTCAAAAAGGGATTGCCTCACTGAAAACCTTATTTTGAACTTGTTCAACTCATGGTTTTGAAAAAAAAGAGCTTTGAAAGCCTATTTGATCGAAAAACCGAAACCCTAGTATACGTGTGGGTACACCGTCTGATGGATAGAATGTATATATATTTATATATATATATATATCAACTGTATATGATTATAATGCCGGATGTCTATAGATTCATCAAAACGGGTTATAAGTCAATAATACATTACAATATGATTATAATGCCGGATGTTTATAAATTCATCAAAACAGGTTATAGATCAATAAGATATAAATTATCTAAAAAGATATTGTGATTGATCCTTTGGTGATCGGAAAGATATATATTATCTAACTCTCGAGAAATCGTTATGTATTGTCATACATAAATCGCGTTGGGTGACGACCCGACAAGTAGCATACTAGGGAGGGTAGTCATGACCCCTTACCTAGGCCCTGAATGTGTTTTGGCGTGGTCAACTCACGGGTTGCCGGGATTAGCAGTGGTGCAGTCGGCTTGTGCTAAGTTACTGATTATAAGTTAACATTGCCGGGATTAGCAGTTGTGCAGTCGGCAGATGTTAAGCTGTAGCTACCGGGATTAGCAGTTGTGCAGTCGGTTGAGCTAAGCTATTAAAAACATAAAAGAGAACATGATTTGCTTGGCATTTCGATTATGGCTATTGGTAGCTAATTAAACATTGTTAACGGTTTAATAATTGAACCGAGTGTCAGTGAGGGGGCACGGTAGGACTCACTGAGATAATGTTATCTCACCCTATCCATATTTGTTGTTTTTCAGAGAAGCAGGGAAAAAGGAAGACTATAGTACACGAGTAGTTGATATACTCTTGGAGGTGCTGAAGACTTAGTCATTTTCTCCTTGTTCTTTTGTTGTCCTATTGGTTGTATAAACTTGTATTGATTATGAGTTATATGAACTGTTTATGTTTCTGTTCGGTATTTGGACTTGGATATTGTAATCCACTCGGTATGGAACCGATAAACTTCTATTTTATGAAGTAATGTTATTTCCGATTATGTTTTATTTCGGAAAAAGTTTGTATGTCCAAAACTTAAACAGGAACTGTGTCCTCTGAATTTCCGCAATCTGTGCATCTTTCGGTCTCTCTACATGTTAGAAATACCGGGGTGTTACATTTGTTATCAGAGCGGTTCGACCTAGTCGGACTTAGATGTTAAGAGTCTTTTACGTCTTCTAAGTCTGATTTTTCTTGGTATGCTATTAGACATTAAGCCTGATCAACTTAATACTTTGTGCATACTTCGCAGAATCATGGCTGGAAGAGGTAGGAGAAACCCACCTATTGATCCTCATCAAGAATGGATGCAGAATGTCATCGAGACTCAACAGAAGATGATGAATGACATGATGCTAATGCAACAACAACAGATGGCTCAAATGGCTCAAATGCAGCAGATGCATCAGATGCCTCAACCACAACCAGCTGAGCCAGTCAATGTGCCAACACCTGAGGATCCCAACAGGATGTATTTCCGGTTTCTGAAGATGAAACCCCCAACCTTCAAAGGAGGATCCGAGGCAATGAAAGCCCATTTCTGGGTAGATGCCATGGAACGGATCTTTGATACTTTGCAATGCAATGAAGGAGAAAAGGTAATTTGTACTGCTAACGCTCTGGACGAGGATGCTCACACTTGGTGGGTTAACGCTCGTAGAATGCTTCAAAATCAAGGAACTCCTCTTGAGTGGGATAACTTCAAGGAGTTGTTTTTGGGTCATTATTTTCCCGACTCCCAAAGACTTGACAAGCAGATGGAATTTCTGGGTTTGAAACAGGGAGAGATGACAGTTGGGGAATATGCTGCAAAATTTGAGAGATTGTCACAATTCTATGAATTGGGGACCACCGCTCCTGATGATAGGTGGAAGATGGTGATGTTCAGACAAGGTCTTAGAGGCGATGTGAATCAAGGCCTCAGTTCGTATTCCCTAACTACTTATCCTGCTTTGGTTCAACAGGCTCATTCAGCAGAAAGCGATCTGAAAAGAATGTATGCTGAGAGGAAGGATTTTTGGAAGGATAAGAAGAAGGGCAGTGGGTCAACTTCTGCAAACCCGAGGTATAGAGGGAATCTAGACAAGGGAAAGCAGATTCAGACAAACAACACTTCTGGGCATCGCCGGTGTGAAGTGTGCAAGAAGAATCATCCAGGAAGGTGTCGATCAGAGACAAGGTCGGATCAGTGTTATCTTTGCAAAGAAGTGGGCCATTATGCTAATAATTGTCCGTCAAGGAAAGCTTTCTTAGAGTCTCCTGATGCTCCGAGACAGGCTCGAGTCAACACTCTGGATGCTAAGACCATCAAGCCAACTGATAATCTTATAAGGGGTACAGGTTCTATCTTTCATCAAACTGTTAATATTCTGTATGACTCTGGTCCTACTCATTGTTTTATCTCTGAAGCATGTGCGGAACGGCTAGGATTAATAATATCTCCTATATCCGAACCAATATCTATCCTTACTGCGGCAAAGGGTCGTGTGCGAACCCAATCATTATGCCTTAATTGTCTGCTCACCATAGGAGGCAGGGACTTTGTTGTTGACTTTATCTGTCTGCCTATGAGAGGAATGGAGATCGTGTTGGGAATGAATTGGATGACATCCAATCACATTACGATTGATTGTTTCAATCGTGCAATTAATTTTCCTTCTGAAGTAGCGGAACGTTCACTACCTGCAGATGATGGTGTTATTTCATTCACTTCAGCCAGCCAGTCTCTATTCCAAGGTGCGGAAGCTTTTGTTATTATTTTGTCTACATCAACTGAAGCTGATCTGGATTTATCATCTACTCAAGTTGTTAATGAATTCTTAGATGTTTTTCCCGAGGAAGTCTCCTCTTTACCTCCAGAACGAGAGGTAGAATTCTCTATAGATTTGGCGCCTGGCACAGGGCCACTATCCATAGCACCTTATAGGATGTCTCCTCTTGAACTGAAAGAATTGAAGTCCCAACTTGAGGAATTAATTTCCAAGAAGTTTATTCGACCGAGTGCTTCTCCATGGGGTGCTCCAGTATTGCTAGTCAAAAAGAAGGACGGAAGCATGAGATTATGCATAGACTACCGTCAGCTGAATAAAATCACGATCAAGAACAAGTATCCATTGCCAAGGATAGATGATCTACTTGACCAACTTCGAGGTGCTAAAGTTTTCTCCAAAATTGATCTAAGGTCAGGGTACCATCAAATCAGGGTAAGAACCTTAGACATTCCGAAGACTGCCTTTCGTACGAGGTACGGACACTACGAGTTTGTAGTGATGCCTTTCGGATTAACTAACGCTCCAGCCGTATTCATGGATTATATGAATAGAGTATTTCATTCTTACCTAGATCAGTTTGTGGTCGTCTTTATTGATGATATCTTGGTTTACTCCAAGTCAGTTGAGGAGCATGCTCAGCATCTCCGATTTGTCCTAGGAGTACTCCGAGAGAAGAAACTCTATGCTAAACCATCAAAGTGTGACTTTTAGATGCCTGAAGTAAAGTTCTTGGGTCATGTAATTTCCCAAGAAGGGGTTGCAGTTGATCCTAGCAAAGTGGAAGCAGTGTTGAATTGGGAACGACCAACGTCAGTGACTGAGATCAGAAGCTTTCTGGGTTTAGCCGGTTACTATAGAAGATTCATTGAAGGTTTTTCGCAATTGGTACTTCCGCTTACTCGATTGACTCGCAAGGGTCAACCGTTTATTTGGGATGCCGACTGTGAGGAGTGTTTTCTTGGATTGAAGGAAAAGTTAACTTCTGCCCCAGACCTAATTCTTCCGGATCCGTCATTGGGATTTCAGATTTACAGTGATGCATCTGGGAAGGGTTTAGGATGCGTTCTCATGCAGAATCAACATGTTGTGGCCTATGCATCGAGGCAATTGAAGACGCATGAACGGAATTACCCAACTCATGACTTAGAGTTGGCGGCTATTGTGTTTGCACTGAAAATTTGGAGACATTACCTTTACGGTTCTCGTTTCGAGGTTTTTAGTGATCACAAGAGCTTGAAATATCTATTTGACCAAAAGGAGTTGAATAACAGACAGAGAAGGTGGACCGAATTTTTGAAGGACTATGACTTCGAATTGAAATATCACCCTGGGAAAGCCAATGTGGTAGCGGATGCTCTGAGCAGGAAGTCTATCCACACGGCAAGGTTAATGGTTCACGAGATGGCTTTGTTGGAGTCATTCAGAGACTTGAAACTCAAGGTGGTAAGAAAGAGGGATCGCGTAGTGCTGCGGCATATACGGATAGCCAGTGTGCTAAGGGAACAAATCCGCGTAGCTCAAGGAGCTGATATAAAGTTGCAGTCTCAGAAGGGATCGCCAGATTTCACTAAGGATAGTGATGGCATGATTTGCTTTAATGGGAAGATTTGTGTTCCCGACGATGATGATATCAAAAGACAAGTATTGGAAGAAGCTCATAGGAGTCAGTACTCTGTACATCCGGGATCCACTAAGATGTATCGAGACTTGAAGCTAATGTATTGGTGGCCTGGGATGAAGGCCGAGGTTGCAGAATTTGTTTCTCGGTGCTTAACTTGTCAGAAGGTTAAGGCGGAACACCGAAGACCGGGCGGTCAGTTACAACCGCTAGAAGTACCAGTTTGGAAGTGGGAAGATATCTCCATGGACTTCGTCATGGGTTTGCCGAGGTCGCAGACAGGCAATGATTCTATTTGGGTAGTAGTAGACCGATTGACTAAATCCGCTCACTTTATTCCCGTTCGCTCGACTTATAAGGTTTCCAAGTTAGCAGATGAATATGTGAGGAACATTATCAGACTGCATGGAGTCCCAACGAGCATTGTGTTAGACCGAGATCCAAAGTTTACTTCCAGGTTCTGGAGAGCATTGAATGAAGCTTTGGGAACAAGGGTGCTGGTTAGCACTGCTTATCATCCTCAGACTGACGGTCAGACGGAGAGGACTATCCAGACCCTTGAGGACATGCTTCGGGCTTGTGTGCTCGACAGTGGGAGAAAATGGGAGGATCACCTTCCGTTAGTAGAATTCTCCTACAACAACAGTTACCACTCTAGCATTGGAATGGCACCGTTTGAAGCACTTTATGGTAGGAAGTGTAGAACTCCATTGTGTTGGTGGGAGATTGGTGAAGACAAGTTTTTGGGACCCGATATGGTTCGCGAGACTACAGAGAAGGTCAAGTTAATTCAAGAAAGGATGAAGGTTGCTCAGAGTCGGCAAAAGAGCTACGCTGACAACCGAAGGAGACCGTTGGAGTTTGAGGTTGGTGATCATGTATTCTTGAAAGTTTCCCCAACCATAGGCACCGGGAGAGCTTTACGAGCAAAGAAGCTCAGTCCTCGATATATTGGACCTTTTCAAATTATCAAGCGAGTTGGGCCAGTTGCTTATCGCCTCGCATTGCCTCCGGCCCTATCGAACCTCCACGATGTGTTCCACGTATCTCAGTTGAGAAAGTATGTTCCCGACTTGCATCAGCCGTTGAGAGTTGATACTATTGACCTGCGACCGGATTTGTCATTTCAACCTTATCCAAGGTATATTTTGGAGCGTGGTGTGAAAACTCTGCGCTCTAGAACGATTCCGATTGTCAAGGTGGTCTGGGATGGCTTTTCAGACGAAGAGGCTACCTGGGAACTGGAAGAGGACATGAATGCTCGATATCCCTATCTCTTTCAGTAAGGTATGTTTCGTCAATTTTGAGGACAAAATTTTTAAAAGTTGGGGAGATTGTAACATCCCTAAATTTTAAAGACTCGTATTATGATGCCTAGGACCGATTATTATTTGTGGGAATAATTAGTCGTGTCTCGGGGATTATTATTAGAGGAAAAGTCCAAGGAAATTCCATTCCGAAATTAATTACGACTTAGTCATGGTTAAGTGAAATATTTAAGCTGAAGGGCATTATCGTACTTTCACACCCAACCATTTGGTAGCTGACCCCTTTTAACACTCAGCCACACTCCCAAGTACTTAACCATTCCTCCAAACTTCAGAAAAATAAAAGCTGGAAATAGAAGGGGGAAGAGAAGAGGAGGGGCGCGAAGGGAAGAGAAGAGAAGGGAGGAAGGGATCATCAAAATCTTGGTTGCATGTAAGTGTTTTAACCTCCTCTCCACTCCATTTTCGTTTTCCCTTCCAATGGTACCACTTTCACAGCTTGATTCTCACTCTTTCCCTCATCTCCATTGATACCCATGAAGCTCCAAGTGGTGAAAATGGTGGAGCTATGTGTTGATGACTTGCATGTTCAGTTTTGCTGTTGAGAAGGGGAGGCCTCAAGCTTGCATTTCGATTTGAGAAGGGTGTGAAAGATTTGGATTGCTGTTTCAGTTAGAGAGAAAGGAAGCCACTGTTCGGGTTCGAAATTGGTTTTTAGCGGAGATAGTTCGTCGCTTTCGGTTCGACGATCTCGCCTCTCGGTTCAACTCTCGGACTTCGTCAACGGGTGAGTTCTACTCACGATAGGGCATTTTGATATTCTGAACTTGTTTTCGATATGGAATCCCTTGGTCACATTTTCTATTTACAAAAGACTTAGAACTGAAAAGCGTTTTTGGGTCAAAACGGTGTTTTACGGTTTAATGAGATCTTGACTTAAATCGTTGAAATGAAATGAATTGTGTACTACTAGAAATATATATTCTGGGAAATTTCTGAGTTTCAGGTGATTGAAATTAGAAATCGAATCGGACGAGAACGGAGAGCGAAAATGAGGAAAGTGAGAAATTCTGGTAACAGACACAGGTCGCACGGACCGTGCGCCCCTGGGCACGGGTCGTGCGCCTGCTTCGGGTTGGAAGTATTGGAAACAGAACGGGACGCACGGGTCGTGCGCCCCTGGGCACGGATCGTGCGCTTCCCTCTGGTAGATGGGTCTTGAGTAGTGCACCACGCACGGGTCGTGTGCCCCTGGGCACGGGTCGTGCGTGTAGTTCTGTTACCGGCTTCCGTTTTCTCGTTTTGTTGCTCCGTTTGATCCCGAACCTTTTCTAATTTCTTTCTCAACCATTCAAAAAGGGATTGCCTCACTGAAAACCTTATTTTGAACTTGTTCAACTCATGGTTTTGAAAAAAAAGAGCTTTGAAAGCCTATTTGATCGAAAAACCGAAACCCTAGTATACGTGTGGGTACACCGTCTGATGGATAGAATGTATATATATTTATATATATATATATATATATATATATATATATATATATATATCAACTGTATATGATTATAATGCCGGATGTCTATAGATTCATCAAAACGGGTTATAAGTCAATAATACATTACAATATGATTATAATGCCGGATGTTTATAAATTCATCAAAACGGGTTATAGATCAATAAGATATAAATTATCTAAAAAGATATTGTGATTGATCCTTTGGTGATCGGAAAGATATATATTATCTAACTCTCGAGAAATCGTTATGTATTGTCATACATAAATCGCGTTGGGTGACGACCCGACAAGTAGCATACTAGGGAGGGTAGTCATGACCCCTTACCTAGGCCCTGAATGTGTTTTGGCGTGGTCAACTCACGGGTTGCCGGGATTAGCAGTGGTGCAGTCGGCTTGTGCTAAGTTACTGATTATAAGTTAACATTGCCGGGATTAGCAGTTGTGCAGTCGGCAGATGTTAAGCTGTAGCTACCGGGATTAGCAGTTGTGCAGTCGGTTGAGCTAAGCTATTAAAAACATAAAAGAGAACACGATTTGCTTGGCATTTCGATTATGGCTATTGGTAGCTAATTAAACATTGTTAACGGTTTAATAATTGAACCGAGTGTCAGTGAGGGGGCACGGTAGGACTCACTGAGATAATGTTATCTCACCCTATCCATATTTGTTGTTTTTCAGAGAAGCAGGGAAAAAGGAAGACTATAGTACACGAGTAGTTGATATACTCTTGGAGGTGCTGAAGACTTAGTCATTTTCTCCTTGTTCTTTTGTTGTCCTATTGGTTGTATAAACTTGTATTGATTATGAGTTATATGAACCGTTTATGTTTCTGTTCGGTATTTGGACTTGGATATTGTAATCCACTCGGTATGGAACCGATAAACTTCTATTTTATGAAGTAATGTTATTTCAGATTATGTTTTATTTCGGAAAAAGTTTGTATGTTCAAAACTTAAACAGGAACTGTGTCCTCTGAATTTCCGCAATCTGTGCATCTTTCGGTCTCTCTACATGTTAGAAATACCGGGGTGTTACAGCATGCATTAGAGGAAGTGGTGGTGAAAGCTCTGATTGCTTCATGTTTCCTGGTTTTCCCGGATTTCCTGGCATACCTGGATTTGGTACACCTGGTACGGTCGATATTCCAAGAAATGCAGGTGAAATCAAGTATGGATCGAAAAATGTAACACCCCAATATTTCTAACATGTTGATACATTGAAATGCACAGCTTAGCCAGAATCAGAGGACACAATACCTGTTTAAATATTGAACATACTAAATTTTTCCGAAATAAAACATAATATTTCAGATTCATCCCTCTTCATTTCCATGACGTTCACTTGGTTCACAATCCAAAAGGAACACAGAGCCTAATGTTCAATATCTTAAACAGATAAGCGAAAATGGGTTCATACAACTCATATCAAATATAAGTTACATAACCATAACAAAATCAACAAAAGAAGAACAATCAGAAACATCAAGACTACAAGTCTTCGGCTTCGTCATAAGCACGTCACCTACTCGTGTCGCATTGTCTTCCTTTTTCCCCGTTTCTTTGTAAAAACAACAATAATGATAGGGTGAGATAACATATCTCTGTGAGTTCTACCGTTCCCCCTTACAATCACTCGGTTCTATTATAAAACCGTTGCAACATAGTAAAATTTATAAACTATTTGCGTACATACATTCTTAGCATAACATCGCCTGTGAAACAGCCACAATCACGATATTTAATGTGCTATTAATTTATTTTAAGCCTTCTAAGTTACTTTACCATTACAAGCTTACCAATCGAAACACCGACTGTGCAACAGCCACAATCTCGGCGAATCGTGCATTGAACTTAGCATAACTGTTAGACTATAGTATAACCTTAGAGGGGGGTGAATAAGGTTGTGTGCAAAATATGAATTCTTTTCGGTTTTCAAAAACTTATGAAATGCTTTGTTTAAATCAAATGCGGAAACTGAGATTTAAACTTATATGATGTATGCAAGCAGGCAGATCAAGCACAGTATGATATTACTCTATATTCAATATACAGAATAACTAGATTATTTATAGGCAGCGCAGTGATATTGAATATAGCAACAGACAGATTTGAGTAGTAATATTCAAAACAGATATAAACAAAACAATGAATATCACAGCTATATAACAATAACAAATATAGACAATAAAGTAAAGAGAGTAGGCATAGAGATACACCAGGAATTTAGCGAGGTTCGGGATAAAATCCCTACGTCCTCGGCCTCAGGCTTTGCAACCCTTGGACTTGATGGTAACCACTATATTGAAGAATTCTTTACAAACAGGCAACTTCAAGATAGCAAATCTCTATTCCCCCGAACTGAGAACCCGAGCACCTAGCTAAGGATTTCAACACCGCTTCAATCCCCTGATTAAACGACCCAAGAACACCTCCCAAGATTTCAAAATAACCGCTTCAATCTCCTGATTGAACGACCCAAGAATACCTCCCAGGATTTCAAAATAACCGCTTCAATCTCCTGATTGAACGACCCAAGAACACCTCCCAGGATTTCAAAATAACCACTTAGAAAACGAATACAATATGAGATCTACGAACCAATCACTTCAGCAGTATAGTAACAATATAGTAGAGTGAGAGATGATTGGTTTTTGAAAATGAAGAACTTTGAAATATAGATCTGAAAATGAAAGCTCTTATTTTTTTCTCTTTTCTTTTTGATCTGAAAGTACGTAGCAGAGAAGTGGAAAGTGGTGTCTGAAGAGTGTGAAGCACCTCTCTATTTATAGGTTTAGGAAACATAGGATTTTGAAAAACACATTTAATGTAAATGAAGAATCGATTGTCTGATGAAGTTAAAAAGTAGGGGAATCGATTCTTTGCATTTAGACAACTTAGGAATCGATTCATTTGTCTTTGGAAGAATGAAGGAATCGATTCTTAGGACCTCCCAAGTAGGCAAGAATCGATTTTAACTTTGGTTTAAAGAAGTAGGAATCGATTCTTTAGTTTTGCTAAAATATAGGAGCAATCGATTATGAAGCTTTAGGAAGCATAAGAATCGATTGTGAGTGAAGTGCACAAGCATAGGAATCGATTCTTTGCTTCACAAAAGATTGCCAAATCGATTTTATAGTCTTTCGAAATAGAAGGAAATCGAAACAGGAACATTTTCGAAAATTAGACCAAAGTCTTCCAAAGTTTGTTTCATCCACAGAACTTGTGCAACGCAGTTTCCAACCGCCACATATTCAGCTTCAGCGGTGGACAAAGCAACACTGTTGTGTTTCTTACTAGACCAGGAGGTCAAACAAGGACCAAGAAAATGACAAGTTCCACTAGTACTTTTTCTATCAAGAGTGCAACCTCGATACATAGTTTCATTTACCGGTTTACCTTGCTCATCCTTATCTAGTTTCGTTGCTGTTGCCATAGGAGTGCTGATTTCTTTTGCGTCATTCATGTTATATTTCTTCAGCAATTCCTTTGAAAACTTTGTTCGGGATAAGAAGATTCCTTCATTTAATTGTTTCACTTGAAGTCCCAAGAAAAAGTTAAGCTCTCCCATCATACTTATTTCAAATTCACTAGTCATCATCTCAGAAAATTCCTTGCACAAATCATCATTAGTAGATCCAAAGATAATATCATCAACATAGATTTGAACTACTATGATATGTTTGCCCTTGGTTTTAAGGAATAAGGTAGAATCAATCTTACCCTTTTTGAAACCATTGGCAGTTAAATGTTTGCTTAGTCTCTCATACCAAGCTCTAGGGGCTTGCTTTAATCCATAAAGAGCTTTGTCAAGTTTGAAAACATGATCAGGATTTTTAAAATCTTCAAAACCAGGGGGTTGTTTTACATATACTTCTTCTTCTAAAAACCATTTAGGAAGGAACTTTTGACATCCATTTGGTGTAGTTTGAAATCCATGTAAGAGGCAAATGCCAATATTATCCGAATGGACTCCAACCTAGCCACAGGAGCAAAAGTTTCTTCAAAATCCACCCCTTCGATTTGGTTAAAACCTTGAACAACTAAACGACTTTTGTTTAATAAAATTGTACCATTTTCGTCAAGTTTGTTGCGAAAAACCCATTTAGTACCTATGATGGTCCGGTCGACCGGTTTTTCGACTAAATGCCAAACTTTGTTCCGTTCAAATTGTTCAAGTTTCTTTTTGCATTGACAAAACCCATTCTGGATCATTTAAAGCTTCCTTGATATTATTTGGAACTATTTGAGAGACAAAAGCACTATGAAAGCATAAAAGATTAAGAGAAGAACGAGTTTTTACTCCCTTTGATGGACTACCAATAATTTGCTCCAGGGGATGATCTCGAACTGATTTCCATGTCTTGGGCAGATCATCGTGTGTTCTTCCATGGATATGGTCGTCGATGTCTTGGGGCTCTCGTTCCATTTCAACTTCATTTTGAGGTTCAACTTCCACCTCGGCTTCTTCTACACTTTCATTGTTAGTTTCAGGTGATCTATTTTCGATCACTTCTATCACTTCATCCTCATCATCAACTTTCTTGACAAAAGGGTTAGTTTCATCAAAAGAAACATGAATAGATTCTTGCATAGTTTTATCAATTTTATTGTAAACGATATAAGCTCTACTATGACTAGAATAACCCATAAAGATACCTTCAGATGATTTAGCATCAAACTTACCCAACTTGTCCTTGGTATTAGGGATGAAGCACTTACTTCCAAACACCTTGAAATATGAAATATTTGGTGCTCTACCATTCCACAGCTCGTATGGCGTCTTGTTGAGAGATGGCCTTAAGTATACTCGATTTAGTACGTGACAAGCTGTATCTACTGCATGACCCCAGAAGTATTTGGGAAGGTTGTGCTCGTTCAGCATTGTCCTGCTCATCTCCTGTATAGTTCCGTTCTTTCTTTCTACCACACCATTTTGTTGAGGAGTTCTTGGAGCTGAAAAGTTATGATGAATGCCATACTTTTCACACCAAGTATTGAATGATGAATTTTCGTACTCTCCTCCATGATCGCTTCTAATTTCTTTGATGGCTAAGTTTTTCTCATTTTGTAGCTTTCTGCACAACTTAGTAAACTCGTTAAAAGCATCACTTTTATTTGCAAGTAGGATAACCCAAGTATATCTAGGATAATCATCAACAATAACAAAGACATACTTAGACCCTCCTAGACTTACGACATCAATTTCACCAAACAAATCAAGATGTAGCAGTTCAAGCACATTTTTGGTGGAAATAACAGGTTTTGATTTAAAAGAGGTTTTGTGCATTTTACCAAGTTGACATGCATCACATAATTGGCCTTTTTCATATTTCAATTTAGGTAGACCTCTAAGATGCTCATTCTTACTTAACTTAGATAGATGTTCTATACTAGCATGTCCTAAGCGTCTATGCCACAAATCCACATCATCAATCAAGGTAGGCATACATACTATATCATCACTTACATTATCAAAATCAACATAGTATACATTGTTTTCTCGAAAGCCAGTAATGTAGAGTTTAGAAGTCATATGGGTGATAACACATTTATCAACAGAAAAGTGCACATCAAAATCATTATCGCATAATTGGCTAACACTTAGTAAGTTAAATTTAACACCATCAACTAATAAAGCATCTTTAATTTTAATTGTGTTTTCCGTACCCACACAACCTTTACCTATTACTTGAGCAGATTCATTGTTGGCAAACTTTACAGATCCACTAGCTTTGTTGCTCAATTTCAGAAATAGTGAGGCATCACCAGTCATATGCCTTGAGCATCCACTATCAACCATCCACACGTTTTTCTTTTTAGATGAAGGACCAACCTACAAGAGGAACATTTAACAACTAGTACGAGGTACCCAAATTTTGTTGGGTCCTTGGGGGTTAGTCATCAAGGGGTTTGCTTTCACAATCCACTTTGGTTTCTTACAGGTAGGTATAAGGGTACCTAGCTCACATAATTTACGAATAGGACATCTAAGAGAGCTATGGTTCCCTTTTTGACAATAGGTGCATGAGAAAACAGTAGGTGTATAACTTGAAGTAGCAGCTACAGAAGTTATTTTCTTGTTCAAAACAGAGGAGGTGGAATTACCTTTGTACCCAATTCCTCTCCTATCAACATATTGATGTTGAGAGTGAAGCAACTGAGTTAATGTCTTTTCACCAACCTCAAACTTTTTCAAAGATTCTTTCAAAAATTCATTTTCAACCTTGATTTTTTCAAAATTTTGTTTAAGCTCAAGAAATTCATGGTTGAAAGGTTTTGTTTTATGTAGCTCATTCTTCAATTTAACTACCTCATTTTCAAGTGTCTCGATTTGAGTGAGCATGCTTTTGTTTCTCTTTGTCAATTTCTTTGATTTTAACAAAAGAGTTTCATGTTCAAAATAAAGAGCTTCAAAAGCCTCACTCAAATTGTGACTACTACACGCATCATCAAATGAATCATCATGTGTAGAAGAATCAGAAAGACTAGAGGAGTTAAGGCTTACCTTAGATGCGTCACTTGCCATATTGCAGATAGCATTGTCAGTCTGCTCATCTTCATCTGATTCACCATCAGTGCTGAGATTATCCCATGTTGCTTCAGTTGTGTTCTTTGCCATGAGACAGACAGCATTTGCGACTTCCTCTTCTTCTTCGGTCTCACTCTCAGTATCAGTGTTGTCCCATGTTGCCTTCATTGCTTTCTTTTGCTTGTACTTGGATTTCAGCTTTGGACAGTTTGCTTTGATGTGACCCGGTTTGTTGCAATCGAAACACTTTAGTTGATCATTTTTTTTCTCATACCTGTCTTCTTTGTTGTACTCGGACCTCTTTGAGAAATCACCCTTTCCAAACTTTTTGAATCTCATAAATTTTTTGAAATTTTTGGCAAGCATAGCCATGTCTTCATCATCGGTTTCTTCATCAGACTCAACCTCTTTCCTTGCTACCTTAGAAGTTTTAGCAGCAAGGGCAAGAGATTTCTTTTCTTTCACCACTTCCTTTTCTTGACTCTTTTTGGCAGCCAATACTACCTCAAAGGCCAGAAGTGACCCAATAAGGTCTTCTTGGGGTAGAGTGCTAATATCTTTGGCTTCAGTGATTGCACAAGTTTTTGGAAAGAACTCACCAGTCAGAGATGCAAGAATCTTCCCATTTATATCTTTTGTAGAATACCTTTTTCCCAGAGCCCTCAGGTTGTTTATAATCAGATTCAGTCTCTGGTGCATAGCTGCAACAGATTCACCTTCCTTCATTTGGAATGATTCATACTCAGAAGTTAGGATTCTGATTTTTGTATCCTTTACTTGGCTTGTACCGACATGTGTAGCTTCCAGACAATCCCAGATTTCTTTTGCTGTTTGACACCCTTTTACTCTTCCATACTCTTCTTCACAAAGTGATAGGTGAAGAATATTCATAGCCTTGGCATTTTGAGATATTTTCTCAAGCTCAGATTTTCTTAGCTCACTCAGATCGATGGTGTAGATGTCTTCAATTGGAACTTCTTCTGCTTTGCCGGTGGCTTGACTTTTTGTAGTGTCTCCATCAGTACTACCTGGTTTTGTAATTTTGATCTTCATAGGAATCAGTGGTCCATCAACAATAATCCTCCAAAGGGTGAAATCTATAGCCTGCACATGACATTTCATTCGACTACTCCAATAGTCATAGTTAGTTCCATCAAACAGGGGTGGCCTATTGAAGGACATCCCCTCTTTCATAAAAGAACCCATAATCACAGATAGATAAAGGATAAAATAGAATTGCGAGATGTAAAGCTCTATATGCAATTCCTAGCTCTTGATACCACTTGTTAGACTATAGTATAACCTTAGAGGGGGGGAGTGAATAAGGTTATGTGCAAAATATGAATTCTTTTCGGTTTTCAAAAACTTATGAAATGCTTTGTTTAAATCAAATGCGGAAACTGAGATTTAAACTTATATGATGTATGCAAACAGGCAGATCAAGCACAGTATGATATTACTCTATATTCAATATACAGAATAACTAGATTATTTATAGGCAGCGCAGTGATATTGAATATAGCAACATACAGATTTGAGTAGTAATATTCAAAACAGATATAAACAAAACAATGAATATCACAGCTATATAACAATAACAAATATAGACAATAAAGTAAAGAGAGTAGGGATAGAGATACACCAGGAATTTAGCGAGGTTCGGGATAAAAGCCCTACGTCCTCGGCCTCAGGCTTTGCAACCCTTGGACTTGATGGTAACCACTATATTGAAGAATTCTTTACAAACAGGCAACTTCAAGATAGCAAATCTCAATTCCCCCGAACTGAGAACCCGAGCACCTAGCTAAGGATTTCAACACCGCTTCAATCCCCTGATTGAACGACCCAAGAACACCTCCCAGGATTTCAAAATAACCGTTTCAATCTCCTGATTGAACGACCCAAGAATACCTCCCAAGATTTCAAAATAACCGCTTCAATCTCCTGATTGAACGACCCAAGAACACCTCCCAGGATTTCAAAATAACCACTTAGAAAACGAATACAATATGAGATCTACGAACCAATCACTTCAGCAGTATAGTAACAATATAGTAGAGTGAGAGATGATTGGTTTTTGAAAATGAAGAACTTTGAAATATAGATCTGAAAATGAAAGCTCTTATTTTTTTCTCTTTGCTTTTTGATTTGAAAGTACGTAGCAGAGAAGTGGAAAGTGGTGTCTGAAGAGTGTGAAGCACCTCTCTATTTATAGCTTTAGGAAACGTAGGATTTTGAAAAAAACATTTAATGTAAATGAAGAATCGATTGTTTGATGAAGTTAAAAAGTAGGGGAATCGATTCTTTGCATTTAGACAACTTAGGAATCGATTCATTTGTCTTTGGAAGAATGAAGGAATCGATTATTAGGACCTCCTGAGTAGGCAAGAATCGATTTTAACTTTGGTTTAAAGAAATAGGAATCGATTCTTTAGTTTTGCTAAAATATAGGAGCAATCGATTATGAAGCTTTAGGAAGCATAAGAATCGATTGTGAGTGAAGTGCACAAGCATAGGAATCGATTCTTTGCTTCACAAAAGATTGCCAAATCGATTTTATAGTCTTTCGAAATAGAAGGAAATCGATTCTTACCTTTTGGCATGAGAATAGGTGTGAATCGATTCTTTGTTTCAAACATAGGTTAAGGAAATCGATTTCAACCTTTAAAATAGGATTAGGAAATTGAATTCATGATTTAGAAAATGATAGAAATCGATTTCTAGCTTTCCACAAAATTATTTTTAGGTTTGGGGCTTTGCCATGCATGCATAAGATATTTTCCAAAGCTTGCCATGCATGCATAACATATTTTCAAAACCCTAATTTTGATGCATGATGCATGTTTTCAAAAGTCATCTCTCAGCTACTAAAATGTCATAAAACTGAAGGGATAGGATCTTACATTTGAGTCCTATCAAAAGCAGATAAACAATTAGGTCTTCAACTTCATTGTTGCTTCTTCTGCAAGCTATTGCACTTTAATCCCTGCTCTTTGATTTAATCACTGTACTTTCATTTTTTTCCCTGTACTTTCATTCAAAATTGAGTCCTGTACTTTATTCAGCTTGAACCTGTACTTTCATACAGCTGCAACCATTAGTAGACAAGATGTAATTTGTTATCATACAAAACAAGGAGTGTTTGCCCTTGGTTCAACATAGTAAAATTTATAAACTATTTGCGTACATACATTCTTAGCATAACATCGCCTGTGAAACAGCCACAATCACGATATTTAATGTGCTATTAATTTATTTTAAGCCTTGTAAGTTACTTTACCATTACAAGCTTACCAATCGAAACACCGACTGTGCAACAGCCACAATCTCGGCGAATCGTGCATTGAACTTAGCATAACATCCTCTGTGCATCAGCCACAATCGTTAGTAACTATTCCATAACGTTTTTCCAGGGCCTAGTGTAGGGGCTCATGACTTCCCCGCCTAGTATGCTATTCGTCAGGTCGTCACCCAACTTTATATAATTTATATATCACACCCGCATTGGGCCAACTTATATGTTTGATACAATCTATATCTATCGTTGTTCTATAACGCGTTTTGATGAATACATATAATACGATACCAAGTTGGACATGTAATCTATTTTATTAGTCAAAACATGTACTCACACGCGATCTACTTTGCGGTTTTTCGAATATTCATACTTTCAAAACCTTTTCTCAAAAATCAAGTTGAACACCTTCAAAACAATGATTTTATCAAGGTAATATCATCACAATTGGTTGGGAAGAAGATTAGAAGAGGTTTGGAATCGAAAGGAGCGACGAAACGAGAAATTTGCACCCCGAGACAACCACACGAACGGTCCGTGCCCTAGGGGCGCACGACCCGTGCGTGATGCACCATTTTAATTAGCCATCCTGTAAAGTTGGCGCACGGTTCGTGCCACAGGGGCGCACCATCCGTGTGCCCTGTTGTGTCTTTCGTTTTCATTCCGTCTCTCTCGTTTCGGTTCTCCGTTCGCGTCCAATTCCAATTCCGATCAAAATCCAATCTCAAAACAGATAATATATATTGCATTCCAGTCCATAATTCCAGTCCAAAATCAATGTAACATATACATATACATATATATATATATATATATATATATATTTGTAAAAACCGTAATACGCGAGTATTTTGAAAAATGGTTTTCGACACGATAAATCTTTCGAAATCCAATTTTTAACCACAAAACCAGAAATGCCAATAGTTCAAAAACAGTAACAAAACCCTAATCGTGAGTAAAACTCACCGGTTTGAAGAGTTCGTTCCAAATCAAGTCTCCACGCGAAATAACCGAACGGTGACCACACGAACAATCCCCGTAATCGTCCAAACCGCTTCAAAACGAAATCAACTCTTTATGGCTTCCGAAAACAGTAACTTCTTCAGCCAATCCTTCCTTGAAGTCGACAATGTGGTGGCTACTAGTGCTTCCAATGAGTTTCAAGGATTCCTAGACACATGCAATGAAGTTTGCATCAAGCTTTGGCCATAGGAGCTCAAAACTCCATTTTTGGCTACTTGAGAGCTAGGAGATTCTGAAATTGTCAGTTGAGAATCAGGAGGAAAGAGTTGTTGAAACTTAGATGGTTTGAAAGAGGGTGAGAAACTTAAAGAAGGGAAAAGACCATTTTGCCCTTATGGGAAATTCTCACCTAAATTCTCCTTTCTCTCACTTTCACTTCTCCAATTTTATTCCTCTAAACCAGCTGAATGTTTAGTCATCATGGATGGTAATAATGTTTTAATGGGCTGAGGGTTTAAAAGTGTTGGAAAAGACCAAAATACCCTTGGCACATAAATTCATCCTAAGCCGTTATTTTTGCCCAAGTTTTCTCTAACTCGTACTCTAATCCTATGAATTACCTCTTATACGATGCTTTCTCGACTATTCCATATCAATGACGTGATTTATCTTTCATTCGAATAATAATTCACTCGTAACTTGTAACACCCCGGTATTTCTTTAACAAAGAAACACCTAAATATACAATTTGGTATAAATCAGAGTATAAAAATTCCTGTTCAGATATACATCTTTACAAGAATCAGCGGAAACTATAAAAAATATAACATGATACAAGTTCGAGTCATAAGACCGAATACTGAGACTACATCAGAAGAATCCAAAACATAGATGGAAGATTACATCTCCAACTTCTCCTCGAGCCTGACGACTAAATGTGCCGCCTGCTGTCCTTATAACCTGTTCTCTTTAAAAACAACAAATATGGATTGGGTGAGACAACTTGTCTCATTGAGTCCTACCGTTCCCCCTCACTAACAATCGGTTCAATTTATTAAACCGTTACAGCAAAAGCTAACATAATAATGTCTTATTTATTAATCGAATTGTCGACTGCACAACGACTGCTAATCCCGACAATTCGTGTTCTTAATTTATTAATCGAAACGCCGACTGTGCAATGACCACTAATCCCGGCGAATCGTGAGCTGAACTTAATTTATTAATCGAAACGCCGACTGTGCAACGACCACGAATCCTGGCGAATCGTGTGTTTAACTTAATTTATTAATCGAAACGCCGACTGTGCAACGACCACAAATCCCGGCAAATCGTGTGTTTAACTTAGCACAAACCGGCTGCACAACGCCTGCTAATCCCGGTAACCCGTGAGTTGACCACGCCAAAACACATTTAGGGCCTAGGGTGAGGGCTCATGACTTCCCTTCCTAGTATGCTACTTGTCGGGTCGTCACCCAACGCGATACATATGACAATACGCATCAAATTCTCGAGAGTTAGATAATTTATATCTTTTCGATCACCAAAGGATCAATCACATAATAATCGGATAAACAATATCCATATCGATCTATAATCCGTTTTGAGGAATTCATAAATTTGACCTCCGACATTATAATCATATTCAATTGACATATATAAACATATATATTCAGTCAGTCCATCAGTCGGTGTACCCACACGTATACTAGGGTTTCGGTTTTTCAATCAAATATGCTTTCGAAGCTCTTTTTCAAAATCATGAGTTAAAATACAGTTTTCAATAAGGCAATATCCTTAAAATTGGTTGGGAAGAAGATTAGAAGTGGTTTGGGATCGAAAGGAGCGACGAAATGAGAAATCGGAGTCCGGTAACAGAACCTCACGCATGGTCCGTGCCCAGCGGCGCACGACCCGTGCGTGGTGCACTAAATTAAAATACCCATCTGCGAAGTGGGCGCACGATTCGTGCCCAGGGGCGCACGACCCGTGCGTCCGGTTCTGTTTCCCGATTCCAATCCGATTCTAATTCCGCTTTTCCGTTTCTCGCCCAAATCGAATTCCGATCGTAATCCAACCTGAAAATAGTTTTACTAGACCATATTTCAGACAATATTCCAGTGAAGGCGTTTAAATCAAAATTTCGTAAATTGTTCAACAATTCAATAAAAGCCGTAAAAACGCGATATTGCTCAAAAACGGTTTTCAGTTCCAAAATCTTTCGAAAACTGATAAATGCCTTATGACTCAAACCGATATATTTTCAAGACACGAAAAATATCCCTATCCGTGAGTAGAACTCACCCGGTTTGACGAGCCCCCAAGAAGTCGCATCCTCGCTCGAACAACCGGACAGTTAACCACTCGAACAATCCCCGTAATCACGAACACGCTCCGAATGCCTCCGTAACTGAACTCAAAAGTCAACACTCCTCTTGCTACTGACCTCATCTCCGGTGGATAGAATTGACATCTCGCGTGACTTGACAACTCGAATCCCAACTCCGACGAATCACATTTCCATCTTCTACTTTCTGTTTTCCAGCAACACGATTCAGTTTTGCAACAGGCATAACTTGGTCAATCCGTGACCAAAACTATCCAAACCGGTGCTCATTGTGAAGGTAATTTCGTCTACTTTCAGATGGTCAAGGAGTCACACGCATGAATCCAGTGGTTTTGGAGATATCACCAAGACAAGGTGACTGGTCCAGGACAGTGTTTGATTTTGAAACCGTTACTTGGGGACATGATATCTCCTTCATTTCTCCATGAAATCATACGGTTCTTGTTCCCAAATTGAAGATCTCTGTGTCTAGTTTCCAGAGGGACAAGAATCACGATCATCGGAGTAGTGTACAGTGAGATAGGATGAAAACAATGAAGGTAGGTAAAACGGGTTTTGCCCAGAATTTTGTTGAACTTGCATCTTTTTCATTTAAGCTTGAAGCTTCATCAATGGAGGATAGAGTTGGAGGGAGATGTTGGTTCAGAATTTAGCATGGTTGTGTAGAGGAAGAAAAATGGAATGAAGTGGAAGGAAGAATACTTGCATGCATTGGGGTGTGGTGGTGATCTCCTTCTTCTCCCTTCACTCTCCCCTCTCTCCTCCCTTCTCTCCTTTCTCTTTCTTTTTTCTAAACTTCTGAAACTGATCAGCAAAGAGAGGAAACAGAAGTGATGGAGGTTTTGACCAGCTGAGGGGAAAGTTTAATGAAGGTGCAATTACCAAAGTGCCCTTATTCGAATTCTTTTTTAAATTCTTCTTCAAACTTAATCCCAATCAATCATGCAATTTTTCCTATCATTAACAATTTGATTAGTTAAATTACTTGGGTCGACCAACAAATACAACACTGACCACTTACTAGATTGATCCGATGATATTTAGTGAAATGACCATTTTACCCTTGCGCTCTAATTGTTCATTTAAATTATGACTAAGCCACAATTAAATGTAGAGTAGGATTTCTTTGGACTTTTCCTCGACTATTAATCCCTGATACACGACCAATTATTCCCACAAATAATTACTCGGTCTTAGGCATCATAGTACGAGTCTTTAAAAATTAGGGATGTTACAATCACCCCTCTTTGGACCGCGTATGAAATGGTGAACAAACCTATTTGGGATGCTGTCATAAATGGTGAACAAACCTAGATCACAACTGCTTTAAGCATCGATGAGTTCTATCGCATATCAAATTGTAAAACCGCCAAGGAAATGTGGGACGCCCTTCAAGTGACCCATGAAGGTACTACCGAGGTCAAAAGGGCTAGAATGAACACATTAACTCATGAGTATGAACTATTTAAGATGAAACCGGGTGAAACCAACCAAGAACTAAACAAACGTTTCATCCACATAGTTAACCATCTTAGAGGCCTTGGAAAATCCTTCGAAAATGCGGATTTGACCAATAAAGTGCTACGATGCCTAAATAGAAATTGGCAACCCAAAGTGACGGCTATCTCGGAATCAAGAGACATATCCTCTATGGACTTAACTACTCTGTTTGGAAAATTGCAGGAACACAAGCTCGAACTGAATCGACTAACTGAAAGATTGGAAGGTGAAAAGAAAAAGAAAGGACTTGCTCTAAAAGCATGTGCCAAAGAAAGTGACACGGAAGAGTACGACAGCAATGATGAAGACATGAGCCTAATGGTGCGAAGATTCAACAACTTCATGAAGCGCAAAGGAAAATCAAAACAATGGGCTAATCCTCAAGAGAAGAATGAGGAAGGAACCTCCTTCAATCCAACATGCTACAAATGTTGTAAGAAGGGGCACATAAAGCCAAACTGCCCTCAAAATAAAAAATATGAGAAACCGGACAGAAAACCCCAAAGGGAATCAAGAGGAAGAAGGGCATACATCACTTGGGAAGAAAATGACATGGAGTCATCCGATGAATCTGAAGAAGAGGAAGCAAAACTATGTCTCATGGCGGAGCATGAGGAAGATGAGGTAAACTCTATTGAAACTGAGTATGATTTAACTTATAATGAACTGCTTAGTATTTGTGAAGAACTAAATAATGAATCAACCAAACTTAGAAAGATTGTTTCCACTTCTAAGAAAACTATTTCCACTCTTCACTCTAAAATCGAAATTTTAAACAAGGAAATAGAGATTCTTAAAGAAAAACAAATTTTTGTAAGTGAGGTCTCCTCTTGCAACTCTTATGAAAATAAAAAGGAGAGTACTCTCAAATGTGAAGAGTGCAACGTTTTGGAAAAGAAAATTGATGATTTGCACAACACTCTTGCAAAATTCACCATGGGAAGAGACAATCTTAATATCATTTTGGGAAATCAAAGGGGAACTTATGATAAAGCCGGTTTGGGCTATCAACCAAAGAATTATGAAAAATCTTTCAAAAAGTTTTTTAGTCCCAACATAACTTCTAGTAGCCCTTTTACAAAATGTTATTATTGTGGTAGAAAAGGTCATACATCTTCTATTTGTAATGCTAGAAAGAATATTGCTATGAATGACAAATGGAAGTGGATTCCAAAGGGCACTATTCCCAAGACTAACCCAAAAGTACCCAAAATGATTTGGGTACCAAAAATTAAAACTTGAGGTTGTGTTGCAGGTGTGCTTGAAAGCCAAGAGCTCAAAGTGGTATCTTGACAGCGGCTGTTCAAAGCACATGACAGGGGACAAAGAAAAGTTCTCTCACTTGACTCCTAAAAGTAATGGTTTTGTGTCTTATGGTGACAACACAAAAGGTAAAATAATTGGTGTCGGCACTATCGGTAAGAAACCAAACCCAGTGATTGAAAATGTTTTATTAGTGGATGGCTTGAAACATAACTTGCTAAGTATTAGTTAACTGTGCGACAAAGGTAATAAAGTTGTGTTTAATTCTTCTATTTGCAAGGTAACAAATACTGTGGACAAGCAAATCCTTTTTACTGGTGAAAGAGTTGGAAACACTTATACTGTTGATCTAAATGATCTACCCTCAAATGATGCATGCTGTCTTATTAGTAAAGAGGATGAAACTTGGCTATGGCATAGGAGAGCAGCCCACATCCACATGGATCTTTTAAATAAAGTTGCTCGTAAGGAATTAGTAATTGGCCTACCAAAGCTACATTTTGAAAAAGATTAATTATGCGATGCGTACCAAAAAGGAAAACAAGTAAAGGTCTCTTTTAAACCAAAAAATGTTATTTCTACAAACCGACCTTTACAACTTTTACACATGGATTTATTTGGCCCATCTAGAACTATGAGTCTTGGTGGCAATTACTATGCACTTGTTATTGTGGATGACTACTCTCGCTATACATGGACCTTGTTCATTTCTCATAAAAATGACGCTTTTGACGCTTTTCGAAAACTTGCTAAGATTATTCAAAACGAAAAAGGTTTAACTATAGCATCTATCCAAAGTGATCACGGTGGTGAGTTTCGAAATGAGGCTTTTGAAAACTTTTGCAATGAAAATGGTATTGACCACACCTTTTCCTCCCCACGAACTCCTCAACAAAATGGAGTAGTGGAAAGGAAAAATAGGTCCCTTGAAGAGCTAGCGTGGACGATGCACAATGAAACTAACCTTCCTAAGTATTTCTGGGCAGACGCGGTAAGCACCGCATGCTATGTAATGAATAGAGTCCTCATAAGGCCTATTCTAAAACAAACGCCCTATGAAATTTAGAAAGGAAGAAAGCCAAATATCTCCCACTTTCACGTATTCGGATGTAAGTGCTTTGTTTTGAATAATGGGAAGGACAATCTTGGTAAGTTTGATGCTAAAGCTGATGAGGGAATTTTTCATGGATATTCCAACTCTAGTAAAGCTTTTAGAATTTATAATAAAAGAACCTTGTCTATAGAAGAATCAGTGCATGTCACTTTTGATGAAACTAACCCCAAAATTGTAGTAGAAAAGAATGTTGATGATCTTGCAGAAATTTTGGGAAACAGTCTTCTAAAAGAACAGGACAAAAACAAGGTAGTTGAAGATCAATCGCCTCATCAAGATCTACCTAAAGAATGGAGAATGCAAAAGGACCATCCTCTTGACAAAGTGATAGGTAATATCACAAAAGGGGTAACTACTCGAAACTCTTTAAAGAATGCATGTAACCATATGACCTTTGTTTCTCAAATTGAACCAAACAACATTGATGAAGCTATTTTTGACGAACATTGGACCCTTGCCATGCAAGAGGAATTAAATCAATTTCAAAGAAACTGTGTTTGGGAACTCGCTCCTAAACCTAAAGACCATCTTGTGATTGGAACCAAATGGGTTTTTCGGAACAAGCTTGATGAAAACGGTATTATTATTAGAAACAAAGCAAGACTTGTTGCCAAAGGTTACAATCAACAAGAGGGTATAGATTTTGATGAAACCTATCTCCCCGTGGCTAGGCTAGAACCCATTCGCATGCTTCTTGCTTTTTCTTGCATCATGGATTTTAAACTTTTTCAAATGGACGTAAAAAGTGCGTTTTTAAATGGTTATATTCAAGAAGAGGTATATGTTGATCAACCCCCGGGTTTCACAAATTTTGATTTTCCCGATCACGTTTTTAAATTGAAAAAGGCATTGTATGGGTTGAAACAAGCACCTTGAGCTTGGTATGATCGCTTAAGTAAATTTTTACTTGAAAAGGGTTTTGAAAGAGGCAAAGTTGATACAACACTTTTCATCAAACATTCAAATCATGACATTTTACTTGTTCAAATTTATGTTGATGACATTATCTTTGGAGCTACTAATGAAACTCTTTGTGAAGAATTTTCTAAAATCATACAAAGTGAATTTGAAATGTCCATGATGGGTGAGCTTCGATACTTTCTTGGATTACAAATCCATCAAACTAAGGAAGGTATCTTTGTAAATCAATCCAAATACTGCAAAGAACTTCTTAAGAAATTTGGTATGCACAATGCCAAAGAAATCTCAACTCCTACGAGTACATCATGCTCTCTTGACAAAGACGAAGAAGGTAAGTCGGTGGAGGTAAGCAAGTATAGAGGTATGATTGGCTCTCTTCTCTATCTCACTGCTAGTCGTCCTGATATTATGTTTAGTGTTTGTATGTGTGCACGTTTTCAAGCTAATCCAAAAGAATCACATCTCTCTGCTGTCAAACACATTATGAGATACCTAATCGGCACACAAAACATGGGTTTATGGTATCCTAAAGGGACGGATTGCACTTTGGTTGGGTACTCTGACTCTGATTTTGCAGGTTGTAAAATGGATAGAAAGAGTACCAGTGGAACGTGTCACTTGCTTGGAAATGCCTTAGCGTCTCTGCACAGTAAGAAACAAGCAAGTGTAGCGCTATCCACCGCCGAAGCGGAATACGTTGCTGCAGGTAGTTGTTGTGCGCAAATAATTTGGATGAAACAACAATTAAATGATTTCGGTATGGATCTCAAAACAGTTCCGATTAAATGCGACAACACCAGTGCCATAAATCTCACAAAAAATCCGGTTTATCACTCACGAACAAAACACATTGAGATTAGGCACCATTTTATCAGAGATCATGTTCAAAAAGGTGATTGCGTAATTGAGTTTGTGGAAACATCTAACCAACTTGCAGATATTTTTACTAAACCTTTGCCAAAAGAAAGTTTCTCTTTTATAAGAACCGAATTGGGAATTCTAAATCAATCATGCATTGAGTGAATATATGCCTTAGACTGCCTATACTTGAATATTTTTGGCTTTTTGATAATGCCAAAAGGGGGAGAGTTACTTGATTTGCATATTTCAGGGGGAGTATTTTCTTAAATGTTTGCATATAGAAAGGGGGAGTATAATCTGCGCTTATCTCTTAATATACATTGTTATGAAATATTCTTATCTAACCCCTTCATTGAGCAAATCCCTCCTAATGATGTTTGTCATCATCAAAAAGGGGGAGAATGTGAATATATGCCTTGACAGGAATAATCAGGTTTTGATGACTGACAAAAGAAGGGAAAAAAAGGTCAAGACTGCAAAAAGCGGAAAAATGCAATCAAGCGACAGTCAAGAATTTTTTTACTGTTGTGTGTGTTTAGGATATTATTGTAAGTGAAAATAAAGCTCTCAAATATAAAATAAATCACACACTCACAAATGTTTTTCACAAAAATAATTTTGCATGAAAATATTTTTTAAACAAACCTCATGCATGCAAGATTAAATAGGACAAGCACAAAACTTGGGAAAATATTTTTTAGAAGCATTAAATCGATTTTACAAAGACTATATTTGATTCACATTGCTTCAAAAAAATTAGAAGAAATCGATTTCCTCCCTAGTATTTTCAAGCAAAAAATCGATTTCAACATATCCTAAATTCAAGCTAATAATCGATTCATTCTCTATTTCATTCTACTTCATAATCGATTTCTTTCCTTTTTCCTATAAGGAAATAATCGATTCCTATGTTTTAGGAAGCCAATAATCGATTACTCACTTCATTTCTTCAAGCCTATAATCGATTACTCTTCTCTCATTTTTTAAAGCCACTAATCGATTACCTCCTTGTTTCATTGAAGCACAAAATCGATTAGTAAGATCTAGGGAAGCACTAATCGATTATGCCATACTTTTAACATAGCTCATAATAGATTAATACCAATTAAGGAAGGCTCCTAATCGATTATCATCTCCAAAGCATCCATCACATAATCGATTATCTCATAGCTCCAAATCTACATCTCTCCTAAGCCTATAAATAGGAGTCTCATTCTCCACTCTTTACACACCATTTTGATACGCATTTCACACTCTTCTCTATCACTCTCATACTACTCTTTCACTTGCTAATATTTTATTTGTTGAGAGCTTTATAATTCACATAGTTTGATATTGTGTAATCTGTGCTTCAACTTGTTTTATCCACACTATTGAGTGTGCTATCAAATCCTTTTTCTTCTTATTTGTTGGGGGTGTTCCCAAGTTTTTTCAAGAGAGGCGAGATCTCTTGGTTCTTGAAGGTTTTCTCTCAGGGAGGTGATATCCCGGTGTTGTAAGTTCTTGATTGTAAAGGTTTCTAGCTGAACCTGTTTTAAAAGCTAGTGATTAGTTGAAATCCCTTGGAGCATTCCTCGGGGACTGGACGCAGGCCTGTGGTTTGGCCGAACCAGTATAAATCTCTTTGTGTCATCTTCTTCCCTTCATCTCCTTTATTTTTACTTGCAAGTTATTTTATTCCTTTATCACAGGTATTTAAATTCAAGCATCTTATTTGATCAAAATCTTTTAAAAACTTTATTTTTAATCGCAATTTTTAATTTCACAATTCACCCCCCTCTTGTGTTTGAAGTCACTTGGTCAACACTCCGGTGGATAGAATTGACGTCTCGCGCGACTTGACAACTCGAATCCCAACTCCGACGAATCACATTTCCAGCTTCTACTTTCTGTTTTCCAGCAACAGGATTCAGTTTTGCAACAGGCATAACTTGGTCAATCCGTGACCACAACTATCCAAACCGGTGCTCATTGTGAAGGTAATTTCGTCTACTTTCAGATGGTCGAGGATTCACACGCATGCATCCAGTGGTTTGTGAGATATCACCAAGACAAGGTGACTGGTCCAGGACAGTGTTTGACTCTGAAACCGTAATTTGGGGACATGATATCTCCTTCATTTATCCATGAAATCATACGGTTCTTGTTCCCAAAACGAAGATCTCTGTGTCTAGTTTCCAGAGGGACAAGAATCACGATGATCGGAGTAGTGTACAGTGAGATAGGATGAAAACAATGAAGGTAGGTAAAACGGGTTTTACCCAGAATTTTGTTGAACTTGCATCTTTTTCAATTAAGCTTGAAGATTCATCAATGGAGGATAGAGTTGGAGGGAGATGTTGGTTCAGAATTTAGCATGGTTGTGTAGAGGAAGAAAAATGGAATGAAGTGGAAGGAAGAATACTTGCATGCATTGGGGTGTGGTGGTGATCTTCTTCTTCTCCCTTCACTCTCCCCTTTCTCCTCCCTTCTCTCCTTTCTCTTTCTTTTTTCTAAACTTCTGAAACTGATCAGCAATGAGAGGAAACAGAAGTGATGGAGGTTTTGACCAGCTGAGGGGAAAGTTTAATGAGGGTGCAATTACCGAAGTGCCCTTATTCTATTTCTCTTTAAAATTCTTCTTCAAACTTAATCCCAATAAATCATGCAACTTTTCTTATCATTAACAATTTGATTAGTTAAATTACTCGGGTCGACCAACAAATACAACACTGACCACTTACTAGATTGATCCGATGATATTTAGTGAAATGACCATTTTACCCTTGCGCTCTAATTGTTCATTTAAATTATGACTAAGCCACAATTAAATGTAGAGTAGGATTTCTTTGTACTTTTCCTCGACAATTAATCCCTGAGACACCACCAATTATTCCCACAAATAATTACTCGGTGTTAGGCATCATAGTACGAGTCTTTAAAAATTAGGGATATTACATAACTTTATCAAAAATTAGGGATGTTACAGCATGCATTAAAGGAAGTGAGGGTGAAAGCTCTGATTGCTTCATGTTTCCTGGTTTTCCAGGATTTCCCGGCATACCTGGATTTGGTACACCGGGTACGACCAATATTATCACATTGAATACTTATTCTTTTTAGTTTGTGAATGAGTGGATGGAGTTTTTAGTAGAAGTTTATACCAAATAAACAACTAAATCTCTTGCGATATTATTATTAATATCATCATCATCAGAATATCTTAACCTATTGAAGTTGCTCTTTTATCCAACCTAATAATCTTAAATCTCACATCTATTGTTAAAAATCTCACATCTATTGTTGTAGTGTCAACTTTAAGAAACGATTTGGATGAAACTCATGATTTGTATTGATTTGTAACACCCCAATATTTCTAACATGTAGATACATTGAGATGCACATCTGTGTCAACAATCGGAGGACACAATCCCTGTTTAGATATTGAACCTACTAAATTTTTCCAATAATAAAACACAATGTCTTAGATCAACTTGTCTGCAAGTCCATGAAATTTAACTTGATCCTCAACTCAAAAGGAATACAAGGTCTATTGTTCAATATCATAACGAGAGAAGCGGAATAGGTTCATACAACTCCTATTCAATAAAAGTTACATAACCATAACAGAAAACAACAAGAGAAAAATAATCGGAAACTCAAGACTACAAGTCTTCGGCATCTCCATAAGCAGGTCACCTACTCGTGCTGCCTTGTCTTCCTCTTGCCCTGTTTCTCTATAAAACCACAATAATGATAGGGTGAGATAACATATCTCAGTGAGTTCTACTGTGCCCCCTCCCAATCACTCGGTTCAATTATAAAATCGTTGTAACATAGTTAAATTTATAAACTATTTGCTCATATATATAGTTAGCCCATTACCGATAGTGCAACAGCCACAATCTCAGCATCTAATGTGTTATTTATTTAATCTTAAGCCTTGTAAGTTACTTTACCATTACAAGCTTACCAATCGAAACACCGACCGTGCACACAACCACAATCTCGGCGAATCGTATAGTTACCTTAGCATAACATCGACCGTGCACACAACCACAATCTCGATGAACCCCCGTTAGTATCTATTCGATAACGTTTCCAGGGCCTAGGGTGAGGGCTCATGACCTTCCCTTCCTAATATGCTAGTCGTTGGTTCGTCACCCAACTTGATATAATCTATATATCACACCCGCAATGGGCCGACTTCTATATTCGATATAATCTATATCCATCGTTTTTCTATAACCCGTTTTGATGATTACAATACTAGACATCCGGCGTTATAATACAATATCAAGTTGGACATGTAATCCGTTTTATTATTCAAAAACATGTACTCACATGCGGTCTACTTTTCGGTTTTTCAAATGATTATAGTTTTCCAAAACCTTTTCTCAAAATCATGTTGGTCACCTTCAAAAAAATGATTTTATCAAGCTAATATCACCACAATTGGTTGGGAGAAAGATTATAAGAGGTTTGGAATCGAAAGGAGCGACGAAACGAGAAATTTGCACCCCGAGACAGAACCACACGCACGGTCCGTGCCCTAGGGGAGCACGACCCGTGCGTGATGCACCAAATTTAATTCACCATCTGCGAGGCAGGCGCACGGTTCGTGCCACAGGGGCGCACGATCCGTGTGCCCTATTCTGTCTCTCAATTTCATTCTGTTTCTCTCGTTCCGCTTCTCCGTTCGCGTTCAATCCAAATTTCGATCGAAACCCAACATCATAAAAGATAATATATATTGCATTCCAGTCCATAATTCCAGTCCAAATTCAATATAACTTATATATATTTTTGTAAAAACCGAAATACGCCATATTTTAGAAAAACGGTTTTTGACTCAAATATTGTTTCTAAATCAGAATATCGAGTATATCAAAATCATCAGAATCAAAATGTCAAAAACCCTATACGTGAGTAAAACTCACCGGTTTGAAGAGTTTGTAAGAACCACGCCGGAGCACGAAACGATCGGACGGTAACCTCTCGAACAATCCCCGTATTCGTCCCCACTACTTCAAACCCGATTCCCACAGCTCCTATTTCAAGTCTCCTCTTCTAAGTGCTACTGTCCTTCTTCCTAACTGACTTAGTGCAACAATGAGGGCTCAAACTTTTCCAAGGACTGCTCCCCCATGACAACCCACAACATGCAAGCAAGAAAATTGAGATTTTGTCAACATTGAGCTTCAAGCTCCATCCATGGAAAAACGAGTTAGGAGAAGAATGGGAAGTTGAGATTAGGTTCATTGGAAAGAGGTTGAAAAATAGAAGGGAAAGCAGAAGAGAATACCTACATGCAATGAAGGTTTTGGCTGATCCTCCCTCTTCCTCCTTCTTCTCTCCCTCTTGGCCTTCTCCCTGTCTCTCGACCCCACCTCTCTTTCTTTTCTTTCTTTTTAAAATTTTGAGTGTCACTAATGTTTTAGAGTGGAAATCAGATGTACATGAAGGGATGAGTTGTTTTAAAAGGGGAGGAAATGACCAAAGTGTCCTTAGCTTTAAACTCGCACTTAAACTCCTTGTTTAAGCCATTAATCCATAGTTTAGATACGAATATCTTTTAATCCTATGGTTATCCCTTAATGTTGCTTTCTCGACTATCGCATATCCGAGTCACGACTTATTATTTCACTCAAATAATTAAATCGTTCATAATTTCCATAAATCGAATCTGTAAAAGTTTAGGGATGTTACAATCACCCCAAGTTTTAAAATTTTGTCCTCAAAATTGAAAAGACATACCTTAATGGAATAGATATGGATATCGAGCCAGAATGTCATCTTGCAGCACCCATGTAGCTTCTTCGGTTGAGAAGCCATCCCAGACCACTTTGACAATGGGAATAGTCCTTGTCCGCAGTGTTCCTTAGCAACGTTCCAGGATATAGCTAGGATAAGGTTGGAATGATAGATCCGGTCGGAGATCAATCGTGCTAATACTCATCGGCTGATTCGGATCGGGAACATATTTCCTCAATTGAGAGACGTGGTAGACATTATGAAGGTTTGATAAGGCCGGAGGCAAAGCTAGACGATAGGCAACTGGCCCAATGCGCTCGATGATTTGGAATGGTCCAACATATCGAGGACTAAGCTTCTTTGCTCGCAAACCTCTACCGGTACCTATGGTTGGAGAAACTCTTAAGAATACATGACACTAACTTAGAATTATAATGATCTTCGTCGATTGTCAGCATAGGTCTTTTGCCGACTCTGAACAATTTTCATTCTTTCTTGAATCAGTCGTATGTTCTCAGTAGTTTCACGAACCACATCGGGTCCCAAAAATTCATTTTCACCTACTTTTGACCAACACAATGGGGTCCTACACTTTCTCCCATATAGTACTTCAAAGGGTGCCATTCCAATACTGGAGTGGCAACTGTTGTTGTAGGCGAACTCTACTAATGGAAGATGATCCTCCCATTTCCTTCTGCTAACTAGCACACATGTCCGAAGCATGTCCTCAAGAGTCTGAATAGTTCTCCCTGTTTGACCATCAGTCTGAGGATGATAAGCAGTGCTAAAAAGCACCCTTGTCCCTAAAGCTTCATTCAATGCTTTCCAAAATCTGGAGGTGAACTTAGGATCTCGGTCCGACACAATACTGGTAGGGTCTCCGTGTAATCTTATCATACTTTTTACATAATCCTCTGCTAGCTTGGAGACTTTGTAATTTGAGTGAACGGGAATAAAGTGAGCGGATTTAGTTTATCGATCCACCACTACCCAAATGGAATCATTACCGGCTTGCGATCTCGGTAAGCCCATAACAAAGTCCATCGAGATATCTTCCCATTTCAAGACTGGCACATCAAGAGGTTGCAGTTGACCAGCAGGTCTTTGGTGCTCTGCTTTAACCTTTTGACATGTTAAGCATCGAGATACAAATTCAGCAACATCAGCTTTCACTCCAGGCCACCAGTACATCTGCTTTAAATCCCGGTACATCTTGGTAGATCCAGGATGTACGAAATATTGACTCTGATGAGCTTCTTCTAATACCTGCCTCTTGATATGTTCATTGTTGGGTGCACAAATTCTACCATCGAAACAGATAACGCCATCACTGTTTTCGGTAAAATTTGGTAATCCTTTCTGAGATTGCAGCTCCACGTCGACCTCTTGAGCTGCACGAATCTGATCCCTTAATACACTGGTAATCCGAATATGCTGTAACACTAGTCGATTCCTTTTCTTTGTCACCTTGAGATTCATGTCTCTAAAAGACTCTAGCAATGCCATCTCATAAACCATTAACGATGCGGTGTGGAGAGACTTCCTGCTTAATGAATCTGCCACAACATTAGCTTTCCCGGGATGATACTTCAATTCGAAGTCATAATCCTTCAGAAATTCAATCCACCTTATCTGTCGATTGTTCAGTTCCTTCTGATCGAACAGATATTTCAAGCTTTTGTGATCACTAAAAACTTCGGAACGAGAACCATAGAGGTAATGCCTCCAAATCTTTAGTGCAAACACAATAGCTACCAACTCTAAGTCATGAGGCTAGTAATTCCGTTCATGAGTCTTCAATTGCCTGGATGCATACGCCACAACATGTGTTGCATAGTTTTGATGTACATAGACAACCCCAGGGAACCTACTATAACTTAGTACGACACCGACTGCACGAACGCTAACTCCCGGTGAACCGCACAACAAACAATATAACATAACACCGACTGCGCAAATGTTAACTCCCGATGAACCCCCTTACCAATAGCATTTTTCCTAATGGCACGGAGCCTAGGGTAAGGGATCATGACTGCCCTGCCTAGTATGTTAGTCTCATGGGTCGTCACCCAAACTCTATATAATATACACATATATCCACTATCATATGAACCCATAGTTCATTTGCATTAAACCTTCGTTTGCATTATACCGTACCACGTAGGACTCATAGTCCGCTTTATTAGTAATATAACATATCCACACACGTGTACTATTATTCGATTTTTCGAAACAAATTCAACTTCAAAAACAGTTCATTTTACCATTTAAATTGTATATTCAGTTAGGCCTCTAAATAAGTTTTCAAACGCATCTTAGAACACCTCAATCGGGTTCCCGGATCAAAAGTTATTGCGAAAACAAAATCAGTGTACAGTTACTGAAAAACTGCAAAGCGTTGCGACACGAACAGATTCCGTCGCGATGCGAACAGTGACAGAAACAAAAATGTAACTATTTCTGGAAGGGGTCGTGACGCGATGGATGCGCCTCGCGTCGCGATGGGTGCTGACAAATTGCAGATTTTGCGGTTTCTCGTGAAATCCGCTATTCCGCTCAATTCGGATTCTTGTTCCGATTGAAAACATTCCAAACAACCGGAAAAACAGATTCAATCAGTATCACACAATCAATCAAATCAATCAAAAACTCAATTTAAACGAATTTTATCAAAATACGACATATTTCCAAATAACGGTTTTTGAGTCAAAATCTTTCGAAACCAATCAGCACAAAATTCATTTTCCAAACGAAACAATCCTAAGCGTGAGTAAAACTCACCCTTGACGCGAGAGTCAATACCGAGTCGGAATTACCGAGACTTCAAAATCCCAAAACGGAACCCTATAATCACCATTCCGCTTCCAACTTCGATTCGTGCTTCCAATCGCGTTCAACCTTCCTTGGCTTCGTTCCTAATCATGATTCAATCATCAATTTCATTACACAGTCCAAGATTTCAACAAATCCCCTCTCCAAAACCCTTAAAATTCGTAGGTCCATAAAAAGGGGAAAAATGGAGGAGAGCTTACCTAGTTCTTGGGTTTTGAAGATGGAGGGGAGATGATGATGATGATGATGATGATGATGATGAAGTTTGGGGTTTGGGGGGGTGAGTGTTGCTTGTAACACCCTAAATATTTAATTAATTTATTTAATTAAGTATTTAGGAATTTATTTAATTTATTGGGTATAATTTAATTATTTAAAATTATATTTAAATGGTGTAGGTGGTATTAGGAGAGGAGGGCGCCAATTAGCTAGACTTGGGCTTAAGTGAAAAGCCCAAGCCCATGATCCAAGGTCATATGCGAAGGGGGCAAGCCAAATAGAGGTTAGGGTTTGTGTTGGCTTTTGCGAAATTGAGAGGAGAGAAAGGAGAAGAGAAGGGCGCCGTAGAGAGAAAGGAAGAGAAGAGAAGTCCGCGAGCAAGGAGGAGGAAGGGGCGTGATCTTGTTGCCGTGTTTCCGTTCGTGACCGTCTCTAGGGCTCCTATTCTTCAAATTCGAGGTAAGGGGAGTTCTATCAATTTATATAATAGATTGTATGATAGGTTGTAGGTAGTGATAGCCTTGATTTAACCACGATCATGATTATGTTTGTGAATTTATGTTCTTGTTGATGATGTATGCGTAATGTTCATGGTTTGTGGCTGAAATTGTGATGAACTCTGTGTTGCTGGAAGTGTGATGAATTCGGTTTGATGGATGTTGCTGGATTTTGTGTTGAAATTGTGTTGCTGAAAATGTGCAGGCGCTGGGCGCCCATGGGCGCTGTGCGCCGTGTTGCTGTATGTGCGTGTGTGTTGCAGGCGCTAGGCGCCAGGCGCCCAGGGCGCCGTGTGTGCGTGCGGGTGTGAATTGTGTTCCGTGATTGAGCGCGCTGGTTGCTGGGCGCCAGGCGCTGGGCGCTGAGCGCCCGTGCGTGTGTGGGTGTGTTGCGCTGGGCGCTGGGCGCCAGGCGCTGGGCGCTGAGCGCCCGTGCATGTGTGGGAGTGTTGCGCTGGGCGCTGGGCGCTGAGCGCCTGTGTGGGTGTGTGTGTTGCGTTTTGCTGGTCGCTGGGCGCTTTTTCAGGATGTTCCCAAAATTTTTATGAAAACTGTTTTCGCTATATCTTTTGACTCGGACATCCGTTTTGAACGTTTCAAAAAGTGTTGGGAAGCTTTTTCAGTTGTCTATCTGTGTGTCCCATTTTTTTTAAAAAATAAAAACTTATAATTTCTGAAGGTTGCTGGGCGCCCAAGTGGCTGTTCCCGGTGGTCGTTGCTGTGACCTTGAAGAGTCGTTTTGGTGTCTTTAAAAACCCCCTTTTGTGTATAACCAGTGGTTTTAACGTTTTAGTGTCAAAAGTGATGATTTCGACGATGATGCCCTTAGTGGCTAGTTAAATGACCGTTTTGCCCTTAGTGGCCAATGTTGTTGATACTGGTGTGTAAATGACGATGATGCCCTTAGTGGCTAGTTAAATGACCGTTTTGCGCTTAGTGGCCAATGTTGTTGATATTGATGTGTAAATGACGATGATGCCCTTGGTGGCTAGTAAATGACGTTTTTGCCCTCAGTGGCTATTGTTTGAGTTGATGATGTTTATGAATAAGTGACGATGAAAACCGAGTGACGTTTTGAGGCCCAAAAGGCTAAGTGATGTTAAGGCCTAAAAGGCTAAGTGATGTTGTTGTGTGTAAATTGTGAATTGACAGGTGCTGTGCCTCTTATTTGGCAAATTGGTAAGTGACGGGTCACATAGTTGACTGTGATTTGCGTGTTTGTGCGTGGTGCATGTCATAGTGTCTCATGCCTCCCATATGCATAAACCCAGTGACGTTTTGAGGCCCAAAAGGCTAAGTGACGATGAGGCCATAAAGGCTAAGCGACGTTTGTGAAAAGGTACCTCATGCATATGCCCGCGAGTGGGTTGCATTTCATATGCCTACATGACATAGTGATGAGTTATTGTAGTGATGTAATTGATGATTATGATGTAATTATTTTAGAGCTGTGACTTGACTTATCGCTTATCATGTGATTTATTATATGGATTGAATTGGACTCACCCTTCTGTTTGAATGTTACCCCTATGTGGTAACGTGCAGGTGATCACGAGTAAAGGACTAGGTACCTTCACTACTTCGAGTCGAGTCGTCACGCTCTGATACGTAGCACTCAGGGGGGGACGAACTTGATGTTTATGGTTGATTTCAGCTATTATGTTTTGTTGATGATTCAGTTTTATTTTGTTATTCCGCTGCGTAGTTGGTTTTTATTGACGTTAAGTTTATTTGCGATGATAACTGTGTTTTTGAGGCTCTCCTCTTAGTAATGTGCTACGTGATGCAGGATTATTGTGTTTGAACTGTTTTATTGAGAAGCATTATTTTATTGAAGTATGTGTAACATTCCTCGTGCGAAACAAATTTTTGAAAACTCTGATATTTTTCCAATTAAATTAACGGGTAGAAAAGGGGTGTTACATTGCTTCTTCTCCTCCTCTTTCTCTTCTCCTTTCTTTCTCTTCTCCTTTCTTTCCTTCCTTCTCTTCTCTTCTTTCTCTCCTTCGATCTCTTCTTCTTTCTTCTTTTCTTTCTTTTCTTTTCTTTCTATCTATTAAGTGGTAATATGGTCAAATGACCATATTGCCCTTAATCTTTTATTTCTTTCCCAAATCACCCTTATTCCGTTTTACCGGATTAGCGTTCCTGAGACAACCAAATAATTAACTTTAGCACTCGATAAGTACACAAGTCAAGTACAAAATAATTCATTTGGGTTTTCTTCCAATTAATTCGATTAATTATTTTGAGGATGTTACAAGTGCTAGACCCTTATGTGCAAATTTGAACAACTATTATGAGTTGGGCACTTCAAAATTTATGTGGACAGAGGAGGTCGACAAGAGCTAGACAGACAGAATAACAATTGAGATCGATGAAGAGGTATATTCCCAACTCCGAACAACCAATGTTGAGGATCAGATACCCTTCAAGAGATAACCGAGCACCTGGAGAAAAATTAACTCCACTTGATTGCAGGCGGCTCCTATGACTAATCTAGGATGGTGAATCTGGATGGTCACGTGTGTCTGGTTTTGCGAGTGCGTATGGTTCTCCTCATCCAATAGGGTTTTTGTCACATCCAAGACGTGGACTCGAGAGCTTGGGGTGAATTCCGAACCCGGTTACCACATAGACCATCCCTTGTTGATAGATAAAGTAATTAATATTAGGCTAAAATACACTTTTCGTCCTTTAAGTTATTCTAAGGTTCGACTATTTCCCAATCTGGTCTTTTAAGCTTCAAATTTGTTACACATATATCCTTTATTGAATATTCCATCTATTTGAGTTACTGATGATGACATGTCTATTAAGTTGTTGACTAGTAGTAGCCTACATGGCTTTTACATCGATTTTGGTTTCGTCCTTTAAATTTATTTTGAATTGAAGGTTAGTCCTTTAGAACTAAAATCTTACTTATAAATATTATAAAATTACCTACTGATAGTGATGATTTCTATATTCTCGCCCTAAGTACCTGTTGAGGGAAAATTATATATAAATAGAGATAATTATTTTTGAAATAATTTAATAACTTTATTAGTTAATAATAAATTTTAATTATTACTTTATCGAGAGAATATTGATTTCAGTATCATTATACGGTGTATAATATTTGAAGGGAAACTTTGTAAAGATAAACTTTTAAAATTTGAACCGTATTATAGATTTTTTATATTTTAGGTAAAAACTTTAAATATATTGACCAGTTTATTTCCTACAACATCCCAATAATCATTTTTTTACAAGATCCAATTATCAAATGCGAAATTTATTATACATTAGTTAAATATTTGGTGTGTGTTTTTCTTGATATGTATTAAATGATCAATCACAACTTTACCCCTTTTTAAGTTGTGTAATTAAAGCTGATGTTATTAATTATTATAAACTATTATTTAATGAAAATCACAATTTTAGAAGGATGTCAAACTTTTAACCATATTAAATTAGAATAGTTGATTTCAGTATCGTTCTTTGCTATGTGCGATTTAGGGGGACGCAAGGAGTATAATATTTGAAGGGAAACTTTGTAAAGAAGATAAACTTTTAAACTTTTGATCGTCTTAATGGTTTTATATATTTTAGGTAAAAACATTAAATTTGTTGACCAATTTATTTCCTATACCGTCTCAATAATCATTTTTTTTTTTGCAAGATCCGATTTTCAAATGTGAAATTTATTATACATTAGTTAATTATTTGGTGTGTGTTTGTCTTGATATGTTTTTGGTTCACACAATTGTTGACTCCCTATGGAGTGTCGCAATACTTTAAACGAAAGACTGATATGTTTTTGGTTCACACTTGCCAACCACAAGTTTGTCTGTTGTGCGAATCGAACAACGGAGCACCATGTAGACCCCTTGTGTCCTAGGGTAGCATATGTCACTGGGTTAACAGTATTTGTTTATTTTTCTTGATATTCCTATTGGGTGGTTAAATCTTCAAATTTCTTAATGATAGATTTAAACTATAATTGCATTAATTTGGTTAAAAATATTATCAATATTAGAAATTTCGCAAATGAATCTAAGGATTTTGTTAACTCTAAAAAGTTATATGAACGTCTACGCTCTCAAAAACAAGTGTTTGAAATAATGAGACAGATATATCTATGTCAGTTTATAGTCAAAATATTATCTTAAAGCTTAAAAATATTGAAAACAAAATTAATTGAATTTTAAGGATTTCATAAGTACTTAAACAACATTATATTTTTAAGTAGAGCCTAAGTACTATAATTCCCTTTAAAACTATTATAGTACTTACACACCAATATAATTTAACTTCAAGCTTAGGTGCAAGTGGTTAATGCACTCCATCTAAAGGTGTGTACTCGACTAGTACCCGGGTTCGATCCCCAATGATGGAACAAATTGGAGTCTGGCTTTACTTAAGAAAGCGATAGGGTACCAGAAAATCCGGGTGTTCGCTGAGTTAGTGGATAGTTGCAGAATCTTCGAAGAAGACAGTAATGCTCATTCAAGGGTTATGAAAGAAAAGCAGAAGAGTTTACCGAGTCGCGGGAAGCCGTATGAGATTCCAACGGGTGGAGGTAATCAGAGGGCTGCGGAGGGCATGCAACCAAGTGGGGGAGATGCTGCTGCTAGTGTGGTATGTTACAAGTGAGGGAAGGCTGGTCATAAGCGCCCAGACTGTCCGGGTGATGTGAAAAGGTGCTACAAATGCGGGAAAGAGGGCCATATGGAAACTAACTGTGATCGTAAGGATACACTCTGTTTCAACTGCGGTGAGGGAGGACACATCAGTGCCCAGTGTCCGAAACCAAAGAAAGAAAGGTCTACTGGAAAGGTGTTTGTTCTGGCAGGTGCTGAGCCTACGGAGGAATGATGGTAGTATTAGAGGTACGTGTCTCGTTAAAGGTGCTCCGCTAGAATCTATTGTTAATACCGATGCTACTTGTTGTTTTGTTATTGTCGCATGCTGCGAACGTTTAAGTCCTGTATTATCTATTATAACTGTAATGTGTTGCCTGGTGTGTTTTCTGTGTCGCTTGTCGATTTTCGACGAAGACTTTGTTGTGAATTTTATTGGTTTGCCGTTGGGTGGATTAGAGGTAAACTTTGGGTATGAACTGGTTAGAGCATTACTATATTCATATTGGTTAGATTTTCGAGGACGAAAATATACTAAGTGGGGGAGAGTTGTAACACCCCAAAAATAATTCAAAAGTTTATTTAGTTAATTTAATTAAGTGGTATTTGGTGGGTTGTATTAAAATAATAATAGGGTGTTGGATTTAAATGAGGAGTGGTGGGTAGTAAAGAAGTGAGTGACAATTTAATTAACAAGAGAGGGTGTAACACCCTGGTATTTTTATTTGTTAAAAACACCCAAGTGCACATTAAACATACATCAGAGATATTATTTCCTGTTCAGACACTGAATACCATTATAAATTTTTCGCTGAATTAAACAAAACAGTCTTATATACAAAGAAGACCATAACCTGTCAGCAACTATGGTAGTCAGAGTCATACAAGAAAGCGGAATGAAAGATAACATAATGCTAATGCCATAGCATTGTGATACACAGACAACAGAAGGGAAATAAACTTAAACGTAGAACTAAGTCATCATCCATCACTCGGGGCCACCTACTCGTGCCTCTGAGGTTTCTTCTGTCCCTGTTTATCTGTAAAACAACAACATTTAAACAGTGAGATACAATCTCAGTGAGTTCTACCGAGACCCCTACTAACACTCTCGGTTCATTTATTAGTTCTTTTATAACATAACACGACACCGACTGCAAAACGCTGCTACTCCCGGTATGTCGTAAAATAAATAAAGTGCGGCACCGACTGCAAAACCATGCTAATCCCGGTGTATCGCGCAACACAACAAGTACGGCACCGACTGCAAAACCATGCTAATCCCGGTGTATCGCACAATAATCTTTAACACAACACCGACTGCAAAACCATGCTAATCCCGGTGAACTCCCCTACCAATAGTACATTCTCCCATTGGCATGGAGCCTAGGGAAGGGGATCATGACTGCCCCGCCTAGTGTGTTACACATGGGTCGTCACCCAACTCGATATACTATATACGTATATCTACAATACTATGAACCCACGGTCCATCAAATCCAACAATTAATGAAACACTTTAATCCATTATTTGTAAAATCACATTCACACTCGCACTCTAGTTGACCACTCTTCGACACAATTTTTCAATTTCGAAAGTATTTTATAAAACCCTTTTGAAACGTACGCAAAATCATGGCATAATAAGCCTAATATCATTATAGAAGGGTTAGGAAAGGATTAGGAGAGGATTGGAATCGAAACGGAATCGTTTAGGGCACTTTGAAAATTTTGGGCAGGACTAGGCGCACGGGTCGTGCCCCAGGACGCACGGGTCGTGCGCCCTGTTAGACAATTTTTCATCACTGAACCCGAACCAGGCGCACGGGTCGTGTGCCTGAGACGCACGGGTCGTGCGCGTTTGACAGCATTGCCAAAATGCCCTGTTTTGTGAAATTTTGCTTTCCGATCGATCCGAAACTCGCCCCGATCGATTCCTAACTCAAAAACAGACAATGCCAGACAATATACCAGTCCAATCAACATCAAACAATCAAGCAATTCAATCAAAAACTCAACGATTACGAATTTCATTAAAACGCGATATGTTTCAAAATAACGTTTTCGACTCAAACTCTTTCGAAAACAAGTTACACAATCTATTTCAAAACGGAATCAGCCTATACGTGAGTAAAACTCACCCTTGAAGCGAGAGTCGTTGCCGAGTCGAAATCACCGATATGTCAAAATCACCGAATCGAACCCAATCAACACCGAACCGCTCCTAACTTCGTTTCGAGCTCCCAATCGCGTTCAATCCGCTCCTAGCTTTGTTCCTAAACATAACCCAACCATCAATTTCATCATTGAATCCAATTATTCAACAATTTCCTCCCTCAAAATCCCTAAAATTCGTAGGTTACAAAAGGGGGAGAAAATCGGATGGAATCTTACCTAGGTCTTGGGTTATGATGAGGAGAGTGAGATGATGAAGATGATGAATTTTGGGGCTGTGGGCTTAACTCCTCTTCTTCCTTTCTCTTCTTCTTTTCCTCTTCTTCTTTCTCTTCTTCTTTTCCTCTTCTTTTCTTCTCTGCGTGGAATCCTTCTTTCTTTCCTCTCTTTATTCTTTCTTTTAATTAACACACACACACACATATTTATTTTATTAATAAATAAGTGGTGGCGTGGTCCAATTACCATATTGACCCAAATTCCTTATTTCGATTCCAAAACTTCCTTGGTCCGTATTATTCGGTCAACGACCCTGTGACAGCCAATAATTAATTTTAGCACTCAATAATTTTACCAATTAAGTACCAAATTAATTCAGTTGGGTTTACATCCAAATAATTCGATTAATTATTCTGAGGATGTTACATTCTCCCCAACTTGAAAGAATTTTGTCCTCAAAATTAGACACAACATACCTCAAGAGAACAAATACGGATACCGAGTCCGCATATCGTCCTCCAACTCCCAAGTAGCTTCCTCGACGGAAAAACCATCCCAGACCACTTTGACAATGGGAATTGACTTTGTCCGTAGCGTCCTCTCGCCACGTTCCATGATGTAATTCGGATTAGGTTGGAAGGACAAGTCCGGTCGAAGGTCAATCGTTTCAAAATCTAACGGTTGGCTTGGATCGGGAATGTACTTCCGCAACTGAGACACATGGAATACATCATGCAGATTTGACAATGGTGGAGGCAAAGCAATACGGTATGCAAGAGGCCCTATTCGCTCGATAATCTGGAAAGGTCCAATATACCGAGGACTGAGTTTCTTCACCCGTAATGCCCTACCTGTGCCAATTGTTGGTGATAATCTCAAAAACACATGATCGCCCGACTCAAATTCCAACGGCCTTCTTCTTTTATCAGCATAGCTCTTTTGCCTACTTTGAGCGGCTTTCATTCTTTCCCTGATCTGGCGGATCTTTTCAGTAGTGTCTTGAATCACCTCGGGTCCTAACAATCGGTTCTCTCCTACTTCCCACCAACACAATGGAGTCCTGCATTTCCTACCATACAAGGCTTCAAAAGGCGCCATCCCGATACTGGAATGATAACTGTTGTTGTAAGAGAATTCTACCAATGGAAGATGATCCTCCCATTTCTTCCCGTTATCAAGTACCGAAGCCCGAAGCATATCCTCTAATGTCTGGATAGTCCTCTCGGTCTGCCCATCAGTCTGCGGGTGATATGCGGTACTAAGAAGTACTTTAGTTCCCAATGCTTCATTCAGAGCTTTCCAAAATCGAGAAGTGAATTTCGGATCTCGATCCGACACTATACTGGTAGGAACCCCATGTAACCTTACTATGTTCTTCAAATACACTTCAGCTAACTTGGATACTTTACTGCTCGAACGGACTGGAATAAAATGAGCTGATTTGGTTAACCGATCCACAACTACCCAAATGGAGTCGTTACCGGCTTGAGACTTTGGCAACGCCATTACAAAATCCATAGAAATGTCTTCCCATTTCCACACTGGCACGTCTAGTGACCGTAGCAAACCAGCAGGCTTCTGATGTTCTATCTTAACTTTTTGACAAGTTAAGCACTGTGATACGAATTCAGCAATTTCTAACTTCATTCCCGGCCACCAATACATCTGTTTTAAATCTCTATACATCTTGGTGGATCCAGGATGTACAGAAAATAAACTCCGGTGTGCTTCCTCTAGCACTTGCTTTTTAATACTCTCATCGTCAGGCACACAGATCCTACCGTTGAAACAAATAACTCCATCACTATCTTCGGTAAAGTCTGGCAACACTTTCTGTGATTGTAGCTTCACATCGATTTCTTGTGCTAAGCGAATAGAATCCCTTATGGAACTAGAGATCCTCATGTGGCTCAACACCAACCGGTTCCTTTTTGGCTTTGAATCCAAATTTAAGTCCCGAAAAGACTCCAACAATTCCATTTCATGCATCATTAACCCTGCTATGTGAATGGATTTCCTACTTAGTGCATCAGCCACAACATTAGCTTTTCCCGGATGATACTTCAATTCGAAGTCATAATCCTTCAGAAATTCCACCCACCTTCTTTGTCTGTTATTCAGCTCCTTCTGATCGAACAAATATTTCAAGCTTTTATGATCACTAAAGACTTCGAAACGAGACCCGTACAGGTAATGTCTCCAAATCTTTAGTGCGTACACAATAGCTGCCAGCTCTAGATCATGAGTCGGATAATTCTCTTCATGAGTCTTCAACTGTCTGGAGGCATAAGCTACAACTTGTTGGTTCTGCATGAGAACACACCCCAAACCCTTCCCAGAAGCATCGCTGTAAATTTGAAAATCCAAAGACGGGTCTGGAAGAATTAGGATTGGAGCAGAAGTCAACCTAACCTTCAACTCTTGGAAACATTCCTCACAATCGGCATTCCATATAAACGGTTGGGCCTTGCGAGTCAACAGAGTAAGTGGAAGAACCAATTGTGAAAAACCTTGGATAAACCTCCTGTAGTAACCGGCTAGACCCAAGAAACTTCTTATTTCGGTGACAGATGTTGGTCGTTCCCAGTTCAATACCGCTTCTACTTTACTGGGATCCACCGCAACTCCCGATTGGGAAATCACGTGTCCCAAAAATTTCACTTCCGGCATCCAGAAGTCACACTTCGACGGCTTGGCATACAATTTCTTTTCTCGGAGTACGTTCAGAACAATGCGGAGATGTTGAACATGGTCCTCAATGGTTTTAGAGTACACCAAGATATCATCAATGAAAACTACTACAAACTGATCAAGGTACGTGTGAATCACTCGGTTCATGTAATCCATGAATACCGCTGGAGCATTAGTCAAACCGAAGGGCATCACTACGAACTCGTAATGTCCATACCTCGTACGGAAAGCTGTCTTCGGAATATCTAAGGCTCGTACCTTTATTTGATGATAGCCCGACCTTAGATCAATTTTTGAAAATACCACGGCACCCCGAAGTTGGTCGAGCAAATCGTCTATCCTTGGCAATGGATACTTATTCTTAATCGTCACTTTGTTGAGTTGTCGATAATCTATGCACAATCTCATGCTACCATCCTTCTTTTTGACTAGCAACACCGGAGCACCCCATGGAGAAGCACTCGGTCGGATAAACCTTTTCGATATTAATTCCTCAAGTTGAGACTTCAGTTCCTTCAACTCTAAAGGAGACATTCTATAAGGAGCAATAGAGATTGATCCTGTACCAGGAATCAATTCTATTGAGAATTCTACCTCTCGGTCAGGAGGTAAGGATGAAACTTCTTCTGGAAAGACATCTAGAAATTCATTTACCACTTGCACAGATGACAAATCTAAACCCGTTTCAGTAGATGCAGACAACATAATAAGAATAGCTTCCGCACCTTGGAATAATGACTGGCTTGCTTCGGTGTAAGAGATCGTCGCTTCAGAATCTGTAACACCCCGATAAATTCTAACATATAGAATCACCGAAATGCACTAAATGGCATACATCAGAGTAACTTCCTGTTATTGAAATATTGAACACATCTAAAACTTTAGATAATACATAATAACTGGTTCTCTGAACCTCATAAACTTTCTGAAAATGCTTAAGTTCCAAAACTTAAGACTTGTACATATTCCTGGTGTTCAATACTCAAAACATAAAGTAGCGGAAACGATTTTACAACTTAACAATGAAAGTTATACAATCGGAACATAGAAACAATAAACGGAACAAAGGCCTAAACATGAAACTAAATCTTCAATGACTCAGAGAGTCACACCAGCTAGCCGTGCTTTACCGCCTTTGCTTTCCCCTGTTTCTCTGTAAAAACCACAAATATGAAGGGTGAGATAAACATTATCTCAGTGAGTCCTATCGAGACCCCTTACTACTCTAGCGGTTCATTATGCCTTGTTTTGAACTCGTGGCCCTAGAAGCAACCACGTGGAAATATATTAAGTTCCTGTATCCTCTATGCTCATGGCCCTCGTAAGCGACACATGCAGCATACAATCTTTTGTTCCATGTTTTTAGCATAACACCTCAGTCTACCTATTTTATAGGCATCTTTTGACCTTTTGGTGAACCCATCCCGCTATTTCTAGCAGGGGAAACATTCTTGAGTCTAGGTTTTGGGGCTCATGACTTCCCCTCCCCTAGTATGCTAACCTCTTAGGGTCGTCACCCTTTTTCCTCTTGTATTTATTATACATTTTCAGTCTGTGTACCCGCAATGGGCTGTTAGTCATTCCAGTCAAGTACCATGTACCATATCAGTCAATTTCAGTGTATAATATCAGTCAAGTACCGTGTACCATATCAGTCAATTTCAGTGTATAATATCAGTCAAGTACCGTGTGTTATTATCATTCTTTGACATTTGCACTCTCGCGTTCTCTAAGAGCCGTTTTCTATTTTATTCATAACACACAAACTTTCTATCGAACATGCTCAATCTCTTACCATTGTTACCTTTTCATTGTTGTGGGACCTTGGGGAATGGATTAGAAGAGGATTGGAATCATTTGGAATGGATAAAAAGGTACTTTGAAATTGAAGGTCAGAAAATCTCACACGACCCGTGCGTGTAGGCGCACGACCCGTGCGTGGTTCAACAGTTTGTAGAAATTGTCCAGGAAGATACGCACGACCCGTGCGACTAAGCGCACGATCCGTGCGTGTTTTAAAAATCCAGTTCCTATCGTATCAGATGGAGGCGCACGACCCGTGCTCGTAGGCACACGATCCGTGCGTCTCTATCAGTTTTCCAGAAAATAGGTTTTTCATGAGTAAATCCGTTCCATTCCGATTCCCATTTCCTTTCCGATCGAGACCCTAACATAACAGTTATTATTCCAGACCAGCGAAAGCGATTAAACAGTCCAACAACATATATCATAATTCAACAATCCAATCAATTCGAGCAATTATGCAAATTACGGTTTTTCGATAAAACATTTTCGTTAAGTTTTCGCAAAGCGGTTTTCCATAATATCGTTTCAGGAAATAACATGACTCGACAACAAAACATCCCTAAGCGAGTATAGAACTCACCGATTTGACGACCTCGCGAGAAATCACGTCCTCACGAACCGTAACCTCTCGAACAATCCCCGTAATCACGTACTCGCACCGAACTCGTCCGATTCTCGAAACTGAACTTCGGAACGGCAACCAATCACAAATCCAGCTACTGAACTTCCTCCTTGACTACGGAATTGGCGTCTCTCGAACTTTGGCGATTCGATCCAAAATTTGAGGAACCAACACTTCCAATTTCGCATCCGTTTTCCAGAATCAGTGAGCAGTTTTGTAACACGCGTATCTTGGTCAAATCGTGGCCAAAGCCCTTCAAACCAGTGCCCATTCTGTAGATAATTTTGTCTACTTTCCAATGGTCAAAGGATCACACGCATGCACCCAGTAACTTGGGAGATACACCCGAAACAAGGTGACTGGGTCAAAACTGTCTCTAATCCAAAACTGAAACTTGCAATTCCTTTTCCTTCCACCATACTTAATGAAATCGGTTCATTCTTGTGCCTAATCCGAAGCATTTCGTGTCTAGTTTCTGAATCATCAAGAATCATGTTCATCCGAGCTGTGTACAGCGAGATATTAGTTAAATACCGAAGAGGGTTCTTACGGGTTTCCAGCAGCATCTCCCTTGAGTTGGTATCTTCCATCCCAACCACCAAGTATCACGAACTCAAGCTACACAATGGCCTAGAGCTCAATTACAGAAACTGAAATCCTCTCTAAACTGATCCAATTCTCAATGTAGCTAGTGTATGTGCTCTAATATGGTTGTTGAACTTCAAGGGTTGCTAATGGAGCTTCAATGGTGACATGCAATGACTTAACTCCCCAAAGCTTCACTTTGGTATGCATCAAGGTTTCAGAAATGGCAATTTGGAGAAGGGGATGATTCAGGTAATGATATTAGTATCATGAGAAGGGAAATCGAAAATGGAGAAGAATGGTGTAATTTCTACCTACATGCATCAAGGTTTCACAATTTCACCTTCTCCTTCTCTCCCTCTCTCTTCGTGTTTCTCTCCTCTCTCTCTAACCTCTTGTTTCTGAATTTCAGCAAATGATGAAGAAGAGGAAATGTTATGTTTTTGTCCAGCTGAAGCTCACTTAAAAAGGGGCGAAATGACCATAATGCCCTTATGTCCAATTTTGGCTTAAACTTCCTTAATTTCTTCTTGAGTCAATTTCAATCCAACAATACTTATACAATAATCACATATTGCATATAGTTATGTTCTGTGGAGGATGGTTTAGCCGAAACTCATTAATGTGTGGAAAAGACGAAAATACCCCTGTGCTCCTATTTGCTTAAAATCCCAATTAACTCACCATATCATAATTAATCAATAATGCTTAATTAATCATCTTGACCTCTTGCTAATTTAAATAATTTAAATTAGCGAAATTGGGGATGTTACAATCACCCCAACTTCTAAAATTTTGTCCTCAAAATTGACAAAACATACCTTACTCGAACAAATACGGATATTTCTCCCGCATGCTCTCCTCTACTTCCCATGTCGCTTCGTCAGGTGACGCACCGTCCCAAAGCACCTTGACAATAGGAATTGACCTCGTCCGGAGCGTTTTCTCGCCACGTTCGATGATCCTGATTGGGGTAGGATGATAAGATAGATCCGTTCTGATGTCAATCGCTTCATGGCTCAAAGGTTGATTCGGATCATGAATATATTTCCTCAGCTGCGATACATGAAACACATCATGTAGTCTGGACAATTCAGGAGGTAAGGCAATGCGATACGCTACCGGCCCAACTCGTTCGATAATCTGGAAGGGTCCGACATACCGAGGACTGAGCTTCTTTGCTCTCAAAGCAATACCGGTCCCAATGGTTGGAGAAAGTTTCAAAAAGACATGATCTCCTTCTTCGAATTCTAGCGGCCTTCTTCTCTTATCCGCATAACTCTTTTGTCGACTCTGCGCGACTTTCATCCTTTCTTTTATCTGACGAATCTTCTCCGTAGTCTCACGAACCAAATCCGGTCCCAACAATCTCTGCTCACCTACATCCCACCAACACAATGGTGTTCTGCATTTCCTTCCATACAATGCTTCATATGGAGCCATTCCGATACTAGAATGATAACTGTTGTTGTATGAGAATTCCACCAATGGAAGATGATCTTCCCATCTGCCTCCACTATCGAGTACACAAGCTCTCAACATATCCTCCAATGTCTGGATTGTTCTCTCAGTCTGCCCGTCTGTCTGAGGATGGTAAGCGGTGCTAACACACACCTTTGTTCCCAACGCCATATTCAATGCTCTCCAAAATCGAGATGTGAACTTGGGATCTCGATCACAGATGATACTTGTAGGGATTCCATGCAACTTCACAATATTCTTAAGATACTCATCTGCTAACCTAGCAACCTTGTGATTCGAACGCACTGGAATAAAATGAGCGGACTTGGTCAGACGATCCACCACTACCCAAATAGAATCATTTCCGGCTTGGGACCGTGGCAATCCCATGACAAAATCCATAGATATGCTTTCCCATTTCCATTCCGGCACCTTCAACGGCTGTAACTGGCCACCTGGCCTCTGGTGCTCTATCTTAACTTTTTGACAAGTCAAGCATCGAGACACAAACTCTGCAATATCCACTTTCATGCCTGGCCACCAGTACAATTGCTTCAAATCTCGATACATCTTGGTAGACCCAGGATGTATTGAGAACTGACTCTTATGAGCTTCCTCTAAAACTTGCCTCTTCACATCCTCATTATTCGGCACACAGATTCTGCCATCAAAACAAATTACACCATCACCGTCTCCGGTGTAGTTCGGCAATCTCTTCTGCGCTTGCAGCTCTACATCACCTTCTTGGGCTGAGCGAATTAGATTTCTCAAAGGATTCGAAATCCGAATGTGACTCAACACCGACCTATTCCTTCTTGACTTAACTCTCAAGTTAAGGTCTCTAAACGATTCCAACAAAGACATCTCGTGCATCACCAACTCTGTAGTGTGGATAGACTTTCTACTTAAAGCATCGGCCACAACATTAGCCCTACCAGGATGGTACTTCAATTCAATATCATAATCTTTCAGGAATTCTACCCAATCTCCCCTGTCTGTTGTTCAGCTCTTTTTGGTCAAACAAATACTTAAGGCTCTTGTGGTCACTAAAGACTTCGAAACGAGACCCGTACAGGTAATGTCTCCAAATCTTTAGGGCAAACACAATCGCCGCTAATTCTAAATCATGAGTTGGGTAATTCTCTTCATGCGGCTTCAACTGTCTGGAGGCATAGGCAACTACTTGTTGATTCTGCATTAGGACACATCCTAAACCCTTACCAGAGGCGTCGCAATAGATTTGGAATCCTACGGACGGATCTGGAAGAATCAGGATAGGTGCAGAAGTCAAACGATCCTTCAATTCCGTGAAACGATTATCACAGTCCGAGTCCCAAACAAACGGCTGACCCTTGCGAGTTAACCGAGTGAGTGGAAGAACCAGCTGGGAAAATCCTTGAATGAATCTTCGATAATACCCAGCTAATCCCAAGAAACTTCTCACCTCAGTAACCGTAGACGGCTGTTCCCAGTCTACCACAGCTTTAATCTTGCTGGGATCCACTGCAACCCCAGCCCTAGATAAATCACATGGCCCAGAAACTTAACTTCGGGCATCCAAAAATCACATTTGGATGGCTTAGCATACAACTTTTTCTCTCGGAGTACGTTCAGAACAATTCGGAGATGTTGCACATGCTCCTCAATCGTCTTAGAGTACACCGAGATATCATCAATGAACACCACCAGAAACTGATCCAGCAAATCATCAATACACAATCTCATACTTCTGTCCTCCTTCTTAACAAGCAACACTGGAGCACCCCATGGTGAGGCACTCGGCCGGATAAACCGCTTGGAAATTAGCTCTTCTAGTTGAACTTTCAATTCCCTCAACTCTAACGGCGACATCGTATACGGGGCTATAGAAATAGGTCCAGTGCCCGGAACCAACTCTATAGAGAATTCCACTTCACGATCCGGAGGAAATGAAGGAACTTCATCGGGAAACACATCAAGAAATTCATTAGGAACTTGCACAGAAGATAAATCTAGACCTGTCTCAGTGGATGCAGACAACGTCATGACATAAGCTTCTGCGCCTTGAAACAAACAGTCACTGGCTGAAGTGAATGAGATAACAACTTCAGAATTGGTCGGCTGTAGCTCCACTGACTCGGAGGCGAAACCGATAGTCCGATGAAACAATCAACATTCACATGGTTTGCAGTCGTTCATCTCATACCTAGGACAATATCCACATTCTCGGTGGAGTGTCTGTAGCCTTGACTTTCTGAGCCTCTGCAGTGTAGACCCTCTCTCGAGCTGAAGTAGGCTGATCTGACTCTTTCTTTTCCTCTTTTTGGGCACTCTGGATTGAGTGACCCTTTTTCTTAAAATATTACCACTGAGTCGCACTAGGACGACATCCACCTCTTGGGCTTCCTACCAGCAAAACACTTGGAGAATCTTGAGGAATCATACAACTGCACTTTCTTTCCCTTGATCGGCTGCCTTTTAACTTTGCATTCGGAGTTGATGACTTAACTACCTTCTCCTTTCCAGTATTCCCTAAGATGAAGTGGGTTTTAAGGAACTTCGGTCTTGGTCGAGGACTACGTCTTGGTCATCCTTCCATAATTCCGCTCATGATACACCAAGTATTGAGTTGATCAGGCTCAATGTCTCTTAGCATCACAAGTGTAATCACAACAAAGACTAACAAGGAATCGACTCAACCCTAAACTAAACTAAGCCCGACTAGGTCGAACTGCTCTGATACCATAATGTAACACCCCGATAAATTCTAACATATAGAATCACCGAAATGCACTAAATGGCATACATCAGAGTAACTTCCTGTTATTGAAATATTGAACACATCTAAAACTTTAGATAATACATAATAACTGGTTCTCTGAACCTCATAAACTTTCTGAAAATGCTTAAGTTCCAAAACTTAAGACTTGTACATATTCCTGGTGTTCAATACTCAAAACATAAAGTAGCGGAAACGATTTTACAACTTAACAATGAAAGTTATACAATCGGAACATAGAAACAATAAACGGAACAAAGGCCTAAACATGAAACTAAATCTTCAATGACTCAGAGAGTCACACCAGCTAGCCGTGCTTTACCGCCTTTGCTTTCCCCTGTTTCTCTGTAAAAACCACAAATATGAAGGGTGAGATAAACATTATCTCAGTGAGTCCTATCGAGACCCCTTACTACTCTAGCGGTTCATTATGCCTTGTTTTGAACTCGTGGCCCTAGAAGCAACCACGTGGAAATATATTAAGTTCCTGTATCCTCTATGCTCATGGCCCTCGTAAGCGACACATGCAGCATACAATCTTTTGTTCCATGTTTTTAGCATAACACCTCAGTCTACCTATTTTATAGGCATCTTTTGACCTTTTGGTGAACCCATCCCGCTATTTCTAGCAGGGGAAACATTCTTGAGTCTAGGTTTTGGGGCTCATGACTTCCCCTCCCCTAGTATGCTAACCTCTTAGGGTCGTCACCCTTTTTCCTCTTGTATTTATTATACATTTTCAGTCTGTGTACCCGCAATGGGCTGTTAGTCATTCCAGTCAAGTACCATGTACCATATCAGTCAATTTCAGTGTATAATATCAGTCAAGTACCGTGTACCATATCAGTCAATTTCAGTGTATAATATCAGTCAAGTACCGTGTGTTATTATCATTCTTTGACATTTGCACTCTCGCGTTCTCTAAGAGCCGTTTTCTATTTTATTCATAACACACAAACTTTCTATCGAACATGCTCAATCTCTTACCATTGTTACCTTTTCATTGTTGTGGGACCTTGGGGAATGGATTAGAAGAGGATTGGAATCATTTGGAATGGATAAAAAGGTACTTTGAAATTGAAGGTCAGAAAATCTCACACGACCCGTGCGTGTAGGCGCACGACCCGTGCGTGGTTCAACAGTTTGTTGAAATTGTCCAGGAAGATACGCACGACCCGTGCGACTAAGCGCACGATCCGTGCGTGTTTTAAAAATCCAGTTCCTATCGTATCAGATGGAGGCGCACGACCCGTGCTCGTAGGCACACGATCCGTGCGTCTCTATCAGTTTTCCAGAAAATAGGTTTTTCATGAGTAAATCCGTTCCATTCCGATTCCCATTTCCTTTCCGATCGAGACCCTAACATAACAGTTATTATTCCAGACCAGCGAAAGCGATTAAACAGTCCAACAACATATATCATAATTCAACAATCCAATCAATTCGAGCAATTATGCAAATTACGGTTTTTCGATAAAACATTTTCGTTAAGTTTTCGCAAAGCGGTTTTCCATAATATCGTTTCAGGAAATAACATGACTCGACAACAAAACATCCCTAAGCGAGTATAGAACTCACCGATTTGACGACCTCGCGAGAAATCACGTCCTCACGAACCGTAACCTCTCGAACAATCCCCGTAATCACGTACTCGCACCGAACTCGTCCGATTCTCGAAACTGAACTTCGGAACGGCAACCAATCACAAATCCAGCTACTGAACTTCCTCCTTGACTACGGAATTGGCGTCTCTCGAACTTTGGCGATTCGATCCAAAATTTGAGGAACCAACACTTCCAATTTCGCATCCGTTTTCCAGAATCAGTGAGCAGTTTTGTAACACGCGTATCTTGGTCAAATCGTGGCCAAAGCCCTTCAAACCAGTGCCCATTCTGTAGATAATTTTGTCTACTTTCCAATGGTCAAAGGATCACACGCATGCACCCAGTAACTTGGGAGATACACCCGAAACAAGGTGACTGGGTCAAAACTGTCTCTAATCCAAAACTGAAACTTGCAATTCCTTTTCCTTCCACCATACTTAATGAAATCGGTTCATTCTTGTGCCTAATCCGAAGCATTTCGTGTCTAGTTTCTGAATCATCAAGAATCATGTTCATCCGAGCTGTGTACAGCGAGATATTAGTTAAATACCGAAGAGGGTTCTTACGGGTTTCCAGCAGCATCTCCCTTGAGTTGGTATCTTCCATCCCAACCACCAAGTATCACGAACTCAAGCTACACAATGGCCTAGAGCTCAATTACAGAAACTGAAATCCTCTCTAAACTGATCCAATTCTCAATGTAGCTAGTGTATGTGCTCTAATATGGTTGTTGAACTTCAAGGGTTGCTAATGGAGCTTCAATGGTGACATGCAATGACTTAACTCCCCAAAGCTTCACTTTGGTATGCATCAAGGTTTCAGAAATGGCAATTTGGAGAAGGGGATGATTCAGGTAATGATATTAGTATCATGAGAAGGGAAATCGAAAATGGAGAAGAATGGTGTAATTTCTACCTACATGCATCAAGGTTTCACAATTTCACCTTCTCCTTCTCTCCCTCTCTCTTCGTGTTTCTCTCCTCTCTCTCTAACCTCTTGTTTCTGAATTTCAGCAAATGATGAAGAAGAGGAAATGTTATGTTTTTGTCCAGCTGAAGCTCACTTAAAAAGGGGCGAAATGACCATAATGCCCTTATGTCCAATTTTGGCTTAAACTTCCTTAATTTCTTCTTGAGTCAATTTCAATCCAACAATACTTATACAATAATCACATATTGCATATAGTTATGTTCTGTGGAGGATGGTTTAGCCGAAACTCATTAATGTGTGGAAAAGACGAAAATACCCCTGTGCTCCTATTTGCTTAAAATCCCAATTAACTCACCATATCATAATTAATCAATAATGCTTAATTAATCATCTTGACCTCTTGCTAATTTAAATAATTTAAATTAGCGAAATTGGGGATGTTACAGAATCTGCCTGTGTCAATCCTACGGATTCGGAGGCGAAGCTAATAGTTCGATCGGCACAGTTGATTGTTACATGATTTTCAGCCATCCAATTCATACCCAGAACAATATCCATGCTTCTCATAGGCAAGCAAATAAATTTTACAACAAACTGTCTGTCGCCTATGACGAGTAGGCAATTTTCACATAATGATTGGGTCTGGACACGACCCTTGGCAGCAGTTAAAATAGTTATCGGTTCGGATAGCTCAGACAATGCTAATCCCAACCGATCCACACATGCTTGTGAGATAAAACAGTGAGTTGCACCAGAATCATATAAAATATTGACTGAATTATTAAAAAGAGATCCCGTACCCCTCAGAAGATTATCAGTAGGTGTGATGGTTCGAGCATCCAATGTGTTGATTCGTCCTTGCCTTGGCGCATTCGGTGCTCCTTGGAAAGTTTTCTTTGCTGGGCACTCATTTGCATAGTGACCTTCTTCATTACAAACATAGCACCTATTAGATTTGTGTTCGCAACTGCCGTGGTGATACCTTCCGCACTTAAAACAATTCCTAAACTTCATTTGGTCTGCCGTTTGCACCTGCTTTCCTTTATAATTACCACCCTTGCCTGAGTCATGTTTGGGACCCATCTGAGAACTAGATGGTCTAGTGTTCCTCTTGCTCTGATGGAATGCCTTTCTGCTTGCATACAACCTTGACAAATCACTTTCGGCGATATAAGCTTGTTGTACCATGGCTCCATAGTTGGTCCTCGGAAAAGAACTAAGACTTTGAGCAATATCCTCTCTCAACCCATATTTGTACCTGTCAGTTTTCCACTGGTCACTTGGGGCATATCCAGCTAAACCGAAGAATTGATACAACTCTTCAAATTTAGCCGTGTATTGGCCCACAGTCAAGCCTCCTTGTGTAAAAGTCAAAAACTCATTTTCCTTATCCAACCTCATAGCCGTGGGGAAGAATTGTTCTAAAAATGATGTTCGGAAATTGTCCCAAGTCGGGGGAGTTCCCATTGTCTCCATCATGGCCCTAGCATTTGTCCACCAGTTATTGGCCTCTCCCTTCAACATATGGGATGCCAACCTCAACTTGTCTTCATCGGTCACTTGCATTGTTACAAAGATCTTTTCAATGTCATCCAGCCAATGTTGTGCTCTCATGACATCCGGCCCACCTCTAAACTCGGAGGGCTTCATTTTCAGGAACTCTGTGAAAATTCTCCTTGGGTTCACTTGTGGCTCTGGAGCTTGATGCTGCTGAGCATTTTGCTGTAGGATTTGTTGCTGCTGATGCATAAGCATCATGTCTTGCATCATTTTCTGCTGGTTCTCAATTACATTCTGCATCCACTCAAAATTTGGATCAACAGGAGGAGGAACGCCTCTACCTCTTCTAGCCATGATTCTGCGAAATATGCACAAAGTATTAAGTTGATCAAGCTCAATGTCTAATAGCATACTAAGAAAATCACAACTGGAAAGAGTAAAGACCCTAACAGCTAAGTCCGACTAGGTCGAACCGCTCTGATACCAACTGTAACACCCTGGTATTTTTATTTGTTAAAAACACCCAAGTGCACATTAAACATACATCAGAGATATTATTTCCTGTTCAGACACTGAATACCATTATAAATTTTTCGCTGAATTAAACAAAACAGTCTTATATACAAACAAGACCATAACCTGTCAGCAACTATGGTAGTCAGAGTCATACAAGAAAGCGGAATGAAAGATAACATAATGCTAATGCCATAGCATTGTGATACACAGACAACAGAAGGGAAATAAACTTAAACGTAGAACTAAGTCATCATCCATCACTCGGGGCCACCTACTCGTGCCTCTGAGGTTTCTTCTGTCCCTGTTTATCTGTAAAACAACAACATTTAAACAGTGAGATACAATCTCAGTGAGTTCTACCGAGACCCCTACTAACACTCTCGGTTCATTTATTAGTTCTTTTATAACATAACACGACACCGACTGCAAAACGCTGCTACTCCCGGTATGTCGTAAAATAAATAAAGTGCGGCACCGACTGCAAAACCATGCTAATCCCGGTGTATCGCGCAACACAACAAGTACGGCACCGACTGCAAAACCATGCTAATCCCGGTGTATCGCACAATAATCTTTAACACAACACCGACTGCAAAACCATGCTAATCCCGGTGAACTCCCCTACCAATAGTACATTCTCCCATTGGCATGGAGCCTAGGGAAGGGGATCATGACTGCCCCGCCTAGTGTGTTACACATGGGTCGTCACCCAACTCGATATACTATATACGTATATCTACAATACTATGAACCCACGGTCCATCAAATCCAACAATTAATGAAACACTTTAATCCATTATTTGTAAAATCACATTCACACTCGCACTCTAGTTGACCACTCTTCGACACAATTTTTCAATTTCGAAAGTATTTTATAAAACCCTTTTGAAACGTACGCAAAATCATGGCATAATAAGCCTAATATCATTATAGAAGGGTTAGGAAAGGATTAGGAGAGGATTGGAATCGAAACGGAATCGTTTAGGGCACTTTGAAAATTTTGGGCAGGACTAGGCGCACGGGTCGTGCCCCAGGACGCACGGGTCGTGCGCCCTGTTAGACAATTTTTCATCACTGAACCCGAACCAGGCGCACGGGTCGTGTGCCTGAGACGCACGGGTCGTGCGCGTTTGACAGCATTGCCAAAATGCCCTGTTTTGTGAAATTTTGCTTTCCGATCGATCCGAAACTCGCCCCGATCGATTCCTAACTCAAAAACAGACAATGCCAGACAATATACCAGTCCAATCAACATCAAACAATCAAGCAATTCAATCAAAAACTCAACGATTACGAATTTCATTAAAACGCGATATGTTTCAAAATAACGTTTTCGACTCAAACTCTTTCGAAAACAAGTTACACAATCTATTTCAAAACGGAATCAGCCTATACGTGAGTAAAACTCACCCTTGAAGCGAGAGTCGTTGCCGAGTCGAAATCACCGATATGTCAAAATCACCGAATCGAACCCAATCAACACCGAACCGCTCCTAACTTCGTTTCGAGCTCCCAATCGCGTTCAATCCGCTCCTAGCTTTGTTCCTAAACATAACCCAACCATCAATTTCATCATTGAATCCAATTATTCAACAATTTCCTCCCTCAAAATCCCTAAAATTCGTAGGTTACAAAAGGGGGAGAAAATCGGATGGAATCTTACCTAGGTCTTGGGTTATGATGAGGAGAGTGAGATGATGAAGATGATGAATTTTGGGGCTGTGGGCTTAACTCCTCTTCTTCCTTTCTCTTCTTCTTTTCCTCTTCTTCTTTCTCTTCTTCTTTTCCTCTTCTTTTCTTCTCTGCGTGGAATCCTTCTTTCTTTCCTCTCTTTATTCTTTCTTTTAATTAACACACACACACACATATTTATTTTATTAATAAATAAGTGGTGGCGTGGTCCAATTACCATATTGACCCAAATTCCTTATTTCGATTCCAAAACTTCCTTGGTCCGTATTATTCGGTCAACGACCCTGTGACAGCCAATAATTAATTTTAGCACTCAATAATTTTACCAATTAAGTACCAAATTAATTCAGTTGGGTTTACATCCAAATAATTCGATTAATTATTCTGAGGATGTTACAGAGGGAAATGTTATATTTTGTGTAGGAGTGGGAGCGAGTAGTAGTGGGGGTGTAACTGTGAGCCCAGTGCGTGAAAGGCCCACAGCTTAAACCCCAAGGGTTAGATGAAACCCTCTCACGGTTTCATTGTGGAGAAAAATCGAAAGTTGAGAGAGTGAGAAGAGGGGGAACCGTCGCGAAGGAGAGAAGAGGAAAGGAGGGTTTTCGCAATTTCTTTCGTGAAGAGGAGATCGTTCGTGTTGCGGTGTTTACGTGCGTGACTATCTTCTTCGTGCTAGGAGCTTACGTATTCGAGGTAAGGGTGGGTTTAACGGTTATAATGGGTTATGATGGTGGTTTATGGGTAGTTAGGTGTTGTGTATTTGCATGATTAAAGTGGATATAAAATTGAGTGATTGAGATGTGGATTATTGTGTGATTGAAATGTATGTTGAGTTGATGCCCTATATGTGTTTGTTGAAATGTGCGAGAGTTATGAGATGTGTGTAAGATTTGTATTGTATGCCAAATAATTGATAAAATGTGTAATTGAAGATATGAGAGTGAATTTGAGGTGTTTGAAATAATTATTGAATGATTGAGCATATGAAATTTGGAAGAAAATTGAGTTTGAAGTACCCTAGGCGCCTTAGGCGCCATTGTTGTTGTCAATCCGTGCTTTGTTGCTGCTGTCTGGGCGCCTGTTGCCAATTCTGCCAATTTGCGCCTCACTCGCGCCTAAGTCGCGCGCCACGCGCGAATGTCACTGGGCATTTCTGCCAATTTGCGCCTCACTTGCGCCTAAGTCGCGCTCCACGCGCGAAGTCTCAGTTTTGTCCCAAATTTGTTTTTGACATATCTTTTGACTCGGGTGTCCGTTTTAAGTGCTTCAAAATGCGTTGGAAAGCTTATTCAGAGGCCTAACTGAATGTTCTACTTTTAAGGCAAAATAAACCGTTTATTGTTGCTGTCTTTCTGTTTTTAATTGTTATGTGAGCTGTTGTTTATAAAAATAAATGTTGCTGTCTTGCTATTTTTATTTAGTATATGAGCTGCTGTTTTATAAAAATAAATTTGTGCCGTTGTACAGAAAATGAGATGCTGTTTTTATGTTATAAAATGGGCTGTTTTGTGTTGTTTTTATAAATAAAATGCTGCTGTTTTTCACAATTTAAAGTGTTGTTTCCTTAAATTAAAAGATGTTGTTTCTTGAGTTTAAAGGTGTGGTTTTCTTCAATTTGAAGATGCTGTTTTCTTAAGTTCATAGGTGCTGTTTTCTGGAATTTACAGGTGCCGTTTTCGTAAATTTAAAGGGGCTGTTTTCCTATTTTTTTTCCTTAATGCTGTCACTGTATTTTAAGAGGTTGCTGTCTCGATTTTATGTGCTGTTTGGTCCCTATGGACGTTGACTTAGTCCTTTATTGGTAAAGTGGTCGCGTAATTAATTGAGATTGGTGTGGTTGATGTGACGCCTTAGAGCAACTATATTGAGATGTGTCTGTGGTGGTGAATATTATTTGACGAGCTGAATATTTATTGATGAGCTGAAATAGTTATTGGTGAGAAATTACGAGGTAGCTGTGATGCTACAACACGAGATAGTTGTTAATGTGGTACAGTATTAGTTACGTGCTTTGTTGTGGTTATGTAACGAGGTAGCTGTGATGCTACACCACGTGATATTTTATGAGGTGATTTATAATGAGATATGATATTATAGTATTTAATAATTAAATACTTTGAGTTGTATAATTGGTGCATGAGTCATGAGTCGCATTGTCATATGCATTCTTACGAGGTAGCTGTGATGCTACAACACGAGGTTTATTACGAGTTGTGCCCGTCGTGGCCATTACGAGATCGGTACCGCATGCATATGCCCGGAGGGGTTGCATTTCATACTTTCCTTCATGGTCCACGTGTACATAACTATTGTGGTTGGCGTTTTATGCCTGATAGAAATATGAATCTTGTGCTGTTGTGTGATAAGGTATATACGTGTTTGCCGTGTTGTGCCTGCTGCTTATGTACTGCTGTCATGTGCTTATTATTTCTGTTAAACTCACCCCTTCTGCTTGGAATGTTGCTCTTGTGTGGCAACGCTGCAGGTGATCGTTAGCACTCGTGGAGGATTGCTAGGTGTAGTCTCCTTCTCGTTGAGTCTGTGTCAGCTCTGATGCGTAGCACCGGGGAGGGGTTTTAGGGGTCGTTTATGTTTTATTATGTTGTTTACTGCTGGAGACTGATGTCTTAATTATTCATGGTGATGTTTGCATGTGTTTGAGATTCCGCTGTTTAATGTTATTCGGAGATTAAGTGTTTTTGAGGATTTTAAATCATTTTTTATTTGTTTTTGGTGAGAAAAATGTAGCGCCCTTCTGAGGTGACTCTGATATTTGTTCATTTAATTATAAATTAGAAAGGGGGCGTTACAATTTCCATATTTGAAATAATGCAATAAAATCTTGTAATTTCATGTATTTCCATATATGGTTTCAGTCAAAACTACTTTTATTTTTTACCATTTATTTTTCGTTGCTCAAATTATTTATGTATTTCCATATATGGTTTATGAGGCAACACCGATTGTACCAACCCCTAATCTCCCTCACTTATATATAGATTAATTTTTCACACTACTTTGCACGCCTTGTATTAGCAAAGTTTTCTCAATTCTGATTTTCATTTACCTCAAACAATGCTCTCCAAAGAAGTCTTGCTTGTAACACCCGTTTCTACCCCTTTCATTTATAACAATTATCAGAGTGCACAAATTATTTATTTATTTTTTTTGAAACGGAATGCTACATTTACTTCAGAAACACCTCATTGATTAACTTAAACTAAAAAAAACATTACGTGGCATCATGGGCGGCCATCACTCCAAAAAAATACGGTTACAACGTTAAAATAAAATCCAACAAGTCGTACAAGACAAAATCACTATCTAATAAGACACCCCCCAGGTGCTACGTATCAGAGCGACTCGAACTCAAGGAATGAAGGTCAAGGCCTTCAAGTACGGTTACCTGTAAGGTAAAAATCAACAAAAAAAGGGGTGAGTCTCAAACCCTATAATAAAGTACATAAGGAGTAGTATGTACATATACAGGACTACATCAATCACAGCAATATTCACTTTAATCACCAGTACAGTCAATCGAAATTAATCACCATTTCATCACCAACTAATTATTCACCAAACAATCACCAAATAAATAATCACCAAGATATTCGCCAACTGTATGTTTAATGTATGAGGTGCAACCCAAAACTCCACTGGGCATATGCATGTGGATCCATTCACCAAAAATGAGCCTTGAGGGCATTCACCAAAATTTATGATAAGGCCGAAGCCCGAGGCCGAAGCCTATTCACCAAAAATTATGCACATGATTATGCGACACCATGACAATGCAGCACACACCAGATTCACCAAATAAATGTATGCCACAGCATATTCACCAACAGTTTGTTTATTCACCAACACCCAAAAGAGAACCACAGACCCCATTCACCAATAATAATATACACCATATATATATTTATTTGCATACCACACTGTTACACAGAACACTACTTTCACCGTGACAACACCATTTCAAAATACAAGGATCAGTACCTTAGTCTCATGAAGAACACCAACATTTTAATTAAAAGGAACAGTAGCAATTTCCAAACCAACAACAACTAGTACACAGTCACTTGGGACTTTCAGAAAACGACCGGGGAAAAATATGAAGTTTTGGTTTTTGGCCTGGACAAACAGATAGACAATTAAATAAGCGTCGTAACGCACTTTGAAACACCTAAAACGGACACCCGAGTCAAACGTTACGTTAAAAACAAATTTAGGAAAAATTAGGCAACACTGCTGGAAATTGGCGCCTTAGGCGCCCAGCGCCCAGGCAACACGCACACTGGCGCCCAGCGCGCAACACAGCGCATCCGCGCGCACAACAGGCGCCCAGCGCCCAGGCGCGCGCCACACACACACACGCACGCAAGCAGGCGCCCAGCGCCCAGCGCGCAACACAGCGCACGCACAGCAGGCGCCCAACGCCCAGGCGCGCGCCACACTTGCCCTGCCACACACACAGCGCCCTTGGCGCCCAGCACACTGCCAGAACCAGATTTTTACACAAATTCAGCCCAAACATCATTTTTTCTCAGTTTTAAAACATCAAAATTATATTTCTTTTCCACCATCTAAAATCCTCACTCACCCAAGAAATCAATTTTATTTGAAATCACCAAAACCATATGGACAACCATCATCACCATCACCATGGCACCCTAGGCACCTATACACACACCCACACCAAAGCATCACCAACACACACTGACTTGGCACTTGGCACACAAACATATCATAAGATGCACTTAGCACATGGCACACCAACACAACACAAAATACACTTAGCCAAAACACAATAATGTGGCACGGGGCGCCTAGCACAAGGGCGCCTACTTCCATGACCAAAATTCCGACAACGTCAATACTTGGCGCGGGGCACCCCACTCAAGGGCGCCTAATTCCGCACCTAGACAACAATTTCCAGCAACACTAAAAATACCACAATGGCGCCTTATGCGCCTATAACACCCAACACATCAAATTCACCAACAACAACACATGAGTACCAAGTGCTCAATCATCACCAACTATTTCAAACATCACAAAATTACTCCAAACTCAATGAATTCAGCCCAACATCATCATTTATACATTTATTCGAGCACTTAGTACGCAATTCGAAATTCATCATACAGAGCAACAAATCGCATATCATCACAATGAGCAACAATTGAACAACAACATACTCATATATCATAAACAACATAAAAAGTCAATTTAAACAGGACATAGGACCTAACCCCTACATACATCCCATTATGCTCCCTATTATAAGGCAAGACCCACCCTTACCTTAGTTTCACCGAAGACAGGGACCCCTCCACGTGCACACCGAGTAACCACAGCAACTGAGCTCCTCTCCTCTCCTATGGAAGTCGCGCCCCTCTCTTCTTCTTTCTTCTCCCTTAGTGCCGTTCTTCTCTTTTCTTTTTCTCTTCTCACGCTCTCTCCTTTCTCTTCTCTCAACTCACGCTTTCTTTTCTTTTTTCACAAATGAGGCGCCACTTCACTAACCTAGCGCCTAGCAGCTCAAGTCTACGGGCTTGGGCTTGGCGCACTGGGCCAATCATAACACCTCCGAAGTACCAACACCACCCCCTTCAGATAAATAAAATAACATATTAATAACTAAAACCACCCAATATTATTATTATTATTATCATCATTATTATTATTATTATTTCTATCACCAACTCCTATTTAATTAATTAAATAAATACTAAATAACTATTTAGTTAATTTCGGGGTGTTACATTGCTCGTCTTGGGCCTCTCAACCTTGGTATTCGTGATCTCTACCAATGTACAGGCAAGAGACTTGGTTGAGACTTCCTCGATCTCTAGAACTGGTGAGTTTGCATATTCTTTTGATTTCTAAAAATATTAAACAATCGTGCACATACATACACATATTCTCATAGGTATAATGACTAAAAGTATTTTTCTTGGTTGTCTCCATTTTTTGAACTATTATTTTTAGAACAAATATAATTTTTTTTATTTGCTTCTGGTTTATGGTTCCTGCTTTTGCAGCCGAGGCTGATAACAAACAAAATGAAGTAGGCGTTGTCAAATATGCATCGAAAGCATGCATCAAAAAAAGTGGCGGTGAAAGCTCTGATTGCTTTATGTTCCCTGGTTTTCCAGGATTCCCAAGCATTCCGGGATTTGGTACACCCGGTACGGTAGATATTCCAAGATCTGCAGGTGATATAAAATATGGATCGAAAGCATGCATTAGAGGAAGTGGTGGTGAAAGCTCTGATTGCTTCATGTTTCCTGGTTTTCCGGGATTTCCCGGCATACCTGGATTTGGTACACCTGGTACGGTCGATATTCCAAGAAAGGAAGGTGAAATCCAGTATGGATCGAAAGCATGCATTAAAGGAAGTGAGGGTGAAAGCTCTGATTGCTTCATGTTTCCTGGTTTTCCAGGATTTCCCGGCATACCTGGATTTGGTACACCTGGTACGACCGATATTCCAAGAATTGCAGGTGATATCAAGTATGGATCGAAAGCATGCATTAGAGGAAGTGATGGTGAATCCTCTGATTGCTTCATGTTTCCCGGTTTTCCAGGATTTCCCGGCATACCTAAGTTTCCTGGTTTTCCAGGATTTCCTTCCATACCTTCAACACCTAGAAGCCCCACTACTCCTATAACTCCCATTTCACCTAGTCCATATTTCGCTAGATAAAAGTGTGCAAGTTATGTCATTTTGTAAGACATATTTAAGCACATTGAATAATTATTCTAATTAGTTTGTGAATGTGTGGAAGGAGTTTTTAATGGAAGTTTAAAATTAAGAAACAACTAAATCTAATGCAATTATTGTTATTATTATTATTATTATTATTATTATTATCACATTAAATACTTATTCTATTTAGTTTGTGAATGCGTGATTGGAGTTTTTAGTGGAAGTTTATAACAAAGAAACAACTAAATCTCTTGCGATTATTATTATTAATATCATCATCATCATAATATCTTAACCTATTGAAGTTTCTCTTTTATCCAACCTAATAATCTTAAATCTCACATCTATTGTTTAAAATCTCACAATTATTGTTGTAGTGTCAACTTTAAGAAAACGATTTGGATGAAACTCATGATTTGTATTGATCTGTAACACCCCAATATTTCTAACATGTAGATACATTGAGATGCACATCTGTGTCAACAATCTGAGGACACAATCCCTGTCTAGATATTGAACCTACTAAATTTTTCCAATAATAAAACACAATGTCTCGGATCAACTTGTCTGCAAGTCAATGAAATATAACTTGATCCTCAACTCAAAAGGAGTACAAGGTCTATTGTTCAATATCATTACCAGAGAAGCAGAATAGGTTCATACAACTCATATTCAATACAAGTTACATTACCATAACAGAAAACAAAAAGAGAAACATAATCGGAAACTCAAGACTACAAGTCTTCGGCATCTCCATAAGCACGTAACCTACTCGTGCTGCCTTGTCTTCCTCTTGCCCTGTTTCTATGTAAAACCACAATAATGATAGGGTGAGATAACATATCTCAGTGAGTTCTACCGTGCCCCCTCACTATCACTCGCTTCAATTATAAAACAATTGCAACATAGTTAAATTTATAAACTATTTGCTCATATATATATACTTAGCCCATTACCGACCGTGCAACAACCACAATCTCGGCATCTAATGTGCTATTTATTTATTTTTAAGCCTTGTAAGTTACTTTACCATTACAAGCTTACCAATCAAAACACCGACCATGCACACAACCACAATCTCGGTGAATCGTATAGTTACCTTAGCATAACATCGACCGTGCACACAACCACAATCTCGACGAACCCCCGTTAGTATCTATTCCATAACGTTTCCACGGCCTAGGGTGTGGGCTCATGACCTTCCCTTTCTAATATGCTAGTCGTTGGGTCGTCACCCAATTTGATATAATCTATATATCACACCCGCATTGTGCCGACTTCTATATTCGATATAATCTATATCCATCGTTGTTCTATAACCTGTTTTGATGATTACAATACTAGACATCCGGTGTAACACCCATTTCTACCCGGCAATTTAATAGTAAAAATCAGAGTTTTCAAAAATTTCGACAATTAAACGGATGCTACATTTTCCGACTAAAATCCACAAATGAGCATAACTAGGTCATTTATAACATCAGATACCTAGCACATAAAATAGGAGGAATCAATAAACGAAACAAGTCAACTTTCAACTACTACGCAGCGGATTCAAACAGGTTTTAACTCGAAATCAGACAATAGGATAACAAAATAAAATAGTAATAATATGCGTTCATCCCCCCGAGTGCTACGTATCAGAGCGACGACACCGACCCGAACTAATGAAGGTAAAAGCCTTCACTCGTGGTTATCTGCACGTTACCAACATCGGGATAACATTCAAACAGAAGGGGTGAGATATCGAACCATATAATAAGATGTATGAAAAACAATATATATAGAATCAGGACATCTAAATACATTACTTCACATCAATCAGGTAATCTCAATCATCAAGAGTCAAGAACATAACCACTCAAATATGCAATACGGTATGTAATGCAGAATGCGACTCAATACTATGCACATCCATGCGGTACTGTTTGGAGCAGAACTCCCAACAAAAAATCTGCCAATAAATAGAGGCATCAGCGACTAAAATTTGCCAATCCAGGCCGACGTGTGAGACAAAGCTCCAGGGCCATCAGCCCTCGACAAAAATGCAAATGCCATGCGACGCGATGATAAATGCTCAAACTATCAATAACAATGGTTACATAGCAGCACGACAACAACGACAACAGGAAGCAACAATTGGCCATAGGCCTACGACATAGTATCCTTGCCAATAAATAGAGGCAATCCAACGACAAAAAGGAAACAACATTGGCCATAGGCCTACAACAGAATATATTGCCAATGAATAGGGGCAATTCGACTAGGGCAACATTATCAACAAATCAACAACAGAGCTACAATTTAGCAACTTAACAAGGTGACAGTTTAACAACTTTAACGACTCAACCGACAATTAGCCAACCATGGGCCTATTGCGCCTAATGCGCCTAACTCTTAACAACTCAACAAATTTAACCTTTGACCAACAATTATCAATTAGCTACTTTTAACAACTTAACCAACTAACAATTACCAAATAAATAACTTTAATAACCAACAATTATCAATTGACCAATTTCAACAACTTTAACAACCAACAAATATCAATTGGCCAATTTTAACAACTTTTCCCAAAAATTTAGGGCAGCCACACATGGCGCCCATGAGACAGCAGGAAATGGCGACCCACTATGCGCCCACGAAAACAGCAGGAATTGGCGCTCTACTAAGCGCCAGCAGGACACAGGAACTGGTGCCCTATGCGTCCAGCACAAGAAACGGCGCCCTACGATGCGCCCAGACATCAGGAAATGGCGCCCATGGCGCCCAGTGCACCAGTGCATAACAGGGACAGCAGGAAACGGCGCCCATGGCGCCCAGTGCCACGGAACAGAAAACGGCGCCCAAGATGGCGCCCAGTAAAACACAGGAACTGAACACGGTGCCCAGGATGGCGCCCAGCAACATCAGGGGCAGCCACACTTGGCGCCCAGCAACAACAGACACGACGACCATCGCGCCCAGCAACATCAGGGGCAGCCACACTTGGCGCCCAGCAACAACAGACACGGCGCCCATGGCTCCCAGCAACATTAGGGGCAGCCACACTTGGCGCCCAGCAACATCAGGGCAGCCACACTTGGCGCCCTTGGCGCCCAAGGCGCCCAGCAACAGAACAGGGCAGCCAACATGGCGCCCATGGCGCCCAGTGCGCCAGAACAACGACAGGACAGCCAGACTTGGCGCCCATGGCGCCCAGTGCGCCAGAACAGCAACATGGCAGCCAGACATTGGCGCCCTTGGCGCCCAGTGCGCCAGAACAGGAACAGGGCAGCCAGACAGTGGCGCCCTTGGCGCCCAGTGCGCCAGAACAACAACAACATCAAAACGGTGCCCATGGCGCCCAGCGCACCAGCGCCCAACAAAGTGGCGCCCAGGACGGCGCCCAGCAACCTACGAACAACAAGATGGCGCCCAGGACAGATTTTTTGTTCTCAATCATCAACAAACATGTGCACACATCATCAGTAGGTAACAAACATCATCAATAGGATTCAATATCAACATTTAGGGTTCAATATCTACAACTAGGGTTTTCAAGAATTAAGAACACCTAGGGTTCCTTAACCTTCCTACATAAAGCCCTTCATATACCCGATTATAGAGTTAGAACCCCACCCTTACCTTGGATTGAAGTTGAAACTCTCCTTGGTCCTTGCCCTAGCTCTCTCTTCGCCGCCCCCTCCTTGCTCTTCTCTCCAAATTCTTATTTTTTTTCTTCTAATGAGCAAACCCTAAAATAACACCTATTTATAATTTATTTAGTCTTATGGGCTTTCTCATACACTTATGCAACTTTAGCTTCATGGGCCTTCTTTACACCCCCTTATTTTACTACTCCTAACACCAACAATAGGCCCACATGCGAAAATATATTTTTACTCTAATATTTTCCAACCACTTAATTCCTAATAATTTAATTAAATAATTAATTAAATATTCGGGGCGTTACATCCGGCGTTATAATACAATATCAAGTTGGACATGTAATCCATTTTATTATTCAAAAACATGTACTCACACGCGGCCTTCTTTTCGGTTTTTCAAACGATTATAGTTTTCCAAAACCTTTTTTCAAAATCATGTTGATCACCTTCAAAACAATGACTTTATCAAGCTAATATCACCACAATTGGTTGGGAGAAAGATTAGAAGAGGTTTGGAATCGAAAGGAGCGACGAAACGAGAAATTTGCACCCCGAGACAGAACCACACGCACGGTCTGTGCCCTAGGGGCGCACGACCCGTGCGTGATGCACCAAATTTAATTCACCATCTGCGAGGCAGGTGCACGGTTCGTGCCACAGGGGCGCACGATCCGTGTGCCCTGTTCTGTCTCTCAATTTCATTCCTTTTCTCTCGTTCCGCTTCTCCGTTCGCGTCCAATCCAAATTCCGATCAAAACCCAACATCATAAAAGATAATATATATTGCGTTCCAGTCCATAATTCCAGTCCAAATTCAATATAACTTATATATATTTTTGTGAAAACCGAAATACGCCATATTTTAGAAAAACGGTTTCTGACTCAAATTTTGTTTCTAAATCAGAATATCGAGTATATCAAAATCATCAGAATCAAAATGTCAAAAACCCTATACGGGAGTAAAACTCACCGGTTTGAAGAGTTTGTAAGAACCACGCTGGAGCACGAAACGATCGGGCAGTAACCTCTCAAACCATCCCCACTACTTCAAACCCAATTCCCACAGCTCCTATTTCAAGTCTCCTCTCCTTAGTGCTACTGTCCTTCTTCCTAACTGACTTAGTGCAATAATGAGGGCCCAAACTTTGCCAAGAACTGCTCCCCCATGACAGCCCACTACATGCAAGCAAGAAAATTGAGATTTTGTCAACAATGAGCTTCAAGCTCCATCCATGGAAAAACGAGTTAGGAGAAGAATGGGAAGTTGAGATTAGGTTCATTGGAAAGAGCTTGAAAAATGGAAGGGAAAGGAGAAGAGAATACCTACATGCAATGAAGGTTTCGGCTGATCCTCCCTCTTCCTCCTTCTTCTCTCCCTCTCGGCCTTCTCCCTCTCTCTCGACCTCACCTCTCTTTCTTTTCTTTCTTCTTAAAATTCTGAGTGTCACTAATGTTTTAGAGTGGAAACTCAGATGTACATGAAGGGATTAGTTCTTTTAAAAGGGGAGGAAATGACCAAAGTGTCCTTAGCTTAAAACTTGCACTTAAACTCATTGTTTAAGCCATTAATCCATAGTTTAGATACGAATATCTTTTAATCCTATGGTTATCCCTTAATGTTGCTTTCTCGACTATCCCATATCCGAGTCACGACTTATTATTTCACTCAGATAATTAAATCGTTCATAATTTCCATAAACCGAATCTTTAAAAATTTAGCGATGTTACAATCACCCCAAGTTTTAAAATTTTGTCCTCGAAATTGAAAAGACATATCTTAATGGAATAGATATGGATATCGTGTCTGAATGTCGTCTTCCAGCTCCCATGTAGCTTCTTCGGTTGAGAAGCTATCCCAGACCACTTTGACAATGGGAATAGTCCTTGTCCGCAGTGTTCTTTCGCCACATTCCAGGATATAGCTAGGATAAGGTTGAAATGATAGATCTGGTCGGAGATCAATCGTGTCAATACTCTTAGGCTGATTCGGACCGGGAACATATTTCCTCAATTGAGAGACATGGAAGACATTTTGAAGCTTTGATAAGGCCGGAGGCAAAGCTAGACGATAAGCAATTGGCTCAATGCGCTCGATGATTTGGAATGGTCAAACATATCGAGGACTAAGCTTCTTTGCTCGCAAAGCTCTACCGGTACCTATGGTTGGAGAAACTCTTAAGAATACATGATCACTAACTTAGAATTCTAATGATCTCCGTCGATTGTCAGCATAGCTCTTTTGCCGACTCTGAGCAATTTTCATTCTTTCTTGAATCAGTCGTATCTTCTCAGTAGTTTCACGAACCACATCGGGTCCAAAAAATGTATTTTCACCAACTTCCGACCAACACAATGGGGTCCTACACTTCCTCCCATATAGTGCTTCAAACAGTGCCATTCCAATACTGGACTGGTAACTAGTGTTGTAGGCGAACTCAACTAATGGAAGATGATCCTTCCATTTCCTTCTGCTATCTAGCACACATGCCCGAAGCATGTCCTCAGGAGTCTGAATAGTTCCCTCTGTTTGACCATTAGTCTGAGGATGATAAGCAGTGCTAAAACGCACCCTTGACCCTAAAGCTTCATTCAATCCTTTCCAAAATCTGGAGGTGAACTTAGGATCTCGGTCCGACACAATACTGGTAGGGACTCCGTGTAATCTTATAATACTCTTTACATAATCCTCTAATCCCTTGGAGACTTTGTAATTCGAGTGAACGGGAATAAATTGAGCGGATTTAGTTAATCGATCCACCACTACCCAAATGGAATCATTACCGGCTTGCGATCTCGGTAAGCCCATAACAAAATCCATCGAGATATCTTCCCATTTCCAGACTAGCACATCAAGGGGTTGCAGTTACAAACTCTTTAAGCATCGAGATACAAACTCAGCAACATCAGCTTTGATTCCGGGCCACCAATACATCCGCTTTAAATCCTATTACATCTTGGTAGATCCAGGATGTACAGAATATTGACTCTGATGAGCTTCTTCTAATACCTGGCTCTTGATATGTTCATTATTGTGTACACAAATTCTACCATCAAAACAGATAACGCCATCACTGTTTTCGGTAAAATTTGGTAATCCTTTCTGAGATTGCAGCTGTAACACCCCCTTCTAATAACCTTACTATTTAATAAAATCAGAGTTTCTTTTTTTTTTGAAAACAATATGAGAGAGTGCTACACTTACTCCATTAATCAACAACTTCAAATTTGCATAGTTCGGCTAAAAGCCACAAGATACATAGCACCATAAAATACCGGTTCAGTTCGCATCAACTAGATACAGTCACTACCACAGCGGAAAAATATTAAGTTTGAAAACAAATCCAATACATCACCAATAACAGTCTAACAGTATAATTAAAATAACACATAAACATAAGACGCCCCCCCCCCCCCGGTGCTACGTATCAGAGCATGACACACTCTACCAGACGAAGGCATAAGGGTAATCCTTCACTCGCTAGTACCTGCACGTTGCCGACATAAGAAGCAACATAAAAGCAGTAGGGTGAGTCTCTTTTCATAATTAATAACATACGAAATAAGTACTGCATAAGAAAAGGTAAACAGGCACACCGATTCACAATAATTGCAGCAACCACATCACAATTACAATCTCCGAACAACAATACAAAGGTATGGTTATGCATGAAATGCAACCCAAACTCCACGGGCACATGCATGTCGGATCCGTCACCAAATACAATTAGGCCGTAGCCTCTGCTCACCATTTAAAATTAGGCCGAAGCCTCTGCTCACCAATTATGCACATGGTTCATGAGATGCTATGGAAATGCACCACAACACACCACACAATTCATCAATTCACCATTTAAATCAACTCACCATTTTATTCATATTCTCACCATTGTATTAATCAGCTCACCAATTAAAATTAGGCCGAAGCCTCTGCTCACCAATTACACCATAATACACTCACCAACTCATCCCACCACTCACACCAACACCAATTTCAATTTAGTCAATTTAGGATTTGACACAGCATAGGGAAAGTGAGTAAAAATTGCCATTTAGACACTTGAACGCCTCAGCCCAGAAACACCAGTAAAATAATCCATTTTTGCATAAAACCGGAACATTTGGATAGACACTGAAATTAGCTTCGAAACGCATTTTGAACCGTCCAATTTGGATAACCGAGTCAAAAGATATGTCAAAAACAAATTTGGGACAAAACCGAGACACGTGCTGAAAACGACTCGGAACAGCAGAAAAATTCTGGTGCTTCGCGCGTGGAGCGCGACTTAGGCGCAAGTGAGGCGCGAATTGGCAGAAATGCCCAGTAACATTCGCGCGTGGCACGCGACTTAGGCGCGAGTGAGGCGCAAATGGGCAGAAATGCCCAGACAGCAACAGAACACAGCATACTTTGGCACAAACACTTGGCACCTATCATTAATGCACTTAGGGACCATTTTCCAGCAACATCATGTGACACAATGGGGCAATTTCTTCAGCAACACACAAGACACAATGGGACATTTCCTTCAACAACTCACAAGACACAATGGGACAATTTTTTCAGCAACACACAAGACACAATGGGACAAAATTTCCAGCAACACACACACACCTCGGAACTCCCAAAATCAAGATTTTTCTAATTCAAACACCAAATTAAATTCACCAAACACCCAATCATATATATCTATACTTTAATTATCACCATGATCCTCAATTCTCACCAAATAAACACCAACAAGTCATATACTCAAACACGTGACATGCAATTCACCTTAGCAACAATCAAAGCACCAATTATGCGATTTTAACATAGGGAATTCCTAATCACATATCACAACACTACGATTAAATCAACAATTCAACAATTCATTCATAGAAATCATCCTAGAACCTAACCCTAGACAATACTCATCACATAAGCTATTAAAGATAAAAAGAGGACCCCCTAACCTCTTAGAATTCGAGACCACCAAGCAAAGCTCCAAGAAATTGCAAGACACCAACAAGCCTTCTCTTCCTCCTTGAGTGATTCGCGAAACTCCTGTCCCTTTCCTCTTGCAAGTCGCGACTTCCTCTTCTCACTTCTCCTTTTCTTTTCTTTTTACGTTTTCTTTTCTTTCTTTTGCACACTTGAGTGAAATGAAAACTAACTCCCAAGACCCCTAAGTGAGTCGACTCCTATGACTAGTCAATGGGTCATGGGCCTACTTGTGGATCATGGGCCCCCATGCACACCACCTAATTCGTGACCACACCTCCTAAACAAATAAAATAGAATAAATAAATTAAATCCTGAATTAGTTAATTAAATTAAATAAATATTGTAAGCCTTAAATAACTTAATTAAATAAATAATTAAATTATTTTGGGGCGTTACAATCCTCCTCCACTTAGAATATTTCGTCCTCAAAATTACCTGAATCAAATAACTCCGGATATGCTTCTCGCATCTTACTCTCCAGCTCCCAAGTCATACTCTCACCAGCAGCTCCTAACCAAACCACTTTCACCAAAGGAATCTCCTTCCCTCTCAGAATCTTCACCTCTCTATCTTCAATTCGCACTGGCATAGTCTCCACAGTGAGATTATCCCGTACCTCAACTTCATCCATCTGAATCACATGAGACGGGTCCGGAACATACTTTCGAAGTTGTGACACGTGAAACACGTCATGCAAGTTCGAAAGATTAGGCGGCAAAGCCACCCTATAGGCAACACTTCCCACCCTTTCCGTAATCTGATACGGACCAATGAAACGGGGAGTTAACTTCTTTGATTTCAAGGCACGCCCAACACCAGTCACCGGAGTGACTCTCAGGAACACATGATCACCGTCCTGAAACTCTAAATCCTTCCTTCTCTTATCATGATAGCTCTTTTGTCGACTCTGCGACGCTTTCATCTTCTCCCGGATTAATTTTACCTTCTCGGTTGTTTCTCGCACAATCTCAGGCCCCAACGCTGCACTCTCCCCAGATTCATACCAACATAACAGAGTCCTACATCTCCGACCATACAACGCCTCGAACGGTGCCATTCCAATACTAGAATGAAAACTGTTATTGTAGGTGAACTCAATCAACGGAAGATGAGAATCCCACGAACCTCCCTGCTCAAGAACACATGCTCTCAACAAGTCCTCTAACGACTGAATAGTCCTCTCCGTCTGACCATCTGTCTGCGGATGATAAGCGGAGCTCAACCTCAACTTAGAACCCAAAGCTTCTTGCAAACTTTTCCAAAATTCAGAAGTGAATCTTGGATCTCTATCAGATACAATACTAAGCGGAACGCCATGCAACTTCACAATTGTCTTGATGTAGATCTCTGCTAATTTTGGAACTGGATAAGTGATATCAATTGGTAAGAAGTGAGCAGACTTCGTCAGCCTATCCACAACCGCCCATATAGCATCAAATCCTCTCACGGTTCTAGGCAAACTAGTCACAAAGTCCATGGAAATGCTATCCCATTTCCATTCCGGAATCTCCAATGGTTGCATCAACCCCGCGGGCTTCTGATGCTCAATCTTAGACTTCTGACAAGTCAGACAAGAATACACAAACTGTGCCACATCCTTCTTCATACCAGGCCACCCGAACAACTTCTTCAAATCTTGGTACATTTTCGTAGCCCCTAGATGGATACTCCACTTGCTCCTATGGCTCTCCTCAAGAATCATTCTCTTCATCTCAACATCATCAGGAATGCAGATCCTATCCCTGAATCTCAATACACCTTGGGAATCTAACTTGAAATCTCCATTCACAGCTTGATCATTCGCAACTAACCAGTCCACCAACTTTACATCTGACTTTTGGGCTTCTCGAATACTATCCAAAAATTCATTGCCAATTTTCAACATTCCCAATCTGACACTCTGCGGTGTCACTTCGCAAACTAGACTCATATCCCGGAATTCCTCAATTAGCTCTAATTCTTTCACCATCATAGCCGACATATGCAAGGTCTTTCGACTTAAAGCATCAGCCACGACATTAGCTTTGCCGGGGTGATAGTTCAAGCCGAAATCATAATCCTTCAGCAATTCTAACCAACGTCTCTATCTCATATTCAGCTCCTTCTGATCGAACAAGTATAAATCTAGTACCATACAGATAGTGCCTCCAAATCTTCAGCACAAATACAATTGCAGCTAGCTCCAATTCATGAGTAGGGTAGTTTTTCTCATGGGTCCTCAACTGTCTAGACGCATAAGCTACTACCTTACCCTCTTGCATTAACACACCTCCCAAACCCATCTTGGAAGCATCACAATATACTACAAACGGTTGATCCGGAACAGGCAGAGTCAAAACGGGTGATGTTGTCAACCTCTTCTTCAACTCATTGAAACTCTCCTCACAGCGAGCATCCCACACAAATGCTTTTCCCTTACACGTCAACTGAGTCAACGGAAGGGCCAACTTCGAGAAACCTTCAATCAACCTCCTGTAATAACCAGCTAATCCCAAGAAGCTCCTAATCTCAGTAACTGACTTCGGGCTCTCCCATTGCAACACATCATCAATCTTGGCTGGATCCACGGCTATACCATTACCAGAGATAATATGACCAAGGAAACCTATTTCATTCAGCCAGAATTCACACTTAGACAACTTTGCATACAATTTCTTTTCTTTCAACACTTCTAGTACTAACCTCAAATGTTCTGCATGCTCCTCTTCTGTCTTAGAATACACCAGAATGTCGTCAATAAACACAACTACAAATCGATCCAAGTAACTATGGAAGGTACGATTCATGTACTCCATAAACACTCCCGGCGCGTTGGTAACACCAAACGGCATCACTGAATATTCATAGTGCCCATATCTCGTTCTGAAAGCTGTCTTCTGTATGTCTTCATCCTTTACCTTGATCTGGTGATAACCCGACCTCAAATCGATTTTGCTAAACACTTTAGCACCTACCAACTGGTCCATCAAATCATCAATTCTGGGAAGCGGATACCTGTTCTTTATTGTCACCTTGTTCAATTGCCTATAATCGACACAAAGTCTCATACTCCCATCTTTCTTTTTCACTAACAATACCGGAGCACCCCATGGTGACACACTTGGCCTTACAAATTTCTTCTCAAGTAGATCTTCTAGTTGCTTTTTCAATTCAGACAACTCTGAGGCTGACATCCGGTACGGTGCCATAGACACAGGCCTAGTACCAGGTATAAGATCAATAGCAAACTCAACCTCCCTCTCTGGCGGAACACTTGGAATTTCATCCGGGAACACTTCAGGAAACTCACACACTACTTGTACCCCTTCAATGATCGCCTAATTCTCAGCAGATAATGACGCCATCAAAGCAAACAGATGCACTCCCTCCTTCATTACCTTATGCAATTGACCAGCAGGCAACAAAACGGATTCTTCTTCTTCGGGAGGAAGGAAACTCACAGATTTACGAAAACAATTAATATGCACTTGGTTAACTACTAACCAGTCCATACCAAGAATGACATCCAACCCTCCCAACGGCAAACAAATAAGGTCAACAAGGAAATCTCTGCCGAAGATTGACAGAGGGCACTTAGCACACACAAGGGAGGTAGTTACTGAACCCTTAGCTGGAGTGTCAATAACCATCTCCCTCATCATAGAAGACAAGACAAGGCCCAATTTCTTAGCACATAAAGCAGCAATAAATGAATGCGTAGCACCAGTATCAATAATAGCAATCAAAGGAATACCATTAATAAAACATGTACCTCTAATCTCATTAGTATCCTCTGATCCTGCGAGAGCAAACACTTTTCCACTGAATTTCTCTTTCTTCGGCTTAGTACACTTGGTACTAATATGACCTACTTCCCCACAGTTGTAGCACACCACATCCTTTTTCTCACATTTGGCAGCTACATGACCTTCTTTACCGCACTTGAAACATTTATTATCCGAGCAGTCAAAACTCTTATGGCCCGGCTTGCCACACCTGTAGCACACAACCTTCGCCGGGGCATCTCCCCCACTTGGTTTCTTATTATCAGCATACCTCTGCTTACCCTTACCAGCCGGAACCTCATATGGCTTACCCCGGTTCTGAAATTTACCCCTCTGATCTCTCATGACCTTGGAGTGAGCATTACTATCATCTTCGAATATCCTGCAACTGTCGATTAAATCAGCGAATACCCGAATCTTCTGGTACCCTATAGCTTTCTTTATATCAGCCCTCAGTCCATTCTCAAACTTAATACATTTTGAGAACTCAGAATCAGCATCAGCATAATGGGGGTAAAACTTAGCCATTTCAGTGAACTTGACAGCATACTCCGTCACAGACATGTTTCCTTGCTTGAGCTCAAGGAATTCTATTTCTTTCTTTCCCCTCACATCCTCTGGAAAATACTTCCGTAAGAACTCTGTAACACCCCATTCTACCCGGCTATTTATCATAGAGATCAGAGTTTCAAATTTCTTTTTGAATGGAATGCTACGCATGATCCTAATCTAACAATGATCAAATCATTATAAACCTTCATTACACCTTTATAATACGCAACACCATTAAATAATTTAGGGTACTCATAACTTCACCAATAAAATTCCACACATTATAATTTAGATGTCTCGCAGCGGAAAAATAACATAATCTCAAAAAGCGCCGAACAACAGCCTCATCAAAACAAAATCATTAAATTAATGCATATAGAAATTCAACAGCAAATGATTAACACTAGAATCCTATGCCCACCCCCTAGGTGTCACGTATTAGAGCAGACCGACTCGGGAGTGAAAGGAGTAAGCCTTCACTCAGGACTACCTGTGGTAAACAACAACAGAAGGGTGAGTCTCGAACCATATAATAAAGACTATAATAAGAAGTATATTTCATCATAGTGTCACACTCATACAATCACACAGTAGCAATAGTTCATACAAACAGCAACTCGCATGCTTATCATGAGGATGTATGCAATACAGTTATGCATGTGGTACCATGTTCCCAGACCGCAGCCTTATCATCATAATTTCAACTCAGACCGCAGCCTTATCATTTCGATTTAGAACTCAGACCGCAGCCTTATCATCATAATATAGAACTCAGACCGCAGCCTTATGTATGCATGAGACTCCATGACAACAACCACAATCATAATCCTCAACAACACGGTCCATATGTCCTATATCTCATCTTTAATTAATCTTGTTGTAGCCCTCATGGCCTCATCATCAATTAACTTATCTATTTTCTCATCACAATCACGTCCCTAGGACTAATCTAACACTTAGGGACCAATCTGTCACCATTAAGACCGAAACCAAACACAAGGCACGGGCGCACCTCTTGGCGCCCTGGGCGGCCACACTTGGCGCCCAACACAACACCCACGCGCAGAAACATATTAGGCCACCTGAAAAATTAAAACCGCTCTAGCCAAAATGTTCAAAATGGGATTTGGTCACGTGAATACAGAATTTGGCTAGGGAAAATATGTTCAGAACTCACAGCTCACCCCTAGGCACCACAACATAGTCAAAACGACACCCTTCTAGGACAATTTCAAAACGGTGCATGAACAGCTGAAAATTCTTTAGCCAAAATGTTTTAAATATCATTTGGTCAGGTGAATACAAAATTTGGCTCAGGAAAATATGCTCAGAAAATGAGATGCACACAAGGCACCCCTTAAACAAGCCAAAACAATGCCCAATAGGACCATTTCAAAACCACAAGTGCAAATCTGGAAATTCTTTAGCCAACTTGCTTAAAATATGATTTGGTCAGGTGAATACAAAATTTGGCTCGGGAAAATATGCTCAGAAAATGAGATGCACACAAGGCACTCCTTAAACAAGCCAAAACAATGCCCAATAGGACCATTTCAAAACTACAAGTGCAAATCTGGAAATTCTTTAGCCAAAGTGCTTAAAATATGATTTGGTCAGGTGGATACAAAATTTGGCTCGGGAAAATATGCTCAAAAAATGAGATGCACACAAGGCACCCCTTAAACAAGCCAAAACAATGCCCAATAGGACCATTTCAAAACTACAAGTGAAAATCTGGAAATTCTTTAGCCAAAGTGCTTAAAATATGATTTGGTCAGGTGAATACAAAATTTGGCTCGGGAAAATATGCTCAGAAAATGAGTTGCACACAAGGCACCCCTTAAACAAGCCAAAACAATGCCCAATAGGACCATTTCAAAACTACAAGTGAAAATCTGGAAATTCTTTAGCCAAAGTGCTTAAAATATGATTTGGTCAAGTGAATTCAAAATTTGGCTCGGGAAAATATGCTCAGAAAATGAGATGCACACAAGGCACCCCTTAAACAAGCCAAAACAATGCCCAATAGGACCATTTCAAAACCACAAGTGCAAATCTGGAAATTCTTTAGCCAAAGTGCTTAAAATATGATTTGGTCAGGTGAATACAAAATTTGGCTCGGGAAAATATGCTCAGAAAATGAGATGCACACAAGGCACCCCTTAAACAAGCCAAAACAATGCCCAATAGGACCATTTCAAAACTACAAGTGCAAATCTGGAAATTCTTTAGCCAAAGTGCTTAAAATATGATTTGGTCAGGTGGATACAAAATTTGGCTCGGGAAAATATGCTCAGAAAATGAGTTTATCCAAAAACATGCTTTATGCGCCTTGCCTAAGCACAGGCAGCAACCTGGCGCCACCCCAGGCGCCACAGGGCAGCAACATAGGCGCCCTGCCCAGAACACACACGCACCCAGCAACAGAAACAGCGCCCAGTGCGCCAATTCCCCCCCCCCCCCCCCAGCACTTGGCGCCCAGGCGCCCCAACCAAAACCAAAACACCAAATTCTCAATTATTTTCCAAATTAAATCCCCACAACAATCACAAAATTCATTATGCTCATACCAACAACATTCAATCTCACATATATATATCAAGAACACAACAAGGCATAAAATCAACACATGAAATCTAAACCTTAGCATAGGGAATCGAATCAATCACACTAATTATCAATTTCAACTAACCTAAACAATCTAACAATTAACAAATAATGTCAAGTGGGATCCTATGGTTTACATAAAACCTATTATATTCTCTATTATAGAGTGAGACTCCCCTAACCTTGATTATGACGACACTAGAGCTCTTCCCACCGAAGCACCGACACACCACCGCAACAAGAATTCTTCTTCTTCTTCCCTTATCCACGAACACGTCCTCTCTCTCTTTCTCTTGGACCATTCGCGAATTGATCAAAAATAGGAAGGGTTAGGGAAAACGAAACTTAAGCACTTGATAGAGAAAGGAAATCGAATCATAAAAGACTAGGAACCCTTACCTAGGATCAAGATGCACAAACCCTAACTCCTTAGCTTGAAGTCGCCTCCTTCCTTCTCTTCTCCTCTCCTTCGACTTTCTTTCTTTTCTTCTCTCCTTCGACTTTCTTTCTTTCTTTTGGCACTAATGAGGCGCGACCTAGACCCCTAGTGCCTAAGGAGCGCGTAAGCCAACGGGCTTGGGCTTCTTGGGCCGTCATTTGCAATTCCGGTATTACCCACGCCATCCCCTTCAATTAAATAAAAATACTACATTATAATATAATAAAGAAAATTAGTGCAACACTTTAAATAATTTAATCAATTACTTAATTAAATTATTTTAGGGTGTTACAAACTCCCTACGGAAAATAGCCCAAGTTATCTCTTCATTAGCAGTTTCTAATCTCTACCTAACCTCCATCCACCAATCATCAGCTTCTTCTGCCAGCGTATGGGTGCCATACCTGACTTTCTGCGCATCATTACAATCCATGACACGAAATATCCTTTCAATCTCTTTCAGCCATGCTAGAGCACCATCTGGATTATACTTGCCCTTAAAGACGGGTGGATTCTCCCTCTGGAACGTGGCAAAACTGCGAGTCCCAGCATTTTCAGCACCATTTTGCTGGTTCCCAACAGCCTGAGCCATAGCCTGCAAAGCAGCAGCAAGAGCAGCATCGTTTCTCCCAGCCATTTCAAATTGTCACTGCAGTACAATCAGAAATTTAGAACTAATCTAACAATTCCTATTTGTCATAAGATAATATTACAGGACGACTTGGCCGGACAGACCGAACTGCTCTGATACCACTATGTAACACCCCCTTCTAATAACCTTACTATTTAATAAAATCAGAGTTTTTTTTTTTTGAAAACAATATAAGAGAGTGCTACACTTACTCCATTAATCAACAACTTCAAATTTGCATAGTTCGGCTAAAAGCCACAAGATACATAGCACCATAAAATACCGGTTCAGTTCGCATCAACTAGATACATTCACTACCACAGCGGAAAAATATTAAGTTCGAAAACAAATCCAATACATCACCAATAACAGTCTAACAGTATAATTAAAATAACACATAAACATAAGACGCCCCCCCCCCCCGGTGCTACTTATCAGAGCATGACACACTCTACCAGACGAAGGCATAAGGGTAATCCTTCACTCGCTAGTACCTGCACGTTGCCGACATAAGAAGCAACATAAAAGCAGTAGGGTGAGTCTCTTTTCATAATTAATAACATACGGAATAAGTACTGCATAAGAAAAGGTAAACAGGCACACCGATTCACAATAATTGCAGCAACCACATCACAATTACAATCTCCGAACAACAATACAAAGGTATGGTTATGCATGAAATGCAACCCAAACTCCACGGGCACATGCATGTCGGATCCGTCACCAAATACAATTAGGCCGTAGCCTCTGCTCACCATTTAAAATTAGGCCTAAGCCTCTGCTCACCAATTATGCACATGGTTCATGTGATGCTATGGAAATGCACCACAACACACCACACAATTCATCAATTCACCATTTAAATCAACTCACCATTTTATTCATATTCTCACCATTGTATTAATCAGCTCACCAATTAAAATTAGGCCGAAGCCTCTGCTCACCAATTACACCATAATACACTCACCAACTCATCCCACCACTCACACCAACACCAATTTCAATTTAGCCAATTTAGGATTTGACACAGCATAGGGAAAGTGAGTAAAAATTGCCATTTAGACACTTGAACGCCTCAGCCCAGAAACACCAGTAAAAGAATCCATTTTTGCATAAAACCAGAACATTTGGATAGACACTGAAATTAGCTTCGAAACGCATTTTGAACCGTCCAATTTGGATAACCGAGTCAAAAGATATGTCAAAAACAAATTTGGGACAAAACCGAGACACGTGTTGAAAACGACTCGGAACAGCAGAAAAATTCTGGTGCTTCGCGCGTGGAGCACGACTTAGGCGCAAGTGAGGCGTGAATTGGCCGAAATGCCCAGTAACATTCGCGCGTGGCGCGCGAATTAGGCGCGAGTGAGGCGCAAATGGGCAGAAATGCCCAGACAGCAACAGAACACAGCATACTTTGGCACAAACACTTGGCACCTATCATTAATGCACTTAGGGACCATTTTCCAGCAACATCATGTGACAAAATGGGGCAATTTCTTCAGCAACACACAAGACACAATGGGACATTTCCTTCCACAACTCACAAGACACAATGGGACAATTTTTTCAGCAACACACAAGACACAATGGGACAAAATTTCCAGCAACACACACACACACCTCGGAACTCCCAAAATAAAGATTTTTCTAATTCAAACACCAAATTAAATTCACCAAACACCCAATCATATATATCTATACTTTAATTATCACCATGATCCTCAATTCTCACCAAATAAACACCAACAAGTCATATACTCAAACACGTGACATGCAATTCACCTTAGCAACAATCAAAGCACCAATTATGCGATTTTAACATAGGGAATTCCTAATCACTTATCACAACACTATGATTAAATCAACAATTCAACAATTCATTCATAGAAATCATCCTAGAACCTAACCCTAGACAATACTCATCACATAAGCTATTAAAGATAGAAAGAGGACCCCCTAACCTCTTAGAATTCGAGACCACCAAGCAAAGCTCCAAGAAATTGCAAGACACCAACAAGCCTTCTCTTCCTCCTTGAGTGATTCGCGAAACTCCTGTCCCTTTCCTCTTGCAAGTCGCGACTTCCTCTTCTCACTTCTCCTTTTCTTTTCTTTTTACGTTTTCTTTTCTTTCTTTTGCACACTTGAGTGAAATGAAAACTAACTCCCAAGACCCCTAAGTGAGTCGACTCCTATGACTAGTCAATGGGTCATGGGCCTACTTGTGGATCATGGGCCCCCATGCACACCACCTAATTCGTGACCACACCTCCTAAACAAATAAAATAGAATAAATAAATTAAATCCTGAATTAGTTAATTAAATTAAATAAATATTGTAAGCCTTAAATAACTTAATTAAATAAATAATTAAATTATTTTGGGGCGTTACAGCAGCTCCACGTCGACCTCTTGAGCCGCACGAATTTGATCCCTTAATACATTGGTAATCCGAATATGCTGTAACACTAGTCGATTCCTTTTCTTTGTCACCTTGAGATTCAAGTCTCTAAAAGACTCTAGCAATGCCATCTCATAAACCATTAACGATGCAGTGTGGAGAGACTTCTTGCTTAATGCATCTGCCACAACATTAGCTTTCCCAGGATGATACTTCAATTCGAAGTCATAATCCTTCAGAAATTCAATCCACCTTCTCTGTCGGTTGTTCTGTTCCTTTTGATCGAACAGATATTACAAGCTTTTGTGATCACTAAAAATTTCGAAACGAGAACCATAAAGGTAATGCCTCCAAATCTTTAGTGCAAACACAATAGCCACCAACTCTAAGTCTTGAGTTGGGTAATTCAGTTCATGTGTCTTCAATTGCCTGGATGCATAGGACACAACATATTGATTCTGCATAAGAACACACCCTAAACCCTTCCCCGAGGTGTCACTATAAATTTGGAATCCCAGGGACAGATCTGGAAGAATTAGGATTGGAGCAGAAGTTAACCGAAGTTTCAATTCGAGAAAACATTCCTCACAGTAAGTATCCCATGTAAAAGGCTAATCCTTGCGAGTCAACCGGGTAAGTGGGAGAACTAACTGCGAGAAGCCTTGAATAAATCTCCTATAATAGCCTGCTAGTCCCAAAAATTTCTTATTTCAGTTACTGAGGTTGGTCGTTCCCAATTTAACACAACTTCAACTTTTCTACGATCGACTGCTACTCCCTCATGGGAAATCACATGACCCAGAAACTTTATTTTTGACATCCAGAAATCACACTTCGACGACTTTGCATATAACTTCTTTTCTCGGAGTACATCCAAAACAAAGCGGAGATGTTGAGCATGCTCCTCAATTGTCTTTGAATATACCAAGATGTCATCTATGAAGACAACCACAAACTGATCTAGGTAGGAATGAAAAACTCGGTTGATGTAGTCCATGAATACCGCTGGAGCATTAGTTAGGCCGAAAGGCATCACTACAAACTCGTAGTGCCCATACCGAGTACGGAAAGCGGTTTTCGAAATGTCTAAGGCTCTTACTTTAATTTGATGATATCCAGACCTTAGAACATTCTTGGAGAATATTGCAGCGCCTCGAAGTTGATCAAGCAAATCATCTATCCTTGGTAACGGATACTTATTCTTGATGGTAATTTTGTTCAATTGACGATAGTCAATACATAATCTCATGCTTCCGTTCTTCTTCTTGACTAGCAATACTGGAGCACCCCATGGAGAAGCACTCGGTCGAATAAACTTCTTGGAAATTAATTCCTCAAGTTAGGATTTCAGTTCCTTTAGTTCAAGAGGAGACATCCTGTAAGGTGCTATAGATATTGGCCCTGTACCCGGCACCAAACCTATATAGAACTCTACCTCACGATCCGGAGGTAAAGAGGAAACTTCATCAGGAAAAACATCTAAGAATTCATTAACAACCTGGACAGGCGATCAATCCAATCCAGCTTCAGTTGATGCAGATAATATAACAACAAAAGCTTTCGCACCTTGAAATAGAGATTGGCTGGCTGAAGTGAAGGAAATAACACTATCCGTTGCAGGTAGGGAATGTTCCACCACTTCAGAAGGAGACCCAATGGTATGGTTGAAGCAATCAATGGTAACATGGTTGGTAGTCATCCAATTCATTCCCAAGACGATCTCCATTCCACTCATAGTCAAACAGATAAAATCAACTACAAACTCCCTGCTTTCTATAGTGAGTAGACAGTTAAGACATAATGCCTGGATTCGAACACGACCCTTTGCAGCAGTAAGGATAGTTATTGGTTCGGATATAGGAGATACCATTAATCCAAACCGTTCAGCACATGCTTCCAAGAAAGCCTTTCTCGCCGGGCAATTGTTTGCATAATGGCCCGCTTCCTTGCAAAAGTAGCACTGATTCGGTCCAGCTTGGCTCCTACCTTTATGATTCTTCTTGTAGAAAGAACATTTGCTAGGTCTAGAAGAATCAATCGTTTGCACCTGCTTTCCTTTGTCAAAATTACCCTTGTGTCTAGGATTGGAAGAGGTTGATTCAGTACCCCTTTTCTTATTATTCCAGAAATCTCTCTTCTCTGCATACATCCTCTTGAGATCTTCTTCAGCAGTATGAGCTTGTTGTACCAATGTAGGATAAGTGGTCATAGCGTAGGAACTAAGACTTTGGTTTCCATCACCACGAAGACCTTGTTTAAACATAATCATCTTCCACTTGTCATTAGGAGCATGAGTTCCCACTTCATAAAATTGAGACAATCTCTCAAATTTTGCAGCATCTTCCCCAACTAACATGTTCTCCTGCTTCAGATTAACGAACTCAACTTGGTTGGCAAGTTTTTGTGCATCAGGAAAGAAATGACCCAGGAATAACTCCTTAAAGTTATCCTAATTAAGAGGTGTCCCTTGAGTTTGAAACATCCGGCGTGCAGTAATCCACCAAGTATGACACTACAACATTTTGACCCAAAGGCAACGCCTGAAAACCGTTGCGTAAAGCCAAAAAACCGTTGCCTTACCTTTCGTCAACAGTTTTGAAATCGTTGTTTCTGCGGGCGTTGCCTAAACTATAAGCAACAGTTTTTTGTGACCAAAGGCAACACAAACTTATAACTGTTGCCATTGATAACTTAAACGCAACGGTTTTGATTTTCGTGCATCTGCAACAGTCTCAAACCGTTGCCACTTATGCCAACACTTAAAAGCCGTTGCCAAATATGGCAACCCGCAAAAAAACTGTTGCCTATACCAACAAATACAACACTTCAAAAACATTGGCATAGATAATAGAAATTGAAAAAAAATAATTGAAAAAAGTTTAGAGAGGTCCATTCCTTCCCAACATAATAAGACTGATTTCATTCATTGGCATGAGAAAAAACTTATGATTACAATTCAGAATAAATTGGAAAAAAAATACCAATAAAACTCTAAAAAGCTCTAAATTTACTTAAATGTATCCAACAATTACTTCCTTGCCTACAATATCCTATGTTGATATAATGACAAGTCTTGACAATTGATATAATGACAATAAAATCCTCCCAAGAAAGGTCTACTGAAACACCAGGAAAATATCTTCCCACATTAAGAACTGTTGCCACCCCCTTGTTAAGGCAAGATTTCTTGCTCTAAGCAACGCTTCCCTCCTATCATCCACTGAATTCTCTGGAATTTGAGAGATAACAAGTGTACTTGTACAATCAATTAGCAATCCAGTAGGTTCTGCATGATAACATCAATCCAATACAGCAATTAATTATACTGAATCAAATTTAGCTAATACAGAACCAAAAGGACTCTTGAAATGAAATTGGCAATTAGCACTTTTCAGTGTTGGAATAAACTCATATATTGGCTTTAACAAGCAGGAAAGTAATAGCCAGTAAGAAAATACCATCTGAAATGCCAAAAAAGGTTTGCATGGAATGCAATAGGACATGCTAATATGCTTGTCAAGGACCCATTATTGTAAAAGCTCAAGCCACTGGGAGGAGATTCATGAATAGTTTTACATTAGCATTCTACTTAAGTTAATACTGAGATTATAAGCTATTACCTCCACTGGAAGTCCTCACTATAGTTCCTCCTTTTGGAATATCTGTTAAGTTTGTAATCCCAGCCAACATTAGTGCCACTGAGTTAGCCAAGCCCATGTGACCATCCATTCTTGATAGCCAAACCTGCATGTACACTTCAAATGAGCTCACATTGCTGTGAATGAAGATGTCATATACAAAGGAACATATGAAAGGAAGCTCACAAGAATGTTAGGAGTAACATCATCAATCCAAGATGCAGTTGGCAGATCTCCTCCCCAAATAACCAAAAAGTAAAAATATGAGGAAAAAACACACATATTCAAGAACAATAAATAGGAGCAACATAAAACGTAAGTCAAGACCAATAAATTTTAAACAAGCAGCAAATGCACACTCTCGTTTGCAAATAGAAACAAGGAAGCCATCCCAAGGAAGCTTAGCTTCAATTTCAAAGATGTTTTGTTTTAGGTCTGTAAATGATATACTAGCTGACGATTTTCATGATCTTGATATAAAGTTTTGTCGAATCCCTATTTGGATCTCTAACTCCTTTCGTGTTATAATAGGCTCTGGTTAAATTTAGATTATGATTTTGCTGGAACTACTGTTTCAATATTCATTTTTTGGGTGAAACAAAACACTTAGGGTGAGGCGGAACTTTACCCATTCCAAGGCTAAGGATTTACAATGGGATTACAAATCCCCTACCAGTGGACCCATGGATTCGAACGACAACTGTTTTCATGTTTAAATTGCATCAATTTCTCATATTTGTCGTTGATCTACCTACAGTTGCACATGTTTTTTATTTTGAAATTCAATAACTCTGATAAATAATGTTGGTTATAGATGGAGGTATGTGCTATATGCATGTAAAATAATTTTATCATCAACCATAGATTACTTAGTATAGATAGTCTCATAACTATACTCTTGAATACACAACAACAGTTATTTTGACCAATAAACTCAAAAAATTCTGTCATTCAAAATATGCAAAAAGAAATGTCCTTACCCTTGTAAGAAGATACTATTCTTTAACAAGTAAGCGTCTGTTTGTGTTAGGCCTTCCACTAATAATTTCTAACAGTAGAACTCCAAAACTATAAACATCTGATTTTCTTGTCACTTGATTTCGTATCGCATACTCAGGTGCCACATAACTACTACAAAACCAAACAGATTTCAGAAAACAAATGACACTTTCAGATATTAACTAAAAAAAAAGAAAGTACTCCAAGAACTGAGGACAGAATAGCGAACTGACACTGTTCCAGCAACCCTTGTACTAACCTGGGTAAGGTTTGGAGGAATAAGATTTGCAAGCCCAAAATCTGAAATTTTGGGTTGGAGGTCTTTATCAAGTAGTACATTGCTTGCTTTTATGTCTCTATGAATAATATGTGGCCTAACCTCCTCATGAAGGAATGCAAGGCCCTTAGCAACACCTATGCAAATGTTTCGCCTTACATGCCAACTGAATTGGATGCTACCATGGCCTGAACCTATAAACTCATGAAGAAAAGAATAATTCATTACTAGGACAGTTTTATTGCATTCATATCAGATGATAATATTATGACAAATCACTCTTACCTAATAGTGTCTGTGCTAGGCTGTTATTCTCAAGATAACCATATACCAAAATCCTGTGGTTATCTTCCACACAGCATCCTTACAACTTCACTAGATTCTCATGCTCTATACTAGTTATCACCTTGATTTCTGTCAAGAATTCCCTGACCCCTTGTTTTGATTCAGCTGATAAAACCTTTATAGCTATCAGGGATCTATCTCTCAGCTTTCCCTGTACAGTTCAGGAAGTTACCAAGAGTCATCAATCAAACAAGAAATGTAGGAAAAAAGATAAGAATTCTTTAAATTTCATAATACTGCAATCACCTTATAGGCTGAGCCAAAGCCTCCATGCCCTATTTTGTTTGCGGGACTAAAACCTTTTGTGGCAATTCACTGTTCCTTGTAAGTGTAAAACTTGACATTCTAAATTTCTGAAATATCTGTTGCAAAATAGGCACATCAACATTATTTAACCATATGGAACACTTTGAAGAATAATAGATCAAATTCTTGAATATATCTGCTAATGAAAACATAGCATATGAAAACTGGGATCATGCTTCAGAAAATGCAGCAATGATATGCTAGAAGATAACTTTTTAACAAGTTGAAAAGTTCACATACATATGTATACAATCAAATGGGATTATTAGTCTAAGTTCGTGTTTGGATAATAGCAGCGAACCAAATTTCAGATACGCGGATTCGATAAATTGCTGCAATCATTGCTATTTAAAACACATGCATATAGCATATAGCACAGTTATTGTGATTAATAAATTCAAAAAAAATTCAACAAACTTAGCAGGAATTCCACCCGACTCAAAACTGCAAATATGAAAAAAAAAATCACAAATTAGATTTAGTGTCTATGCGAATGTAAAAACCTTGTAACTTTGACCACTTTCTAAGGAAAGAAATAACTAACACCTTTGTAATCCTTACTTCACATTATCTGAAGAGACACTAGTATAGAAAGAATACCATGTACACCACCCAAACTAGTTTAGCATATCAATCAATCATAAAGCCCAAAAGTGGTATAAAGAAAGAGATCAATCAAACTAAAATCATATATACATTGAAATAATTTTATCAACATAGGAGAAGCACAAAATATGACCTCACTATTACTAGCCCAGCTACTAAATGGACCATACATGAGGGTGATCATGTTCTTCCTTTTCATTTCGTCCATCCTCGTCAAAATTTTCCTCACTCAAAGACTGTTTGCGCAATCTTTTCCTGCTAGTTGGTGACTCAGACTCATCATTACTTTTCTCACCAAACCTGAGAGAAATGCGATGCAAATCGAAATCGAAATACGCAGTCAAAATCTAAATGCGAAATCGAATTCACAAAACCAAAATAGAAATGGGATGGAACTGAGAGAGATGCGATCACACTAAGAAATGCGATGAGATTGAGAGATATGTGAAATCGAAATCTCAGCTTTCGATGACATTGAGAGAGAGATGCGAAATCATTGGTAGATGATCCAAATCGAAATCTCAGCTTGCGATGAGTCAGAGAGACAGAGAGAGGAAAACCAGAGAGAGGGAGAGAGAGAGAGAGAGACGCGAACCTGAAATCCCAATCGCTGAGGGAGAGGGTGAGTCGATGATTTGCACTTTCCTGAAATCCTAGTGTGTGAGATCGCAGAGGGAGAGGGTGATTTCGAGGTTAGAGGGATGAAGAGGAATTTCGATTTTAGGTTTGAGGGAGGAAGAGAATTGCTGAAACGTGAGAGAGGGTGAGTTTGCTGAAACGTGATATTTGGTTTGTTTGTTTGATGTTTTGATTTTTTGGGTAAGCACAAAATTTGAAATGGTTAATAAGACAACGGTTGCCATTGTTGGCTAAGGAAACGGTTTTTTTGGCTTTGCAATTTTAGGCGTTACCATAGGGTCTAAATGTTGTAGTGTGAGCATCTTCATCTAGAGCATTGGCAGCACAAATCACTTTCTCTGTTTCATCACATTGTAAGGTCAGAAAAATCCTCTCCATGGCATCCACCCAGAAATGAGCTTTCATTGGGTCGGATCCTCCTTTGAAGATTGGAGGTTTCATTTTTAGAAACCGGAAGTACATACTGTTAGGATCCTCAGGTTGTGGTACATTGACTGACTCATTTGGTTGTGGTTGGGGCACTTGATGCATCTGCTGCATTTGAGCCATTTGAGCCATCTGTTGCTGCTGCATTAGCATCATGTCATTCATCATCTTCTGTTGAGTTTCGATGACATTTTGCATCCATTCCTGATGAGGATCAATGGGTGGGTTTCTCCTACCCCTTCCAGTCATGATCCTGCGAAATATGCACAAAGTATTGAGTTGATCAGGCTCAATGTCTAATAGGATACTAGGAAGAATCAGACTTAGCAGACGCAAAAGACTCTTAACATCTAAGTCCGACTAGGTCGAATTGCTCTGATACCAATTGTAACACCCCAATATTTCTAGCATGTAGATACAATGAGATGCACATCTGTGTCAACAATCAGAGGACAGAATCCCTGTTTAGATATTGAACCTACTAAATTTTTCCAATAATAAAACACAATGTCTAGGATCAACTTGTCTGCAAGTCCATGAAATTTAACTTGATCCTCAACTCGTTGCAGAATGGGCGAGCCGTAACTTAGTAATTTATGTTGTAGGAGGAACCTTGTCGCAGTATGGACAAGGACTCGTCGCAGTATGGGCGAGTCGTACCTCAAAGGATGGTGATGATGATAGGTGGGATGGTCGAATAAGGGTTTCATGGGGTTTATACTATACTTTTGTTATTTGGGTGATTTGTCACATTTGTCTGTGAGACTTGTTATTTCGTTCGACTCAGTGTTTTTACAAAGACATATTTTCTATAAATTCTTTTATTTACGTCACTTTTTTTATGGTAAACAACAAATTTGTGTCCCAAAATTTGTGATATGCTATCAGTATAGTTCGTGAATGTATCAAAATTATTGAAATATCTCCGGATGTGGCTGCTAATAATCGCGGTGGTCCTTAAGTGTATATTTTATTCGTTAGTTTGTTCCTCAAATGTGAATTTCATTTGTTATCTTAGTTTCACAAATTACTAACAGAAGGCACACTCGGGGATGATTTTAAAATCTTGATACATTCAGAGACTATAGTGACTAAGGGTGTTCAAATCCAAACTGTTCTGGATTGGGTCATGAGACCCACTCTGCAGCTTTTGCATATTAAGTTTTCACGGATATTTTATTTTTAAATATTTTATATTTTAAGTTTCGTAGTTTATGTGAAAATAAAATAATAAATCACATTATTATTTCATTCTTTAATAATAACATTTTTATTTTATTCTTTAATATTTTTGACTCAAAATTAAATTTTTTGATTTAAACTTTAAATCAAATTCTGATGACGAGATGGACCCAGTGATTCTCGGAGCGCCAGTGAAAAACACGGGGAGGCCACCACATGTAAGCACTCTGATGCCCTAGTCAGTCTTAAATAGAGACGAAGCATTTTAGTGGAGTGGAGAGAGCATACCTTTTTAGGAGTGAGTGGTGGTATATATAGTGGGGTAATGAGCTTACCTTAGAAGCTTCCCAATGTTGGGCTAGTGCTTTTTAGTATTGCCATGGCTTGCATTTGGCCCATTTGTTGGTTTTCGACCAGTTCAGAACAGTAGTCCCCAAGCGGTTGAACATGGTGTGAGGCCGACTTATGAGAAAAGTATTCTCCGAAGCTCAGTCAGCCTGCAAAAGTTAGCTAGTAATGATAGAAAGACAAACCTCGAGGAGCTCTGCATGCTATAGGAGTGGGGCTAAACCCATACTCTTCTCGGACTCGTTCTCTAGAAGAGAGTATGCCACTCATGACGAACTCAAGCATTGAGCAGTAGGAAAAGGAGGAAATCGGTGATCGAGTAAAAAGGATAGCTAAAGGAGACTTGACTCCCTTAACTATTGGAAGGAGAAGGGTCTTCCAAGAGACCCACAATGCCAACCTAATACACGTTCCTCCACAGACAGAATCTCTATCAGGGGAAAACAAGAACAAATAATGTGTGAATACCACCAAGTACACGACCATACCAATTATGAGTGCTAGACCCTTAAGTGCAAATTTCAACAACTATTATGAGTCGGGCACTTCGAAACTTATGTGGACAGAGGAGGTCGACAAGAGCTAGACAGACAGAATAACAATTGAGATCGATGAAGAGGTATATCCCCAACTCCGAACAACCAATGTTGAGGATCGGATACCCTTCAAGAGATAACTGAGCACCTGCAAAAAAATCAACTCAACTTGATTGCAGGCGGCTCCTATGACTAATCTAGGATAGTGAATCTCGATGGTCACGTGTGTCTGGTTTTGGGAGTGCGTATGGTTCTCCTCATCCAATAGAGTTTTTGTCACATCCAAGACGTGGACTCGAGAGCTTGGGGTGAATTCCAAACCCGGTTACCACATAGACCATCCCTTGTTGATAGATAAAGTAATTAATATTTAGGCTAAAATACACTTTTCATCCTTTAAGTTATTCTAAGGTTTGACTATTTCCCAATCTGGTCTTTTAAGCTTCACATTTGTTACACATATATCCTTTATTGAATATTCCATCTATTTGAGTTAACTGACGATGACGTGTCTATTATGTTTTTAACTAGTAGTAGCCTACATGGCTTTTACATCGATTTTGGTTTCGTCCTTTAAATTTATTTTGAATTGAAGGTTAGTCCTTTAGAACTAAAATCTTACTTATAGATATTATAAAATTACCTACAGATAGTGATGATTTCTATATTCTCGCCCTAAGTACCTGTTGAGGGAAAATTATATATAAATAGACATAATTATTTTTGAAAAAATTAAATAACTTTATTAGTTAGTAATAAATTTTAATTATTACTTTATTGATAGAATATTGATTCCAATATCATTATATGATGTATAATATTTGAAATATTTGAAACTATAACACCCCAGTATTTTTATTTAGTAAAATTACCCAAGTGTACCATCCCTAGAACATCAGAGATATATTTCCTGCCTAGACACTGAATATCACTATAATTATTCGCTGAATATAAACCAAACAGTCTTATACACAAACAAGACGATACGGTTCTCGAACCATAAACTATCAGCAACTATAGTATTCAGTATCATACAACAAAGCGGAAGAAAGATATAACACTAAAGACATAGTATTTCAGTACATAAACAACAAAGGGAAACATAAACTTAAGCATAAAGCTAAGTCATCAGCAACAATCTGAGCTCCACCTACTCGTGCCTCTATGGTCCTCTCTTTCCCTATTTCTCTGTAAAACAACAACATATAAACAATGAGATACAATCTCAGTGAGTTCTACCGAGACCCCTACTAACACTCTCGGTTTAATTATGAAACCTTTTTAATTCAACACGGCACCGACTGCGCGAACGCTTCCAAACCCGGTGAACTGCATTATTTTATACATAGCATTCCACCGTCATGTCACCTTCCCTGAGGATGCACCGGTTGGAGATTCCGGTCTTGGCTGAGGACTGCATCTTGATCATCCTGGTATAATTCCGCTTATGATGCACTAAGTATTAAGTTGATCATGGTCAATGTCTCTTAGCATCACAAGTATAATTACAACAAGGAATCAACTCAACCCTAAACTAAGTCCGACTAGGTCGAACTTCTCTGATACCAACCAACTTCCAACACGAAAAATGATCAGCGTTCTATTCTCTTCAAATTGGTACCAATTTCATCACAAACAACTCACTCTCCCTCTTATTGCCATTTTCGATTTTTAGAGTAAGTTGAGGGATTTTGTGATGTTCACTTCCTTTGGGAAGTTAGGAGGCTTGGGAAACACAAACAAGAGGAATGTAACATCCTCAAAATAATTAACAGAATTATTTGGATGTTAACCCAATCGAATTAATTTAGTACTTAATTGATAAAATTATTGAGTGCTAAAGATAATTATTGGTTGTCTTAGGATCGTTAACCGGTTAATTCAGGGCAATGACGATTTAGAATCGAAATAAGAGATTAAGGACAATATGGTAATTTGACCACGTTACCACTTATATATTAAATATATATATATATATATATATCTGTGTGTGTGTGTGTGTGCGTGTGTGTGTGTGTGTGTGTGTGTGTAAGTGAAAGAAAGAATTAAAAAAAAAGAAAGAAAAGAAGAGAAATGGAGAAAGAGAGAAAGAGGGAAACGAAGAGGAAAAGGAGAGAAGGGAAGAAAAATTTCATGCCAAACTCCATTTTTCCTTCACCAAAAATCATCACCTTCTCATCCTCTCCATGTTGTGATTTGGAGGTGTGGGAAGTTCAAATGGAAGCTTGGGTACTAACTTGGAGGGAAGGAAACAAGGATTGGGTGAGTTAGGGTTTTGAAATCAATTTGGGGTTTTAGGTGAATAGGAGCAATTTGGAGGTTAGGGATGATGAATAGTGTCCTTGGGTGACTCATGGTTGAATGGGAAGATTGGGAAGCGGATTCGATTGTCGTCGGAGCGTAAAGTTTATGCGGGGAATGTTCGTGTGGTTATGTCGGAAAAGTGATTTCGCGGAAAGTCTCGGCTATTTGTGATTTTCATCACAATCGGTGAGTTTTACCCACATTTAGGTTTATTAGGTTTTGAAATGTGTTTTATGTGATTTGGTTTCAAAAGATTTTGAGTCGAAAACGTTATTTTGAAATATATCGCGTTTTGACGAAATTCGTTTAGATTGAGTTTTTGATTGATATGTTTGATTGATTGAGGAATGAATTAATGTTGTTTGGACTGGAATATTGCCTGGTATTGTCTGTTTTCGAGTTAGGAAGGCGAATTTTTATGAAAAAGGCCATTTTTGCAATGCTGTCAAATGCGCACGACCCGTGCGTATCGGGGAACCACCCGTGCGCATGGTTCGGTTCTGTTTTTCAAAATGCTCAGCAGGGCGCACGACCCGTGCGTATGGGAGCACGGATCGTGCGCAGTGTTCTGTCCAAAATTTCCAAAAATTCCCGAAACGATCCCGATCGATTCCAATCCTCTTCTAATCCTTTCCTAACCCTTCTCGAATGATATTAGGCTTATAATGCCATGAATTTGAACACATTTCAAAAGGGTTTTACTAGCGGTTTGTAAAGCTAAGTGTCGTTTGAAAAACTGGATAAAAGTACACGTGTGCGGATATGTTTTATTAATAATAAAGCGGACTATGAGTCTTACGTGGTATGGTATAATGCAAATGAAGGTCTAATGCAAATGAACTATGGGTTGATATGACAGTTGATATATGTGTATATTATATCGAGTTTGGGTGACGACCCATGAGACTAACATACTAGGTGGGGCAGTCATGATCCCCTACCCTAGGCTCCGTGCCATTAGGAAAAATGCTATTGGTAAGGGGGTTCACCGAGTTTGGAAGCATTCGCGCAGTCGGTGTTATGTTAAATTGTTTGTTGTAAGGTTCACCGGGTTTGGAAGCGTTCGCGCAGTCGGTGTCATACTGATATATAGTAGGTTCCCCGGGTTTGGAAGCGTTCGCGCAGTCGGTGCCGTGTTGAGTTAAAAAGGCTTCATAATTTTATTCGAGAGTGTTAGTAGGGGTCTCGGTAGAACTCACTGAGAATGTATCTCATTGTTTATATGTTGTTGTTTTACAGAGAAACAGGGAAAGAAAGGACCACAGAGGCACGAGTAGGTGGAGCTCGGATGGTTGCTGATGACTTAGCTTTATGCTTAAGTTTACGTTTCCCTTTGTTGTCTATCTATTAAAACACTATGTCTTTAGTGTTATATCTCTCATCCGCTTTCTTGTATGATACTGAATACTAGAGTTGCTGATGGTTTATGGTTTGAGAACCGTATCGTCTTGTTTGCATATAAGACTGTTTGGTTTACATTCAACAAAAAATTATAATGATATTCAGTGTCTAAGCAGGGAATATATCTCTGATGTTCTAGGGATGGTACACTTGGGTATTTTTACTAAAAAAAAATACCAGGGTGTTACAGAAAGTTTGTAAAGATAAACTTTTAAACTTTGAACCGTATTATAGATTTTATATATTTTAGGTAAAAACTTTAAATATATTGACCAGTTTATTTCCTGTAACATCCCAATAATCATTTTTTACAAGATCCAATTATCAAATGTGAAATTTATTATACATCAGTTAAATATTTGGTGTGTGTTTTTCTTGATATGTATTAAATGATCAATCACAACTTTACCAATTTTTAAGTTGTGTAAGTAAAGCTAATGTTATTAATTATTATAAACTATTATTTAATGAAAATCACAATTTTAGAAGGACGTCAAACTTTTAACCATATTAAATTAGAATAGTTGATTTCAGTATCGTTCTTTGCTATGTGCGATTAGGGGGGGGGGGACGCAAGGAGTATAATATTAGAAGGGAAACTTTGTAAAGAAGATAAGCTTTTAAACTTTTGATCGTCTTAATGGTTTTATATATATTTTAGGTAAAAACATTAAATATATTGACCAATTTATTTCCTATAACGTCTCAATAATCATTTTTTTTTGCAAGATCCGATTATCAAATGTGAAATTTATTATACATTAGTTAATTATTTGGTGTGTGTTTTTCTTGATATGTTTTTGGTTCACACAATTGTTGACTACCTACGGAGTGTCCCAATACTTTAAACGAAAGACTAATATTTGCTCGTGGTTAGGAGCAAATTTCACACTTGCCAACCACAAGTTTGTCTGTAGTGCGAATCGAACAACGGAGTACCATGTAGACCTCCTGTGTCCTAGGGTAGCATATGTCACTGGGCTAACAGTATTTGTTTATTTTTCTTCATATTCCTATTGGGTGCTTAAATCTTCAAATTTCTTAATGATAGATTTAAACTATAATTGCATTAATTTGGTTAAAAATATTTTCAATATAATAAATTTCGCAAATGAATCTAAGGATTTTATTAACTCTAAAAAGTCACGTCTAAGCTCTCAAAAACAAGTGTTTCTACTCAGTGCACCAGTTACAACACTGGCCTCTCTTGAATGCTACATCAACACGAATTTATAATCCTCCAGAAACTCATCACACTTCTCCACCTGCTATTCAGTTCTTTCTGGTCAAACAAATACCTTAAACTCTTGTGATCACTTAAAGATTTCGAAACGAGACCCATACAGGTAATGTCTCCAAATCTTTGGTGCATACACGATAGCTGCCAACTCCAAATAATAAGTTGGATAATTCTCCTCATGGATCTTCAACTGTCTGGACGCATAAGCTACCACTTGATGATTTTGCATGAGAACACATCCCAACCCTTTCCAGAAACATCGCCGTAAATTTGGAATTCCAAATACAAATCTGGAAGAATATGGGTTGGAGCAGAAGTCAACTGAACCTTCAACTCTTGAAAACTTTCTTCACAATCGACATCCCACGTAAGCGGTTGACCCTTTCGAGTTAACCGAGTAGGTGGAAGAACCAATAGTGAGAATCCTTCGATAAACTTCCTGTAGTAACCGGCTAGACTTAGAAAACTTATGATTTCGGCGACTGACGTTGGTCACTCCCATTCAACACCGCTTCCTTCTTGCTGAAATCTATAGAAACTCCCGACTTAGGAAATCACATGTCCCAAAGACTTTACCTCCGACATCCAAAAATCACACTTCGAACGTTTTACGTACAACTTCTTTTCTCGGAGTACTTTCAGAACAATGTGGAGATGTTGGACATGCTCCTCAATGGTCTTCTAGTACACCAAGTTATCATCAATGAAAACGACTACAAATTGATCTAGGTAATTGAGGAAAACTCGGTTCAGGTAATCCATGAATACCGCTGGAGCATTAGTCAAACCGAAGGGCATCACTACAAACTCGTAATGTCCATACCTAGTACGGAAAGCTGTCTTCGGAATATCTAAGGCTCTAACTTTTATTTGATGATATCCTGACCTCAGATCAATTTTTAGAAAACACTACAGCACCTCAATTTGCTCAAGCAAATCGTCTATCCTTTGTAAGGGATATTTATTCTTGATCGTCACTTGTTGAGTTGTCGATAATCAATGCACAATCTCATGCTACCATTTTTCCTGTCGACTAACCACACCAAAGCACTCCTTAGAGAAGCACTCGGTCGAATGAATTTCTTTAACATCGACTCTTCAAGTTGAGATTCCAATTCCTTTAATTCTAAAGAAACATTCTATAAGAAACAATAGATATTGATCCCGTGCCAGGAACCAATTCTACAGTAAACTCTACCTCTCGCTCTAGAGGTTCAGAAGAAACTTCATCCAGAAAAACATCCAGAGAACATCCAGAAAGTCATTCACAACTTGTACAGATGATAAATCTAATACTAGTTTCAGTGGATGCAGACAACATAATAATATAGGCTTCTGCACCTTGGAATGATGATTGACCGGCTAAGGCGAACGAGATAACTGTTTCAGAGTTTGTCCTTGACAATTCAACTGATTCTGAAGTGAAGCTGATAGTTGATTAACACAGTCGATTGTAACATGATTTGCAGTCGTCCAATTCATACCCAAAATGGTGTCCACACTTCTCATAGGCAAACAAATAATACTTCTACGAAATTTCTGCCCCCTTATGACAAGTAGACAATTCTGACACAAGGATTGGGTCTGCAGCTGTAACTGTCTAAACATTTAGAGTGTTGACTCGTCCTCGTCTTGGAGTTGCTTGTGACTCCCAGGAATTCTTCCTTGCAGAGCACTCTTTTGCATAGTGACCCTCTTCCGCATTACTATAATAGCACCGATTAGATCTTCGCTTGCAATTACCGCTGTGAGGCTTTCCCCAGTTAGAACATCTTCTGACCTTTGAAGAATCACAGAATTGCATCTGCTTTTCCTTTGATGACATTATCTTAGGACCTTGCATTCGGAGTTGATAATTCAACTACCTTCTTTCCTTTCCAGTATTCCCCATGAGATCATCCTCGGCGACATAGGCTGATTGTACCAAGGCAACATAATTGGTAATAGTATAAGAACTGAGACCCTAAGTCATAAAAGCTCTAAGGCCCTTCTTATACATATGCATTCTCCATTCGCCATCCAGAGCTTACTTTACCACTTGGTAAAACTGAGACAACTTCTCAAACTTAGCGATGTATTCTTCCACCGTCATGTCACCTTTCCTGAGGATGCACCGGTTGGAGATTTCGATCTTGGTCGAGGATTGCGTCTTGATCATCCTTCCATAATTCCGCTTATGATGCACTAAGTATTAAGTTGATCAGGCTCAATGTCTCTTAGCATCACAAGTGTAATTACAACAAGGACTCACAAGGAATCGACTCAACCCTAAACTAAGTCCGACTAAGTCGAACTGCTCTGATACCAACTGTAACACCCCGGTATATTTAACATGTAAAAATACCCAAGTGCACCAAAGTATAAACATCAGAGATAATAATACCTGCTTAGACACTGAATACCACTATAAAATTTTTGCTGAAATAAAACATAACCGTCTTATACACAAATAAGACCATACGGTACTCAGACCATAACTGTCAGCAACTATGGTAGTCAGAGTCATACAGGAAAGCGGAAAGAAAAATAAACAAAACACTAATGCTATAGTGTTGTGATACATAGACAATAGAAGGAAAATAAACTTGAACATAAAGCTAAGTCATCATCCTTCTCCCGGGGCCACCTACTCGTGCCTCTGAGGTTTCTTTTGTCCCTGTTTATCTGTAAAACAACAACATTTAAACAGTGAGATACAATCTCAGTGAGTTCTACCGAAACCCCTACTAACACTCTCGGTCCAGTTTAAAACATTGTTAACTCGACACGGCATCGACTGCGCGAACGCTAACTCCCGATGATTCACATTATTTTACACATAGCATTTCACCGACTGCCCCAAGACTAAATCCCGGCGAACGCACTACAAAACAACAGTAACGTACCACCGACTGCCCCAAGACTAAATCCCGGCGGACGTTACTCAATACTCTTTGACACACCGCCGACTGTCCCGGCGAACCCCTTACCAATAACAGTTCCGCTATTGGCCTCAGAGCCTAGGGTAGGGGATCATGACTGCCCTCGTAGTATGTCAACATGGGTCGTCACCCAAACTCGATATAATATATATATATATATATCTATATATATATATATGTATATATATATGTATATATATATATATATATATATATATATATATATATATATATCTACAATCATATGAACATTTAGTTCATTTACATTCAGACCAATAACAGAACATAACACCCGCATCGGGCCGTTTCCCATAGTCGATATAATTTATATAACGTGAATCGTAGACCGGTTTAGACAATATTTAATAATCATCCCGCGTCGGTTAAACCATATCACGTAGGACTCATAGTCCGTTTTATTATTAATAAAACATATCCGTACACGTGTACTATTATTCGGTTTTTCGAAACAATTTAAACTTCAAAAACAGTTCATTATACAATTAAAATCATTTATTTGATTAGGCCTTTCAATAAGCTTTCAAACGCACCTGAGAACGCCTCAATCGGGTTCCCGGATCAAAAGTTATCGCGAAAACAAAAACAGTGAAAAACTGTTGAAAATCTGCAAAGCGTCGCGACGCGAACTGCTTCCGTCGCGACGCAAAAAGTGACAGAAACTTTTTGCGTGACAAAACTGGGCCAGTTCGCGACGCGAAGGGGACGGGTCGCGACGCGACCATCTGCAGAAAAGTGCAGGTTTTCCGTTTTCTTGCGAAATTCGCTATTCCGCTCAATTCCGATTCTTGTTCCGATTGAAAACAGTTTTGACAACTATAAAAACAGTCTCAATCAAAGTCACACAATCAATAAAATCAATCAAAAACTCATTTTAAACGAATTGTATCAAAACGCGACCAATTTTCCAATTAACGGTTTTTAAGTCGAAATCTTTCGAAATCAAATCACCAAAAATTCCATTTCAACACGACACAACTCGAGACTCGCTCTGATCGATTCCTAACCCGAAACAGACAATATCAAGTAATATTCCAGACCAGCGAAAGCGATAAAACGATCAATCAATTAATTCGAAAAACAAAAATCCTAAACGTGAGTAGAACTCACCCTTGACGCGTGATCGACGATCGAGCCGAAATCACCGAGTAGCCACACGAACGCTCCCTGCTCCGGCGACACCCAATCCGCTTCCAAAGCTTCCCACTCGATCACGAAACCTCTTTTGACCGAAATACCAAATTCTTCGAAATCTTCCATTAGCACTATTCATCATCCCTAACCTCCAAGAGTTACTATTCACACATAACCCCAAAATGTAATTTCTCCAACCTAACTCACCCAACTAGCTCCCAATCATCCAATCGAACTTTAATACTCGAGCTATCCACCGTGGGTTCGTTCCTAATCGAACTTAAACCTTCAAAACCAACCCAAAATCGGATCTCCCACAAAACCTTCAAAACTCGAAAATGGCCAAATGAGAGAGAGTGAGTTGATCGTCATGAAATTGGTACCAAAACGAAGAGGAAGAAACGCCGAACATTTTTCGTGTTGGAAGGAAGTCGTTTCGGTGAAGTCTTCTCTCTCCCTCTTCTCTTCTCCCTCACGCCAATCTCTCTCTTTTCTCTCCTTTCCCTCTCTGTTTCTCTTCTCTCGCTGCTTTCTTTCTTTTCTTCCTTCTTTCTTCAATTCTTTCCATTTTTTTCTTTAATTAATTCTTTCTCCCCTTCACTCACACCCACACCCGTATACATATATATATTTATTTAATATATACGTGGTAACGTGGTCCAATTACCATATCGATCTAAATCTCTTATTTCGATTCCAAAACTTCCTTGACCCGTATTATCCGGTTAACGATCCGATGGCGACCAATAATTAATTTTTGCACTCAATAAATTTATCAGTCAAGTACTAAATTAATTTAATTAGGTTAACACTCAAATAATTCTATTAATTATTTTGCGGATGTTACAAGTAGTTTCCATGAATTACGGTTATATTATCATTGTATAACATTGGGAAGGGATTAGGATAGGTTTGGAATCAATTAGGAAGGCTTTGAACACATTTTGAAAATGTTGACAGAAGCATACGCACGACCCGTGCTTGATGGCGCACGGTCCGTGCGCGAAATCAACACTCAGCAATCCTGTGAATCAGAAGGAAACGCACGACCCGTGCTTGATGGCGCACGGTCCGTGCCTGTCTCACAGACATGCTGAAATGCCATTTCGAGCCCTTTTTCGAATCCGTTTCGTGTCCAAACTCCGTTCCGATCGATACCTAACTCATCAACCTTCAAAAGGAGAACATTATCCATCCAAACAATCCACATATCAATCACATAACGATTATAACCACGATTCATAAGTACTTAATCAATCACATAATTCGGTCGCCCTAACGATATTTTCATAAAACGGTTTGTACCGGTTTTCGTAAAACGCGACACCTAATACTCAGAACACAAAATACTTGACCGTAAATTCCCTAGTGAGTATAGAACTCACCTTTTGGTGATGACAATCGCTCCTAACGCCGAAGCTTCACGAACTCGGACGAACGGCGATCCCACGAATCTTCCCGAATCCGCTCCAGCTACTTCCAGCAACAAACCGTCAATTTGCAACGAGCATAGCTAGGTCAATACGTTACCAAAGTCCTTAAAATCAGTGCCCATTGTGAAGAGAATTTTGTCTACTCTCTGATGGAGAAAGATTCACTTGCATGCAACCAGTAGTTTGGGAGATATCAACAAAACAAGAGGACTGCTTCGAAACAGTGGCTGATTCTTAATCCGAAAGTTGTGAGCATGATATCTCTCTCACTTATCAATGAAATCAGGCGGTTCTTGTGCCCAAAATGGAGATCTTTGTGTCTCGTTTCCAGAGGGACAAGAATCACGATAATCGGAGTTGTGTACAGGGAGATACGATACAATCACCGAAGGTAGGTAAAACGGATTTTACCCAGAATTTCTAATTAGCTTGATCACCATCTTCAATCACTTTCCATTTCGAATTTGAGCTTCCACCTTCTGACCAGCAACATTACAACCTTCAAAACACTTCCTATTCATAAAGTGGGTTCAGATGTACCTCTCTTCTAACTCTAAGTGCACATGCAAGGCATCAAGTGAGCAAAGACTCCATTTTTTCCATGTGGAGCTTGAGTGGCTGAAAATGGTAGAGAGGAGATGAGAATGATCCAGCTTGCAAGACTGCTACCAGAAGAAAGAGGATGAAATTCTGATCTTGATGAAGGAAGAAGCAAGCACATGCATCAAGACTTGATCAAGCTCTCCCTCCCTCTCTTATTCGCAACTCTCTCCTCCCTCTCCTCTCTTTTCTCTTCTTCTTTCCATTTCTGATTTTCAATTGTGTTTTTGAGAGATGGGTTCAGTTGGAGGGTGTATGGGCTGAGGGTGTTATGGTTGGGAAAAGACCATAATGCCCTTCGTTCATTAACTCAAGGTTTTTAAGTCAAAACCCCCACTAATTCTACGGTTAATTACTCGGCATAAAATTTCTCGACTCGTCCATTCCCGAATTCCGAATTATTAATTCCTTCGATTAGCGATTATATAAAGTTCGCTTAAAAATGTTATTTTAAAAATTAGGGATGTTACAGAGAAGATCATGAGTGCATCACTGGGTAGCCTACTAAGTAAGAAAAGGGCCCAGAATGTTGCACAAGGACTAATTTGTCCCAAAACACTCAGGGACTAATTTGTCCAATTTTTGAAATATTTTAAATATGTAAGGTCAGGGACCAATTTGTCTCAAAATAACATCTGACGTGTTACTTAACGTGACATCGTGGCACTTAACGTGCCACATAGGAGACGTTTGCTGACATGTAAACGGTTAAAGGGATGGAGGGACTAACATGTCCCGTTTTGAAATAGTCATGGACTAATGTGTCCCCAAAAAAATGTCAAGGACTAATTTGTCCCGCAAGAAAATTGTCAGGGACCGAAATGGGTCTTTACTCAAAAAAGATGAGTATAAGTTCCATAAGATGAACGACACTATAGTTATAAACAATATCAGGATATGAATATTCACAACTTGTAAAACATGTTCAAATTAATAGTATATATAAAACTAATTCACTGCTTTCTTCCAAAAAAAACTAATTAAGTGCTAATTAGTGGTAATTGGAATTTTAAACAAATCTTGAGTGACATTCAAAAAAATTATTGTTCATATGTTCTTGTAATTGCGAGTTTCAATTTTCGTTTTTTTCATCGCATTTTTTTTGTTTTTTTTGACAATAGCACCTTTTTATTTATTATTAAGAGTGTTTTGTAATAATGCAATAATATTGGTGTGAATGTTAAGTTAATTCTTTTAGAATAATTTATAGATTGTAAGTAGTGAGAAAGTGATAAGTGAACCGTCTTACATTAATTTGGTGTGAATGCAAATTTAGAATAATTTATTTTACCCTTAAAAATGGTCAGAATAGTAAAGAATGATGAAGTGAAGTTCTATAACATCCTAAATTTTTAGTCGACAATAAAATCTTAGACATTACCTTTTAGATCATTCAGAATAGGCATTTATAAATTGGACTAATAAATCAACCTTAATAGACTCAAAATGATAGGATTTTGACTCATAATAAAACATGGTTCCACATAGGTCAACCCTTTTTGTTGCAAAATTACCCTATGGGAGTCGACACATAACTTAATCCAAAATACAAATACATAAGTACTTAAACTTAATACAACTGAGTTCATGTATTAAACATAAACAATCACGCACAAAAGGTTTCTAAACTTGAATGTAGCACAAAACATGTGCCATCACTAATAGGATTCATCCGTTGAGCCTTACTTTCCTTCCTTCACCTACTTATCTGAAAAACAACAAAAATGAAGAGTGAGATTACATCATCCATTCATTAGTTTATTTATGGTGTACTTATATATGTACTAATTAGTTTCTCACACGAATTGTTGAAAAGAATTGTTTTCTCTTGACATTCAAAACCGTTTTAATCGCCATTTCGAACAGATCATATTTAATAAAAAGAGGAGGGACTTAAACATTCTCAATTGGCAATAACAAGGACCACATCATTTATTATATGACATAAGGTGTGGTTAGTTTTGGCGATGGATAGGTTATAGAAATGAGGGAATAAAATCAGAAAATAATAAATGTGCACAGTTTAATCTATTAGGTTAATATATTATGATAATCGATTTCCCTAATAGATTAAAGAGGTGACAGATTTTAGAAAGCGACTCCATAACTACTTGTGTTAATCGATTAAGACTTGTTATTTTGCATAAAAATCACTTCAAAATCAGTTTTAATCATTCCAAAACCATCTCCCTTCAATCCAAACTCAATCCAACCAAAACTAACTAACAATTTGCGACCAAAACTCACATATATACAATCAATTAGCATTCATAGGTGACATCTAACATATCACTCATTCCATATTATCACAAAAACACAATGACTTCAAAAATTGCTTTTGACTCATCTTAAGACATATATCCTGTAACACCCTGAACTTTAGACGTCATAAAGTATAGGCTGTTAACCATTTTAATACAATCAGAGTTCTAACCCGTTAATCGATTTGAATAAACATAGTCCTGAGAGGTATAAATACCAAAAAGGATAACTTAAATGACATAACTGAAATAGTTTACATGAGTCATTTCTTAAACATACTTCAAATTCAAACAACGGTTTAGACCTAATACATATCCTTAATTACAAACTTAAAACCAAAAATATCCAAAAACTACAATACATAACCCTTAACTAGGGTAAACTAACACTAATACTTCGATATCGAAGGATCCCATAACTAGATAGCCACAACAGCTGCTACTTTTCCTCGCCTTGCTTGGTCTTAACTTGTCAATCTGAAAACACAACAACATAAAGGGTGAGATTAGAAATCTCAGTGAGTTCTTTCGCGACCCCTCACCGTGGAACTCTCGTTGTCTCTTTAATTAATCTTTTCACTTGCCATATGTTAGCGTAATCCATAAGTAGTTGAATGACGTCAACCACGGCGGAGAACCCAACCCGGTCTTGACCGGATAACCAATCTGGGCCTCAAAGTCAGTAGTTTAACCTCCCATTCCAAGTATGCTACTTACTCTTTTATTACTCGTCTTAACCTCTTTAGCATAATCCTGAAGAAGACTGAGCGACGTCAGCTTCAGCAGAGAACCCCAACCCGACCTTGGCCGAGTAATGCTAAGGCCTTGAACTCTAGAGTTTGACCTCCCATTCCAAGTATTCTACTTAACCTCTTTCTTTACTTTGCGTAATCCATAAGTAGTTGAATGACTTCAACCACAGCGGAGAACCCAACCCGGTCTTGACCAAAAAACCATAATGGGCCTTGAACTCAGAAGTTTGACCTCCCATTCCAAGTACGCTAAGTAATCTCTTGGGATCGTAATCCCCATTGTGTTTTATTCATAGCCACTATTATGTGTTCTCACTCGTTCGTTCGTTTAATAAAACAAAATCGTTCTGCTTAGACAACATTCGCATAATCAAATCCTAGTTAGATTCAGTCAAATATACTTCAATTAAGTCAAATTAGAGCTAGGGTAACTTAGGTTAAATTAGGGAAAGGAATGGGAAGGAACTCACGTCGAAAGGAAAGCGAAATCGCAATTTTTAAAAAGAGGGACAGAAGGGGGCGCACGGACCGGGCTCTAGGGCGCACGGACCGGGCCCCTTTCTCAGCATTCCAAAATATTGTTTTTATGCTGAATTCGCTACTCTGTTCGACCCGATATCTTCCCCAATCATTCTAGAATTTCACATAAGTTAAAAAGAAACCCAAACCCATCAATAACAACACCAATGACCATCCAATGATCAACATATAACAATCGCAATTTCAGTACACCTTTCTTTCAAATCCTCCAAAACACATGCAACCCATGATATTCAGAACAATGAATCATGCAAGTCACAAAACAATGGAACGAAAACTAAAACGGGTTAAAGAACTCACTTCAAACTCAGCTACACAAAGACAATCACACTAGCATTTGGAAGTTTTAAACACCAACAAGCTCCTAATACCACCAAACTCGAACTCAGGCCCAAATCCTCTCCTTCGATGCTCTAACCCACAATGTAGCTTCAAAATTACCTATTGCAGCTCTCCAATCGAACATGCAATGATCATCCAAGCCTCCTCTAGCTCCCTAGCCTTACATGCAATTCGAAAACCCAAAAGGTTGTAGATGGAGAGAAGCTCTTTTGTGTTCTTTGCTGAATGGGAGTCTTTCTTTACTAAGACTTAGTAACAAATGAGTGGAATGAAGAAGAGAAGATCAGTTTTGGTCATGGCTTTCATGGGGCTTCACTCAACTTTCCTCTTCATCTCTCTTTCTCTCGATGGTCTCTCTCTCTCTCTCTCTCTCAATTTCCTTTCTTTCTTTCTTACAACTAAATTAAAAATGAGGATGGAATGAGGGAAGAGTTCAGCCGGAAGAGTTTTAGTGGGGGTGAGGGTTTTAAAAAAAGTGAATTTACTATTTTGCCCTTATTCTAGTTGCACCCCTCTCCCTCCTTATACACGACCGCATATTATTTTATATAAACTTGTACACAATGCACACTAATTTCACATTCAAGCAACCAATTCATGGAATTATCAATCACACTCATTCATAAACAATTAAATTATTTAATAACCTCCAATCATCAAAATATTTAAAATAATTACTTTGGGGGATGTTACATATCAAACAACCAAATAAGTCCAAACAACATGCATTAGGTAAAATAGACTTTTGATAACACCAATTCAGAATTCATGTTTGAAATTTAAGAAAAGGGCAAATAACTCACATGTCTTCAAAGGTTGTTAATAGGAATCAACAAAATGAGAAATTCAAGCACCAAAACACTCTCCTAGGCTTCCTAATCAGACACCCCAAGCTCCAATGATGAAATACGAGTTTCCTAGGCCCACAAGAACTGAAATGCAGGTTCTATTTTAGCTCCTGTTGCTCCCTTGAGTTCAAAAACTAAACATGCAAACTAGTTTTTCATGGTTTCAAGGTGGATGTGACTTTCTACAGATTTGGGGGTTTGCTTTGCGAGTGTGATTTTTTCGCAAATGAGAGCGAAATGAGAAGAGAAATTGGTGGAGTGTTTATGAATGAAAAGTTTTCAATGAGTGGAGTGGAATGGAGTTAAAAATTTCTCCATGGTTCCTCTTTCCCTTCTCTTCTTCGAGTTCTCACTCTCTCTTCTTCCCTCTCTTTCTAATTTTCTCTGAAATTGTGTTTTTTTGTTGGTGTGTGTGTGTGTGTTTTCCCCCTTCAGCCCTTATGTCTTAGAGTGGGTCTAAGTGGGGTAAAAAGGGTATTTTGGCTTAAAAGATTGGAGACAACTTAATTGGAGATTTAATGCCCTATTAAGGTTCTACCTCAAACTCTAATAATTCCCCACATTGACTAATGCATCAACACAATAAATCACCCAATAATTTTATGACCACTTTCAACTAAGTCAATCATTCTTTTTAGGAATTAATTTCCTAAACACCTCAAGTCACAATAAAAATTAAAACTCAAGCCTCTTTAACATCAAAGTAATTATAAATTAGTTTGGGTGTTACATTTCACCCCAACTTGAAAACTTTTGTCCTAAAAAATTGTTCAAGTCTTACCATCACTATCCTTGGAGAAATCTTGTTGGCTACGCATGTCTTGCAATTCCTCATCTAACTCATGGGTTTGCTTGATTGACTTTCGCTAGGAACTTGAAATCTAAGCTTGATTCAACACCAGCCAACCCCTCCTTGATTTAACTTTTAGGTTAAGATCTCTAAAAGTTTCAAGAAGTGCCATCTCATGAATCATCAATGAAGACATATGAAGAGATTTTCTGCTCAGTGCATCAGCTACCACATTTGTCTTGCCCGGATGATACTTCAGCTCAAAATCATAATCTTTTAGAAATCCCACCCATCTACGCTACCTCATATTCAACTCCTTCTGATCAAACAAATACTTGAGACTCTTGTGATCGCTATACACTTCAAACTACGAACCGTTGAGATAATGCCTCCAAATCTTTAAGCGGACACAATAGCTGCCAACTCAAGATCATGAGTGGGGTAGTTCTACTCATGAGTCTTCAACTGTCTTGACGCATATGCCACTACTTGACCATCCTGCATAAGCACACAACCTAGACCCCTTCCGGATGCATCACTGAAAATCTGAAATCCCTTAGCTGGATCTGGAATGATAAGAATTGGAGCAGATGTCAATCAAGCTTTAAGTTCCAAAAAGCATTCTTCATATTACCATCTTTCTTTTTCACTAGCAGCACTGGAGCATGTAACACCCCGATTTTCTTATTAATATGTGTGCATATATGCATGGATATAATAGTGGTCTTGTGTGTTCTTATTTTAATATTTGACATATTTTAATAGTATATTATTATTGTATTATATTATTTTTGAATATTAGTCATGAGTTAATATTATTACTTTAAATTATAAGTTTAGTGAATTTAAGGTATTTTATATCTTCGAAGTATTAAAATATATTTTATTGACACTTAATTGTATTTTTATATGATATTAATAATATATTGTTGTTCTTGTTTGATGTATTTTGGCAATGTGGAGTACTTTGTTGTTGTTGTTTTTTATTCATTTTATTTTTTTTGACAATTTATTATTCTTATTCTTATTCTTATTCTTATTCTTATTATTATTATTATTATTATTATTATTATTATTATTATTATTTTGATCATCATCATTGTAACACCCCGATAATTTCTAACTTGTAGAAATCACCGAAATGCACTACTGGCATATATCTGTTAGGACTTTGGCAAGTGTACCAAATGTCGTCGCAAGTAATAAAATATCGGTAAGAACCGGTCGATTCCACAGGGATTGCGCGTTGACAACAATAGCAAAATTGTAAATTCGTTGATTGTAGAGATTTGATAAATTGAGTAATTGGTAACAGAACACGAACGTGAATTAATAATGCGAGTAAAACGACTAGGGATCGAATCCTCTCACCTCGCCTATCACATGAACCTCAGCCAATTCAAGTTAATTATTCAATTTCTAGATTCAATTCACTAATTTAGGTCAAGGGCAATTCCTTGTCTCAAGACCCCTATTACCCTAAGAGTTACCCTAATTCCTTAGGTGAGTCGTGCCAGAGGGTAACGCATTAAGATTAAGAATTATAATGAATTCACATAAGCTACCACATATTCCTATGATGATTACTAGCATGTGATCTAAATACCTAATTTCCAGCTACTAATTCATATCCCTATGCAATCACTAGCCTGGATCATCGCAATTATCATGTGTAATTGAAAAGCATTAGGAACATAGGTAATTAGACAAGCAATCGAATAACAACTGAATTGACTAGAGCAAAGGTTCACATGATAGGGTTGGGAGACATAAAGGAAGACATTAGAACCTTCAATCCCTTGTTCCCAAGTGGTGAGAAGGCCCCAAAATCGCACCCTCCAGCTGCTCCAAAGTGTGGCTCCAAATCCCAAAACGAAGTCCCTTCAAAATGTCCTGAAACTGCTTTAAAAACCTTAATTTTCACGCACCATCGCGACGCGGCCTGTGTCTGTCGCGTCGCGACAAATGGCAGAAACTTCAGGCCTCGCAAAACTGCTCCAGGTCGCGTCGCGAACCCTCCTGGTCGCGACGCGAAAAATGACAGAAAGTTCTGGCTTGTAAAATTCCTCCAGATCGCGTCGCGAACCCTCCTGGTCGCGTCGTGAAAATCAACAGAAAGTTCTGACTATGCAAATTCCTCCAGATTGCTGCATTTCCGGGCAAGTGTCTGGTTCGCCGAAAGATGCCACAACCACTTAAGAGGTCTTCAAGTCCCATTCAGCTCCAAAAGTGAAGGAATTACTTACAATTGAACTTCCTACTACAATTATCTAAAACTGAACTAAATCCCGGATAATGACTGTGATACAATAAAAACCCTGCACAATTGGTCCTAAAAATGCCTAACTTACATCATGTGATTGGGAGTCAACACAACCCCAAACTTAAACTTTTGCTTGTCCTCAAGCAAACAATCAATTCAGACTGTGGCTGTTTTTCTATTGAGCTGTTACATCAGCACATCAATTATCATCATCAATCTAATGCAGTGGCAGGACAACTGAATTGGAAATACCGAATCATAAGCAGGCAGCATTCTCAAGTTTTCTCTGTACGCACATCTCACCAGTGTTTCGCTCTTGAGGTGTTTCGGGTATTCACTCAATTCACAGTACCTGCATCATCGTTTCATAGGCTTGACAGAGTTCTATATCATCTTAGACAAATGAAATGCATACACACATTTTGAGGACTTTAAGGGTTATAGCGGGCCTTAGGTAAGGGTGGATACATTTGGATAAGTAGGTTGCACTTGGAGTTAGGCCTACCTCTCTTTTTGTCATTTTCACGCAATAGTCACCCATTTTCCCCAAAGCATTTAACAAAACAAGAGAAGGAAGTTATTTATTTATTTTCTCTTTTTTTTTTGATATGTATATATATACATATATATATATATATGTATTTTTTTTTCTTTCTTTCTTTTCTTGTTCCTTCTCTTGTATACCACCACAAACATAGTTCGTTGCTATTCCACGAGCAACCCCAAACTTAAAAATTTCCCCACTCTCACAGCTTTTGTTACCTAACTCCGAGTTAAAAATTAACTAGGCTATGATTGTCAGAGAAACAGCATACAATTTTTAACAATAGGCTCAGAGGGGCTAGCAGAGGATACACATTAATGGGTTGGCTTGAAAGGCTCAGGGGTGCCAAAAGAAATGCCTTAGTGTGTATGAAAATCAAATGCAAAAAACAATTAAGCACAATGTCAAGTTCTGCAGACTAATGCAGGCAAGGAATACACACAATATATATAAGAACGTGTTTAGGCTCAAACCTCACAGTTGGGATCATAGAGATGGAACTTGAGAGATGCTGCTCACCGATGATAAGGAACTTCCGCAACGTTTGTCATGACCCCTGCTATTAATTGATGATAAACCTTGAAGTGCGAGTGTCAAAAGGAAAATGCAAACATGCGACCCCAAATGCCACAGGTCATCACTATTGAAGCTGCTTTAACAAAACAAAAACACAATATAGGGCAGTGGTGCCCCAATATCACAGAGTAAGTTATAATAATAAGTACAGACCAACGTGCGAAATAAAGTCAAAATAGGGCAAAATACAACCAACAGTGCAAAATAAAAATAAAAATGTCTGAGTAAAACAGGAAAATAAATGAGCCTCCTGCTCATGGGAAGGAAATGTGCTCCTCCAAATACTCGTCTCCTGAAAGAAGTGGATCCTGGGGGTCCTGCTGCTGCTCTGCATGGGGGACGGATGAAGATGAAGCGGCGGCTGCTCTGTTCTCGGCCATGTACTCCTCAGCTGCACGGTGGACTCTGTATGATGCCAAGTGTGAAGTATCTATGCCCTGCTGCTGCAATGACAGAGACGACCCGCACCAGCTGGCCATGAGGAGGTCATACTGGAAAGAGGAGTCGGTCTGAAACTGCTCCCGGTAAGATGGGCCTGCTGGCTGCTGAGGTGCTGGCTGCTGTGGTGCTGCTCCATCTATGGGCCCCTCGGGCTGCTTCAACATCCAGGCTGCTGTGATACCCTCCCTGGGGTCGGTTAGAAGATCATTTGGGTACTCCGGGCAGCCCTGCTGTCTACATAAAGCATGGATGATAGAACAGTGCCCCAATCTAGCCCTAGGACATCTGGCAATCTCTGCAATACTCGCTGAAATGGCTCTCCCCAGATTGACCCTCTGGCCTCTCATGATAGCTTGTATTCCCATGGCTACCTTTGTCTTGACATCAGTAGAGTTGGAGCAAGAAATGATAGTCTGATTAAAGAAATTGTTCCAGGCCTTAGGAATGGCCTTCAGAGCCATGTTGCAAAAGCGGCGGGGAAAGTCTTGACCAATCGGACCGATAAGATGTCTGTCCCATGCTGCTCCTTGACGACACAACTCCCTCAGCAAACCCTCATAATCGTGCGCCCCCTTGTTGTCCCAGGCATCCATCATGGCACAATTAGCAGTAGTAGGTAGCCCGAGGAGACTGTTGATGGTATCAGGAGAGTAGGACACCTCTCTTCCCCTCACCACTGAAACTCTATTATCTTCATCCCCATAGGCATTTGCATAAAATTCTCTCACCATGCTTTGGTTGGCTTGTTTGATCATTGAGTTGAGCGAGAGCCAACCCAATTCCCGGAGAGTGGAAGTAATGATGGGGAATTCCCCCGTGCTGAGGTTGAAGGCCCTTTCTGGATTTATCTTTTTCCCCTTGACCACTTGGTGGTACCTCTCCTCATGTACGGGGGACCTGAATCTGTCAATCTCAACTGCGGTTTCCCCTCGCCTTTTCTTGGAGGTGCCTGCTTTGCTTTTCTTCATCATTTCTACTCACCTGTAATGTCCTGTAAAAATTAAAACGAAAAGAATCTAGCACCAATCGTTAGTTCTCGGTTGGTCCCTGGTGTGGGCCCCACTCCAGCAGGGAAAAATAATCAACAGGTAAAACATAGTTTCTGGACTCAAAGTCATCTACCCTAAGGTTGTGAATATGTTCAAAATTAGAAACCGGCCAACAACCCCAAAACAGACTTTACTTAGACATTTCCACAAACAGCTTGGCTACACAAAAATTTCATTCAAGAATTTTATCGAACACCTTGTGTACGCCCAAAATCCACTTAATTTCTACCCCCAATTCAATCATTCTTGCTCCCACATTAACAATAAGCAACAATCATGCAACAACATATCATAGAGAACAAGCCTACTCTTCTAATTTGACTTCGAATCCTCACACTTCCTACCCAAAAAATCACCCCAACAACCATCAAAAACACTCAAAATTTTATACTCTAATTAAAGAATAAGGTTAAGATTGATACCTGGAGATGTTGATGGTGATGAATTCGTGCAATGTAGCAAGAATTTACAATCAAGTGTGATCAAAAACCGTAATGGGGTGAGGAATTCGTAGTGAGCACCAAAGAGGGAAAATAGAGAAGTTGAAAAGCTTTTTGAATTTGTGTTCGGACTGATCAGTTTTACACTAAAAAGGGTCCAATCGCGACGCGGCCCGTGTGTCTCGCGTCGCGAGATTACACAGAACCGTTACAACTCCCAGAATTCTAAAGCATCGCGACGCGACACGCCTCTCTCGCGACGCGAGAAATGACAGAAACATTTTTCTGGGCAATTTTCAACCAATCGCGACGCGACATAACAGGCTCGCGACGCGAAATAGACCAGAACATTTTTTTTCTTTGAACTTACTTCCTTTTCGCGACATGAACTTGACCGAACAAAAAAATTTTCTTCCCATGCCTAAGGCTAACAGCAAAATAAAGTAAATTAACGACTTGAATTGAAATTGAATTAAAGACTTGGTACCTCAGTGGGTTGCCTCCCACTCAGCGCTTCTTTAACGTCACTAGCTTGACGGTTCAGAAGATATCTCACACTGGCCCCAGTGGAGCCTTTTGCTCTTCAAGTGCCCCATTCACAGCTCCTTCCAATTTTTCTCCATTGAATTTCCAGCTAGGCTCACCCACCACTTCCTTCAGATCAACCCACTCGCCAGGTGACTTGTCTGGTGACGAGTGAATGTGCCTTCTGTTTCTGGCTTTTATCTGGGGTTCCTCAACACTATAGCACCCTTCCTTTTTCTCATCCTTTCTTGCTGCCTTGATCACTTTTAGGGTCACCTCTTCATCTTGCACTCTCAGCTGTCTGCTACATCTATGACAACTCTACTGGTGGCTAGGAAAGGTCTTCCCAAAATAAAAGGGATGTCATTTTCCCCATCCATTGAACTCTTGACCTCTGTGTCACCATCCAACTGCAGAATTATAAAATCTACCGGGAAGAGGAATTTTCCCACCTTTACCAGGACATCCTCAACAATACCATACGGATACCTTATTGACCTATCAGCCAGTTGCAAGGTCATGTGAGTCGGTTTGACTTCACCTCCCCCAAGCTTTTTCCACATTCCCAAAGGCATTAGGTTTATGCTTGCCCCCAAGTCACAGAGTGCCTTTTCTATAGTGACATCACCAATTGCACAAGGAATGGTGAAGCTTCCTGGATCCTTCAGCTTAGGGGGAATTTTGTTTTGAATGATAGCACTGCACTCCTCTGTTAACGCTACCGTTTCGTTCTCCTTCATCCTTTTCTTTTTGGTCAATAACTGTTTCATAAACTTCGCATAGACCGGCATCTTTTCCAGGGCGTCAGCAAAAGGTATATTGATCTGGAGGCTTCTGAACACTTCCATGAACTTGGAGAACTGCTCATCCCGTGAAAAAAAAAACAATGAAAAAAAAAACTAAGAATCTAGAATAAACTCGTTTGCCTTGTCGACAACAAAGTCAACAATCCCCGGCAACGGCGCCAAAAACTTGTTAGGACTTTGGCAAGTGTACCAAATGTCGTCACAAGTAATAAAATATCGGTAAGAACCGGTCGATTCCACAGGGATTGCGCGTTGACAACAATAGCAAAATTGTAAATTCGTAGATTGTAGAGATTTGATAAATTGAGTAATTGGTAACAGAACAAGAACGTGAATTAATAATGCGAGTAAAACGACTAGGGATCGAATCCTCTCACCTCGCCTATCACATGAACCTCAGCCAATTCAAGTTAATTATTCAATTTCTAGATTCAATTCACTAATTTAGGTCAAGAGCAATTCCTTGTCTCAAGACCCCTATTACCCTAAAAGTTACCCTAATTCCTTAGGTGAGTCGTGCCAGAGGGTAACGCATTAAGATTAAGAATTATAATAAATTCACATAAGCTACCACATATTCCTATGATGATTACTAGCATGTGATCTAAATACCCAATTTCCAACTACTAATTCATATCCCTATGCAATCACTAGCCTGGATCATCGCAATTATCATGTGTAATTGAAAAGCATTAAGAACATAGGTAATTAGTCAAGCAATCGAATAACAACTGAATTGACTAGAGCAAAGGTTCACATGATAGGGTTGGGAGATTCATCTCTCCCTAATCTAAGCAAATTAGTTACAAATCATCTTAAGAGTGGAAACCAACATAAAATAGAAAACAAACATAAAGGAAGACATTAGAACCTTCAATCCCTTGTTCCCAAGTGGTGAGAAGGCCCCAAAATCGCACCCTCCAGCTGCTCCAAAGTGTGGCTCCAAATCCCAAAACGAAGTCCCTTCAAAAATTCCTAAAACTGCTTTAAAAACCCTAATTTTCACGCACCATCGCGACGCGGCCCGTGTCCGTCGCGTCGCGACAAATGACAGAAACTTCAGGCATCGCAAAACTGCTCCAGGTCGCGTCGCGAACCCTCCTGGTCGCGACGCGAAAAATGACAGAAAGTTCTGGCTTGTAAAATTCCTCCAGATCGCGTCGCGAACCCTCCTGGTCGCGACGCGAAAATCAACAGAGTTCTGACTATGCAAATTCCTCCAGATTGCTGCATTTCCGGGCAAGTGTCTGGTTCGCCGAAAGATGCCACAACCACTTAAGAGGTCTTCAAGTCCCATTCAGCTCCAAAAGTGAAGGAATTACTTACAATTGAACTTCCTACTACAATTATCTAAAACTGAACTAAATCCCGGATAATGACTGTGATACAATAAAAACCCTGCACAATTGGTCCTAAAAATGCCTAACTTACATCATGTGATTGGGAGTCAACAGTATCAGAGTAACTTCCTTTTTAAATATTGAACACATACTAATACTCGATACTAAAAACCCATCAAGTTCGCTTACATAACTTAACATAAAATACATAAAACGTTCTTACACCACTCAACTAGTGTTCAGTACCAAAAGAGAAAGTCTGCGGAAGCGATTTACAACTCATAAAATATGTCGTACTATCGTACATCTAAGACACTGAATAAAAATACAGAGATACATAACATGACAAAATAAACAGCGTCAGCAACTCCTCAGGCGTCTCCATGATCATGACTCATCGTCTTCAGCTTAACCTGCAACTCTGAAAAACAACAACATGGATTGGGTGAGACAACTTGTCTCAGTGAGTTCTATCGAGACCCTTTACTAACTCTCTCGGTTCAATTATGCTTGATTCGTTATTCTTGATTCATAATTCATAGTCTTAATAATTGACTATGTGGCTAACATAAACGTTGTCCTCATAACCCTCATAAGCAGTTACAAGAGGCAACACATGAACAATGATTTTTAGCGTGTCACCGGTCACATGGCAAAATAAGCTCCCGGTGAACCCAATCCACTAATCCGTACATCAGTGGGCAAACCTCATGGGGCCTAGGTTCATAGGGCTCATGACTTCCCCTCCCCTAGCAAACTAAACTAAAATAGGGTCGTCACCCTAACATAATGTATATATTTTAATATACCTTGAACAATGAACAGTGAACAGTGATCTGTGAACATAACAATGAGCTTATACTTAACATGATCTTAATCTTAACCTAATCTTATACTTAGCATAATCTTGTCATTAGGTGATCTCACATGGAATTACTAACGTAGTTAACTTAACTTATAACTATCCATTACCTAGTCCACATCATAATGTATCGCCCATACTCAACATTATGATAACCTAACTTAGTCATAATCAATCTCATAAATACCACATCGGGTCATCACATAAGCAAAGACATGAACATAACATAAAATTACTTCGATCGTACTTGATTTCACGATACTAATATGATTCCATCCTTGGGACTTGAGGAGTGGATTAGAAGGGACTTAGGACCAATCGAAATAGCTTAGGACGTATTTCAAATTTGGGCATCAGAAGGGGACGCACGATCCAGGCGCATTTTCACAAAATTAACCTTGAGTATCAGAACCCCACGCACGACCCGTGTCCAGGGGCGCACGGTCCGTGCGTGGCCATCAGCATTTCAGAAAATCATTTTTCGTATTCTCTTATCCATTCCGATCATTCCCGTATCCATTCCGATTCACATCCGAACTTAATAACGTATCAAAACAGTCATGGAAACCAATCAATCATCATATAGCAATCAACAATCATAACAACAATCAACGATTAATGTAACACCCCTTTTCTAATAACCTTACTATTTAATAAAATCAGAGTTTCTTTTTTTTTTGAAAACAATCTAAGCGAGTGCTACACTTACTTCATTAAATCAACAACTTCAATTTTCATTGTTCGGTTAAAACCACAAGATACATAGCACCATAAAAAAAACGTTTAGTTCACATCGACTAAATTCAGTCACTACCAGCAGCGAAATAATAATTAAGTTCGAAAACAAAACCAATACATCACCAAAAAAATGGTCTAACAGTATAAAGACAACAACACTTAAGCATAAGACGCCCCCCGGTGCTACGTATCAGAGCATGACACTTCCTACCAAACGAAGGTATGAAGGTAACCTTCACTCGTTATTACCTGCACGTTGCCGACATAAGAAGCAACATAAAAGCAGTAGGGTGAGTCTCTTTTCATAATTAATAACATATGGAATTAAGCACTGCATAGGAAAAGGAAACCAGGCACACCGATTCACAACAATGGCAACAGTCACATCAACATTACATTTCCAAGCAGCACTACACAATACATGGTGATGCATGAAATGCAACCCAAACTCCACGGGCACATGCATGTCGGATCCGTCACCAAATACAAATTGGCCGTAGCCTCTGCTCACCAAATAAAATTAGGCCGAAGCCTCTGCTCACCAATAATGCACATGTTTCATGAGATGTTATGGAAATGCACCACCACACACCACACAATTCATCAAACTCACCATTAAATCACTTACCGATTCAAAATTAGGCCGGAGCCTCTGCTCACCAATTAAAATTAGGCCGAAGCCTCTGCTCACCAATTAAAATTAGGCCGAAGCCTCTGCTCACCAATCACACCATAATACACTCACCAACTCAACCCACCACTCACACCAACACCAAATTCAATTAGGCTAATTTAGGATTTGACGCGACATAGGGAAAGTGAATGAAAATTGAAATTAGACACCTTGAACAACTTCAGTCCAGAACCACCAGTAAAATAACCCATTTTTTTACATAAAACCAGAATATTTGGATAGACACCGAAATTAGCTTCGAAACGCACTTTGAACCGTTAAATTTGGATAACCGAGTCAAAAGTTACATTAAAAACAAGTTTGGAAAAATTTAGGCAACATCCTGATTTTGGCGCCCAGCAAAAACTGGCGCAGGGCACCTAGCGCCCAGGCACTGGCGCAGGGAAAACTGGCGCAGAGCTCCTAGCAAACCTGGCGCAGGGCGCCTAGCGCCCAGACACAGGCGCAGGAAAACTGGCGCAGAGCGCCTAGCAAAACTGGCGCAGGGAACACGGCGCCCATGCACAAGGCGCCTTGCCAAAACACGCAATAAAACTCTTTTAGCTTCGAAATTAATTTTGCACGAGCCAAATGCTCAGAATAAGGGAACCCAACAAAAATTTTGGCAAAATGTGACACGCCTCTTTGGCGCCCATGGACTAGGCGCCTAAGGCCAGAACAAACCACAACTCCTATGACTCCAAAAACTGTTTTGCACGAGCCATTTAATGTGGACATGAAAACCCAGTATCAATTTTCGCAAAATAAGCAATAGAAAATGGGGACCCTTGGCGCCCATGGCACAAGGAACACTGCCAAATTGTTGACCCAGCACCTGAAACTGACTCTATTTGAGCCCAGGAACTCCCATACCGAATTTGAAAGCAAACCGAGCATCCGAACTCCGGGACCCTCGGTTCCCATGGTGCCTAGACACGAGCAACACAATTCTGCAACACAGACACAACACAAGGAAAACTGGCGCAGGGCACAGTGGCTGGGCGCCTGGTGCCCATGACTCAGACACAGAAAACAGCAACAAGGCTAATGGCGCCCAAGGCGCCTAGGAACTCCAAAAACCAGAATTTTTCTAATTCAAACACCAAATTAAATTCACCAAACACCCAATCGCATATATATAATCTATTTATCACCATGATCCTCAATTCTCACCAAACACACACCAACAAGGCATATACTCAAATACGTGACATGCAATTCACCTTAGCATCAGTCAAGCATCAATTATGCGAATTCAACATAGGCAATTCCTAATCACACATCACAATGCTACGATTAAATCAACAACACACAATTCATTCATTAAAATCTTCCTAGAACCTAACCCTAGGCAATACTCATCACATAAATTATTAAAGATAAAAAGAGGACCCCCTAACCTCTTAGAAGTCGAAATTGCTAGGCAAGGCTCCAAGAAAATCACAAGGCAAGCTTCTTCCTTCTTGAGTGCTCACGAAACTCCTCTCCCTCTCCTCTTGCCTGACGCCCCTTTCTCTCTCTTCTTCCAAGTCGCGCCTCCTCTTCTCTCACTCCCTTCTCTAATTCACGTTTCTTTTCTCTTTTCTCCTCTCCTCTCTTCGAATCCTTTTCCTTCTTTTGCACAAATGAGACACTTGTCTCCAACCCTTACTAATTCGCCTAGGCCTAAGTCAATGGGCTTGGGCTTGGGCCAATCCTAACATCCGGAATTACCATCACCACTCCCGTCAAATTAAATAATTATTTCCAACCCAACTAAGGCTCACATATAATAACACCTATAATTATTTTATTAAGTAATAAATAATAATTATATTATTATTTCTACCACCCAATTTCTTTTAATTAATTAAATAAATTAATCTATTATTTTTGGGGCGTTACAACTCTCCCCTGTAACACCCCATTCTACCCGGCTATTTATCATAGAGATCAGAGTTTCAAAATTTCTTTTCAATGGAATGCTACACATAATCTTACTCTAACAACGATCAAATCAGTATAAGCCTTCATTATACCTTTATAAATACGCAACACCATTAAATAATTTAGGGTACTCTTGACTTCACCAACAGAATCCACACATTATAATTTAGATGTCTCGCAGCGGAAAAATAATATAATCTCGAAAGTGCCGAACAACAGCCTCATCAAAAATCATTTAATCAATGCATATAAAATTCAACAACAAATGAATAACACTAGAATTCCTAAGCCAACCCCCTAGGTGTCACGTATCAGAGCAGACCGACTCGGGAGTGAAAGGAGTAAGCCTTCACTCAGGACTACCTGTGGTAAACAACAACAGAAGGGTGAGTCTCAACTACATAATAAAGACTATAATAAGAAGTATATTCCATCATAGCATCGCACTCATACAGTCACACAGTAGCATAGTTCATACAATCACCAACTCACATGCTTATCATGAGGATGTATGCAATACAGTTATGCATGTGGTACCATTTTCCCAGACCGCAGCCTTATCATCATAATATCAACTCAGACCGCAGCCTTATCATTTCGATTTAGAGCTCAGACCGCAGCCTTATCATCATAATATAAAACTCAGACCGCAGCCTTATGTATGCATGAGACTCCATGACAAAAGCCGCAATCATAATTCTTAACAACACGGTCCATACACCCCATATCACATCTTTAGTAATCTTAGTTGTAGCCCCCATGGCATCATCATCAATCAACTCATTTATTTTCTCATCTCAATCACGTCTCTATGACTAAGCTAGCACTAGGGACCAATCTGTCACTATTAGGACCGAAACCAAAACACAAAACACGGACGCACCACTTGGCGCCCTGGGTGGCCACACTTGGCGCCCAACACAACACACACACGCATAACCATAGTAGGTCACCTAAAAAATTAAAACCGCTCTAGCCAAAATGTTCAAAGTAGAATTTGGTCAGGTGAATACAAAGTTTGGCTAGGGAAAATATGTTCAGAAACTGATTTGCACACAACGCGCAAACCTGGAAATTCTTTAGCCAAAGTGCTTAAAATACAATATGGTCAGGTGAATACAAAGTTTGGCTAGGGAAAATATGTTCAGAAACTGATTTGCACACAACGCCCCCTTTACACAAGCTAAAACGATGCCCAATAGGACCATTTCAAAACAACAAGTGCAAACCTGGAAATTCTTTAGCCAAAGTGCTTAAAATACAATATGGTCAGGTGAATACAAAGTTTGGCTTGGGAAAATATGTTCAGAAATCACAGCTCACCCCTAGGCACCACAAACATAGTCAAAACAATGCCCTCTAGGACAATTTCAAAATGGTGCGTGAACAACTGGAAATTCTTTAGCCAAAATGTTTTAAATACAATTTGGTCAGGTGAATACAAAATTTGGCTCGACAAAAACTGTTTAGAAATTTAGTTTCACGTGAACCACCCCCTAGGCGCACACCCAACGTGACACAGGCGCCACCAGGCGCCATTCTAGGCAGCACAGGGCGCCCAGACAGCAAACAACACACGCAGCACAACACAAAACCCACTACTACAGTACACAGGGCGCCATTTCCCTAGGCACTTGGCGCCCCATGCGACCCAACATCCACCAAACATCAAATTTCCAATTCTTTTTCCAAATCAATTCGCAACAACAAGTCACAAAACATGTTATGATCATGCCAACAACTTCAGTTTCACACTTACACCCAATTACATATCAAAAACACGAAATCAACATGTTATAAACCTTAACTCAAGCCTAAATCGATTTCCTCATACAATTTTGCAATTTTCAACCAATTCGAACAATCAAACAAATATTGAATAACATCAAATAGGACCCTATGATCTACATACCACCTATTATACTCTCTATTATAGAGTGAGACTCCCCTAACCTTGATTATGACGAACTAGAGCTTATTCCACCGAAGCACCGACAAATCACCGCAACAAGGAATCTCCACTTTCTCACGATCACGCCCTTTCTCTCTCTCTCTTGGACCATCACGAATTGATCAACAATGGCAAGGGTTAGGAAAAACCGAAAACCTAAACATTTGAAAGAGGAGGAAAATCGAATAAGAAGGGATTAGGAACTCTTACCTAGGATCAAGAGGAATGAAACCCTAACTCTTAGCTTGAAGTCGCCTCCTTCCTTCTCTTCTCCTCTCCTTCGACTTTCTTTCTCTTCTCCTCTCCTTCGATTTTCTTTCTCTGTTTTGGCACTAATGAGGCGCAACCTAGACCCCTAGCGCCTAAGGAGCGCCTAAGCCAACGGGCTTGGGCTTCTTGGGCCGTCACTTGCAATTCCGGTATTTCCAATGCCATCCCCTTCAGTTAAAATAAAATACTATATTATAATATAATAAAAAAAATTAGTGCAACACTTTAAATAATTTAATCAATTACTTAATTAAATTATTTTAGGGTGTTACAACTCTCCCCCACTTAGGAAATTTCGTCCTCGAAATTCATACCTGAATCAAATAGCTCTGGATAGGACTCCCGCATCCTACTTTCCAGTTCCCAAGTCATGCTCTCGCCAGTAGCTCCCAACCACACCACCTTTACTAAAGCAATGTTTTTCCCTCTCAGCACCTTCACTTCTCTATCATCAATCCTCACTGGCATAGTCTCCACTGTGAGATTATCTCGCACCTCAATATCATCCATATGGATCACATGAGACGGGTCCAGAATGTACTTCCGAAGTTGCGACACGTGAAATACGTCGTGCAAGTTCGAAAGGTTAGGCGGTAAAGCCACCCTATAAGAAACCTTTCCGACCCTCTCGGTGATTTGGTACGGTCCAATAAATCTAGGAGTCAACTTCTTTGCTTTAAGTGCACGCCCAACACCAGCCATAGGCGTGACCCTCAAGAAAACATGCTCACCAGCCTGAAATTCCAAGTCTTTCCTCCTTCTATCATGGTAACTCTTTTGCCGATTTTGAGACTCTTTCATTTTCTCCCTGATCATTTTTATCTTCTCCGTAGTCTCTCTCACCAATTCAGGTCCAAGAATAACACTCTCGCCAGACTCATGCCAACACAAAGGAGTTCTACACCTCCGCCCATACAGTGCCTCGAAAGGAGCCATCCCTATACTCGAATGGTAGCTGTTGTTGTAAGTGAACTCAATCAACGAAAGGTGTGTATCCCACGCACCTCCCTGCTCTAAAACACACGATCTCAATAAGTCCTCCAATGACTGAATGGTTCTCTCTGTCTGCCCATCAGTCTGAGGATGATAGGCTGAACTCAACCTCAATCTGGATCCCAATGCCTCCTGCAAGCTCCCCCAAAACTCCGAAGTAAACCTCGGATCTCTGTCAGATACAATACTCTTCGGGACACCATGCAACTTCACAATCACCTGGATATATATCTCGGCTAATCTCGATACCGGATACGTGATCTTGATAGGAAGGAAGTGAGCAGACTTCGTCAACCTATCCACGATCACCCAAATAGAATCAAATCCCCGAACGGTTCTCGGTAACCCAGTCACAAAAAACAAGGAAATGCTATCCCATTTCCATTCCGGAACATCTAAAGGTTGCATCAACCCCGCAGGCTTCTGGTGCTCAACCTTTGACTTCTGGCAAGTCAAACAGGCATACACAAACTGTGCTACATCTTTCTTCATACCAGGCCACCAGAATAATTTCTTCAAGTCATGATACATCTTTGTAGCCCCTGGATGAATACTCAGCTTGCTCCTATGACTCTCCTCAAGGATCATCTTCTTCATCTCAATATCATCGGGAACACAGATCCTATCTCTAAATCTCAACACACCCTGGGAATCCAACCTGAAATCCCCATCCACATCCTGATCACCCACAACTAACAAGTCAACCAGCTTCACATCTAATTTCTGAGCGTCTCTGATACTAACCATGAAGTCATTACCAATCCTCAGCATACCCAGCTTAACACTCTGCGGTGTCACTTCACAAACCAGACTTATATCACGGAATTGCTCAATCAACTCCAACTCCTTTACCATCATTGCTGACATATGCAAAGTCTTTCGACTTAAAGCATCAGCCACGACATTAGCTTTGCCGGGGTGATAGTTCAAGCCGAAGTCATAGTCTTTCAGCAACTCTAACCAACGCCTCTGCCTCATATTCAGCTCCTTCTGATCAAACAAGTATTTCAAACTCTTGTGGTCGCTGAATACCTCGAATCTAGTGCCATACAAATAGTGCCTCCAAATCTTTAGCGCAAACACAATAGCAGCCAATTCCAAATCATGAGTAGGATAGTTCTTCTCATGTGTCCGCAACTGTCTGGACGCATAAGCGACTACCTTCCCATCCTGCATCAATACGCCTCCTAAGCCCATTCTGGAAGCATCACAATATACCACAAACGGTTGATCCGGCACGGGCAACACTAACACCGGAGATGTTGTCAATCTTTTCTTCAACTCTTGGAAACTCTCTTCACACTTAGCATCCCACACAAAAACTCTCCCTTTACACGTCAATTGAGTCAACGGAAGGGCTAGCTTTGAGAAACCCTCAATGAACCTCCTGTAGTAACCAGCCAACCCCAAGAAACTCCTGATCTCAGTCGCAGACTTTGGGCTCTCCCCCTGTAACACTGCATCAACCTTGGCTGGGTCCACAGCTATGCCATCACTAGAAATAATGTGACCCAAAAAGCTTACCTCATGCAGCCAGAACTCGCATTTGGACAACTTAGCATAAAGCGTCTTCTCTTTCAATACCTCAAGCACTAATCTCAAGTGCTCTGCATGCTCCTCTTCCGACTTGGAGTATTCCAGAATATCATCTATAAAAACTACCACAAACCGATCCAAGTAACTATGGAAGATACGGTTCATGTACTCCATAAACACCCCTGGTGCATTGGTGACACCGAACGACATCACAGAGTACTCATAATGTCCATATCTCGTTCGAAATGCTGTCTTCTGGACGTCTTCGTCTTTTACTTTAATCTGATGATACCCTGACCTCAAATCAATTTTGCTAAAAACCTTAGCACCCACCAGCTGGTCCATCAGATCATCAATTCTCGGAAGAGGGTACTTATTTTTGATAGTTACCTTGTTCAACCGTCTATAATCCACACACAGGCGCATACTCCCATCTTTCTTCTTTACTAACAAAACTGGAGCTCCCCATGGTGACACACTAGGCCTCACAAATTTCTTTTCAAGTAACTCTTCCAACTGCTTCTTCAACTCAGATAACTCAGAAGCTGACATCCGGTACGGTGCCATGGATACCGGCCTAGTACCAGGCACAAGGTCAATCCCAAACTCTACTTCCCTCTCTGGTGGCACACTAGGAATCTCATCAGGGAACACTTCAGGGAACTCACACACCATCTGCAACCCTTCAACCATAGCTTGGTTTTCAGCAGACATAGACGCCATCAAAGCAAATAGTTGACCACCATCCTTCATTACCTTATGCAGCTGATCCCCAGACAACAAAACAGACTTCTCCTCCTCAGGAGGAAGAAAACTCACAGACTTGCTGAAACAGTTGATGTGCACATGGTTATCCACTAACCAGTCCATACCAAGAATAACATCCAACCCTCCCAAAGGCAAACATATAAGGTCAACCAGAAAATCTCTGCCGAAGACTGACAGAGGACACTTAGCACACAATAGAGAAGTAGTCACCGAACCCTTAGCCGGAGTGTCGATAACCATTTCCCTTTTCATAGCAGACAATACTAGATTTAACTTTTCAGCACAAACAACAGCAATAAAAGAATGCGTAGCACCAGTATCAACTATAGCAACTAAAGGGGAACCATAAATAAAACAAGTACCTCGAATCTCATTGGGCCCCTCTGAGCCTGCTAGCGCGAAAACTCTTCCATTGGATTTCTCTTTCTTTGGTTTGGTGCATTTAGAACTAAAGTGACCAGCTTCACCACAATTGAAACACACTGATTCTTTACGATCACAGTGAGACGCCATATGACCTTTCTTCCCACAACGGTAACACATTACTTCAGTCTTGCAATCGAAACTTTTGTGACCCGGCTTGCCACACGTGTAACACACTATATCAGCGGGAGCACCTCCCCCACTAGGCTTCTTACCCTCAAAATTTCTTACCAGCACCTGCCTTCCACTTATTTTTACCTCCAGCCATATCATAGGGTTTGCCCCTAAACTGAGTATTCCTCTTTTCTTTCCCAATCTTGTAGGCAGCAGAACTGTCCTCTTCATAAATTCTACTCTTGTCAACTAGTCTAGCAAAATCTCGTATTTCATGATATCCAATTGCCTTCTTAATATCAGGTCGCAGGCCACTCTCAAATTTCACACACTTGGAGAACTCTGAATCAGCATCATTGGCGTAGTAAGGACAAAATTGGGCCAGCTCTTCAAATCTGGCTGCATACTCAACCACCGTCTTATTTCCCTGTTTCAATTCTAAGAATTCTACCTCTTTCTTGGCTCGAACGTCTTCAGGGTAATACTTTCTTTTAAATTCCCTTGTGAAGACTTCCCAAGTAACCTCTTCACCAGCAGTGTTCAACCTATGCAGCATCCCTAACCACCACTTGTCAGCCTCTTCCGCCAGCATGTGCGTCCCAAACTTCACTTGCTGGGCAGCAGTGCAATCCATAACACGGAAGATTCGCTCTATCTCATTCAACCACGACAAGGCTCCATCGGGATCATACCGACCCTTGAAGGTGGGTGGGTTTTCCCTCTGAAACGTTGCCAGGTTACGGGCATTCATATCAGCAGCATTGTGTTGATTTCCAACAGCTTGGGCTATGGCTTGCAGAGCAGCAGCCAAAGCAGCATCATCCCTTCTAGCCATATCAACCTAGCACTGCAGCATAAACGACAATTCAGAACTAAATTAAAAACACCTAATTGTCATACACAATATGACTGACAGACACACTTGGTCGGACAGACCAAACTTTTGCTTTGATACCACTAATGTAACACCCCATTCTACCCGGCTATTTATCATAGAGATCAGAGTTTCAAAATTTCTTTTCAATGGAATGCTACACATAATCTTACTCTAACAACGATCAAATCAGTATAAGCCTTCATTATACCTTTATAAATACGCAACACCATTAAATAATTTAGGGTACTCTTGACTTCACCAATAGAATCCACACATTATAATTTAGATGTCTTGCAGCGGAAAAATAATATAATCTCGAAAGTGCCGAACAACAGCCTCATCAAAAATCATTTAATCAATGCATATAAAATTCAACAACAAATGAATAACACTAGAATTCCTAAGTCAACCCCCTAGGTGTCACGTATCAGAGCAGACCGACTCGGGAGTGAAAGGAGTAAGCCTTCACTCAGGACTACCTGTGGTAAACAACAACAGAAGGGTGAGTCTCAACTACATAATAAAGACTATAATAAGAAGTATATTCCATCATAGCATCGCACTCATACAGTCACACAGTAGCATAGTTCATACAATCACCAACTCACATGCTTATCATGAGGATGTATGCAATACAGTTATGCATGTGGTACCATTTTCCCAGACCGCAGCCTTATCATCATAATATCAACTCAGACCGCAACCTTATCATTTCGATTTAGAGCTCAGACCGCAGCCTTATAATCATAATATAAAACTCAGACCGCAGCCTTATGTATGCATGAGACTCCATGACAAAAGCCGCAATCATAATTCTTAACAACACGGTCCATACACCCCATATCACATCTTTAGTAATCTTAGTTGTAGCCCCCATGGCATCATCATCAATCAACTCATTCATTTTCTCATCTCAATCACGTCTCTATGACTAAGCTAGCACTAGGGACCAATCTGTCACTATTAGGACTGAAACCAAAACACAAAACACGGACGCACCACTTGGCGCCCTGGGTGGCCACACTTGGCGCCCAACACAACACACACACGCACAACCATAGTAGGTCACCTAAAAAATTAAAACCGCTCTAGCCAAAATGTTCAAAGTAGAATTTGGTCAGGTGAATACAAAGTTTGGCTAGGGAAAATATGTTCAGTAACTGATTTGCACACAACACTCCCTTTACACAAGCTAAAACGATGCCCAATAGGACCATTTCAAAACAACAAGTGCAAACCTGGAAATTCTTTAGCCAAAGTGCTTAAAATACAATATGGTCAGGTGAATACAAAGTTTGGCTAGGGAAAATATGTTCAGAAACTGATTTGCACACAACGCCCCCTTTACACAAGCTAAAACGATGCCCAATAGGACCATTTCAAAACAACAAGTGCAAACCTGGAAATTCTTTAGCCAAAGTGCTTAAAATACAATATGGTCAGGTGAATACAAAGTTTGGCTAGGGAAAATATGTTCAGAAATCACAGCTCACCCCTAGGCACCACAAACATAGTCAAAACAATGCCCTCTAGGACAATTTCAAAATGGTGCGTGAACAACTGGAAATTCTTTAGCCAAAATGTTTTAAATACAATTTGGTCAGGTGAATACAAAATTTGGCTCGACAAAAACTGTTTAGAAATTGAGTTTCACGTGAACCACCCCCTAGGCGCACACCCAACGTGACACAGGCGCCACCAGGCGCCATTCTGGGCAGCACAGGGCGCCCAGACAGCAAACAACACACGCAGCACAACACAAAACCCACTGCTACAGTACACAGGGCGCCATTTCCCTAGGCACTTGGCGCCCCATGCGACCCAACATCCACCAAACATCAAATTTCCAATTCTTTTTCCAAATCAATTCCCAACAACAAATCACAAAACATGTTATGATCATGCCAACAACTTCAATTTCACACTTACACCCAATTACATATCAAAAACACGAAATCAACATGTTATAAACCTTAACTCAAGCCTAAATCGATTTCCTCATACAATTTAGCAATTTTCAACCAATTCGAACAAACAAACAAATATTGAATAACATCAAATAGGACCCTATGATCTACATACCAACTATTATACTCTCTATTATAGAGTGAGACTCCCCTAACCTTGATTATGACGAACTAGAGCTCTTTCCACCGAAGCACCGACAAATCACCGCAACAAGGAATCTCCCCTTTCTCACGATCACGCCCTTTCTCTCTCTCTCTTGGACCATCACGAATTGATCAACAATGGCAAGGGTTAGGAAAAACCGAAAACCTAAACATTTGAAAGAGGAGGAAAATCGAATAAGAAGGGATTAGGAACTCTTACCTAGGATCAAGAGGAATGAAACCCTAACTCTTAGCTTGAAGTCGCCTCCTTCCTTCTCTTCTCCTCTCCTTCGACTTTCTTTCTCTTCTCCTCTTCTTCGACTTTCTTTCTCTGTTTTGGCACTAATGAGGCGCAACCTAGACCCCTAGCGCCTAAGGAGCGCCTAAGCCAACGGGCTTGGGCTTCTTGGGCCGTCACTTGCAATTCCGGTATTTCCAATGCCATCCCCTTCAGTTAAAATAAAATACTATATTATAATATAATAAAAAAAATTAGTGCAACACTTTAAATAATTTAATCAATTACTTAATTAAATTATTTTAGGGTGTTACATCCCCCACTTAAAGGAATTTCGTCCTCAAAATTTACCTGCCACGCCAAAACTTTCCCTCTAAGGCCACCTAGACAACTAGGGCCATCTATATGCTGATTACTATTGCCTTGATTACCGGCGGTAAGTGCTCGGGCGGCCGTCCCTCCTACTTGTTCAGCCAGGTAACTTCAAGCAGTAATAATCAGACTCACTTTCTACTCCGCTGCGCTACTCTGATAAACTAGCTCGCATTCTACCTCACTCATCTACCCTTAAGGATAACAAAATACGTCAATCACCACAGCATCATCACGAAACTCACCGGGCGCATAACAGTCGTACCAGAAGCCTCATAATTTAGCAACATGACAACAACATCAACGAACAACTTTGCCACTCAGGCGACATCAACAACGACAAACCACCAGCAAAGCAACATCATGAATAACAATATAACTTGGGCCATTCGGCGGTACCCAAGACAACACCTAAACATCAACATTATTAACGAGGCATCCACAAGCATCAACAAAGCAACAATGTGGAGACAACTCTGGGACCAACAATCCTATAATCAATAACACATCAACAACTTCAGGCACCAAAGCGCCGACACTACAACAACGACTTGGGGCACTAAGCCACCGACAACACAACAACAATTTAATTTGACCGACACGCCTAAAAATCAATGACACCAGAAACAGTCAATTTTGCCTTGAAATTAGAATATTCAGTTAGGCCTCTGAATAAGCTTTCCGAAACATTTTAGTTTACTCAAATCGGACTCCCGGTTCAAAAGATATTGCAAAAACATTTTTCCGATACAATGACAGCATACACCAAGCAACGCAGGAAATTCCAGCACTCACACATAAACTTCAACAATTTATTTACCCTATCAAACGACATCGGAATTTAGCAAACAACCACTCTACGGAAAACTTACGGAGTCTAGTTTCTGGCTATATTTTTAGAATTTCAAAATGACGAGTCGAATAGCACAGTTTTCACAAACAAGGCAGCTGGTCCAGAAAATGGGGCAGCGACTGTGTCCAAAGTTGTGACCCTTCTACAATGCACAAGACAAACCCAAATAACACAAAACTTCAGCCTAAACAGTAAATCATTTTGTCTAGTTTTCAAATAAATTGGATTCATTCGAAAAGGAGTTCGTTTGAAAACACCACAATCAAAACACTGACTCTATGTCCAGACGGTCCCCAGAATTTTATCCTAACTTGCGAAGCCCATAACTGGAGCTATACTACTCCAAATGCGACCAAACCAAAGCCAAAATGACAAGCGTTCAGTCTAGTTTCTAAAATTGTAAGTTATATGATTTATCAACCAGTAAAACAGTCCCAGTTTAGCCGAAGGTCAAACCTACTCAGAAAGTGCCTACACAGTGAGCTTAGCAACAAATTAAGCATCTAAGCAGCCACAAATTCAGCCATCAAGCATAGTTTAATTCCCCAATAATCATACACGAACCAATTAAAATACATCAATCACTTCAACACACTCGCTATGTAATTTACGAGCAATACATATTCCACATAAATCAAACAATACATAGAGCACGCCAATATTTCTTAACCAATTTAAACATCATAGAGCACACAAGGTTTCATACATACTAGTACATTTTTGCTCCCAACAAAACCCAATACTAGTTTTATAAATCGCCATCAAATCATTTTTGACAAGGTTTTTAAAATCGACACAACGACAAATCATTACTCTTTTCCAAATAAAACCAACTAGAAAAATCCTTTGATCAACACCCACGTTCATTCATTAAAACTAGATTTCATTACTAATCTTAGTATCCAACAGTAAAATCGTCCATTAGATATTTCAAAAACAGTTTCAGAATTCATTTTATTTTTCAGATCTCAAAACCACATAACACGATTCAAGAAGTAACGACCAAAAATTTTCATAAAACCCAAGCGTACAATATCAAACTACAAGTAGCATGGAAATTGCAAAACAATTCATGAAGACCCTACACGTACAACACTGCATGTCAAAACAATCGGGAACAACACCAAAAATAAACAACTAACGCAAAAGATGTCATAATTCCTTAAAATAAATACAGACAGTCTCATCATGGGAAACAATTATAAATCAAGGAACATCAAAACTCGACATTTTTAAGCATGGACGACATCACTTAGAGTGATCAAAGCATTTTTGTGCGTCGGGTAGCAGCTTGACGTAATTTATCAAAACAATTTTTTTTTTTTTTACAATGCACTTAGACTCCACATCAAGACACACCACCCAAGAGTTCATACAAGAAGGTTAAAGAACAGCAACCAACAACAGGGACACAAAGTTCACACACAGAAATGCAGTACAACACACAGTACCAGTAGGGGCATCTCCCCCACTAGTTCACTTACCAGTAGCAACTCTTGGCCTTCCTGCAACACAAATATTGGTCAGCACTTAAAAGACAACAGTTGGTCGTACACCGACACAACGACTCGACGAACTGGCCGGACGGACCAACCATTGCTCTGATACCACTAATGTAACACCCCTTTTCTAATAACCTTACTATTTAATAAAATCAGAGTTTCTTTTTTTTTTGAAAACAATCTAAGCGAGTGCTACACTTACTTCATTAAATCAACAACTTCAATTTTCATTGTTCGGTTAAAACCACAAGATACATAGCACCATAAAAAAAACGTTTAGTTCACATCGACTAAATTCAGTCACTACCAGCAGCGAAATAATAATTAAGTTCGAAAACAAAACCAATACATCACCAAAAAATGGTCTAACAGTATAAAGACAACAACACTTAAGCATAAGACGCCCCCCCGGTGCTACCTATCAGAGCATGACACTTCCTACCAAACGAAGGTATGAAGGTAACCTTCACTCGTTATTACCTGCACGTTGCCGACATAAGAAGCAACATAAAAGCAGTAGGGTGAGTCTCTTTTCATAATTAATAACATATGGAATTAAGCACTGCATAGGAAAAGGAAACCAGGCACACCGATTCACAACAATGGCAACAGTCACATCAACATTACATTTCCAAGCAGCACTACACAATACATGGTGATGCATGAAATGCAACCCAAACTCCACGGGCACATGCATGTCGGATCCGTCACCAAATACAAATAGGCCGTAGCCTCTGCTCACCAAATAAAATTAGGCCGAAGCCTCTGCTCACCAATAATGCACATGTTTCATGAGATGTTATGGAAATGCACCACCACACACCACACAATTCATCAAACTCACCATTAAATCACTTACTGATTCAAAATTAGGCCGGAGCCTCTGCTCACCAATTAAAATTAGGCCGAAGCCTCTGCTCACCAATTAAAATTAGGCCGAAGCCTCTGCTCACCAATCACACCATAATACACTCACCAACTCAACCCACCACTCACACCAACACCAAATTCAATTAGGCTAATTAAGGATTTGACGCGACATAGGGAAAGTGAATGAAAATTGAAATTAGACACCTTGAACAACTTCAGTCCAGAACCACCAGTAAAATAACCCATTTTTTTACATAAAACCAGAATATTTGGATAGACACCGAAATTAGCTTCGAAACGCACTTTGAACCGTTAAATTTGGATAACCGAGTCAAAAGTTACATTAAAAACAAGTTTGGAAAAATTTAGGCAACATCCTGATTTTGGCACCCAGCAAAAACTGGCGCAGGGCGCCTAGCGCCCAGGCACTGGCGCAGGGAAAACTGGCGCAGAGCGCCTAGCAAAACTGGCGCAGGGCGCCTAGCGCCCAGACACAGGCGCAGGAAAACTGGCGTAGAGCGCCTAGCAAAACTGGCGCAGGGAACACGGCGCCCATGCACAAGGCGCCTTGCCAAAACACGCAATAAAACTCTTTTAGCTTCGAAATTAATTTTGCACGAGCCAAATGCTCAGAATAAGGGAACCCAACAAAAATTTTGGCAAAATGTGACACGCCTCTTTGGCGCCCATGGACTAGGCGCCTAAGGCCAGAACAAACCACAACTCCTATGACTCAAAAAATTGTTTTGCACGAGCCATTTAATGTGGACATGAAAACCCAGTATCAATTTTCGCAAAATAAGCAACAGAAAATGGGGACCCTTGGCGCCCATGGCACAAGGAACACTGCCAAATTGTTGACCCAGCACCTGAAACTGACTCTATTTGAGCCCAGGAACTCCCATACCGAATTTGAAAGCAAACCGAGCATCCGAACTCCGGGACCCTCGGTTCCCATGGTGCCTAGACACGAGCAACACAATTCTGCAACACAGACACAGCACAAGGAAAACTGGCGCAGGGCACAGTGGCTGGGCGCCTGGTGCCCATGACTCAGACACAGAAAACAGCAACAAGGCTAATGGCGCCCAAGGCGCCTAGGAACTTCAAAAACCAAAATTTTTCTAATTCAAACACCAAATTAAATTCACCAAACACCCAATCGCATATATATAATCTATTTATCACCATGATCCTCAATTCTCACCAAACACACACCAACAAGGCATATACTCAAATACGTGACATGCAATTCACCTTAGCATCAATCAAGCATCAATTATGCGAATTCAACATAGGCAATTCCTAATCACACATCACAATGCTACGATTAAATCAACAACACACAATTCATTCATTAAAATCTTCCTAGAACCTAACCCTAGGCAATACTCATCACATAAATTATTAAAGATAAAAAGAGGACCCCCTAACCTCTTAGAAGTCGAAATTGCTAGGCAAGGCTCCAAGAAAATCACAAGGCAAGCTTCTTCCTTCTTGAGTGCTCACGAAACTCCTCTCCCTCTCCTCTTGCCTCACGCCCCTTTCTCTCTCTTCTTCCAAGTCGCGCCTCCTCTTCTCTCACTCCCTTCTCTAATTCACGTTTCTTTTCTCTTTTCTCCTCTCCTCTCTTCGAATCCTTTTCCTTCTTTTGCACAAATGAGACACTTGTCTCCAACCCTTACTAATTCGCCTAGGCCTAAGTCAATGGGCTTGGGCTTGGACCAATCCTAACATCCGAAATTACCATCACCACTCCCGTCAAATTAAATAATTATTTCCAACCCAACTAAGGCTCACATATAATAACACCTATAATTATTTTATTAAGTAATAAATAATAATTATATTATTATTTCTACCACCCAATTTCATTTAATTAATTAAATAAATTAATCTATTATTTTTGGGGCGTTACAATTAAACTTAACCAATCACATAATTCGGTCGCCCTAACGATATTTTCATAAAACGGTTTGTACCGGTTTTCGTAAAACGCGACACCTAATACTCAGAACACAAAATACTTGACCGTAAAATCCCTAGTGCGTATAGAACTCACCTTTTTGAGATGAAAATCGCTCCCAACGCCGAAGCTTCGCGAACTCGGACGAACAGCGATCCCACGAATCTTCCCGAATCCGCTCCTGCTACTTCCAGCAACAAACCGTCAATTTGCAACGAGCATAGCTAGGTCAATACGTGACCAAAATCCTTAAAATCGGTGCCCATTGTGAAGAGAATTTTGTCTACTCTCTGATGGATAAAGATTCACTTGCATGAAACCAGTAGTTTGGGAGATATTAACAAAACAAGAGGACCGCTCCGGAACAGTGGCTGATTCTTAATATGAAAGTTATGAGCATGATATCTCTCTCATTTCTCAATGAAATCAGGCGGTTCTTGTGCCCAAAATGAAGATCTTTGTGTCTAGTTTCCAGAGGGACAAGACTCGCGATAATCGGAGTCGTGCACAGGGTGATATGACGTAATTACCGAAGGTAGGTAAAATGGGTTTTACCTAGAATTTCTGATTAGCTTGATCACCATCCTCAATCACTTGCCATTTAGAATTTGAGCTTCCACCTTCTGTACCAGCAAAATTACAACCTTCAGAATACTTCCAATTCACAAAGTGGGTTCAGATGTACCTCTCTTCTAACTCTAGGTGCACATGCAAGGCATCAAGTGAGCAAAAACTCCATTTCTTCCATGTGGAGCTTAAGTGGCCGAAAATGGTAGAGAGGAGATGAGAATTATTCAGCTTGCAAGAATGCTACCAGAAGAAAGAGGATGAAATTCTGATCTTGATGAAGGAAGAAGCAAGCACATGCATCAAAACTTGATCAAGCTCTCCCTCCCTCTCTATTCACAACTCTCTCCTCCCTCTCCTCTCTTTTCTCTTCTCTTTTCACTTTCTGATTTTGAGTTTGAGTTTTAGTGAGATGGGTTCAGTTGGAGGGTGTATGGGCTGAGGGTGTTATGGTTGGGAAAAGACCATAATGCCCTTAGTTCATTAGCTCAAGGTTTTTAGGCCAAGACCCCCACTAATTCAACGGTTAATTACTCGGCATAAAATTTCTCGACTCGTCCGTCCCCGAAATCCGAATTATTATTTCCTTCGATTAGCGATTATATAAAATTCCCTTAAAAATGTTATTTTAAAAATTAGGGATGTTACAATCACCCCAACTTGAAAGATTTTGTCCTCAAAATCGTCCAAGTTACCCCGTGAACATTCTCCTGAAGCTTCATGGACCTTCCTCCTCCTTCAAGAGTCATACCCTAACTCCTCTTAGTGGCACGAAAGCGAAACGGAACGAAAGAGGAAATTATTCTGAGTTCACAGGACGCACGGACCATGCGCCCCTGGGCACGGATCGTGCGCCCCCTTCGGGTTGCCAATTTGAGAAAAGTAATAGGACGCACGGATCGTGCGCCCCTGGGCACGGATCGTGCGCCCCCTTCTGGTACCGTACTCCTAAATTCCGTTTCGTCGCACCTTTCGGTTCCAAACCTCTTCCGATCTCCTTCTCAACCAATTGTGATGATATGACCCTAACTATGAGATTGTTATGCCTAAGCTAAGTTCATGATTGAGACCGATTATTATGTTATGATTATGCTAAGTGTGATTGATGTATTATGTTTGGACTAGCTGGATAATTAGTGTAAGTTAAGTTAGCGAACCTTAGTAATCCATGAGAGATCACTTAATAATTAGACTTAGTTAGTAATTAGATCACCTTAGTAATAAGTTTATGTTCAGTTCAGTTCATTGTTCAGTTAAGTTATTGTTATGTTTAAGTTCATTGTTGAGTTCAGTTCAGGTATATCATCATATATACCTTTTAGTCGGGGTGACGACCCTATTCAGTTTAGTGTGCTAGGGGAGAGGCAGTCATGAGCCTTATGAACCTAGGCCCCATTAGGGACCCAGCCGATTAGTGGGGACGGGTTCACCGGAAGCTTATTATGCCAAGTGACGGGTGACATGCTATAACTTTAGTTAGTGTTGTTTCTTGTAACCGGCTTGAGGGTTATGAGGACAACGTTTAGTTCAGTTTATGAGTTGCGTCTTGTAACCGGCTTAAGGGTTATAAGGACAACTTCAGTTAGTTAGCCACATGGTCAATTTTGAGGACTATGAGTCAGAATCAGAATAATGAATCAAGCATAATTGAACCGAGAGGTTTAGTAAGGGGTCGCGTTAGAACTCACTGAGACAAGTTGTCTCACCCAATCCATTGTTGTTGTTTTTCAGTTAAGCAGGGAAAGTTGAAGACAGTGAGGCACGGCTATGGAGACGCTTGAGGAGCTGCCGCTATCTTTATTTCATTATGTCTTGTTATTCAGTTTCATTTGTATTTCGGTATTGTTATTCAGTTTCTTAGATGTACGATGGTACGACTTATGTTTTTAAGTTGTAAATCGCTTCCGCAGACTTTCGGTTTTGAGTACTGAACACTAGTTGAGGGTGTAAGGACCGCTTTATGTATATTATGTTCAGTTATGTAAGCGAACTTGATGGGTTTTTAGCATCGAGTATTAGTATGTGTTCAGTATTTAAAAAGGAAGTTACTCTGATGTATGCCAGTAGTGCGCTTCGGTAATTTCTACAAGTTAGAAATTAACGGGGTGTTACAATTGGTATCAGAGCAGTTCGACCTAGTCGGACTTAGAATCATGAGTCTCTTACGTCTTCTAAGTGTGATTCCTCTTAATATGCTATTAGACATTGAGCCTGATCAACTCAATACTTTGTGCATATTTCGCAGAATCATGGCTGGTAGAGGTAGGGGAAGCGTCCCCGTCAATCCACACTTTTAGCCTTCTCGTTTCATTAGAACGCGCAGCAGGAGCAGAGGGCTACAGATGCCGTATCGAAACAACAGGTGGGCATCAGCGATGGTTCGAAGAAGCTGTGGGCTACCATTTGTTTCTTGAAACCGATTCAATCATAGAATCATGTAGAGAGTTCAGGTTACATTAAGTATGGACGGAAACTTGATTACACTAAAGAGCAAAACCTCTTTTAAAAATATATCTTGCTTCTTTTCTTATGCTCTTTGATGCGATCATGATTTCCTTCGATCGTTAATGTGCGAAGGTAGGATTGACTATGGTCAATCCAAGTTGGGGTGAAATTCCTTTAAGTGCCACTAAGAGGAGTTAGGGTTTGACTCTTGAAGGAGGATGAAGGTCCATGAAGCTTCAGGAGAATGCTCATGGGGTAACGTGGACGATTTTGCGGACAAAATCTTTCAAGTTGGGGTGATTGTAACATCCCTAATATTCAAAATAACATTTTTTTAAGTGAACGTTATATAATCGCTAATCGAAGGAATTAATAATTCGGAATTCGGGAACGGACGAGACGAGAAATTTTATGCCGAGTAATTAACCGTAGAATTAGTGGGGGTTTTAACCTAAAAACCTTGAGTTAATGAACTAAGGGCATTATGGTCTTTTCCCAACCATAACACCCTTAGCCCATACACCCTCCAACTGAACCCATCTCACATAAACACAAAATTGAAAATCAGAAATTGAAAGAAGAAGAGAAAAGAGAGGAGAGGGAGGAGAGAGTTGCGAATAAGAGAGGGAGGGAGAGCTTGATCAAAATTTGATGCATGTGCTTGCTTCTTCCTTCATCAAGATCAGAATTTCATTCTCTTTCTTCTGGTAGCAGTCTTGCAAGCTGGATCATTGTCATCTCCTCTCTACCATTTTCGGCCACTCAAGCTCCACATGGAAGAAATGGAGTTTTTGCTCACTTGATGCTTTGCATGTGCACCTAGAGTTAGAAGAGAGGTACACCTGAACCCACATTGTGAATTGGAAGTATTTTGAAGGTGGTAATGTTGCTGGTACAGAGGGTGGAAGCTCAAATTCGAAATGGCAAATGATTGAAGATGGTGATCAAGCTAATCAGAAAATTCTGGGTAAAAACCGTTTTACCTACCTTCAGTGTTTCGTTCTTGTCTCCCTGTACTGACCTCCGATCATCGTGATTCTTGTCCCTCTGGAAACTAGACACAAAGCTCTTCATTTTGGGCACAAGAACCGCTTGATTTCATTGCGAAACGAGAGAGATATCACAATCACAACATTCGGATTAAGAATCAGCCACTGTTCCGAAGCAGTCCTCTTATTTTGTTAATATCTCCCAAACCACTGGTTGCATGCAAGTGAATCTTTCTCCATAAGAGAGTAGACAAAATTCCCTTCACCGTAGACCCTCGTTTTGCTAAGTTTGGTTGAGATTTGAGTGAGTTACGCTCGTTGCAAATTGGCGGTGTGTTGCTGGAAATAGCTGGAGCGGATTCGTGATTCCGTTAGTTCGTGTTCGAGAAGTTTCGGCGTCGGGAGTATCGTCGTCACGAAAAAGTGAGTTCTATACTCACTAGGATTGTTAAAAATCATGTGTTGTGTTCTGAGATATTGAGTCACGCGTTTTATGAAAAACCGGTGTCGAATCGATTTCGAAAATATCGCTCTAAGTCATAGAGTCGTTTGATTGTTGGACTGAAATTGTGATTAAAATTGCATGATTGATATGTGGATTGTGATGATTGGATTATGTCTGGAATTATGTGTATAAACTCTGTTTGAAGGTTGGATGTCGATCGGGTTACGGATTTGAAACGATCGGAAAGCGAAACGGAACGAAAGAGGAAATTATTCTGAGTTCACAGGACGCACGGACCATGCGCCCCTGGGCACGGATCGTGCGCCCCCTTCGGGTTGCCAATTTGAGAAAAGTAATAGGACGCACGGATCGTGCGCCCCTGGGCACGGATCGTGCACCCCCTTCTGGTACCGTACTCCTAAATTCCGTTTCGTCGCACCTTTCGGTTCCAAACCTCTTCCGATCTCCTTCTCAACCAATTGTGATGATGTGACCCTAACTATGAGATTGTTATGCCTAAGCTAAGTTCATGATTGAGATCGATTATTATGTTATGATTATGCTAAGTGTGATTGATGTATTATGTTTGGACTAGCTGGATAATTAGTGTAAGTTAAGTTAGCGAACCTTAGTAATCCATGAGAGATCACTTAATAATTAGACTTAGTTAGTAATTAGATCACCTTAGTAATAAGTTTATGTTCAGTTCAGTTCATTGTTCAGTTAAGTTATTGTTATGTTTAAGTTCATTGTTGAGTTCAGTTCAGGTATATCATCATATATACCTTTTAGTCGGGGTGACGACCCTATTCATTTTATTGTGTTAGGGGAGAGGCAGTCATGAGCCTTATGAACCTAGGCCCCATTAGGGACCCAGCCGATTAGTGGGGACGGGTTCACCGGAAGCTTATTATGACTAGTGACCGGTGACATGCTATAACTTTAGTTAGTGTTGTTTCTTGTAACCGGCTTGAGGGTTATGAGGACAACGTTTAGTTCAGTTTATGAGTTGCGTCTTGTAACCGGCTTAAGGGTTATAAGGACAACTTCAGTTAGTTAGCCACATGGTCAATTTTGAGGACTATGAGTCAGAATCAGAATAATGAATCAAGCATAATTGAACCGAGAGGTTTAGTAAGGGGTCGCGTTAGAACTCACTGAGACAAGTTGTCTCACCCAATCCATTGTTGTTGTTTTTCAGTTAAGCAGGGAAAGTTGAAGACAGTGAGGCACGGCTATGGAGACGCTTGAGGAGCTGCCGCTATCTTTATTTCATTATGTCTTGTTATTCAGTTTCATTTGTATTTCGGTATTGTTATTCAGTTTCTTAGATGTACGATGGTACGACTTATGTTTTTAAGTTGTAAATCGCTTCCGCAGACTTTCGGTTTTGAGTACTGAACACTAGTTGAGGGTGTAAGGACCGCTTTATGTATATTATGTTCAGTTATGTAAGCGAACTTGATGGGTTTTTAGCATCGAGTATTAGTATGTGTTCAGTATTTAAAAAGGAAGTTACTCTGATGTATGCCAGTAGTGCGCTTCGGTAATTTCTACAAGTTAGAAATTAACGGGGTGTTACAATTGGTATCAGAGCAGTTCGACCTAGTCGGACTTAGAATCATGAGTCTCTTACGTCTTCTAAGTGTGATTCCTCTTAATATGCTATTAGACATTGAGCCTGATCAACTCAATACTTTGTGCATATTTCGCAGAATCATGGCTGGTAGAGGTAGGGGAAGCGTCCCCGTCAATCCACACTTTTAGCCTTCTCGTTTCATTAGAACGCGCAGCAGGAGCAGAGGGCTACAGATGCCGTATCGAAACAACAGGTGGGCATCAGCGATGGTTCGAAGAAGCTGTGGGCTACCATTTGTTTCTTGAAACCGATTCAATCATAGAATCATGTAGAGAGTTCAGGTTACATTAAGTATGGACGGAAACTTGATTACACTAAAGAGCAAAACCTCTTTTAAAAATATATCTTGCTTCTTTTCTTATGCTCTTTGATGCGATCATGATTTCCTTCGATCGTTAATGTGCGAAGGTAGGATTGACTATGGTCAATCCAAGTTGGGGTGAAATTCCTTTAAGTGCCACTAAGAGGAGTTAGGGTTTGACTCTTGAAGGAGGATGAAGGTCCATGAAGCTTCAGGAGAATGCTCATGGGGTAACGTGGACGATTTTGCGGACAAAATCTTTCAAGTTGGGGTGATTGTAACATCCCTAATATTCAAAATAACATTTTTTTAAGTGAACGTTATATAATCGCTAATCGAAGGAATTAATAATTCGGAATTCGGGAACGGACGAGACGAGAAATTTTATGCCGAGTAATTAACCGTAGAATTAGTGGGGGTTTTAACCTAAAAACCTTGAGTTAATGAACTAAGGGCATTATGGTCTTTTCCCAACCATAACACCCTTAGCCCATACACCCTCCAACTGAACCCATCTCACATAAACACAAAATTGAAAATCAGAAATTGAAAGAAGAAGAGAAAAGAGAGGAGAGGGAGGAGAGAGTTGCGAATAAGAGAGGGAGGGAGAGCTTGATCAAAATTTGATGCATGTGCTTGCTTCTTCCTTCATCAAGATCAGAATTTCATTCTCTTTCTTCTGGTAGCAGTCTTGCAAGCTGGATCATTGTCATCTCCTCTCTACCATTTTCGGCCACACAAGCTCCACATGGAAGAAATGGAGTTTTTGCTCACTTGATGCTTTGCATGTGCACCTAGAGTTAGAAGAGAGGTACACCTGAACCCACTTTGTGAATTGGAAGTATTTTGAAGGTGGTAATGTTGCTGGTACAGAGGGTGGAAGCTCAAATTCGAAATGGCAAATGATTGAAGATGGTGATCAAGCTAATCAGAAAATTCTGGGTAAAAACCGTTTTACCTACCTTCAGTGTTTCGTTCTTATCTCCCTGTACTGACCTCCGATCATCGTGATTCTTGTCCCTCTGGAAACTAGACACAAAGCTCTTCATTTTGGGCACAAGAACCGCTTGATTTCATTGCGAAACGAGAGAGATATCACAATCACAACTTTCGGATTAAGAATCAGCCACTGTTCCGTAGCAGTCCTCTTATTTTGTTAATATCTCCCAAACCACTGGTTGCATGCAAGTGAATCTTTCTCCATCAGAGAGTAGACAAAATTCCCTTCACCGTAGACCCTCGTTTTGCTAAGTTTGGTTGAGATTTGAGTGAGTTACGCTCGTTGCAAATTGGCGGTGTGTTGCTGGAAATAGCTGGAGCGGATTCGTGATTCCGTTAGTTCGTGTTCGAGAAGTTTCGGCGTCGGGAGTATCGTCGTCACGAAAAAGTGAGTTCTATACTCACTAGGATTGTTAAAAATCATGTGTTGTGTTCTGAGATATTGAGTCACGCGTTTTATGAAAAACCGGTGTCGAATCGATTTCGAAAATATCGCTCTAAGTCATAGAGTCGTTTGATTGTTGGACTGAAATTGTGATTAAAATTGCATGATTGATATGTGGATTGTGATGATTGGATTATGTCTGGAATTATGTGTATAAACTCTGTTTGAAGATTGGATGTCGATCGGGTTACGGATTTGAAACGATCGGAAAGCGAAACGGAACGAAAGAGGAAATTATTCTGAGTTCACAGGACGCACGGACCATGCGCCCCTGGGCACGGATCGTGCGCCCCCTTCGGGTTGCCAATTTGAGAAAAGTAATAGGACGCACGGATCGTGCGCCCCTGGGCACGGATCGTGCGCCCCCTTCTGGTACCGTACTCCTAAATTCCGTTTCGTCGCACCTTTCGGTTCCAAACCTCTTCCGATCTCCTTCTCAACCAATTGTGATGATGTGACCCTAACTATGAGATTGTTATGCCTAAGCTAAGTTCATGATTGAGACCGATTATTATGTTATGATTATGCTAAGTGTGATTGATGTATTATGTTTGGACTAGCTGGATAATTAGTGTAAGTTAAGTTAGCGAACCTTAGTAATCCATGAGAGATCACTTAATAATTAGACTTAGTTAGTAATTAGATCACCTTAGTAATAAGTTTATGTTCAGTTCAGTTCATTGTTCAGTTAAGTTATTGTTATGTTTAAGTTCATTGTTGAGTTCAGTTCAGGTATATCATCATATATACCTTTTAGTCGGGGTGACGACCCTATTCAGTTTAGTGTGTTAGGGGAGAGGCAGTCATGAGCCTTATGAACCTAGGCCCCATTAGGGACCCAGCCGATTAGTGGGGACGGGTTCACCGGAAGCTTATTATGACTAGTGACCGGTGACATGCTATAACTTTAGTTAGTGTTGTTTCTTGTAACCGGCTTGAGGGTTATGAGGACAACGTTTAGTTCAGTTTATGAGTTGCGTCTTGTAACCGGCTTAAGGGTTATAAGGACAACTTCAGTTAGTTAGCCACATGGTCAATTTTGAGGACTATGAGTCAGAATCAGAATAATGAATCAAGCATAATTGAACCGAGAGGTTTAGTAAGGGGTCGCGTTAGAACTCACTGAGACAAGTTGTCTCACCCAATCCATTGTTGTTGTTTTTCAGTTAAGCAGGGAAAGTTGAAGACAGTGAGGCACGGCTATGGAGACGCTTGAGGAGCTGCCGCTATCTTTATTTCATTATGTCTTGTTATTCAGTTTCATTTGTATTTCGGTATTGTTATTCAGTTTCTTAGATGTACGATGGTACGACTTATGTTTTTAAGTTGTAAATCGCTTCCGCAGACTTTCGGTTTTGAGTACTGAACACTAGTTGAGGGTGTAAGGACCGCTTTATGTATATTATGTTCAGTTATGTAAGCGAACTTGATGGGTTTTTAGCATCGAGTATTAGTATGTGTTCAGTATTTAAAAAGGAAGTTACTCTGATGTATGCCAGTAGTGCGCTTCGGTAATTTCTACAAGTTAGAAATTAATGGGGTGTTACAATTGGTATCCGAGCAGTTCGACCTAGTCGGACTTAGAATCATGAGTCTCTTACGTCTTCTAAGTGTGATTCCTCTTAATATGCTATTAGACATTGAGCCTGATCAACTCAATACTTTGTGCATATTTCGCAGAATCTTGGCTGGTAGAGGTAGGGGAAGCGTCCCCGTCAATCCACACTTTTAGCCTTCTCGTTTCATTAGAACGCGCAGCAGGAGCAGAGGGCTACAGACGCCGTATCGGAACAACAGGTGGGCATCAGCGATGGTTCGAAGAAGCTGTGGGCTACCGTTTGTTTCTTGAAACCGATTCAATCATAGAATCATGTAGAGAGTTCAGGTTACATTAAGTATGGACGGAAACTTGATTACACTAAAGAGCAAAACCTCTTTTAAAAATATATCTTGCTTCTTTTCTTATGCTCTTTGATGCGATCATGATTTCCTTCGATCGTTAATGTGCGAAGGTAGGATTGACTATGGTCAATCCAAGTTGGGGTGAAATTCCTTTAAGTGCCACTAAGAGGAGTTAGGGTTTGACTCTTGAAGGAGGATGAAGGTCCATGAAGCTTCAGGAGAATGCTCATGGGGTAACGTGGACGATTTTGCGGACAAAATCTTTCAAGTTGGGGTGATTGTAACATCCCTAATATTCAAAATAACATTTTTTTAAGTGAACGTTATATAATCGCTAATCGAAGGAATTAATAATTCGGAATTCGGGAACGGACGAGACGAGAAATTTTATGCCGAGTAATTAACCGTAGAATTAGTGGGGGTTTTAACCTAAAAACCTTGAGTTAATGAACTAAGGGCATTATGGTCTTTTCCCAACCATAACACCCTCAGCCCATACACCCTCCAACTGAACCCATCTCACATAAACACAAAATTGAAAATCAGAAATTGAAAGAAGAAGAGAAAAGAGAGGAGAGGGAGGAGAGAGTTGCGAATAAGAGAGGGAGGGAGAGCTTGATCAAAATTTGATGCATGTGCTTGCTTCTTCCTTCATCAAGATCAGAATTTCATTCTCTTTCTTCTGGTAGCAGTCTTGCAAGCTGGATCATTGTCATCTCCTCTCTACCATTTTCGGCCACTCAAGCTCCACATGGAAGAAATGGAGTTTTTGCTCACTTGATGCTTTGCATGTGCACCTAGAGTTAGAAGAGAGGTACACCTGAACCCACTTTGTGAATTGGAAGTATTTTGAAGGTGGTAATGTTGCTGGTACAGAGGGTGGAAGCTCAAATTCGAAATGGCAAATGATTGAAGATGGTGGTCAAGCTAATCAGAAAATTCTGGGTAAAAACCGTTTTACCTACCTTCAGTGTTTCGTTCATATCTCCCTGTACTGACCTCCGATCATCGTGATTCTTGTCCCTCTGGAAACTAGACACAAAGCTCTTCATTTTAGGCACACGAACCGCTTGATTTCATTGAGAAATGAGAGAGATATCACAATCACAACTTTCGGATTAAGAATCAGCCACTGTTCCGAAGCAGTCCTCTTGTTTTGTTAATATCTTCCAAACCACTGGTTGCATGCAAGTGAATCTTTCTCCATCAGAGAGTAGACAAAATTCCCTTCACCGTAGACCCTCGTTTTGCTAAGTTTGGTTGAGATTTGAGTGAGTTACGCTCGTTGCAAATTGGCGGTGTGTTGCTGGAAATAGCTGGAGCGGATTCGTGATTCCGTTAGTTCGTGTTCGAGAAGTTTCGGCGTCGGGAGTATCGTCGTCACGAAAAAGTGAGTTCTATATTCACTAGGATTGTTAAAAATCATGTGTTGTGTTCTGAGATATTGAGTCACGCATTTTATGAAAAACCGGTGTCGAATCGATTTCGAAAATATCGCTCTAAGTCATAGAGTCGTTTGATTGTTGGACTGAAATTGTGATTAAAATTGCATGATTGATATGTGGATTGTGATGATTGGATTATGTGTATAAACTCTGTTTGAAGGTTGGATGTCGATCGGGTTACGGATTTGAAACGATCGGAAAGCGAAACGGAACGAAAGAGGAAATTATTCTGAGTTCACAGGACGCACGGACCGTGCGCCCCTGGGCACGGATCGTGCGCCCCCTTCGGGTTGCCAATTTGAGAAAAGTAATAGGACGCACGGATCGTGCGCCCCTGGGCACGGATCGTGCGCCCCCTTCTGGTACCGTACTCCTAAATTCCGTTTCGTCGCACCTTTCGGTTCCAAACCTCTTCCGATCTCCTTCTCAACCAATTGTGATGATATGACCCTAACTATGAGATTGTTATGCCTAAGCTAAGTTCATGATTGAGACCGATTATTATGTTATGATTATGCTAAGTGTGATTGATGTATTATGTTTGGACTAGCTGGATAATTAGTGTAAGTTAAGTTAGCGAACCTTAGTAATCCATGAGAGATCACTTAATAATTAGACTTAGTTAGTAATTAGATCACCTTAGTAATAAGTTTATGTTCAGTTCAGTTCATTGTTCAGTTAAGTTATTGTTATGTTTAAGTTCATTGTTGAGTTCAGTTCAGGTATATCATCATATATACCTTTTAGTCGGGGTGACGACCCTATTCAGTTTAGTGTGCTAGGGGAGAGGCAGTCATGAGCCTTATGAACCTAGGCCCCATTAGGGACCCAGCCGATTAGTGGGGACGGGTTCACCGGAAGCTTATTATGCCAAGTGACCGGTGACATGCTATAACTTTAGTTAGTGTTGTTTCTTGTAACCGGCTTGAGGGTTATGAGGACAACGTTTAGTTCAGTTTATGAGTTGCGTCTTGTAACCGGCTTAAGGGTTATAAGGACAACTTCAGTTAGTTAGCCACATGGTCAATTTTGAGGACTATGAGTCAGAATCAGAATAATGAATCAAGCATAATTGAACCGAGAGGTTTAGTAAGGGGTCGCGTTAGAACTCACTGAGACAAGTTGTCTCACCCAATCCATTGTTGTTGTTTTTCAGTTATGCAGGGAAAGTTGAAGACAGTGAGGCACGGCTATGGAGACGCTTGAGGAGCTGCCGCTATCTTTATTTCATTATGTCTTGTTATTCAGTTTCATTTGTATTTCGGTATTGTTATTCAGTTTCTTAGAAGTACGATGGTACGACTTATGTTTTTAAGTTGTAAATCGCTTCCGCAGACTTTCGGTTTTGAGTACTGAACACTAGTTGAGGGTGTAAGGACCGGTTTATGTCTATTATGTTCAGTTATGTAAGCGAACTTGATGGGTTTTTCGCATCGAGTATTAGTATGTGTTCAGTATTTAAAAAGGAAGTTACTCTGATGTATGCCAGTAGTGCGCTTTGGTAATTTCTACAAGTTAGAAATTAACGGGGTGTTACAGAAGGTCATGAGCCCTCACCCTAGGCCCAGACAACGTTATGGAATGGTCTAACGTGGGTTCATCGAGATTGTGGCTGTTGCACGGTCGACGGTTTGCTAAGTTAAGAACACGATTCGCCGAGAATGTGGCTGTTGCACGGCCGGTGTTTCGATTATTAAGCTTGTAATTGAATAGTAACTTACAAGGCTTAGAAACAAATAATTAGCGCATTAGATACCGAGATTGTGGCTGTTGCATGGTCGAAAAATGGGTAAGTATATATTTTAGCAACGGTTTTTATAATTGAACCGAGTGATTGTGAGGGGTTCGGTAGAACTCACTGAGACAATTTGTCTCACCTTATCATCTGTTGTAGTTTTTACAGAGAACAGGAAATGGGAAAGCATGCGTAATGGTCAGTTGTCACACTCGAGGAGAAGACTGGAGATTGACTCATTCCTAGTTGTTTATGTTTTTCTGTCGTTGTCTCTTTATTTGATATCATGACTCAAATTTGAGCTATGTTATGTATGAGTTTCCGCTGTTTCTTGTAAAGATGTATATCTAAGCAGGAATTTTTTTTTTAATCATATGTGAATCGAATTGTATATTTAGGTATTTCTTGTTTTAGAAATACCGGGGTGTTACAATTGGTATCAAAGCAGTTCGGCCTTGTCAGACTTAGTGACCTTCTTGTCAAGACATAACATCGAGTCAGCTAGGGACTCAGACAATTAAAATGTCGGAACCTTTTAGTAGATGATGTGATGTATTGAGTCAGGATCCACTCAATGTTTCATGTAAATTACTGAAAGTTATGACAGTTAGTTGCCTCAGCCCCGAAAATGTTTGAATCTGAGCCATAGCATTTTCAGCCTTCTCGTTTCATCAGAGCGCGCAGCAGTAGCAGAGGGCTACAGATGACATTTGGGAACAACTATGGGCGGCTGTTCAGTCAATGAATCTAATGCAACTAGTGAGTCGCGGCGTAAGACATCGTAGGTCTTACCGAGAGTACAGGCTAAGCGAAGCTATTGGGCAGTAGTAATGTCAGTGTACTAAAATCTATTCCATTATTTAACACCCGAAAAACTGACCATTGATTAGTCAGCCTATTAGTTATCAAAATATTATTTCACATTAAATTTTACCTTCTGGTGTGAGTTCACCCCAGTTTACGTAGCAGTTAAGGAAGTCCTTCGGATAATCCCAAGCATAGATCCTGATTCTTCTTCTTTCGAGTCACAATGTGATAGGTGATAAAGCCAACTAAGTAAAGATAGTCCATCGTCAGTATTGACTAGCGGACTCAAAATGTGCCGATTAGGTCAAGTCCCGTTCACGAATTTTACGAACCAAATCCTTTTAAGCGGGTTAGTATGCGGGATCGGTAGAAGTGACCTTATTTCAATCCGCTAACTAGAAGCATCCCGATCACGGTCTGTAAGAAATTTTCGTTAGTCTTCTGACTCATTTTGTTCCTAACTTCTGCTCCGGAACTCCAATTTTTATGTTCCGAGAGGCGTTGGAAAGCTAACGAAATTATCTACACCTTTGAGTGGGTTGTGAACCTTATCTCCACTGGTATTATGAAGTGTACCTCTGTTTTAACCTGAACAGTAAACTCTAAGGCATACGTGGAGTGTGAACCTCCCTGTTGTGCGGGAAAATGGGAAAAAGGAATTCCAATCAGTCAGTTTAGACTCCTAAATACCGGCTCAGGATGATGTTTACCGTAAGTCTTTTTCCAAGGAACCTATTTTCTGGAATTTGTCATCAGTAGGGATAGCCATTCAACCATTGAAAGTGGTTTCGAAGTCGTGGACCGAGTTATAAGGGTCGAAAGACGCACTCTTATTAGTATTTTGGGTTAGTCAAAAACATTGTTTGTACCGGTGACTGCCTGAAATGCTAGAAATGTTTCAAAGATAATCGAAGATGTGAGTTACTCAAACGTGTACTCGGAAGTAATAGAAGTCTGGACATGTGAACATAATTGCCAGTAGGAGAGGTATCAAGGCTTGTTAGGGCAATTATCTTTTGGCAGTTATAGTGTTCAAGCTTCCGCTACTAAGGTAAAACTCCAATCGTAATCTTGATTTCGTTAGGGTTAACAGTAAGTTACGGTGACTTTGATCCACTGAACGGATCAAGACTAGTTTCTCCATTCTGATAATCTATGGGTTAGATGTCAAGAGAGCAAGTATGTGCTGAATTTGAAGTTGTTCTGATTATGGCACAACATACAAGATTGTTTCTACGACAATCCGACAGCTTGGATACGTGTAGTAAAAAGCTTTACGCACTACACTATTTTGATGGAAGAATATCTGGGGACGAACCGCTTGTCAGCCTGAGATTAAATGATGGGACAGCGAGTGTATAATGTAACACCCCTTTTCTACCCGTTAATTTAATTGGAAAAAAATCAGAGTTTTCAAAATTTATTTCGCATGAGGAATGTTACACATACTTCAATAAAACAACGCTTCTCAACAAAACAGCTCAAACACAATAATCATGCATCACGTAGCACGTCACTAAGAGGAGAGCCTCAAAACCACAGTTATCATCGCAAATAAAACTTAACGTCAATAAAACCAACTACGCAGCGGAATAACAAAATAAAACAGAATCGTCAACAAAGACATAACAACCGAAATCATTCATAAACATCAAGTTCGTCCCCCCCCCCCCCCCCTGAGTGCTACATATCAGAGCGTGACGACTCGACTCGAAGTAGTGAAGGTACCTAGTCCTTCACTCGCGATCACCTGCACGTTACCGCATAGGGGTAACATTCAAACAAAAGGGTGAGTCCAATTCAATCCATATAATAAATCACATGATAAGCAACAAGACAAGTCGCAGCTCTAGAGTAATCACATCACAATCCTCAATTACATCACTACAATAACTCATCACTATGTCATGTAAGCATATGAAATGCAACCCACTCGCGGGCATATGCATGAGGTACCTTTTCACAAACGTCGCTTAGCCTTTTGGGCCTCATCGTCACTTAGCCTTTTGGGCCTCAAACGTCACTGGGTTTATGCATATGGGAGGCATGAGACACTATGACATGCACCACGCACAAACACACAATCACGGTCAACTATGTGACCCGTCACTTACCAATTTGCCAAACAAGAGGCACAGCACCTGTCAATTCACAATTACTCACAACAACATCACTTAGCCTTTTGGGCCTTATCGTCACTTAGCCTTTTGGGCCTCAACGTCACTTATTTTCATCGTCACTTATTCATAATCATCATCAATTCAAACAATAGCCACTAAGGGCAAAAACGTCATTTACTAGCCACCAAGGGTATCATCGTCATTTACACGTCATTATCAACAAGATTGGCCACTAAGGGCAAAAAGGTCATTTAACTAGCCACTAAGGGCATCATCGTCATTTACACATCATTATCAACAACATTGGCCACTAAGGGCAAAAAGGTCATTTAACTAGCCACTAAGGGCATCATCGTCAAAATCATCACTTTTGACACTAAAACGTTAAAACCACTGGTTATACGAAAAAAGGGATTTTTAAAAGCACCAAAACGATCTTTCAATGTAACAGCAACGACCACCGGGGACAACCACTTGGGGCGCCCAGCAACTTTCAGGAATTATAAGTTTTTATTTTTAAAAATGGGACACACAGATAGACAACTGAAAAAGCTTCCCAACACTTTTTGAAACGTTCAAAACGGATGTCCGAGTCAAAAGATATAGCCAAAACAGTTTTCATAAAAAAATTGGGAACTTCCTGAAAAATGGCGCCCTGGGCGCCCAGCGCCTGGCACCTGGCGCCCAGCGCCCAGCAACACGAACACAGACACGCACTGGCGCCTAGCGCCCAGCACCTGGCGCCCAGCGACCAGCGCAACACACACACACACACTGGCGCCCATCGCCCAGCACCTGGCGCCCAGCGCCCAGCGCAACACACACACACACACGCTGGCGCCCAGCGCCCAGCGCAACACACACACACACACACACACACACTGGCGCCCAGCGCCCAGCGCAACAGACACACACAGGGAGCTTGGCGCCCATGGCGCCCTGCTACAGTAACTTCAGCATTTTTTTTACATGATCAATCACAACACCAATTTACAACAATTCATGAGCACATATAAAATCATTAAAATCATCCATCAACCATCAAAATTCAGCAACATCACAAGCACACACATGGCGCCCTAGGCGCCCATAACACCAACAACAGATCTTTGAGCAACAAATTCGTCAAACAACATGCCAATCGAAACAACAACATGAAATCACACATAAATCATAATCATGGATTAGATCTAGGCCATCTCTACTTAAAACCTATCATAGGATCTATTATATAAATTGATAGGAGATCCCCTTACCTCGAATTCGAAGAGTAGAAGCCCTAGAGACCGTCACCACCAGAACCTCAGCAACAAAATCACGTTCCTCTCCTCTCCATGGTTGCGCGACTTCTCTTCTCCTCTTCTCCTCTCCAACGGCGCCTCTCCCCTCTCTATTCTCTCCAATTCGCAAAATGACAACCAAAAACCCTAGCCTCACATGGCCTAACAACTTCGCATGTCTCAATGGATCATACTCATGGATTAGATCTAGGCCATCTCTACTTAAAACCTATCGTAGGATCTATTATATAAATTGATAGGACATCCCCTTACCTCGAATTCGAAGAGTAGAAGCCCTAGAGACCGTCACCACCAGAACCTCAGCAACAAAATCACGTTCCTCTCCTCTCCTTGGTTGCACGACTTCTCTTCTCCTCTTCTCCTCTCCAACGGCGCCTCTCCCCTCTCTATTCTCTCCAATTCGCAAAATGACAACCAAAAACCCTAGCCTCACATGGCCTAACAACTTCGCATGTCTCAATGGATCATGGGCTTGGGCTTTTCACTTAAGCCCAAGTCTAGCTAATTGGCGCCTTCCTCTCCTAATACCACCTACACCATTTAAATATAATTTTAATTAATTAAATTATACCCAATAAATTAAATAAATTCCTAAATACTTAATTAAATAAATTAATTAAATATTTAGGGTGTTACATATAACACATGAGTCCTTGATAATGAATCCTATAACTATTTTGTTTAGTCTCTCGAGACATTTTATTGATGCCTGATTTTCATCACGAAATGCAATTCTTTGTATCAACCTTGAAGTTTTATCTTTAGGCTAATTCGAGAAAAGAATTGGAAAGAAATGATTTGGACCGAATAAAATAGCGGTTTAAGAAAAACAACGTTTTCGACATAGGTACAGAATTGGGAGCCCGAATCATGCGCCCTAAGGCCCGATCTGAGCACCTGACTCTGTCCCTATTTTAAAATAAAATATCCGCCTTCCTTTCGGCTCAATGTCTTTCCTGATTCCTTCCTCAAAGAACCAATTTATTTTTAATCTGAAAGGAGCCCAACTCAAGCACGATAAGGGAAAGTTGTGAGATTTTGATCACACAAATGGTTGATTCCAACAAAGTAACACTTTTATCCTCACTTTCGACATTGTAAATTTTAAAATCCGGGAACGAGGTTACCTTTGTTGAAACGTCGTGCATTGAGTAAGGTCATTTATAAGTTGGGGTGAATTAACATTTTTGAACAATCGTATTTTTCAAGGTATCATTATTTGAAAACCCCATTGAAAGGAATTTTTATCCAAATGGAACGATAGTACTTTCCAGCTTTTGGGATTAATATAATGAAAGGACATGGCACTGCGATTTTAGAGTTTTCTTGGGTCGAGTTGCAAGAAAAATCGTTTTCTACATCCATTGGGACTGAGAGTCAACTTATTTTTTAAAATAACTATGTTTGATTCAGTCAAAATTTTTAGTAAAATGAGTTAAGTGGTTATGTAAGCGTAACTCGGGAAGAGAAGAAAACTGTTCTTCCGGATACCGCATGGTTTGATTTCAAAGTAATCCTCTCATAGACATCGTTTCTTCCAATTCAACCTACGGCTAAGCAGGAACCTTCTGAGTCTTTAGCTTTGATGGTGTAGGACGTAAAGTTACCCTAAGCTATAAGGTTGTGTTCCCAACAGATTATAGGAATACCATTGGTCCATAACAACTAGTGTCTGCCATCGAAAGGTCGGAAAAGTTGATTATCGGATGAAGTTTGTGTCAACGAGGTGTACGAGTTATAAACGATTTTGAGGACAAAATCTTTTAAGCTGGGGTGATTGTAACACCCCTAGTTTCGTTAATTCCAATTTTACGAAATTGACTCACGATTTCTTTTTTGATTAAAAGATGAATCGACTCTCGGATATGACTATGTCGCAAAAGCAATATTTAATTGCTCGATCATACGAACTATATGCAATTTTATTTGAATTCCGACAGTTGTTGTGGGAATTAGAGCACAAGGGTAAAATCTTCTTTTCGCCTCTTATTGACGATTCATCATTTGATGAACGATGAACTGGGTGCTAGTCATGGTAGGATCATGAAAAGGATATTTTAACTCCTAAGTCATATGAATGGATAAGTGTTTGATGGATAGGAGTGGATTTAAATGACAATTTGGGTTAAGGGCATTTTAGTCTTTTCCCACTCATTTAAAGGTTACCTCCAGATCAATACTAACCAACCACACCCAAACTCCCAAAAGAAGTCATATGCTGAAATTGAGAAGAATTTGAGAGAGTTGGAGCTAAAGGAGTGTTTAAATAAAGATTTGAGTCCAAGGGCGTTTTGGACCTTTCACCATTTTTAACACCCAGCTGAACCTCTTAATAAAAAGAAAACAGCAAACCACTCTCACAACTCACAACTCAGAACTGGAAATAAGAAAGAATTAAGGGTGAGAAGAGAGGGAAGGGCGAGAGGAAGAAGAGGAAGAATTGAAGGGGATGCTTTGAATCCTTCTTGCATGTAAGTGTATTTTACATCAATCTTCTTCATTTTACAAGCTCCATATGTTGATACTGATTCCATCTACTCTATCCTCTTCCTTCTTCATCAACCATTTCTGAACTTAGAGGCTCCACTTGACCAACAATGAAGTTCTAAGCTTCCTTGGAGTTTGCATGTTGCCATTGAAGCTCCATAAACAATCATTGAAGTTCAACAACCCTATTACAGTGCCTACACTAGCTACATTTTGAATTCAGTGAGTTGGACAGTAGGAGGGGTTCTGGAGTAGATTGGATTCGGTCTTGGAGCGAATTTTTTGGTTGGGTACATTTTGGAGTTGAGGATATACACACACAACAATTTCTGCTCAAGAAACAGCTTTGACCACATATGGTAAATCCTTCGTAACTCCCTTCATGGTCACCCATTGAATGTGATTGCTGTTTCTTTGGAAACTAGACACGAAATCCTTTAGTTTAGGCACAAGAATCACTGGATTTGACTGAGTACTGCGGGAGAAACATTAAGTACAAATTTCACTTTTGTCACAGTAATATTTTCGAACCAGTCCTTGTTTTTTCGCCATAGCTCCCAGAATACTCGTCATAACAGTTTGGGACTTGAACCATATGAAAGTAGACAAAATTATCTACACATTACAAACTGGTCTGAATGATTTTGGTAAAGAATTGAATGAGTTATGCCTAATGCAAAACAGCTCACAGATGCTGCCAAACCAAATTTGAAGATTTGTGACTGCATTCTCGAAGTTGAGGTTAGATCGGAATGAGAAGGGGACTTCATTGTTGATTTGCGATGCATTTGGGTACGCTCCAGTGGCCGGTTTTGTGGTAGGGCTAGTTTTGAAGCGGCTTCGAGTTCGTTGGAGCGCGGGAATCAAATTCGGGGACTGTTCGAGTGGATACTCGTCTTGAGCATTGCATGGAGTTTTGATTGGTTGTGACTTCATCATTCCGGGTGAGTATTACTCACGTTTAGGGCTTTGTTGTTGTCCTGAAGTTATTGGCAAATTCTGGTCTGTGGCAAAGATTTTCGAGTCGAAAACCGTTTTTCGAAAAAATTAACATTTTCCGGTTTCTACAAAATATATGCATTCTATACGAATATTGATTGACTGTTTGGACTGGATTTGCTGATTATATTATCTATTTTGAGGTTGCAATTTGATCGGAATTCGGATTGGACGCAAACGGAGAAGCGGAACGAGAGAATCGGATTGAATTTCAGAAACAGAACAGGACGCACGGGTCGGGCGCCCCTGGGCACGAACCGTGTGCCCACTTCGAAGATGGCCATTTAATTTTGCACATCACGCACGAGTCGTGCGCCCCTAGGGCACGGACCGTGCATGTGGTTCTGTTTCCGGGTGCAAATTTCTCGTTTCGTGGCTCCTTTCGATTCTAAACCTCTTCTAATCTTCTTCCCAACCCATTATGATGATATTGCCCTAATAAAATCAATGTTTTGAGTGTGTTCAACTTGATTATGAGAAAAGGGTTTTTAAGGTTATAATTGCTCAAAAAACTGAAAAGTAGACCGCGTGTGAGTTCACGTTTTGAATAACAAACCGGATTATATGTCCAATTTTGTACTGTGATTATAACGCCGGAAGACTTGTATATTATTCATCAAAGCGGGTTATAGACAATGTTAGAAATATATATATATATATATATATATATATATATATATATATATATATATATATATACACATATATATTGGATATGAAAGTCGGCCCAATGCGGGTGTGATATATAGATTATATCAAGTTGGGTGACGACCCAACAAATAGCATACTAGGAAGGGAAGGTCATGAGCCCTCACCCTAGGCCCGGACAACGTTATGGAATGGTCTAACGTGGGTTCATTGAGATTGTGGCTGTTGCACGGTTGATGGTTTGCTAAGTTAAGAACACGATTCACCGAGAATGTGGCTGTTGCAAGGTCGGTGTTTCGATTATTAAGCTTGTAATTGAATAGTAAATTACAAGGCTTAGAAACAAATAATTAGCACATTAGATACCGAGATTGTGGCTGTTGCACGGTCGGTAAATGGCTAAGTATATATTTGAGCAAACAGTTTATAAATTAAACTATGTTGCAACGGTTTTTATAATTGAACTGAGTGATTGTGAGGGGTTCGGTAGAACTCACTGAGACAAGTTGTCTCACCCTATCACCTATTGTTGTTTTTACAGAGAACCGAAAACGGAAAAGCAAGCGGAATGGTCAGTTGTCACACTCGAGGAGAAGATTGAAGATTGACTCATTCCTAGTTGTTTATGTTTTTCTGTCGTTGTCTCTGTATTTGATATCATGACTCGAATTTGAGCTATGTTATGTATGAGTTTCCGTAGTTTCTTGTAAAGATGTATATCTAAGCAGGAATTTTTTTTTACTCTGATGTGAACCAAATTGTATATTTAGGTATTTCTTATTTTAGAAATACCGGGGTGTTACAAAACACCGAGACCTTCTTTAGACTCACTGAAGAGAATACTTTCATTCTATCCTATTAGATTATCAAACCGGGACGTTTCAAAAATGGGTCACGTTATTCGTCATTCTTCACCGTTATTCATTACCGTAGGGCACCACTCAAGAGGATTCACAGTTCGTTCATTTCTTCGATATTGATGGACATTCAAAGCATCAAACGATCCCCTCCTTTGCTATTTTAAGTCTAAATTCGTGGTACACACATACTCTTCATATTCAAGTCCTTTCTTTTAGTTTTATAAATCGTAAGAACGTGTTTTTGACATATCTTTTGCTACCGACGTGAGAATCACGTGAAGGTCGAAGCTACACGCTCGCGAAGACGTCCTTAACACTATAAAAATAATGTATCAGTGCAGTTATCTCATAGTTTCAATTGGTTATTTGAGTTGATTAGTAGATAGTAAAAGATAGATAGTAGATTATCAATAAGAAATATGTATCCCGTGTTTTTTTATATCAGTGACAATTATTTGTCATTTTTTAGGTATTAGTGAAAAATATTTGTCACGTGTGTTTTGAATATTAATCCGTATAAATAGTCATTAAGCCTTCTTATTTTTTGAGATAGTAGGTTTATAGTAGTCTTCAAAAACTATAATTATCAATGAAAAATATTAATCTCGCCTTTTTGTTATATATCATTGCAGTTATCCCGTGTTTTTTATATATCAATGCAGTTATTTCATAGTTTCAATTGATTATTTTAGTTGATTAGCAGATTATAGTATATAGTAAAAGTTAGATAGTAGATTATTAATAATAAATATTTGTTTTAAATATTAATTAGTAGTTTAAATAGTCATTAAGTCTTTTTGTTTTTTAGATAGTCGGTTTGTAGTAGTAGTCTTCAAAAATTTTAATTATCAATGACAAATTTTAATGTCGTGTTTTTTTATATATCAGTGCAGTTATTCCGTGTTTTTTTATATATCAGTGCAGTTATCTCGTAGTTTTAATTGATTATTTTAGTTGATTAATAGATTATAGTAGATAGTAAAAGAGAGATAGTAGATTATCAATAAGAAATATTTGTTTTAAATATTAATCAGTAGTTTAAATAGTAATTAAATCTTTTTGTTTTTTAGATAGTAGGTTTATAGTAGTCTTCAAAATTTTTAATTATCAACGAAAAATGTTAATCTTGTTTTTTTATATATTAGTACAGTTAACCCGTTTTTTTTATATATCATTGCAGTTATCTCATAGTTTCAATTGATTATTTTAGTTGATTAATAGGTTATAGTAGATAGTAAAAGATAGATAGTAGATTGTCCCAAAAGGTGATAGTTTTATTTTTATTTTTTAATGTTACTCATTTAAATTTTTATAGGTAATTTTAGTAGAGTAGTGTTTGTATAAATTTAGAATTTTAGTTAAAAAAACTAAAGTGAAGCGATAAGAGAAAGAGAAGAATTGTTTATGGGGAAAGTAAAAGTAAAGTAAAAAGAAAAAAGAAAGAAAGAGAGTGTAAGAGAAATGTGAAAAGGGGGAAAGAGAGTGTAAGAAGAAAGAGAAAAAAAGTAAGAAAGATAGTGTAAGAAGAGAAAGAAAGAAAGAGTGTGTAATGACACTTTTACCCTTAAATTAGATATGTGTCTTATTAATAAGAGATCCAAATTGGTAATTTTATAGGATGTTGGTTTGTATAAATAAAAAACTAAAGTGAAGCGATAAGAGAAAGAGAAGAATTGTTTATGGGGAAAGTAAAAGTAAAGTAAAAAGAAAAAAGGAAGAAAGAGAGTGTAAGAGAAATGTGAAAAGGGGAAAGAGAGTGTAAGAAGAAAGAGAAAAAAAGTAAGAAAGATAGTGTAAGAAGAGAGAGAAAGAAAGAGAGTGTAATGACACTTTTACCCTTAATTAGATATGTGTCTTGTTAATAAGAGATCCAAATTGGTAATTTTATAGGATGTTGGTTTGTATAAATAGATATTAGATTATCATGTGTTTTTTTTATATATCATTGCAGTTATCTCGTTGTTTCAATTGATTATTTTAGTTGATTAATAGATTATAGTAGATAGTAAAAGATTGATAGTTGATTGTCCAAAAAGGTGATAATTTTTTTTTGTTTTTTAGTATGACTCATTTAAATTTTTATAGGTAATTTTAGTAGAGTAGTGTTTGCATAAATTTATAATCCGTTTATGGCATTATTTTGATCATTAGAGGCAGAAATTTACTGTATTTCGTACTCTATATTTGTGATTCGGGACACTACGATCATGATTTGGAAAAACGTACATCGTATTTGGATTCCCCTCATCGAAACCTTCAAGAAAAGGTACTGCTTTTATTATTTTGGTGAAGTTGAAAAACGACTTATTTTACCCGTGATTACAACTTCCGGTCTCACTTCTGACCACATCGGTTATCATCTAGAAAAAACGAGACCTTCTTCAGACTCAATGAAGAGAATACTTTCATTCTATCCTATTTGATTATCAAACCGAGACGTTTCAAAAATGGGTCCTTTTATTCGTCATTCTTCATCGTTATTATAACACCCCGGTATTTCTTTAACAAAGAAATACCTAAACATACAATTTGGTTTACAACAGAGTATAAAAATTCTTGTTTAGATATACATCCTTACAAGAAACAGCGGAAACTAAAATATAACATAGCTCAAATTCGAGTCATGATGTCAAATACAGAGACTACGAAAGAAAAACATAACAACTAGAAATGAGTCAATCTTCAATCTTCTCATGGAGTGTGACAACTGACCATTCCGCTTGCTTTCCCATTTCCTGTTCTCTGTAAAAACAACAACAATGATTGGGTGAGACAACTTGTCTCAGTGAGCTCTACCGTGCCCCCTCACTAACACTCGGTTCAATTATTAAACCGTTACAACATATTTTTAATAGCCATCACAAGCTATAACAATTATAGCTTAGCATGAATTCCTGTACAACGACTACGAATCCCGAGTCGCAAGCTACAAATCGAAATGCCGACTGTACAACGACTACGAATCCCGGCAAATCGTGTTCTCAATTTAGCTTAGCCTGAATCGGCTGTACAACGACTACGAATCCCGAATCACAAGCTGCAAATCGAATTGCCGACTGTACAACGACTACGAATCTCGGCAAATCATGTTCTTAACTTAGCTTAGCATAAATCGGTTGTACAACGACTACGAATCCCGAAAATCCATGAGTTGACCACGCCAAAACGTATACAGGGCCTAGGTAAGGGATCATGACTTCCCTCCCTAGTATGCTACTTGTCGGGTCGTCACCCAACGTGATATATAATAAAATACATATCGTGTCCGCATTGGACCGTCGTTTATATAATACCCGCAATGGGCCGACCCCTAAATTCGATATAATTTATATCTATCATTGTATCTATAACCTGTGATGAATACGAAGTTAGACATCCGGCGTTATAATACAGTACCATGTTGGACGAATTATTCGTTTTGTCATTCAAAATCATATGCTCACACGCGGTCTACAATTCGGTTTTGAACACAGCTTTGATGTTCAAAAACACTCTATTTTACAAATTCCAAATATATATATATATATATATATAGTTAGATCTTTGAATAAGCTTTCCAACGCACCTGAGGACACCTCAATCGGGTTCCCGCATCAAAAGTTATTGCGAAAACAAAATCAATGTGTTTGGCTGAAAAACTGCAAAGCGTCGCGACGCGAACTGATTCCGTCGCGACGCGAAAAGTGACAGAAAGTTCTGCGTTGCAAAAATAAGGGAGGTCGCGACGCGATGGGAGCCAGAATTGGTTGAAAACAGCATTTCGAAAACCCGTTTTGTACCGTTTCGCTTTCTATTCGACCCCGAGACATTTCCTAACCATCGAGACTTAAAAATAAATATTATAACCAACATTTCAGTCCATATTCCAGCAAAAGCATTAATATCAACAATCCCTAAAATACACACATATTTTTAGAAAAACCGTAAAACGCTATTTTCCCGAAAACGGTTTTCGACTCGATAAAATGTTTCGAAATGGAATTAACCATAGAACCGAAATTCTCATTAGTTCAGAATCAATAATCAAAACCCTAATCGTGAGTAGAACTCACCGGTTTGACGAGTCCCCGAGAAGTCGCGTTCTCGCGCGCACAACCGAACCGTTAACCACTCGAACAATCCCCATAATCACAAACACGCTCCGACTGCCTTCGTGACCGGACTCAGCAACCAAAATTCCTCTTGCTACTGACCTCCTTTACGGTATATGGAAATGGTGTCTCTCGCGATCTTGTCGCCTCGAACCCTAAATTCGACGAACCGATAACTTCCAGATTCATTTCCGATTTCCAGTATCCGGGTACAATTTTGCAACAGGTGTGATTGGTCAATCCGTGACCAAAACTACTCAAATCAGTGCCCAAAATGAAGAGAATTATGTCAAATTTCTGATGAAGAAATATTCACACGCATGTAACTAGTAGTTTGGGAGATATCACCGAAACAAGGGGACAGGGTCCAAGCTGAGCCTGATTTGAAAACGAAACTTGTGGACACAATATCCCCTTCATTTCCTAATGGAGTCCGATGGTTCTTGTGCCCATATTGAAGTATTTCGTGTCTAGTTTCCATAGGAACAAAGATTACTTTCATTGAAGTTGTGTACCGGGAGATACGATGCAAATACCGAAGGTAGGTCATACGGGTTTTACACAGAATTTCCAGCAACACTCTCCTTTCTTCATCAACCATCTTGTCTCCACGAATTGGAGCTCCGAACTTTCAGAACCAGTAGCCTAACACCTATCTCTAACCCTTGATGACGAATTTGGTTCAGTACACACCATGACAAGTTCCCATTTTCAGCTTTTAGCTCCAATTCAACATGCAAGCAAGGAGATTGGGGTTTGGTCAACATTGAGCTTCAAGCTCTATCCATGGCAATTTGAGTTAGGAGCAGAATGGGAGGCTGAAACTTGTATCATTAGAAAGAGGAAAGAAAATGGAGTGGGATGGAGGGATTAGAACTTACATGCAATGGATTTTTGAAGGATCTCACTTGAATTCCTCTTCTCCACTCTCTCGCATATTCTCCTCTCTCTCTCCCTCACTTTTCTGATTTTGGCAAGTTGCTGAATGAGAGGGAAGAGAGTGAGATCAGAAGGTTTAATGAATTGAGGGTTGTTTAAGTGGGAGTGAAATGACCAAAATGCCCCTCAGTTCTCTAATTCTCACATAATGCATTTTTAATCCCTGTTGCGCCCGAAAAAGTCCTTGGGAGAGTGTAACACCCCAAAAATAATAGATTAATTTATTTAATTAGTTAAAAGAAATTGGGTGGTAGAAATAATAATATAATTATTATTTATTACTTATTAAAATAAGTATAAGGTGTTTTAAATAAAATAAGGAGCAGTATTGGAATCGGATAAGGTGTTGTAATTAAATTGGGCTTAAGCTGCGGGGAAGCCCGCAATCCAAGCCCGACAACCTAAGCGCATATAAAAGCTGAGATTTTAAGGTTTTGGTTCATTTGAGAAAAAGAAAGGAAAAATGCGAATAGAGAGAGTGGGAAGGGAAGGAGGGCGCGGCGCCCATGAGGAGAGGAGGAGAGGTGAAGTGCGCAAAGCTCCAAGGAGAAAGGAGAAGGTGTGATCCGGTTGCCATGGTTCCGTTCGTGATCGTCTCTAGAGATCCTATTCATCTAATTCGAGGTTAGGGGAGTCTCACTCTATAATAGAGAATATAATAGGTTGTATGTAGACCATAGGATCCCACTTGATATTACTTGTTAATTGTTAGATTGTTTAGATTGGTTGAAATTGATAATTGGTGTGATTGATTCGATTTCCTATGCTAAGGTTTAGATTTCATGTATTGATTTTATGCCTTGTTGTGTTCTTAATGTAAAAATGTGAGATTGAATGTTGTTGGTATGAGCATAATGTATTTTGTGATTGTTGTGGTGATTTGATTTGGAAAATAAATTGAGAATTTGTTGTTTTAGCTTGTGTTGGGGAGCATGGGCGCCAAGTTGCTGGGGGGAAAGTGGCGCACTGGGCGCTGTTCTGTTGCTGGGTTCGTGTGTGGTCTGTGCAGGGCGCCCATGTTGCTGCCCTGTGGCGCCTGGGGTGGCGCCAGGTTGCTGCCTGTGCTTAGGCAAGGCGCACAAAACATGTTTTTGGATAAAACTCAGTTTCTGAACATATTTTCCCTAGCCAAATTTTGTATTCACCTGACCAAATTGCATTTAAAACATTTTGGCTAAAGAATTTTCAGTTGTTCACGCATTGTTTTGAAATTGTCCTAGAGGGCGTTGTTTGGACTATGTTTGTGGTGCCTAGGGGTGAGCTGTGAGTTCTGAGCATATTTTCCCGAGCCAAACTTTGTATCCACGTGACCAAATCCTATTTTGAACCTTTTGGCTAGAGCGGTTTTCATTTTTCAGGTGACCTACTATGGTTGTGCGCGTGTGTGTTGTGTTGGGCGCCAAGTGTGGCCGCCCAGGGCGCCAAGTGGTGCGTCCGTGCTTTGTGTTTTGGTTTCGGTCCTAATAGTGACAGATTGGTCCCTAGTGCTAGCTTAGTCCTAGAGACGTGATTGAGATGAGAAAATGAATGAGTTGATTGATGATGAGGCCATGGGGGCTACAACTAAGATTAATAAAGATGTGATATAGGATGTATGGACCGTGTTGCTAAGAGTTATGATTGTGGTTTTTGTCATGGAGTCTCATGCATACATAAGGCTGCGGTCTGAGTTTTATATTATGATGATAAGGCTGCGGTCTGGGTTCTAAATTGAAATGATAAGGCTGCGGTCCGAGTTGATATTATGATGATAAGGCTGCGGTCTGGGCAAATGGTACCACATGCATAACTGTATTGCATACATCCTCATGATAAGCATGTGAGTTGCTGATTGTATGAACTATGCTACTGTGTGACTGTATGAGTGTGATACTATGATGAAATATACTTCTTATTATAGTCTTTATTATATGGTTCGAGACTCACCCTTCTGTTGTTGTTTACCACAGGTTGTCCTGAGTGAAGGCTTACTCCTTTCACTCCCGAGTCGGTCTGCTCTGATACATGACACCTAGGGGGTGGGCGTAGGATTCTAGTGTTATTCTTTTGCTGTTGAATTATTATATGCATTGAGTTAATGACTTTGGATGAGGCTGTTGTTCGGTATTTTTGAGATTACGTTGTTTTCCGCTGCGAGACATTCATTTTCTAGCGTGTGGATTTTATTTGATGAAGTCTTGAGTATTCTATCCCATCTAAGGGTGTTGCGTAATATAATGATATAATGAACGCTTATGCTGATTTTGTTATTTGTTGGATTTGAGTTATGTGTAGCATTCCATTGAAATGAAATTTTTTAAACTCTGATTCTTACAAATAATAGACGGGTAGAATGGGGTGTTACATTAGTGGTATCAGAGCAATGGTTGGTCCGTCCGGCCAAGTCGTCGAGTCGTTGTGTCAGATAGTGACCAACTGTTGTCTTTCAGAGCTGACCATGGTTTATGTTGCAGGTACTCCAAAAGTTTCCATTGGTAAGTGAACTAGTGGGGGAGATGCCCGTACTAGTGCTGTGTGCCTTATTGTGCTTTCGGTGTGTGAATTGTGTTTGTTTGTTGTAGTCCTTATTGTTGACCTCCTTACTGCGTGTTTCTACATGATACGCTCTGTTGTTTAAGTACTCACATGAGTTTTGGTTGGTATTGAGCTCGGCGTATCCTGCATCATATTCAAGTAATTGCTGTTTGTTGTTAGATGTTAATTCGACATTTATTCGGATGCTCATGTATTTGTAAAGTATAATATTACATGCTCCCCATCCTGAGTTTGGTTGCCCCTCGAGTGTAAACAAACTTGATGCGTTTTAAAATGGTAATTGCATCCTATGCTGTTTGTCTGGCCTCGTTACGTGCGTCTGCTGTGCCTGTATGCTATTGGCAGTTTACCTTGTTGCATGTTACTCTCCTATGTTGTTTTGTCCAAATCAAGATATTGCCGATAACTGCCGTGGTGTTTTAATCCCTACAAGTGAAAACGTTTTCATTCTAGTGCAACAATTTTGGTGCATGGTGTGATTGTGCCTTTTTCGTATATGTGCCTTTAGCTGTGAATTGTTGTCTCCATGGGTTGGCCCTTCTAGCTGTTTTAATGCCTTGACTGTTGTTCCATGAGTTGAATTATTTTTCCATGCTGAACTATGTAGATGATTATCACTTACTCAAAAAGATTGTCATTATTGTTTTGGTGATTAGTGACTGATGTCACGGGACTTGGTTTTGATTTCCTGCTGGTTTGGAAGGTGTTCAATTTTCGAAAAATGTATTAGTTGTTGTTTTGTCAATTTAAAGTATTGATATTTGCCAACTAAACGAGTTGCTATATTACGGTTTATTTTTATAGAATGAGTTGTTGTTTTATGAAATAAGTGTGGTGCGATTTTATGAAAATGAAGCGCTATTTTTTTATGCTGAAAAACGTGCTGTTTTCGTAATAACTTGAACTGCCGAGTTCCTAAAATTTAAAATGATGTTTGTACTCGTGTTTTAATTATAGTTGACAATGTGTAATTGATCAATGTCGTAGTGTTAAGTATCCTACCTTCCTTTCTACAAGGCTTAGTATAATACGTCTCACTTACCCCTTTATGACCCCAAAGAAAAAGATTTTTGAGCTGATTTGAACTATGTGCCATAAAATGGATGTGCTCCTCATTAGCTCGTTACTCTATGGAACTAAAAACCTATAAATACCATTATTGACTGTTTTGGATTAACGGCGAGTTCAATACATTTGAAAAATTGGGTTTTATGAAAGTATTTTCCTCTGGCTCTTATTTTATGGTATTTCTAATTCTATTGGGGTTGTGAAGTGTATCTTTCTAGATTCCAATTAGACGATAGTAAAGGATTGTTCCACACTCTTGATGTTGCACACTTTGATTTCCTTCTAGAGTATAACTACTTGGTGTTAAGTGTTAGAATCATTAGGTGTTAAGTGTTTGGACTCCGTTTTCCTCTGCCTTTTTGTAACTTAATCGAGTCTAGTTACTTCCCTTTTGTACATATTTAAATGAATGTAAATGTTTGGTGTTAATTGAGTACCCTATGTGATATGCTAGTATGATCTTCATGTGTGATTAAATATTATTATTTTTGTAGGGATCGTTTAAATTGAATTGCTTTGGTGTGCTTGTCGTGTCTCAGACTTGAATTATGAATATAAAATAGTGTCGTTGCATTGAGGAATGAGTAAAAGAGCCAACAAGTAGTGTAACATTTTCGGTTCAGAAAATAATGTTGCTGTTTTATTCGGATAATTGTTATGGTTTTCTGCAAAATGACTATTGCTGAAAATGAATGTTGCTACCTTTTTCAAAGTTGTTGTTGCTGCTTCCTAAGGCCGCTGTCAGTGCTTTCAAGAATAACTGTTACTGTCCCTACTTTTGTACACTGCTGCTATTTTACGAGTTGTGCCTGTTTTTGGGTTGTTGACTGCCTCTATTTTTATGAGTTGTGCCTAATTCGATTGTTAACCGTTGCCGGTGCCTTAGTGCCCGATTGTGTGACTGAGTTGTTAGTATTGTTGTCGTTGATGATGTTGCTCTGTTGTTGATTTTTAGTTGTTGATGTCGCCTGAGTGGCAATTGTAGTTGTTGATGTCGCCTGAGTGGCAATTGTAGTTGTTGATGTCGCCTGAGTGGCAGTTGTAATTGTTGATGTCGCCTGAGTGGCAGAGTTGTTTGTGGATGTTGTTGTCGTGTTACTAAAATTATGAGACTTGTTGTACGACTGTTATGCACCCTGTGAATTTCGTTGTGATGTTATGATGATTGAAGTATTTTGTTATCCTTATGGGTAGATGAGTGGGGTAGGATGCGAGCTAGTTTATCAGAGTAGCGCAGCGGAGTAGAGAGTGAGTCTGATTATTACTGCTTGAAGTTACCTGGCTGAACAAGCAGGAGGGACGGCCACCCAAGCACTTACCGCCGGTAATCAGAGCAATAGTAATCAGCATGAATGATAGCACTAGTTGTCTAGGTGGCCTTAGTGGGAGAGTGTGGGCGTTGACAGGTGGATTTCGAGGACGAAATTCCTTTAAGTGGGGGAGAGTTGTAACACCCCAAAAATAAAAGATTAATTTATTTAATTAGTTAAAAGAAATTGGGTGGTAGAAATAATAATATAATTATTATTTATTACTTATTAAAATGAGTATAAGGTGTTTTAAATAAAATAAGGAGCAGTATTGGAATCGGATAAGGTGTTGTAATTAAATTGGGCTTAAGCTGCGGGGAAGCCCGCAATCCAAGCCCGACAACCTAAGCGCATATAAAAGCTGAGATTTTAAGGTTTTGGTTCATTTGAGAAAAAGAAAGGAAAAATGCGAATAGAGAGAGTGGGAAGGGAAGGAGGGCGCGGCGCCCATGAGGAGAGGAGGAGAGGTGAAGTGCGCAAAGCTCCAAGGAGAAAGGAGAAGGTGTGATCCGGTTGCCATGGTTCCGTTCGTGATCGTCTCTAGAGATCCTATTCATCTAATTCGAGGTTAGGGGAGTCTCACTCTATAATAGAGAATATAATAGGTTGTATGTAGACCATAGGATCCCACTTGATATTACTTGTTAATTGTTAGATTGTTTAGATTGGTTGAAATTGATAATTGGTGTGATTGATTCGATTCCCTATGCTAAGGTTTAGATTTCATGTATTGATTTTATGCCTTGTTGTGTTCTTAATGTAAAAATGTGAGATTGAATGTTGTTGGTATGAGCATAATGTATTTTGTGATTGTTGTGGTGATTTGATTTGGAAAATAAATTGAGAATTTGATGTTTTAGCTTGTGTTGGGGCGCATGGGCGCCAAGTTGCTGGGGGGAAAGTGGCGCACTGGGCGCTGTTCTGTTGCTGGGTGCGTGTGTGGTCTGTGCAGGGCGCCCATGTTGCTGCCCTGTGGCGCCTGGGGTGGCGCCAGGTTGCTGCCTGTGCTTAGGCAAGGCGCACAAAACATGTTTTTGGATAAAACTCTGTTTCTGAACATATTTTCCCTAGCCAAAATTTGTATTCACCTGACCAAATTGCATTTAAAACATTTTGGCTAAAGAATTTTCAGTTGTTCACGCATTGTTTTGAAATTGTCCTAGAGGGCGTTGTTTTGGTTTCGGTCCTAATAGTGACAGATTGGTCCCTAGTGCTAGCTTAGTCCTAGAGACGTGATTGAGATGAGAAAATGAATGAGTTGATTGATGATGAGGCCATGGGGGCTACAACTAAGATTAATAAAGATGTGATATAGGATGTATGGACCGTGTTGCTAAGAGTTATGATTGTGGTTTTTGTCATGGAGTCTCATGCATATATAAGGCTGCGGTCTGAGTTTTATATTATGATGATAAGGCTGCGGTCTGGGTTCTAAATTGAAATGATAAGGCTGCGGTCCGAGTTGATATTATGATGATAAGGCTGCGGTCTGGGCAAATGGTACCACATGCATAACTGTATTGCATACATCCTCATGATAAGCATGTGAGTTGCTGATTGTATGAACTATGCTACTGTGTGACTGTATGAGTGCGATACTATGATGAAATATACTTCTTATTATAGTCTTTATTATATGGTTCGAGACTCACCCTTCTGTTGTTGTTTACCAAAGGTAGTCCTGAGTGAAGGCTTACTCCTTTCACTCCCGAGTCGGTCTGCTCTGATACGTGACACCTAGGGGGTGGGCGTAGGATTCTAGTGTTATTCTTTTGCTGTTGAATTTTTATATGCATTGAGTTAATGAATTTGGATGAGGCTGATACCAAATGTAACACCCCGGTATTTCTAACATGTAGAGACACCAAAAGTGCACAGATGCGGAAAATTCAGAGGACACAGTTCCTGTTTAAGTTTTGGACATACAAACTTTTTCCGAAATAAAACATAATCGGAAATAACATTACTTCATAAAATAGAAGTTTATCGGTTCCATACCGAGTGGATTACAATATCCCAGTCCAAATACCAAACAGAAACATAAACGGTTCATATAACTCATAATCATTACAAGTTTATACAACCAATAGGACAACAAAAGAACAAGGAGAAAATGACTAAGTCTTCAGCACCTCCAAGAGTATATCAACTACTCGTGCACTATAGTCTTCCTTTTTCCCTGCTTCTCTGAAAAACAACAAATATGGATAGGGTGAGATAACATTATCTCAGTGAGTCCTACCGTGCCCCCTCACGGACACTCGGTTCAATTCATTAAACCATTATAACCAAGCTGACATAATCATGTCTTATAATTATTAATCGAAATGCCACGCACTTCGTGAATTTATTTAACACGTACCGACTGCAATCCAGTGCTAATCCCGGTAATCGTGTTTTCCATTTAGCATAAACCGACTGCAATCCAGTGCTAATCCCGGTAACCCGTGAGTTGACCACGCCAAAACACATTCAGGGCCTAGGTAAGGGGTCATGACTACCCTCCCTAGTATGCTACTTGTCGGGTCGTCACCCAACGCAATACGTATGACAATACGCATCAAGTTCTCGAGAGTTAGATAATTTATATCTTCTTTTTCATTTTGATCACCAAAGGATCAATCACATAATCTTTTTAGATAATTTATATCTTATTGATCTATAACCCGTTTTGATGAATTCATAAACATCCGGCATTATAATCATATTGTAATGTATTATTGACTTATAACCCGTTTTGATGAATCTATAAACATCCGGCATTATAATCATATACAGTTGACATATATATAAATATATATATACATTCTATCCATCAGACGGTGTACCCACACGTATACTAGGGTTTCGGTTTTTCGATCAATTAGGTTTTCAAAGCTCTTTTTTTTTCAAAACCATGAGTTGAATGGCATACATCAGAGTAACTTCCTGTTATTGAAATATTGAACACAACTAAAACTTTCGATAATACATATCAAATGGTTCTCTGAACCTCATACACTTCCTGGTGTTCAATACTCAAAACATAAAGTAGCGGAAACGATTTTACAACTTAACATCAAAAGTTATACAATCGGAATACAGAAACAATAAACGGAACAAAGGTATAAAACATTAAACTAGGTAATGTAACACCCCGGTATTTCTAACATGTAGAGACACCAAAAGTGCACAGATGCGGAAAATTCAGAGGACACAGTTCCTGTTTAAGTTTTGGACATACAAACTTTTTCCGAAATAAAACATAATCGGAAATAACATTACTTCATAAAATAGAAGTTTATCGGTTCCATACCGAGTGGATTACAATATCCCAGTCCAAATACCAAACAAAAACATAAACGGTTCATATAACTCATAATCATTACAAGTTTATACAACCAATAGGACAACAAAAGAACAAGGAGAAAATGACTAAGTCTTCAGCACCTCCAAGAGTATATCAACTACTCGTGCACTATAGTCTTCCTTTTTCCCTGCTTCTCTGAAAAACAACAAATATGGATAGGGTGAGATAACATTATCTCAGTGAGTCCTACCGTGCCCCCTCACTGACACTCGGTTCAATTCATTAAACCATTATAACCAAGCTGACATAATCATGTCTTATAATTATTAATCGAAATGCCACGCACTTCGTGAATTTATTTAACACGTACCGACTGCAATCCAGTGCTAATCCCGGTAATCGTGTTTTCCATTTAGCATAAACCGACTGCAATCCAGTGCTAATCCCGGTAACCCGTGAGTTGACCACGCCAAAACACATTCAGGGCCTAGGTAAGGGGTCATGACTACCCTCCCTAGTATGCTACTTGTCGGGTCGTCACCCAACGCAATACGTATGACAATACGCATCAAGTTCTCGAGAGTTAGATAATTTATATCTTCTTTTTCATTTTGATCACCAAAGGATCAATCACATAATCTTTTTAGATAATTTATATCTTATTGATCTATAACCCGTTTTGATGAATTCATAAACATCCGGCATTATAATCATATTGTAATGTATTATTGACTTATAACCCGTTTTGATGAATCTATAAACATCCGGCATTATAATCATATACAGTTGACATATATATAAATATATATATACATTCTATCCATCAGACGGTGTACCCACAGGTATACTAGGGTTTCGGTTTTTCGATCAATTAGGTTTTCAAAGCTCTTTTTTTTTCAAAACCATGAGTTGAACAAGTTCAAAATAAGGTTTTCAGTGAGGCAATCCCTTTTTGAATGGTTGAGAAAGAAATTAGAAAAGGTTCGGGATCAAACGGAGCAACAAAACGAGAAAACGGAAGCCGGTAACAGAACCCCACGCACGACCCGTGCCCAGGGGCACACGACCCGTGCGTGGTGCACTACTCAAGACCCATCTACCAGAGGGAAGCGCACGATCCGTGCCCAGGGGCGCACGACCCGTGCGTCCCGTTCTGTTTCCATCACTTCCAATCCGAAGCAGGCGCACGACCCGTGCCCAGGGGCGCACGGTCCGTGCGACCTGTGTCTGTTACCAGAATTTCTCATTTTCCTCATTTTCGCTCTCCGTTCTCGTCCGATTCGATTTCTAATTTCAATCACCTGAAACTCAGAAAATTCCCAGAGTATATATTTCTAGTAGTACACAATTCATTTCATTTCAACGACTTATTAAAATTCTCAATAAACCGTAAAACACCGTTTTGACTTAAAAACGCTTTTCGATTCTAAGACTTTTGAAAACAGAAAATATGACCAAGGGATTCCATGTCGAAAACATGTTCAAAATATCAAAATACCCTATCATGAGTAGAACTCACCCGTTGACGAAATCCGAGAGTTGAGTTGAGAGACGAAATCGTCGAACCGAAAACAACGAACTATCCCTGCTAGAACCGAATTCGAACAAGGATAGTGGCTCCCTTTCTTTATAACTGAAACAGCAACCCAAATCTTTCACAACTTCCTCCAAATCGAAATGCAAGCTTGAGTCTTCCCCCTCTTAACAGCAAAACTGAACATGCAAGCTATCAACACATAGTTCCACCATTTTCACCACTTGGAGCTTCGTGGGCATCAATGGAGATGAGAGAAAGAGTGAGAATCAAGCTTTGAAAGTGGTGCCATTGGATTCAGAATCAAAAATGGAGTAGAATGGGAGTGAGAGCACTTACATGCATTCAGATTTGAGGTAGATTCCTCCTTCTCCCTTCCTCCTCCTTCGCGCCCCTCCTCCTTCTTTTCCCTATTCTGTTTTTCAGTTTCCAACTTCAGAAATTTGAGAAAGTGGTAAAGTGAAGGAAGTGTGGCTGGAAGAGTTCAGACTTGAGGTATTTATATGAGGGGTGCGAATTTACCAATGTGCCCTTCAGCTTGAAATCTTCAATTAAGTTATGAATAATCCATAAGTGAATGTGAGATAGGATTTTCTTTGGGCTTTTACTCGTACAATAATCCCCGAGACACGACTAATTATTCCCACAAATAATTAATCGGTTCTAGGCATCATAATACGAGTCTTTAAAAATTAGGGATGTTACAATCTCCCCAACTTTTAAAAAATTTTGTCCTCAAAATTGACGAAACATACCTTACTGAAAGAGATAGGGATATCGAGCATTCATGTCCTCTTCCAGTTCCCAGGTAGCCTCTTCGTCTGAAAAGCCATCCCAGACCACCTTGACAATAGGAATCGTTCTAGAGCGCAGAGTCTTCACACCACGCTCCAAAATATACCTTGGATAAGGTTGAAATGACAAATCCGGTCGCAGGTCAATAGTATCAACTCTCAACGGCTGATGCAAGTCGGGAACATACTTTCTCAACTGAGACACGTGGAACATATCGTGGAGAGTTGATAGGGCCGGAGACAATGCGAGGCGATAGGCAACTGGCCCAATCCGCTCGATGATTTGGAAAGGTCCAACATATCGAGGACTGAGCTTCTTCGCTCGCAAGGCTCTCCCAGTGCCTATGGTTGGCGAAACTTTCAAGAACACATGATCACCAACCTCAAACTCCAACGGTCTCCTTCGGTTGTCAGCGTAGCTCTTTTGCCGACTCTGAGCAACCTTCATTCTTTCTCGAATTAACTTGACCTTCTCTGTAGTCTCGCGAACCATATCGGGTCCCAAAAACTTGTCTTCACCAATCTCCCACCAACACAATGGAGTTCTACACTTCCTACCATAAAGTGCTTCAAACGGTGCCATTCCAATGCTAGAGTGGTAACTGTTGTTGTAGGAGAAGTCTACTAATGGAAGGTGATCCTCCCATTTTCTCCCACTGTCGAGCACACAAGCTCGAAGCATGTCCTCAAGAGTCTGGATAGTCCTCTCCGTCTGACCATCAGTCTGAGGATGATAAGCAGTGCTAACCAGCACCCTTGTTCCCAAAGCTTCATTCAATGCTCTCCAGAACCTGGAAGTAAACTTGGGATCTCGGTCTGACACAATACTCGTTGGGACTCCATGCAGTCTGATAATGTTCCTCACATATTCGTCTGCTAACTTGGAAACCTTATAAGTCGAGCGAACGGGAATAAAGTGAGCGGATTTAGTCAATCGGTCCACTACTACCCAAATAGAATCATTGCCTGCCTGTGACCTCGGCAAACCCATGACGAAGTCCATTGAGATATCTTCCCACTTCCAAACTGGTACATCTAGCGGTTGTAACTGACCGCCCGGTCTCCGGTGTTCCGCCTTAACCTTCTGACAAGTTAAGCACCGAGAAACAAATTCTGCAATCTCGACCTTCATCCCAGGCCACCAATATATCAACTTCAAGTCTTGGTACATCTTGGTGGATCTCGGATGTACGGAGTACTGACTCCTATGAGCTTCTTCCAATACTTGCCTTTTGATGTCATCATCATCGGGAACACAAATCCTCCCATTAAAGCAGATCACGCCATCACTATCCTCGGTGAAATCTGGCGATCCCCTCTGAGACTGCAACTTCATATCAGCTCCTTGAGCTACACGGATTTGTTCCCTTAGCACACTGGCTATCTGTATATGCCGCAGCACTACGCGATCCCTCTTTCTTACCACCTTGAGTTTCAAGTCTCTGAACGATTCCAACAAAGCCATCTCGTGAACCATTAACCTTGCCGTGTGGATAGACTTCCTGCTCAGAGCATCAGCTACCACATTGGCTTTCCCAGGGTGATATTTCAATTCGAAGTCATAGTCCTTCAAAAATTCGGTCCACCTTCTCTGTCTGTTATTCAACTCCTTTTGGTCAAATAGATATTTCAAGCTCTTGTGATCACTAAAAACCTCGAAACGAGAACCGTAAAGGTAATGTCTCCAAATTTTCAGTGCAAACACAATAGCCGCCAACTCTAAGTCATGAGTTGGGTAATTCCGTTCATGCGTCTTCAATTGCCTCGATGCATAGGCCACAACATGTTGATTCTGCATGAGAACGCATCCTAAACCCTTCCCAGATGCATCACTGTAAATCTGAAATCCCAATGACGGATCCGGAAGAATTAGGATCGGAGCAGAAGTTAACTTTTCCTTCAATTCAAGGAAGCACTCTTCACAATCGGCATCCCACGTAAACGGTTGACCCTTGCGAGTCAATCGAGTAAGCGGAAGTACCATTTGCGAAAAACCTTCAATGAATCTTCTATAGTAACCAGCTAAACCCAGAAAGCTTCTGATCTCAGTCACTGACGTTGGCCGTTCCCAATTCAACACAGCTTCCACCTTGCTAGGATCCACTGCAACCCCTTCTTGGGAAATTACATGACCCAAGAATTTTACTTCAGGCATCCAAAAGTCACACTTTGATGGTTTAGCGTAGAGTTTCTTCTCTCGGAGTACTCCTAGGACAAATCGGATATGCTGAGCATGCTCCTCAACTGACTTGGAGTAAATCAAGATATCATCAATAAAGACGACTACAAACTGATCTAGGTAAGAATGAAATACTCTATTCATATAATCCATGAATACGGCTGGAGCGTTAGTTAACCCGAAAGGCATCACTACAAACTCGTAGTGTCCGTACCTCGTACGAAAGGCAGTCTTCGGAATGTCTAAGGTTCTTACCCTAATTTGATGGTACCCTGACCTCAGATCAATTTTGGAGAAAACTTTAGCACCTCGAAGTTGGTCAAGTAGATCATCTATCCTTGGCAATGGATACTTGTTCTTGATAGTGATTTTATTCAGCTGACGGTAATCTATGCATAACCTCATGCTTCCGTCCTTCTTCTTGACTAGCAATACCGGAGCACCCCATGGAGAAGCACTCGGTCGAATAAACTTCTTGGAAATTAATTCCTCAAGTTGGGACTTCAATTCTTTCAGTTCAAGAGGAGACATCCTATAAGGTGCTATGGATATTGGCCCTGTGCCAGGCGCCAAATCTATAGAGAATTCTACCTCTCGTTCTGGAGGTAAAGAGGAAACTTCCTCGGGGAACACATCTAAGAATTCATTAACAACTTGAGTAGATGATAAATCCAAATCAGCTTCAGTTGATGCAGACAAAATAACAACAAAAGCTTCCGCACCTTGGAATAGAGACTGGCTGGCTGAAGCGAATGAGATAACACCATCATCTACAGGTAGTGAATGTTCAGCCACTTCAGAAGGAAAGTTAATTGCACGATTGAAACAGTCAATCGTAATGTGATTGGAAGTCATCCAATTCATTCCCAACACGATCTCCATTCCTCTCATAGGCAGACAGATAAAATCAACAACAAAGTCCCTGTCTCTTATCGTAAGCAGACAGCTAAGGCACAAAGATTGGGTTCGCACACGACCCTTCGCCGCAGTAAGGATAGTTATTGGCTCGGATATAGGAGATACTGTCAATCCTAACCGTTCAGCACATGCTTCTGAAATAAAGCAATGAGTAGCACCAGAGTCATACAAAATATTAACAGTTTGATTAAAGAGAGAACCTGTACCCCTTATAAGATTATCAGCTGGCTTGATGGTCTTGGCATCCAAAGTGTTGACTCGAGCCTGTCTAGGAGCATCTGGGGACTCTAAGAAAGCCTTTCTCGCTGGGCAGTTGTTAGCATAGTGCCCCTCTTCATTGCAATAATAACACTGGTTTGATTTTGACTCCAATTGACATTTTCCACGATGACTCTTTTTACACACTCTGCAATTCCGATACCCAGAAGAGTTATCCGACTGAATCTGTTTTCCTTTGTCTAAATTCCCTTTATACCTCGGGTTTGAAGAAGTTGACCCGTTTCCCTTTTTCTTATCCTTCCAAAAATCTTTCCTCTCAGCATACATTCTTTTAAGATCGCTCTCGGCTGAATGAGCTTGCTGAACCAAAGCAGGGTAAGTGGTCATGGAATAAGAACTGAGGCCTTGATTCACATCGCCTCTAAGACCTTGTCTGAACATCACCCTCTTCCACTTATCATCAGGAGCGGTGGTCCCCAATTCATAGAATTGTGATAACCTCTCAAATTTGGCAGCATATTCCCCAACTGTCATCTCTCCCTGTTTCAAACTCAGAAATTCCATCTGCTTGTCAAGTCTTTGGGAGTCGGGAAAATAATGACCCGAAAAACAACTCCTTGAAGTTATCCCACTCAAGAGGAGTTCCTTGATTTTGAAGCATTCTACGAGCGTTAACCCACCAAGTGTGAGCATCCTCGTCCAGAGCGTTAGCAGCACAAATTACCTTTTCTCCTTCATTGCATTGCAAAGTATCAAAGATCCGTTCCATGGCATCTACCCAGAAATGGGCTTTCATTGCTTCGGATCCTCCTTTGAAGGTTGGGGGTTTCATCTTCAGAAACCGGAAATACATCCTGTTGGGATCCTCAGGTGTTGGCACATTAACTGGCTCAGCTGGTTGTGGTTGAGGCATTTGATGCATCTGCTGCATTTGAGCCATCTGAGCCATCTGTTGCTGTTGCATTAGCATCATGTCATTCATCATCTTTTGCTGAGTCTCGATGACATTCTGCATCCATTCTTGATGAGGATCAATAGGTGGGTTTCTCCTACCTCTTCCAGCCATGATTCTGCGAAGTATGCACAAAGTATTAAGTTGATCAGGCTCAATGTCTAATAGCATACTAAGAAAAATCAGACTTAGAAGACGTAAAAGACTCTTAACATCTAAGTCCGACTAGGTCGAACTGCTCTGATACCAAATGTAACACCCCGGTATTTCTAACATGTAGAGACACCAAAAGTGCACAGATGCGGAAAATTCAGAGGACACAGTTCCTGTTTAAGTTTTGGACATACAAACTTTTTCCGAAATAAAACATAATCGGAAATAACATTACTTCATAAAATAGAAGTTTATCGGTTCCATACCGAGTGGATTACAATATCCCAGTCCAAATACCAAACAGAAACATAAACGGTTCATATAACTCATAATCATTACAAGTTTATACAACCAATAGGACAACAAAAGAACAAGGAGAAAATGACTAAGTCTTCAGCACCTCCAACAGTATATCAACTACTCGTGCACTATAGTCTTCCTTTTTCCCTGCTTCTCTGAAAAACAACAAATATGGATAGGGTGAGATAACATTATCTCAGTGAGTCCTACCGTGCCCCCTCACTGACACTCGGTTCAATTCATTAAACCATTATAACCAAGCTGACATAATCATGTCTTATAATTATTAATCGAAATGCCACGCACTTCGTGAATTTATTTAACACGTACCGACTGCAATCCAGTGCTAATCCCGGTAATCGTGTTTTCCATTTAGCATAAACCGACTGCAATCCAGTGCTAATCCCGGTAACCCGTGAGTTGACCACGCCAAAACACATTCAGGGCCTAGGTAAGGGGTCATGACTACCCTCCCTAGTATGCTACTTGTCGGGTCGTCACCCAACGCAATACGTATGACAATACGCATCAAGTTCTCGAGAGTTAGATAATTTATATCTTCTTTTTCATTTTGATCACCAAAGGATCAATCACATAATCTTTTTAGATAATTTATATCTTATTGATCTATAACCCGTTTTGATGAATTCATAAACATCCGGCATTATAATCATATTGTAATGTATTATTGACTTATAACCCGTTTTGATGAATCTATAAACATCCGGCATTATAATCATATACAGTTGACATATATATAAATATATATATACATTCTATCCATCAGACGATGTACCCACACGTATACTAGGGTTTCGGTTTTTCGATCAATTAGGTTTTCAAAGCTCTTTTTTTTTCAAAACCATGAGTTGAACAAGTTCAAAATAAGGTTTTCAGTGAGGCAATCCCTTTTTGAATGGTTGAGAAAGAAATTAGAAAAGGTTCGGGATCAAACGGAGCAACAAAACGAGAAAACGGAAGCCGGTAACAGAACCCCACGCACGACCCGTGCCCAGGGGCACACGACCCGTGCGTGGTGCACTACTCAAGACCCATCTACCAGAGGGAAGCGCACGATCCGTGCCCAGGGGCGCACGACCCGTGCGTCCCGTTCTGTTTCCATCACTTCCAATCCGAAGCAGGCGCACGACCCGTGCCCAGGGGCGCACGGTCCGTGCGACCTGTGTCTGTTACCAGAATTTCTCATTTTCCTCATTTTCGCTCTCCGTTCTCGTCCGATTCGATTTCTAATTTCAATCACCTGAAACTCAGAAAATTCCCAGAGTATATATTTCTAGTAGTACACAATTCATTTCATTTCAACGACTTATTAAAATTCTCAATAAACCGTAAAACACCGTTTTGACTTAAAAACGCTTTTCGATTCTAAGACTTTTGAAAACAGAAAATATGACCAAGGGATTCCATGTCGAAAACATGTTCAAAATATCAAAATACCCTATCGTGAGTAGAACTCACCCGTTGACGAAATCCGAGAGTTGAGTTGAGAGACGAAATCGTCGAACCGAAAACAACGAACTATCCCTGCTAGAACCGAATTCGAACAAGGATAGTGGCTCCCTTTCTTTATAACTGAAACAGCAACCCAAATCTTTCACAACTTCCTCCAAATCGAAATGCAAGCTTGAGTCTTCCCCCTCTTAACAGCAAAACTGAACATGCAAGCTATCAACACATAGTTCCACCATTTTCACCACTTGGAGCTTCATGGGCATCAATGGAGATGAGAGAAAGAGTGAGAATCAAGCTTTGAAAGTGGTGCCATTGGATTCAGAATCAAAAATGGAGTAGAATGGGAGTGAGAGCACTTACATGCATTCAGATTTGAGGTAGATTCCTCCTTCTCCCTTCCTCCTCCTTCGCGCCCCTCCTCCTTCTTTTCCCTATTCTGTTTTTCAGTTTCCAACTTCAGAAATTTGAGAAAGTGGTAAAGTGAAGGAAGTGTGGCTGGAAGAGTTCAGACTTGAGGTATTTATATGAGGGGTGCGAATTTACCAATGTGCCCTTCAGCTTGAAATCTTCAATTAAGTTATGAATAATCCATAAGTGAATGTGAGATAGGATTTTCTTTGGGCTTTTACTCGTACAATAATCCCCGAGACACGACTAATTATTCCCACAAATAATTAATCGGTTCTAGGCATCATAATACGAGTCTTTAAAAATTAGGGATGTTACACTGTTGTTCGGTATTTTTGAGATTACGTTGTTTTCCGCTGCGAGACATTCATTTTCTAGCGTGTGGATTTTATTTGATGAAGTCTTGAGTATTCTATCCCATCTAAGGGTGTTGCGTAATATAATGATATAATGAACGCTTATGCTGATTTTGTTATTTGTTGGATTTGAGTTATGTGTAGCATTCCATTGAAATGAAATTTTTTAAACTCTGATTCTTACAAATAATAGACGGGTAGAATGGGGTGTTACAGAGAGAACCTTCGTTTACAACTTTTTAAAACAATGAAGTCGCCACCAATATTTTTTATAAGGAAAATATTGAAGAAAAACCTTTTTGGAAAGCGAATGGCCTTTTGGAAACCGGAAAATTTGGGTTCGGGGGTCGGTTAGGTGTGGGGAAGGTATTAGCACCCCACACCTCCTTTCTACCGAAAGGGAACCTTTAATTAAACGTGTGGTTTTAAGTGTTGATTTGGAGGATACTTAAATTTGCTTCTTTATTGAAAAGGGAATGAGAATACTTAATGAAAATTTTTATTTTTGGCGCTTGACGAGAGTTAGCCTCTCGCTCCTACATATCTCCCGGTGCGATGGAGAATTCAAAGCTACGTAGTTCTTGGCTTGTCTATTCTTTGAAAAGGTTTTTGTCTTTTGTCTTTTTAGTGAGTTTTCGAAATAGGATGAGCATTTAGTGAATGATTAAACTAACCAAGGTTATGGATAATCACCGCTAAGTGTTCTTGAAAATGAGTGTCACCACCGCCAGTCAGACGAACAAGGGTTCTGATTCACGATTAGTAGCAACTCGTTTTTTATTTGCTCTTTTGAAAATGGTTTTCGAAAGAGATTGATTAGCACAGATGATCAAACTAACAAAAGCTATGGGTGATCACCGCTTATTGTTCTTTGGGGGGAAAAGACATCGCTACCAATGGCTAGACGAACAAAGGTTCTGATTAACCACTGGCAACGATGGGTTTGAAAATGATTCTAACTTATAGAAATGATTCTCTTTGTTACCCAAAATGCTAGTTTTTGATTGCTAAAATGACTTTTATTTGCTGCGCTTGACGAGAACGAGACTCGCGCCTACGTATCCCAAATGGGAATCAAAGCGACGTAGTTCTAATTTGAAAATGAAAATGCTTTCGAAAGGGTTTGGAAAAAGGAAAAGCTTTCATAATGACCAAGCAAGCAAAGACTTTGAGTGATCATTACTAATAACTCTTGATAGCGTTCATGACAATCAAACAAGCAAAGGCTTTGGGTGATAGTCACTAATAACTTGGATTGGTTAGAAGAGAGTTTGAGAGGTTTTTGGGAAAGAGTGAAGTTATTATCAAAGATTGGTTATAAAGTTCAAGCACATTCGTTAATCGAGCAATCACGCATTTGTTGAACGTCAACTAATACTAAACATGCCAATACCATCAAAGATTCAAATGTCAAGGATGCAAAGTAAGGTTCTCAAGACAAATGTGTGTGTGTGTGTAAGAAAGAGTGTATTTACCGTAATGACTCTATGCTACAACAAGCAAGTAGGCTTACATCTTCATTAAGAGGTCATACAAGTGGAGAGGATGGCACACAATTAAATCAAGACATTTAAGTTGCATCAAGAGCAATTAAACAATTGATCACAGGCATAGAATGATCTTAGTTAAGCTAGTGAACATGTGAGCAATGATTTCTCAATAACATGAACAAAAGGAATTGCATCAAGACTAGGGTAAGCCTATCCTTTGCAATCAATAATATGAAAAAATTCCCAAAGATTAATAACACGATCAAAGAGGAAGGGGCATCAAGGTTGAATCATATAGAGCAATCCTCTCACTTTGAGAAGAGTGCACTAGGCACTAGTGAGAATCAACTTGCCTATCATCCACAATTAACAATAAGCAAAATTAGAACAAGACTTAAATAAAAGAACACATAAACAAGGTTGAATCACATCTAGCAATCTTCAACTACTTAGCATAAAGTGCACAAAGCACAAGTAGGAATCATCTTGCTAGATCATCCACCATTAACAATAAGCACATTAAAATAATACTAAATAAGAAAACACATAAACAAGGTTGAATCACATCTAGCAATCTTCAACTACTTAGCATAAAGTGCACAAAGCACAAGTAGGAATCATCTTGCTAGATCATCAACAAATATTTGCAAGTGAAATATGTTGAAAATAACATTTAACACCAAAATCAAATACCAATGCCAAGATTGTATATCATCAAGCAAAGAGGAACAACAAAATTACCTTAAGAACACATTAATCATAGTACGCGAACCAAACAAGCATGGATTCACATTTTATTTCACAAAAAATACAAGAAATTAACACAAAACAACATGAAACCAATTATTCAAGGGTGAGAGGCACCTTAAACACCCAAGCCTCCATAAGTGCTTGTCAATAGTGTTTAAGGCTCCTCTCACCAACAACAACAAACTACATTTTAAACAAAATGATAATGATATGCGAAATGAAAAGTGAAGAGGAAAATGGGTTTTAATGCAAAAAGGTTGAAGATGATGCAAAGGTTTTAGAGTATACCTTAGATCCTAGCTAGATTATGCAAGAAATGGATAGCAAGAACACAAATCAACCAAAGACACCAACAAAGAACCCAAGCCCAAAATGAAGGTCACCCCCTCTTGATGAAAGTTCTTGAGTTTTAGTGGAGAATGGAAGTAGTATGTGAGAGAGGGATGAAGGGGAGATGGATTGGTGGTGTTTGGATGAAGAAAAGTAAAAAAAATGGAGGAGAGGAGAGTGGTGTAGCTTCAGCTAAGAGGAGAGTGGTGTGCTAATTTTAGTGTAGGAGAGAATGAGCCAAAAAAAAGTTTGGAATGAGTGAATATGGGAGGTATTTATAGAATGGGATTAGGTCTAGGGTTAAAATGGTAATCAAGCAATAAAAATGAATTAATAATCAGCTGAAAATAAATGGAAATGAATAATTGAACTTGGGCACCAAGCAAATGGGTCATTTTGGTCATTGTTCTTGAGAAGTCCTTTAGGATTGAACTTTGAATTTTGAATGAGGGGTTGAGATCATTTATCACATGGATTAAGGATAGGGAGAAAACACAAAATAGAGAGTGCGGAAGGGAGTGGGGCTTCGGCCTTAGCAAGGAGAGAGGGTGAGAATTTGCCAACTTTTTCCAAGTTGGCAATTGTACTATTTGTCTCACATGTGCACAACATTATCCCTTCCATATTTTGATTATTCATTTATTGATTATTCCATGAAAATCTTACCATTTTGGGCCATGTCTTAGGAAATCAATCATTGGGCCCAAAATTCTATGATGCCACCATTCCCAAAATTGATTTGATACCTCTCTTTGAAGGAAATTCCCATTTTACCCTTTCCTTTAAATTTGAGCTTTTATGCAAATGAATAACATTCATGCGCATAAAATAAAAAAAAACCTAATTAAGCACATTATTCCTCAAATAATTCCCCTGATGATTGCCCAGTGATTTGTGATGAAAAACCGTTTTTGTTGTGAAATGACCAAAATGCCCTTTTTGACCCTAAAACCCTAATTTATCCAGGAAGTGTATTTCAACTCTAAAAATGATTTTAAAAGCTCTGGAATGACTTTCAGGACTCAAAAATGCAATGCATAATGCTCCTCACTCCTCAATTTATTTATTTTTGTAGAAAATTAGGGTTTTGACCTAAGCCGGACAAAATTGGGGTATGACAGCTGCCCCTCTTTATCTGGATCTTAACGAGGAATATGAATTGGCCGAAACATATTCCGAGGCAAAATAAAGATAAAGAATTCAGAATTTATACTGATTTTGTCTACTTAGGGAAAAACCTGAATTTTTCCCCTTTTTTTTGTTTTTTTTTTCTTTTTTTTTTTGATGCATAGGTACTAACACGAGATGACTGCAATGGATGAAGCGTCAGCCCCTAGTAAGCCAACGGGAGCAGGAAATAGATTGGTGCCAGCCCTCAGGCAGCAAAAGCAATAAATAAAGCGGTAAAGAGGGCAGTAAAGGAGGTACCGGCCTACAGTAAGCCGACACTGGAGGCTGCCTAAAGCCTTTTAACGAACCGCGCACGATCCGAGTTTGCACATGGGCTTTGAAGGAGCACCTGAGCTCTGAGGGTGGCCTTTTCGAGCTACCTGAAGTTCAATATCAAGTTGTGGGACCGATATGTTTTACCTCGAAGGACGTACGCCGTGCTTTAGGCTGACACAACTAGTCTTGAAGGACATGGAGTCTGAAGATCTGTCATGCTCAGAGATGACTTAGTGACATGAAGGTAGAGTTCAAAGTCGTTGTTTGGACTTTTGATTTGAACTATACTGAAGGACCTTGGGTCGGATGATTCGCCGAGGCTCGATAACAACGTGATCTGAACTGAAATGAGCTCACTAGCTCTGGGTAATGAACGAAGTCGCAAACCGTAGCTTGAATACGAGGTGGAGTCTGTTTCTGAAGGGACACATGGGTCCTGAAGGGATTCGCAAATCCTGTTGATTGATTGATTGAAATGGTCAATGCTGCCGCACTGAGTTGAGGTACCTGCATACGTCAGTTGATGCAAGGAATAGTGCATGGAGCATGGGTGCATGTTATGCAAGGGCATGTTATGCAGGTGCATGCAATGCTATGATTTTGGTGTGATGATGAATGTGGTGGAACATTCCTGAAGTTCTTCTTTTGGTCTGACTTTTTTTTTATCATCTGTTTTTCTTTGTTTTGCTCTTTTTTGAATGATTTTGCCTGATCAGCTTTCTTTTTTCTGGTCATCTGTTTTTTTGTTTGCTCTTTTGCTCTTTTGGCTAATTTTCTTTTGCCGGTTCGACCAACCCGTGACGAGACTGAGGAATCCAATAGACTTGTGGCGGCGCATGAGCCCAGTGCAGGTTTGCCTTATGATTTGTCTTTTGAAGTGATTATGAGCGCAATTATTTCCTTGCGAACTTAATTCGCTTTGAGAAGTTGTTTCCTTCCCATGACTTTTAGAAATTCCGCAATGATTGTGATGCTCTATGATTTATGCACATGTTTTACAGATCAGTGTTACCATCATCATAAAACGTTTATTTTGAGCAGATAAAGCAAAAATAGAAAACAAAGAGATATGAAACGGTTGGACTTTATTGATATAGAAGCCGATTGTGCAGAAGGTTACACTGACTATTCAATACATTTGAAAATTTAAACTGCAAAGAGACAAGAAAAAAAAAGAGAGAAGTAAATCTCGGAATGTCCATCTCTGTGGAACTGTGCCAAACACTTATGCTCATGACCTTGACCACCCTCTTATCCGGACCTTCGGGGGTGCTGTATGCCTTTGTTTGCTTTCATGCCCTAGCTTTCTGACCCTAATTTTTGCCTAGATCGCCCTTTGCGGGTTTTCAATCCACCGGGTCGCTCAGATTTTTCCTAGGCCGCCCTTTCGGGTTTTCAACCTAGTGAGCTAATTCTTGCTGGGCTCATCTTTCTCTTTTTTCATTTATTTTTCTTAGGCATAGTACTTCTTGACAGAATCCGAATTGACTGGATTTCGGAATTCTTCTCCATCCATATGGGTGAGTATCAACGCTCCTCCGGAAAAACTTTCTTGACCACATAAGGCCCTTCATACTTTGGGGTCCATTTCCCACGGGAATCACTCTGAATAGGCAGGATTTTCTTGAGCACAAGGTCCCCTTCGTTGAATTCTCGAGGGCCAACTTTCTTGTCGAAGGCTGTTTTCATCCTCTGTTGCTACAACTGCCCGTGACATAAGGCGGTAATCCTTTTCTCCTCAATGAGGTTCAACTGATCGAGACGGGCTTGAACCCATTCAGCCTCTTCCAACTTGGTCTCCATCAATACCCGCAAAGAGGGTATTTCAACTTCAATAGGGAGGACTGCCTCTGACCCGTACACCAGGGAAAAAGGGGTTACTCCGGTTGAGGTGCGTACTGAAGTGCGATAGCCATGCAAAGAAAAAGGGAGCATCTCATGCCAGTTTTTATCGGTTATTACCATCTTCTGCACAATTTTCTTAATATTCTTATTGGCTTCTTCGACTACCCCATTCATCTTCGGACGGTAGGGAGAGGAATTGTGATGTTGGATTTTGAAGTCCTCGCACAACTCTTTCATCATCTTGCTGTTCAAATTGCTACCGTTATCTGTGATAATCTTGGCTGGGAGCCCATAGCGGCAAATCAGATCTTTCTTTACAAATTTTGCAACCACCGAGCTGGTAATACTGGAGTAGGAAGCAGCCTCGACCCATTTGGTGAAGTAATCAATGGCAACCAAGATGAAGCGATGTCCATTTGACGCTTTAGGCTCGATAGGACCGATGACGTCCATGCCCCACATTGAGAATGGCCAAGATGCCGTCAGGACATTTAGGAAAGCAGGTGGTACATGGATATGGTCGGCATAAATCTGACACTTGTGACATCTCCTCACGAAGCTATAGCAATCTGACTCCATTTGCAGCCAATAGTAACCAGCCCTCAGGATCTTTCTTGCCATAGTATGCCCGCTAGAGTGAGTTCCAAACAATCCTTCATGAACATCTCTCATGATTCTTTCAGCTTCTTCCTTTGCTACACATCTTAGGAGTATCTTATCCCGATTTCTCTTGTAGAGCACTTCACCACTCAAGAAGAAGTTCATCGACAACCTCCTGAGTGTTCTCTTGACATTCTCTGATGCTTGTAACACCCCTTTTCTAATAACTTTACCTTTTAACAAAATCAGAGTCTCTTTTTTTTTTTTTTAAAACAATGCAAGCGAGTGCTACACTTACTTCATAAAAATCAAGATACATAGCACCATAAGAAAACATTTAGTTCGCATCAACTAAATCCAATCACCACCAGCAGCGAAATAATAAAGAGTTCTAAAATTAAAACCAATACATCACCAACAAAATCTAGCAGTTTTAAGAAAATAATGCATAAACATAGGACACCCCCCCTGGTGCTACGTATCAGAGCGTGACACTTCCTACCAGACGAAGGCATAAAGGAATCCTTCACTCATTATTACCTGCACGTTGCCGACATAAGAAGCAACATAAAAGCAGTAGGGTGAGTCTCTTTTCATAATTAATAACATATGGGAATTAAGCACTGCATAGGAAAAGGAAACCAGGCACACCAATTCACAACAATGGAAACAATCACATCAGCATTCAATTTCCAAGCAGCACTATACAATATATGATTATGCACGTAAATGCAACCCAAACTCCACGGGTACATGCATGTCGGATCCGTCACCAAATACAAATAGGCCGTAGCCTCTGCTCACCAAATAAAATTAGGCCGTAGCCTCTGCTCACCAATAATGCACATGCTTCATGAGGTGTTATGGAGAATGCATCACATCACACCACAATTCAATCAATTCACCATTTTAAATTCTAATCTCACCATAGTGCATTAATCAACTCACCAAGTTAAAATTTAGGCCGAAGCCTCTGCTCACCAATCTCACCTCATCACACTCACCAATTCAACTCACCACTCACACCAACACCAATTCAAATAGACCAACTTAGGACATTGACACGGCATAGGGAAAGTGGGTAAAAATAGCCGTTTGGACACTTGAACACCATCAGCCCAGAAACACCAGTAAAATAATTTATATTGCATAAAATTGAGACCATTGGATAGATACTGAAATTAGCTTCGAAACGCATTTTGAACCGTTAAATTTGGGTAACCGAGTCAAAAGTTACATCAAAAACAAAATAGGAAAAATATTTAGACATCCTGGAAACTGGCGCATGGGCGCTGGGCGCCCAGGGGCAACACAGCACTTGGCGCATGGGCGCTTGGCGCCCAGGAGAGGCAACACGCACAGGCGCATGGGCGCTTGGCGCCCAGGAACAACACGCGCACAGGCGCATGGGCGCTTGGCGCCCAGGAACAACACGCGCACAGGCGCATGGGCGCTTGGTGCCCAGGAACAACAGCGCGCAGGCGCTAGGCGCCCAGGGAAACAACAGCGCACAGGCGCTAGGCGCCCAGCACAGCAACACGGCGCCCAGGCACTAGGCGCCTAAGGCCAACATGCAACACAATTTATTTTCCTTCGAAATTGATTTTACACGAGCCAAATGCTCAGAACATGAAAACCAAATAAAAATTTCATCAAAAACTGAACATCATTTTTGGCGCCCATGCACTAGGCACCTAGTGAAAATACGCAACTCAACTCTTTTGTTGCCCAAAATCATTTTTCATGAGCCATTTTACCTGAATATGAAAACCTGAAAACAATTTTTACAAAACTATCACCAAAACATTGGGGCCCTTGGCGCCCATGACTCAAGCAACACGCGCCAAAACTGGCAGCACAGTGACACAATGGCAACACAGGGGCAACAGGCACAGCAACACAGTGACACAGAATGGCAACACAGGGCAACAGAATTTTGGAAAACTGGCGCAGCACACTGCTGGGCGCCTGGCGCCCATGACTATGGCGCAAAACAGAAAAATTCAGCAACATGTATATGGCGCCCAAGGCGCCTAGGGGCTTCCAAACAGAATTTTTTCCACTTTCAATCACCAATTAAAATCACCAAAACACTCCTTTATATATATATTATTAAAATGTCACCATGATTCCCAATTTCACCAAGTAAGCACCAATGAGACATATGTTCAAACATAGGGTATCCAATTCGCAATAGCCACAACTCAAGCATCAATCATACAATTTTCAACATAATAATTCAACAATCAAGCATCACTTTATTATAATTTACTCATCAACATCACAATTCATTCATGGGAATTATTCCTAGAACCCTAACCCTAAGCATCCAATTCGCATATCTATTAAAAACAAAAAGAGGACCCCCTAACCTTATGGAAGTCGAATTGCTAGCCAAGCTCCAAGGGAAGAATGCAAGTCACCAACGAGCCTCCTCCTCTTTCCTAAGTGCTTCGCCTTCTCTTCTTCTTCTCCTCTTCCTTTCGCAACCCTCCTCTTCTCACTCTCTCTCTTTTTCGCTTCTTTTCTTATTTTTCCAATAGAGTAACAAAATGCAAACTAACCCCTAGACCCCCTTGGAAGTCGAATACTTGACAAGGCAATGGGCCACGGGCCTAATTGTGGATCACGGGCCCTTGCCCGCACCACTCAATCCGTGACAACACCTCCTAATAAACAAAATAAAATAATTAAACCTTGAATTATTTAATTAAATTAAATAAATATTGTAAGCCTTAAATAACTTAATTAAATAAATAATTAAATTATTTTGGGGCGTTACAACTCTCCCCCACTTAGAATATTTCGTCCTCGAAATTACCTGAATCAAACAACTCCGGATATGCTTCCCGCATCTTACTCTCCAGCTCCCAAGTCATACTCTCACCAGCAGCTCCTAACCACACCACTTTCACCAAAGGAATTTCCTTCCCTCTCAGAGTCTTCACTTCCCTATCTTCAATCCGCACAGGCATGGTCTCCACAGTGAGATTATCCCGCACCTCTACTTCATCCATCTGAATCACATGAGACGGGTCCGGAACATACTTTCGAAGTTGTGACACGTGAAACACGTCATGCAAGTTCGAAAGATTAGGTGGCAGAGCCACCCTATAGGCAATACATCCCACCCTCTCCGTAATCTGATACGGACCAATGAAACGGGGAGTTAACTTCTTAGATTTCAAGGCACGCCCAACACCAGTCACCGGAGTGACTCTCAGAAACACATGATCACCTGCTTGAAACTCTAGATCCTTCCTTCTCTTATCATGATAGCTCTTTTGTCGACTCTGCGACGCTTTCATCTTCTCACGGATTAATTTTACCTTCTCAGTTGTTTCTCGCACAATCTCAGGCCCCAACACTGCACTCTCCCCAGATTCATACCAACACAACGGAGTCCTACATCTCCGACCATACAACGCCTCAAACGGTGCCATACCAATACTAGAGTGAAAACTGTTGTTATAGGTGAATTCTATCAACGAAAGATGAGAATCCCATGAACCTCCCTGCTCAAGAACACATGCCCTCAACAAGTCCTCTAACGACTGAATAGTCCTCTCCGTCTGACCATCTGTCTGCGGATGGTAGGCGGAGCTCAACCTCAACTTAGAACCCAAAGCTTCTTGCAAACTTTTCCAAAATTCAGATGTGAATCTCGGATCTCTATCAGACACAATACTAAGCGGAACGCCATGCAACTTCACAATAGTCTTGATGTAGATTTCTGCCAACTTTGGAACTGGATAAGTCATATTAATTGGTAAGAAATGAGCAGACTTAGACAACCTGTCCACAACCACCCATATAGCATCAAACCCTCTCACTGTATGTGGCAAACCAGTTACAAAATCCATGGAAATGCTATCCCATTTCCATTCCGGAATCTCCAATGGTTGCATCAACCCCGCAGGCTTCCGATGCTCAATCTTAGACTTCTGACAAGTCAGACAAGAATACACAAACTGCGCCACATCCTTCTTCATACCAGGCCACCAGAACATTTTCTTCAAATCTTGGTACATTTTCGTAGGCCCTGGATGAATACTCAACTTGCTCCTATGGCTCTCCTCAAAAATCATTCTCTTCATCTCGGCATCGTCAGGAATGCAGATCCTATCTCTGAATCTCAATACACCTTGGGAATCTAACTTGAAATCTCCATCCACATCTTGATCATTCACAACTAACAGGTCTACCAACTTCACATCTGACTTTTGGGCTTCTCGAACACTAACCAAAAATTCATTGCCGATCTTCAACATCCCCAATCTGACACTCTGCGGTGTCACTTCACAAACCAGACTCATGTCCCGAAACTGCTCAATCAACTCTAACTCTTTCACCATCATAGCCGACATATGCAAACTCTTCCGACTTAAAGCATCAGCCACGACATTAGCTTTGCCGGGGTGATAGTTCAAGCCGAAATCATAATCCTTCAGTAATTCTAACCAACGTCTCTGTCTCATATTTAGCTCCTTCTGATCAAACAAGTATTTTAAACTCTTATGGTCGCTAAACACTTCAAATCTGGTACCATACAGATAGTGCCTCCAAATTTTCAGCACAAACACAATTGCAGCTAGCTCCAAATCATGAGTAGGGTAGTTCTTCTCATGGGTCCTCAACTGTCTGGACGCATAAGCTACTACCTTACCCTCTTGCATCAATACACCTCCCAAACCCATCTTGGAAGCATCGCAATACACTACAAATGGTTGATCCGGAACAGGCAAGGTCAAAACGGGCGATGTAGTCAACCTCTTTTTCAACTCATTGAAGCTCTCCTCGCAGCGAGCATCCCACACAAAAGCTTTTCCTTTACATGTCAATTGAGTCAACGGAAGTGCCAACCTCGAGAAACCTTGAATAAATCTCCTGTAATAACCAGCTAATCCCAAAAAGCTTCTAATCTCTGTAACTGACTTCGGGCTCTCCCATTGGGACACAGCATCAACCTTGGCTGGGTCCACAGCTATACCATTACCAGAGATAATATGACCAAGGAAACCTACTTCATTCAGCCAGAACTCACACTTAGACAATTTTGCATACAATTTCTTTTCTTTCAACACTTCTAGCACTAACCTCAAATGTTCTGCGTGCTCCTCTTCTGTCTTAGAATACACCAGAATGTCGTCAATAAACACAACTACAAACCGATCCAAGTAACTATGGAAGGTACGATTCATGTACTCCATAAACACACCCGGCGCGTTGGTAACACCAAACGGCATCACAGAATACTCATAGTGCCCATATCTCGTTCTGAAAGCGGTCTTCTGAATGTCTTCATCCTTTACCTTGATCTGGTGATAACCCGACCTCAAATCGATTTTACTAAACACCTTAGCACCTACCAACTGGTCCATCAGATCATCAATTCTGGGAAGCGGATACCTGTTCTTTATTGTCACTTTGTTTAATTGCCTATAATCGACACAAAGTCTCATACTCCCGTCCTTCTTTTTCACTAACAATACCGGAGCACCCCACGGTGACACACTTGGTCTTACAAATTTCTTCTCAAGCAGATCTTCTAATTGCTTTTTCAATTCAGACAACTCTGAGGCTGACATTCGGTACGGTGCCATAGACACAGGCCTAGTACCAGGTATAAGATCAATGGCAAACTCAACCTCCCTCTTTGGCGGGACACTTGGAATTTCATCCGGGAACACTTCAGGAAACTCACACACTACTTAAACCCTGTCAATGATTGCCTGATTCTCAGCAGACAATGACGCCATCACAACAAACAGATGAACTCCCTCCTTCATTACCTTATGCAAATGACCAGCAGGCAACAAAACTGATTCTTCCTCTTCGGGAGGAAAGAAACTCACAGATCTCCGGAAACAATTAATATGCACATGGTTAAATACTAACCAGTCCATACCAAGAATGACATCCAACCCTCCCAACGGCAAACAAATAAGATCAACAAGAAAATCTCTGCTGAAGATTGACAGAGGGCACTTAGCACACACAAGAGAGGTAGTTACTGAACCCTTAGCTGGAGTGTCAATAACCATCTCCCTCATCATAGAAGATAAAACAAGGTCCAATTTCTCAGCACACAAAGCAGCAATAAATGAATGCGTAGCACCAGTATCAATAATAGCAATCAAAGGAATACCATTAATAAAACATGTACCTCTAATCTCATTAGTATCCTCTGATCCTGCGAGAGCAAACACTTTTCCATGGGACTTCTCTTTCTTCGGCTTAGTACACTTAGTACTAATATGACCTGATTCCCCGCAATTGTAGCACACCACATCCTTTTTCTCACATTTCGCAGCCACATGACCTTCTTTACCGCACTCAATTGTGACCCGGCTTGCCACACCTGTAGCACACAACCTTCGCAGGGGCATCTCCCCCACTTGTTTTCTTATTATCAGCATACCTCTGCTTACCCTTACCAGCTGGAACCTCATATGGCTTCCCCCGATTTTGAAATTTACCCCGCAAATCCCTCATGACCTTGGAGTGAGCATTACTATCATCCTCATATATCCTGCAACTGTCGATCAAATCAGCGAATACCCGAATCTTCTGGTACCCTACAGCTTTCTTGATATCAGCCCTCAGTCCATTCTCAAACTTAATACACTTTGAGAATTCAGAATCAGCATCAACATAATGGGAATAAAACTTAGCCAATTCAGTGAACTTGGCAGCATACTCTGTCACTGACATGTTTCCTTGCTTCAGCTCAAGGAATTCTATTTCTTTCTTACCTTTCACATCTTCAGGAAAATACTTACGCAAGAACTCTCTACGGAAAACAACCCAAGTTATCTCTTCATTAGCAGTTTCTAATCTCTGCCTCACCTCCATCCACCAATCATCAGCTTCCTCTGCCAGCGTATGGGTACCATACCTGACCTTCTGCGCATCATTACAATCCATGACTCAAAATATCCTCTCAATCTCTTTCAGCCATGCCAGAGCACCATCTGGATTATACTTGCCCTTAAAGACAGGTGGATTCTCTCTCTGGAACGTAGCCAAATTGCGCGTCCCGTCATTAACAACACCGGGTATATTACCCATCGCCCCCGCTATAGCCTGCAAGGCAGCAGCAAGTGCAGCATCGTCCCGTCTGGCCATTCTAGCACTGCAACAGAAAACAGAATTCAGAAACGAGTAACAAACTCAATGTTACTCAACACGACGACTCGACTACCGGCCGGATAGACCGAACTGCTCTGATACCACTATTGTATCACCAACAAAATCTAGCAGTTTTAAGAAAATAATGCATAAACATAGGACACCCCCCCTGGTGCTACGTATCAGAGCGTGACACTTCCTACCAGACGAAGGCATAAAGGAATCCTTCACTCATTATTACCTGCACGTTGCCGACATAAGAAGCAACATAAAAGCAGTAGGGTGAGTCTCTTTTCATAATTAATAACATATGGGAATTAAGCACTGCATAGGAAAAGGAAACCAGGCACACCAATTCACAACAATGGAAACAATCACATCAGCATTCAATTTCCAAGCAGCACTATACAATATATGATTATGCATGTAAATGCAACCCAAACTCCACGGGTACATGCATGTCAGATCCGTCACCAAATACAAATAGGCCGTAGCCTCTGCTCACCAAATAAAATTAGGCCGTAGCCTCTGCTCACCAATAATGCACATGCTTCATGAGGTGTTATGGAGAATGCATCACAACACACCACAATTCAATCAATTCACCATTTTAAATTCTAATCTCACCATAGTGCATTAATCAAGTCACCAAATTAAAATTTAGGCCGAAGCCTCTGCTCACCAATCTCACCTCATCACACTCACCAATTCAACTCACCACTCACACCAACACCAATTCAAATAGACCAACTTAGGACATTGACACGGCATAGGGAAAGTGGGTAAAAATAGCCGTTTGGACACTTGAACACCATCAGCCCAGAAACACCAGTAAAATAATTTATTTTTGCATAAAATTGAGACCATTGGATAGATACTGAAATTAGCTTCGAAACGCATTTTGAACCGTTAAATTTGGGTAACCGAGTCAAAAGTTACATCAAAAACAAAATAGGAAAAATATTTAGACATCCTGGAAACTGGCGCATGGGCGCTGGGCGCCCAGGGGCAACACAGCACTTGGCGCATGGGCGCTTGGCGCCAAGGAGAGGCAACACGCACAGGCGCATGGGCGCTTGGCGCCCAGGAACAACACGCGCACAGGCGCATGGGCGCTTGGCGCCCAGGAACAACACGCGCACAGGCGCATGGGCGCTTGGTGCCCAGGAACAACAGCGCGCAGGCGCTAGGCGCCCAGGGAAACAACAGCGCACAGGCGCTAGGCGCCCAGCACAGCAACACGGCGCCCAGGCACTAGGCGCCTAAGGCCAACATGCAACACAATTTATTTTCCTTCGAAATTGATTTTACACGAGCCAAATGCTCAGAACATGAAAACCAAATAAAAATTTCATCAAAAACTGAACATCATTTTTGGCGCCCATGCACTAGGCACCTAGTGAAAATACGCAACTCAACTCTTTTGTTGCCCAAAATCATTTTTCATGAGCCATTTTACCTGAATATGAAAACCTGAAAACAATTTTTACAAAACTATCACCAAAACATTGGGGCCCTTGGCGCCCATGACTCAAGCAACACGCGCCAAAACTGGCAGCACAGTGACACAATGGCAACACAGGGGCAACATGCACAACAACACAGTGACACAGAATGGCAACACAGGGCAACAGAATTTTGGAAAACTGGCGCAGCACACTGCTGGGCGCCTGGCGCCCATGACTATGGCGCAAAACAGAAAAATTCAGCAACATGTATATGGCGCCCAAGGCGCCTAGGGGCTTCCAAACAGAATTTTTTCCACTTTCAATCACCAATTAAAATCACCAAAACACTCCTTTATATATATATTATTAAAATGTCACCATGATTCCCAATTTCACCAAGTAAGCACCAATGAGACATATGTTCAAACATAGGGTATCCAATTCGCAATAGCCACAACTCAAGCATCAATCATACAATTTTCAACATAATAATTCAACAATCAAGCATCACTTTATTATAATTTACTCATCAACATCACAATTCATTCATGGGAATTATTCCTAGAACCCTAACCCTAAGCATCCAATTCGCATATCTATTAAAAACAAAAAGAGGACCCCCTAACCTTATGGAAGTCGAATTGCTAGCCAAGCTCCAAGGGAAGAATGCAAGTCACCAACGAGCCTCCTCCTCTTTCCTAAGTGCTTCGCCTTCTCTTCTTCTTCTCCTCTTCCTTTCGCAACCCTCCTCTTCTCACTCTCTCTCTTTTTCGCTTCTTTTCTTATTTTTCCAATAGAGTAACAAAATGAAAACTAACCCCTAGACCCCCTTGGAAGTCGAATACTTGACAAGGCAATGGGCCACGGGCCTAATTGTGGATCACGGGCCCTTGCCCGCACCACTCAATCCGTGACAACACCTCCTAATAAACAAAATAAAATAATTGAACCTTGAATTATTTAATTAAATTAAATAAATATTGTAAGCCTTAAATAACTTAATTAAATAAATAATTAAATTATTTTGGGGCGTTACAATGCTCCAGGAGGGTACTCTCTGTTCAAAATGTATTACTCGATGTCATGATACCAGGGCTTGTCACCAGACTCTTCCTTAATGGCTGCGCAGTAATGATGTGCTGGCAAATTTCGATGCTGAATCCTTATGTGAGTCAAGTTTCTGTCACAATTGGTATTGAACATTGAAGACAAAGGGGCTAGTGCATCAGCCAATTGATTCTCATTGCGAGGAAGATGCTGAAATGTGATTTCCTCAAAAGACTCAACCAACTCTCGAATGCAATCTCGGTAAGGAATCAACTTGGAATCCCTGGTCTCCCAATCACCATTTACTTGATGAATGACTAGGGCCGAATCTCCATACACATCAAGTCTCTTAACTTTCCAATCAATGGCTGCCTGGACACCAAGAATGCATGCCTCATACTCTGCAATATTATTGGTGACGTAGAAGCTTAGTCTGGCCGTGAACGGAATGAAGCGATTATCAGGGGAAATCAGCACTGCCCCGGCTCCGTGCCCATATATGTTGGAGGCACCATCAAACACCACTCTCCATCTTTCATCTTCTGGGGATTTCCCTTCTTCGAACAAGGCCATGATATCCTCATCCAGAAAGTCGTACTGCATAGACTGATAGTCTTCAACAGGCTGATGTGCCAGATACTCGGCCAGTGCACTACCCTTAATGGCTTTCTGAGTGACATATAGGAGATCAAATTCTGATAACTGCATTTGCCAACGGGCAAGTCTCCCTGTAAGTGCGGGCTTCTCGAAGATGTACTTGATAGGATCCATTTTTGATACCAACCAAGTAGTGTGACTTAGCATGTACTGCCTCAAACGATGAGCAGCCCAAACTAAAGCACAACAGGTCTTTTCTAGCATCGTGTACCTTGTTTCACAGTCAGTGAACTTCTTGCTCAAATAATAGATAGCATGCTCTTTCTTACCAGATTCATCATGTTGACCCAACACACAACCCATTGAGCTGTCTAGCACAGTTAGGTACAGGATCAGAGGTCTGCTAGGCACATGAGGCATCAAGATAGGCGGATTTTGGAGGTATTTCTTGATTTTTTTCAAATGCTTCTTGACAATCATCGTTCCATTTGGTCTCTCGATTCTTGCACAATAGCTTGAAGATTGGTTCACAGGTGGCAGTTAACTGGAATATGAACCTAGAGATGTAGTTCAGTCTTCCAAAAAAACCCCGAATCTCCTTTCCTGCTTTAGGAACTGGCATTTCAAGAATTGGACGCACCTTGTCTGGATCAACTTCTATCCCTTTTTGGCTAACGATGAATCCCAACGACTTCCCTGATCGCACGCCAAAGGTGCACTTGGCAGGATTTAATATGAGCCTGAATTTTCTCAACCGCTCGAAGAGCTTTTGCAAATTGACAATGTGTTCCTCATCAGTTTTCGACTTTGCGATCATATCGTCCACGTAAACCTCAATCTCCTTGTGCATCATGTCGTGGAACAGAGTGACCATTGCTCTTTGATAGGTTAGCCTGGCGTTCTTTAGTCCGAAAGGCATGACCTTGTAGCAGAAGGTTCCCGAAAGGGTTATGAAGGTAGTTTTCTCCATATCCTCTGGAGCCATCTTAATCTGATTGTCACTTGAATACCCGTCCATGAAAGAAAACATTGAATGCTGTGCTGTACTGTCCACCAGAACGTCGATGTGGGGTAGAGGGAGATCGTCTTTAGGGCTTGCTCGGTTCAGATCACGGTAGTCAACACACATTCTGACCTTTCCATCTTTCTTTGGGACTGGAACAATGTTGGCAACCCACTGTGGATACTTGGCGACCGCTAGAAACCCAGCATCAAACTGCTTCTTTACTTCATCCCTGATCTTCAGAGACATCTCAAGCTTCATCCACCTCAACTTTTGCTTCACTGGAGGACATTCTGGTTTTACCGGCAATTTGTGCTCAACAATATCTGTATCTAGCCCTGGCATATCTTTGTACGACCACACGAAGACATCAGCGTAATCACGTAAAAGTTGGATTAGCTTCTTGCGTTCACTATCTTCCATGGCAGTACCGGCTTTAACTTCTCTCATTTCCTCTTCTGTACCCAAATTGATTATCTCAATCGATTCCCCATGAGGCTGAATGATCTTTTCTTCCTGCTCTATTAACCTCATTAATTCTGGAGGAGTTTCCCAGTTATCCTCAACATCCCCCTCAGTTTGATTAATTGGATGATCAAAGTCATGATATGAATCATTGGCACTGTTATTTTCATAGATAATTATTTTTGATCTGCATTCGTAGAAGCAGAAAGTAGAATGAAAAGCGAAACAAACAAACAAGATAAAGCAAAAAAGGACAAATGAAGAAAAGAGATTTTATTGATGGAATTCAAAACAAGCGTGTTTATTGATGATGGTGTCATTGAAAATAAAAACATGCATGCCCTAACAAACTATCTTGAGGCTTTGGGTAGAGCCAAAGGATTGCATTACAATTCATTACTTTGGACTAAAAGTGACGGACAAGTCGACAGCTTCCCAATTCTTGAGTTTCTCTCCAGCAAGGCAACGACGGACTAGACTGGTACCGCCTTCTTCATCCTCTGAACCATTCTCAATAGCAGTGATCTGATCTGGATCTAGCAACCCTGCACTCTTGAAGCTCTGACTGATGTCACAGATGGGGGTCCTCTTTGACCATGGATCCTGTCCTCTCAACTTGGCCAACCGTTCACCTCTTCTCTCTTCAGCCAACTTCCTCTTTTCAGCCTCACTTGGGTAATATCCCAACCCGCAACGATCTTTGTTTTCTTTCAGCTGGATAGAAGCAAGAATTCCTTGTCCAACCTTTCCCAAGGCGCGTCCCAGCTGGTATCCCTGATCCATCATGATCCTTGCAACCATCTCTTCGCTCTTCGACAATTTCAGCACAGGTGATGACGGCTCACCCCCTCCTGTAACGCCCCAAAAATAATTTGGGTGTATAATTAATTAATTAATTAAGTGGCGTTTGGTGGGGTTTGTTAAAACAATAATTGGGTAATTAATTAATTAAGAGGTGGTGTATTAATTAAAGAAGGGAGTAGAGGTTAGTAAATAAAAGAGGGAGTGGTAGAAGTAATTTAAGGTGGTGCAAATAGGGGTAGGCTTAGGGTAAAAAGAAAAATAAAGAAAAGAAGTGAAAGAGAGAGAGATGGGTCGGGTTAGATGAGCAGGGCGTGGGTTTGAGAAGAGGAAGGAAACCGTGAAACAGAGAGAAGAAAGAGAGAAGAGAACCGAAGGGGAGAGAAGGAAAAGAGAAAAAGAGAGATTCAGCGAGAAAGAAAGAGGGGAACCGAGAGAGGAAGAGAACGGCGTGAAGAGAGAAGAGGGAAAGGTGCGGCGGCTGGGAGGAGAGGAGGAGCAGAATCGCGAATAGAGAGAGTGAGGGGAGAAGGGCACGCGACAGCCAGCAAGGGAAAGAAGAGGAATTGGTTCATCTTGGCTTTAGGAAGCCACAGTTTGCGCAAAGAGGAGGAGGAGGAGCTGCTGCGTTTCTTCTTGTGGCTTGTGCGTGGCTTAGTTCCTCGATTTATCAAGGTTAGGGGGCTCTCCTTCATCTCTAATAACCTATTTGATTAATAATTTAGGGGTTGGTATTATGGGTGATTGTTAAATTGAATCGTTATGTTGCTGAAATTAATTGTGGTGTGAATTTATAATATGTGATGATTATTATGTATGTTGGGGTTTGATGAAATCGGGACGCCTTATATTTTGGATTTTATGTTGGTATTCGCGTGGCATGACGTGACCTTAAACCCGAATTGGGAGCGTGACAAGTTTCGGGGTCAAGAATTGATGTGTCGTGTTGTGTATTTTCTGAACACTGTTTCGTGTTTTCGTAAACTGGCACTGTTTGGTCGACTCAAAAAAAATTGGTGGCTGATTGCGTTAGAAAGTAGACTTAACGCCGGTCGTTTTGGCACTGGTTTTGTTTAAATCGGAGTTGTGTAGCTCAAGTTATAAGTCTCCAAAGTCGGGTCACAAAATTCTGTCCGAATTGGTACCTCTCTGTAGTAATTTGAAAAACTGTACCAGTTGGATACTTATTTTGAAAAATGAAAATCACAGGCAGAAACTACACTCAAAGAGCTTTCCAATGAGTGGTCTTTTGTTGAAATCCGTTATCGTTTACTATTTTAATTAATTCGCCGAAGTAGGCGCACTGCTGCAGGAAAAGTCTGCACAGTTGCTGTGTGTTGCTTGCTGTGTTGCTGTTCTGCTGCAGTGTTGCTGGCAGAACAGTGACAAATGTGTTTTTCGTCAAAAACTCGATTTTCTAATCACTTTTTCCCTAGCCAAATTTTGTATTGACCGAGCAACTTTTTATTGTGAACGTTTTGGCTCGAGCGGATTTTCTGTAGCACTCACCATTTGGGAGATGTGCGCAAGTTTTGGTTTATGTGTGTGTTGCACAGTGACAGTGTTGCTGCCACTGTGCAGTGTTGCTGTCAAGACTGTTAAAAAATGGTTTTTTGTGGAAAACTCGATTTTCTGAGCACTTTTTCCCTAGCCACATTTTGTATTGACCGAGCAACTTTTTATTGTGAACGTTTTGGCTAGAGCGATTTCATTTTATCCCGTGTCGTTTGTGAGTTGTCCCGGTGATGTCTAGGTGCGTCTAGGTGCGCGTCTAAGCCTGTGACTCAATCCTGCCTTAGTCGGTGTCTAGGATATTATTGCCTAGTTTTGGTGCTGTTTGGTCCTTATGGTGAAGCTTTGGCCCTTGGTGTGTTTTTAGTCTTTACGGTGCGGCGTAGTCCTCATAATATGATTGGTGAGCTGAATAAATATTTGTGAGTTGTTATAATATGATTGGTGAGCTGAATAAGTATTGGTGAGTTAATATAATATTACTGGTGAGCGGAGATATAATTGGAGAGTTAATATGATATTTTGGGTGAGCAGAAGGTTTCGACCTTATTATGAATTATTGGCGAGCAGAAGACTTCGGTCTTGTTAGTGATGTGCCCACAAGGTTTAATTGTTGAGTATGTTAATTATGGGGTGTGTTTACATGTGTTGGTGTGTATGGTGCATGGTCATGGCGTCACATTATCATGTGCATATTTTGGTGAGCAGAGGCTTCGGCCTATTTTGGTGAGCAGAGGCTTCGGCCTATCTTGGTGAGTGCCCTCAAGGCAAGTTTTTGGTGTTGATGGATCCACATGCATACGTCTAGGAGTTGGGTCGCATTGCATACATGTCACATACCCTCGTTGTTGTCTGTGAATGAATAAAGTGACGGTGTGCTATTAGAGCTGTGTGTGTGGGTGTTGCGTCTCAGTGATGTGAAATGATGGTGTGCTATTATTAATGTGAAGTGGTGCTATTCGTTGCCTGATCTATATATTGTTGATCTTATATGTTATTACTTATGAAATGAGACTCACCCTACTGCTTTTATGTTGCTTCTCATGTCGGCAACGTGCAGGTGATAGCGGGTGAAGGTGATCTAGTACCTTCTCTCCAGTGGGTCGAGTCAGCTCTGATACGCAGCACCGGGGTGGGGCGTTTTTAGCTTACTGGTCTATTTTAATTGATGTTGAACTCTATTTTCGGGATGTAATTTGATATGGTGAATTTTGGTGATTATTCCGCCGCGATGTTTTTATATTTATATTGACTGTGGTGCTATGTATTACGCACCCCATGACCTTATATATTATTTTCAGAGATATATACGTTGGTGTTTTAAATGTGGCACCCTCTCGTGGTTGCATTAAAACGGTTTTTGCGAACTCTGATTTTTAAATTAACTAAATAATAGTTATTAGTAAAGGGGGTGTTACAAGTTGGTATCAGAGCAGTTCGGTCTGTCCGGCCGGTAGTTGAGTCGTCGTGTTGAGTAACATTGAGTTTGTTACTCGTGTCTGAATTCTGTTTTCTGTTGCAGTGCTAGAATGGCCAGACGGGACGATGCTGCACTTGCTGCTGCCTTGCAGGCTATAGCCGGGGCGATGGGTAATATACCCGGTGTTGTTAATGACGGGGCGCGCAATTTGGCTACATTCCAGAGAGAGAACCCACCCACCTTTAAGGGTCGGTACAACCCAGATGGAGCGTTGTCATGGCTGAAGGAGAGAGAGCGGGTCTTTCGTGTCATGGAGTGTACTCCAGCTCAGAAAGTGAAGTTTGGGACTCATATGTTAACGGAGGAAGCTGAAGACTGGTGGATGGGAATGTTGCGAAGGTTAAGTGATGCTGGTGAGGAAATGACCTGGGAGGTTTTCACAAGAGAGTTCAAGAGAAAGTACTACCCTGAGGATGTGCGAGCCAAGAAAGAAGTGGAGTTTTTAGAGCTGAAGCAGGGAGACAAGACTGTGGCTGATTATGCCGCCAAGTTTGAGGAGCTGGCCCAATTTTGTCCTTATTATGCTAATGATGCCAATTCTGAATTTTCAAAATGTGTCAAGTTCGAGAGTGGTCTACGTCCTGATATAAAGAAAGCAATTGGATATCAAGAAGTTCGGGTCTTCGCTAGATTGGTTGATAAGTGTAGGATTTTCGAGGAGGATAGTAATGCTGCTTACAAGATTGTAAAGGAGAAGAGGAGTGCTCAGTATCGTGAGAAGCCCTACGATGTTTCTGGAGGTAAGGGCAAAGCGAAAGCTGATGATTCAGGCAAGAAGTCAAGTGGGGGAGAGGCCCCTGCGAATGTTGTGTGCTACAAGTGTGGGAAGCCCGGTCATAAGAGTTTTGGTTGTCCAGATAACAAATGCTTTAAATGTGGTAAGGGAGGCCACATAGCTGCCCAGTGTGAGAAGAAAGAGGTCGTCTGCTACAGCTGCGGAGAGGTGGGGCATATTAGTACCAATTGCTCCAAGCCAAAGAAGGAGGGGTCTAGTGGGAGGGTGTTTGTTTTAGCAGGTGCTGAGTCTGCGGAGGAGTGATGGTAGTATCAGAGGTACGTATCCCGTTAAGGGTACTCCGCTAGAATCTACTGTTAATATCGATGCTACTTGTTGTTTTGTTATTGTTGCATGCGGTGAATGTTTAAGTGCTGTGATAACTGTTGTAACTGTAATGTGTTGCCTGGTGTGTTTCTCTGTGTCCCTTGTCGACCTTCGACAGAGACTTGTTGTGAATCCTTGTTGTTTGCCGTTGGGTGAGTTAATCGTAATCTTGAGAATGAATTGGTTAGAACATAACCATGTTCCTAGTAGTTGAATTTTCGAGGGCGAAAATTTTTTTTAGTGGGGGAGAGTTGTAACGCCCCAAAAATAATTTGGGTGTATAATTAATTAAGTAATTAAGTGGCGTTTGGTGGGGTTTGTTAAAACAATAATTGGGTAATTAATTAATTAAGAGGTGGTGTATTAATTAAAGAAGGGAGTAGAGGTTAGTAAATAAAAGAGGGAGTGGTAGAAGTAATTTAAGGTGGTGCAAATAGGGGTAGGCTTAGGGTAAAAAGAAAAATAAAGAAAAGAAGTGAAAGAGAGAGAGATGGGTCGAGTTAGATGAGCAGGGCGTGGGTTTGAGAAGAGGAAGGAAACCGTGAAACAGAGAGAAGAAAGAGAGAAGAGAACCGAAGGGGAGAGAAGGAAAAGAGAAAAAGAGAGATTCAGCGAGAAAGAAAGAGGGGAACCGAGAGAGGAAGAGAACGGCGTGAAGAGAGAAGAGGGAAAGGTGCGGCGGCTGGGAGGAGAGGAGGAGCAGAATCGCGAACAGAGAGAGTGAGGGGAGAAGGGCACGCGACAGCCAGCAAGGGAAAGAAGAGGAATTGGTTCATCTTGGCTTTAGGAAGCCACAGTTTGCGCAAAGAGGAGGAGGAGGAGCTGCTGCGTTTCTTCTTGTGGCTTGTCCGTGGCTTAGTTTCTCGATTTATCAAGGTTAGGGGGCTCTCCTTCATCTCTAATAACCTATTTGATTAATAATTTAGGGGTTGGTATTATGGGTGATTGTTAAATTGAATCGTTATGTTGCTGAAATTAATTGTGGTGTGAATTTATAATATGTGATGATTATTATGTATGTTGGGGTTTGATGAAATCGGGACGCCTTATATTTTGGAGTTTATGTTGGTATTCGCGTGGCATGACGTGGCCTTAAACCCGAATTGGGAGCGTGACAAGTTTCGGGGTCAAGAATTGATGTGTCGTGTTGTGTATTTTCTGAACACTGTTTCGTGTTTTCGTAAACTGGCACTGTTTGGTCGACTCAAAAAAAATTGGTGGCTGATTGCGTTAGAAAGTAGACTTAACGCCGGTCGTTTTGGCACTGGTTTCGTTTAAATCGGAGTTGTGTAGCTCAAGTTATAAGTCTCCAAAGTCGGGTCACAAAATTCTGTCCGAATTGGTACCTCTCTGTAGTAATTTGAAAAACTGTACCAGTTGGATACTTATTTTGAAAAATGAAAATCACAGGCTGAAACTACACTCAAAGAGCTTTCCAATGAGTGGTCTTTTGTTGAAATCCGTTATCGTTTACTATTATAATTAATTCGCCGAAGTAGGCGAACTGCTGCAGGAAAAATCTGCACAGTTGCTGTGTGTTGCTTGCTGTGTTGCTGTTCTGCTGCAGTGTTGCTGGCAGAACAGTGACAAATGTGTTTTTCGTCAAAAACTCGATTTTCTAACCACTTTTTCCCTAGCCAAATTTTGTATTGACCGAGCAACTTTTTATTGTGAACGTTTTGGCTCGAGCGGATTTTCTGTAGCACTCACCATTTGGGAGATGTGCGCAAGTTTTGGTTTATGTGTGTGTTGCACAGTGACAGTGTTGCTGCCACTGTGCAGTGTTGCTTTCAAGACTGTTAAAAAATGGTTTTTTGTGGAAAACTCGATTTTCTGAGCACTTTTTCCCTAGCCACATTTTGTATTGACCGAGCAACTTTTTATTGTGAACGTTTTGGCTAGAGCGATTTCATTTTATCCCGTGTCGTTTGTGAGTTGTCCCGGTGATGTCTAGGTGCGTCTAGGTGCGCGTCTAAGCCTGTGACTCAATCCTGCCTTAGTCGGTGTCTAGGATATTATTGCCTAGTTTTGGTGCTGTTTGGTCCTTATGGTGAAGCTTTGGCCCTTGGTGTGTTTTTAGTCTTTACGGTGCGGCGTAGTCCTCATAATATGATTGGTGAGCTGAATAAATATTTGTGAGTTGTTATAATATGATTGGTGAGCTGAATAAGTATTGGTGAGTTAATATAATATTACTGGTGAGCGGAGATATAATTGGAGAGTTAATATGATATTTTGGGTGAGCAGAAGGTTTCGACCTTATTATGAATTATTGGCGAGCAGAAGACTTCGGTCTTGTTAGTGATGTGCCCACAAGGTTTAATTGTTGAGTATGTTAATTATGGGGTGTGTTTACATGTGTTGGTGTGTATGGTGCATGGTCATGGCGTCACATTATCATGTGCATATTTTGGTGAGCAGAGGCTTCGGCCTATTTTGGTGAGCAGAGGCTTCGGCCTATCTTGGTGAGTGCCCTCAAGGCAAGTTTTTGGTGTTGATGGATCCACATGCATACGTCTAGGAGTTGGGTCGCATTGCATACATGTCACATACCCTCGTTGTTGTCTGTGAATGAATAAAGTGACGGTGTGCTATTAGAGCTGTGTGTGTGGGTGTTGCGTCTCAGTGATGTGAAATGATGGTGTGCTATTATTAATGTGAAGTGGTGCTATTCGTTGCCTGATCTATATATTGTTGATCTTATATGTTATTACTTATGAAATGAGACTCACCCTACTGCTTTTATGTTGCTTCTCATGTCGGCAACGTGCAGGTGATAGCGGGTGAAGGTGATCTAGTACCTTCTCTCCAGTGGGTCGAGTCAGCTCTGATACGTAGCACCGGGGTGGGGCGTTTTTAGCTTACTGGTCTATTTTAATTGATGTTGAACTCTATTTTCGGGATGTAATTTGATATGGTGAATTTTGGTGATTATTCCGCCGCGATGTTTTTATATTTATATTGACTGTGGTGCTATGTATTACGCACCCCATGACCTTATATATTATTTTCAGAGATATATACGTTGGTGTTTTAAATGTGGCACCCTCTCGTGGTTGCATTAAAACGGTTTTTGCGAACTCTGATTTTTAAATTAACTAAATAATAGTTATTAGTAAAGGGGGTGTTACACCTCCAAACACAGCGTTGGCAATTTCGAGAGACTGGAAGGAAGTCTCCAGGGGATTCTTCGGCCGCTTCCACATAACAGAAGGGGGAAGGCTTGTTGACTAACATTTCCTCCTCTCCAAATACTACCACAGTTTTATCATCGACTACAAACTTGACTCTCTGATGCAGAGAGGAAGGAATGGCTCCCGCCATATGAATCCATGGCCTTCCAAGCAAACAGCTGTACGATGAGGAGATGTCCATGATCTGAAAGTTAACATAGAACGTCTCAGGGCCTATCTGGATGGGGAACTCCATCTCCCCTAGTACCTCCTTTTACGATCCATCAAACGCCCTCACCAATGTTGAGCTAGGCTTCATGAAAGAACAATCCACATCTAGCTTGTTTACAGTGGACTTTGGCATCACATTTAGAGAAGACCCATTGTCGATCTGAACATGAGCTAACACGTAATCCCCACATTTAACAGAGATGTGTAGGGTCTGGTTGTGTTTCCTTCCCTCCGTGGGGAGTTCGTCATCAGCAAAAGTCAAATGGTTTGCATCCACGATATTCCCAACTATTCCGTCAAACTGACCTACGGAAATGTCCTGAGCAACATGCGCCTCAGTCAGCACTTTCATTAGGGCAGCTCGATGTGCTTCTGAACTAAGTAACAACGACAGCATTGAAATCTTTGCTGGGGTCTGATTCATCTGCTCGACTACCTTATAGTCACTCTGCCTTACAATCTTTAGGAACTCACTAACTTCCTATTCTGCCACCTTCTTTTTCTGAGCATTCTCTGCTTCTTTATCTTTCCCTTTGCGAGCCCTGTCTTCAACTTTTTTGGATGATTCACCTCGAACGAACTCATGAGCATACATACGGCCACTCCTTGTCATTCCACTTACTCCAGTTATATTGGTAACAACAGAGGTGCTTGGAGAACTCTCTACTGGAGGCAATGTACTGTATTTCCATGGCACCGCACTGTCCTTCTCGTATGGGAATGGAGCAGGGATCTCAATAACCACTGGCTGAGGCTTGGCTTGGGCTGGTTTTGGATTGTACAATATCTCAATTGGCTTCTTAGGCCCTTTACCATCACTGAAACGTAACATCAACACGCTTTCTTCCTTTTCAACCACTTCCACTCGAACCGCATAACGATCCATTAAGTCTTGCAAAACTGACTTGAAAACTTCACAGGCACCTACAAACAAAGGATCAGCACATACACAGCCTTTCTTGATGACCCCACAACGGCACAGCTCAGCATGTATATTTTTCAGGGGGGTCTGGATACACTCAACATCTTTTATCATCTTCTGCCCCACAGAATCTTCTATTGCGTTAGCGGATGGTGCCCCATGTTCCGGCAAGGGGTTTGTAGTTGTGCTTGGCCTATTCTGCTTGAAAGAGAGCCAATTGGCATCAATCAAATCCTGGACCACATACTTGAAAGCTTTGCAGTATTCTGTCGTGTGACCGATCCCTCCATTGTGAAAAGTACAGGTAGCATCAGCATTGTATCCCCTGGGAAAGGGAGGTTGAACAGGCTTCATGGAGCGAGTGTTGATCAGGTTCTTTGAGATAAGGTGGTTGAACAACTCAGTATACGTTATTGGAATCGGATCAAAACTAGCACGCCTCTTCTCCTGGTAGTTCTGGGTTCTGTGACCAGAATTAGTTTGTTGTGGCTGAGCTGGAACAGAAAATGGCACTGTTTGCGGTGGAGAACTGAAAGACGGGCTTCTCCCCCCAGTAATAACATTGGTCTCCCCTTCTTTCTTTTTGGGGAAATTGGAAAAGGGCTTCTTTTGTCCACTAGAACTACCAAAACCACCAGCAATCTTCCCGCTGCGTAATCCATGCTCTAATCGTTCTCCAATGACAATCATATCCGAGAAACTGGATGAAACACTTCCCACCAACCTATCATAATACAGCCCTGGAAGAGTCTCCATAAACATGTACACCATCTCCTTTTCAGTCAATGGCAGCTTCACTTGAGCGGCTATGCTCCTCCACTTTTGAGCATACTCTTTGAATGATTCTCTATCCCCTTTACTCATGTGCTGTAATTGAGACCGGCCAGGGGCAAGGTCCATGTTATACTGGTATTGTTTTAGGAATGCTTCAGAAAGATCCTTCCAACTGTGAATGTCGGAGGATTGTAGCTGCATATACCAATCTAACGATGCTCCTGTCAGACTGTTCTGGAAATAGTGAATGAGCACCTTATCATCATGGGTATAAGCTGCCATTTTTCTAACATCCATCGTCAAATGACTGGACGGACACCCAGTGCCATGGTATTTATCAAAATCAGGTGCCTTGAATTTAGGAGGGATGGCAACATCTGGGACGAGACACAAATCTCGGGCATCTTTAGCTCTAGTACTCGACCCTTCCATAGCTCTTAGGCGTTCTTCCAACAGGTGATACCGATCTCTTGGCTGCGAACTCTCAAACAGATGACCTTGTGGATAGTTCCCCGGACTGTGATAATAACCCCCATACTGAGCAGGTTTTCCCATATGATGGACAGTATTCTGAGTATTCATGGCGACTCCCGGAGTAGGGCTAGACGAGCTTCTTGGCAGCACCATGCCGAGACTAGGAGTGTGGATCTGTGGTCCACCAGCAACTCCACTAGATACCACTATGGCAGATTGGCTCAAGCTCACGGGATTTGCTTCAGCGACAGACAGCATATAAACCATTGGCATCCCCCAGGGATATATCTGCGCATTCGGATGACTCTGTCCGCTTACCCCGGGAGAATGGGCAAAGTGACTGATCCTGGGCCGTGGAGGAGGGTGAGTTGCTGTTGTCTCAGCAGACACCGGAGGAGAAACGAAAGTAACAACCCCTTCAGGATTTACAACAGCAGTGGCCCCAGCAACGGCCCCACCTCTCAGATTTTGCAGCAGACTCATCACTTCGGCCATCTGTGCTTCCATAGCCTCAACTTTGGTCTTCAAGGCCTGATTTTCCTGAGCCAGTTGCTCAGGGTTAAGAATCTCCACAACCAACTCGTCTTGACCCAGGTGGTCCTCATCCCCGAAATTTTGATTGCTCGCCATCAATTTTGCTTGTAGACGGGTGTAATATCGGTGTTGGCGAACCAGCTTGCCTTTCTTTTCTGTTTGCGGAATACTTTTATGAGTACAAGAATAAATGCATAAATGAATGTGATGCATATGCACATGACTTTATGTTATTTTTGTGTTCGGCGCCGGGAATCGTGGGATAACTCGCTCTTGTCATGAGCAGATATTGAAACATTTTAATAGCTTGGGATCAACAAGCGATATGAGCATACTTCATTCAAGTTTTAAACCATTCATAAGAAAGAAAAAAGTACCATACCATTAAGAGTGCCATACGATATCTCTCAAATAAGAATACAATGCTCTTAGAAAATTACAATATTCCAAAGGAAAATTACAACTTCCTAGAGAACATTCTAAAAAGAAAAATTGCAATGCACCGGGATCTAGTAACATATGGCCTTCAACTTCTCTTTCTTTTCCTTTTCTTTGTTTGCAGCAGCGGCTCCCTCAGCCTTTTCCATGAGCTCCTCAGTCAGGGCCTTGCAGAAGTTCACAAACTCATACACATGTACTGGGGTATTGAAGGGAAGCATCTCAGCTTCGGCCCTCCTTAGCCTTCTGGGGACATCCCTTACAGCTTGATTAGCTAGCCATGCCAACTTTGAGAATTTACCCCTCCAAAGTCGGATCTCATCTCTTAGCTCTTTAACAATCTCTTTCTCTTCTATCTTGCCAATCAGTGCTAGGAAGCACTGCTCCCAGTACTTGCTCTCCGCTTGCACCTGCCTATAAGTCTCCCCTAGGTACCGGATATTCCTTTTCAGTTCATCAGATCTCCCTTGCTCATACCTCAGCATTTCTTGATATTCTTTGAGAACATTCCCAATGGAATTTCTTTCTTGTTCAAGACTCCTCAACTGACTTTTCAACTCCACCACCAAGTGAGGTTCCTGCCTGGACCCAGTTGCCACAATCTTCCATTCTTTGGCTTCTTCAAGTGCTTTCCTTGTTTTCTGCTTGTACCTTTGGAGTTCATCTCTAGCTCCCCTTAGGTATTTCTGAGCTTCTAATTTACTCTTCTCTTCCGCTTTGAATCGTTTGACACTCTCCTCAACAGCTATCATCTTAATCTCATTCTCTTCCTCCAACTTCTCTTTTTGCAGGGTTACTTTCTCCAACTCCGCTTGCAATGCCTTTTTTCCTTCTTCTGCTTTTACTAGGGCTGACTTAAACTCATTCAGCTCCTCAATGGTGGGAAGGTGAGGCTCCGGCACCCCTTTCTCAACTGGCAATGCCTCTTGAGAAGGTGGACGAGCACTTTGGATCCTTTCATGCAAAGGGGTCATTTTGGTCATTGTTCTTGAGAAGTGCTTCAGGATTGAACTTTGAATTTTGAATGAGGGGTTGAGATCATTTATCACATGGATTAAGGATAGGGAGAAAACACAAAATAGAGAATGAGGAACGGAGTGGGGCTTCGGCCTTAGCAAGGAGAGAAGGTGAGAATTTGCCAACTTTTGCAAGTTGGCAATTGTACTATTTGTCTCACATGTGCACAACATTATCCCTTCCATATTTTGATTATTCTTTTCTTGATTATTCCATGAAAATCTTACCATTTTGGGCCATGTCTTAGGAAATCAATCATTGGGCCCAAAATTCTATGATGCCACCATTCCCAAAATTGATTTGATACCTCTCTTTGAAGGAAATTTCCATTTTACCCTTTCCTTTAAATTTGAGCTTTTATGCAAATGAATAACATTCATGCGCATAAAATAAAAAAAAATCTAATTAAGCACATTCTTCCTCAAATAATTCCCCTGATGATTTCCTAGTGATTTGTGATGAAAAACAGTTTTTGTTGTTAAATGACCAAAATGCCCTTTTTGACCCTAAAACCCTAATTTATCCAGGAAGTGTATTTCAACTCTAAAAATGATTTTAAAAGATCTGGAATGACTTTCAGGACTCAAAAATGCAATGCATAATGCTCCTCACTCCTCAATTTATTTATTTTTGTAGAAAATTAGGGTTTTGACCTAAGCCGGACAAAATTGGGGTATGACAATCCCTCGAGCACTCATCAATTCACATGACTTAGGAATTTTGATACCATTCACATGATCCTACTATGTCTAGGAATCAATCTACTATTTCATCAAATGATACATCTTCGATATGAGGCGAAATGACAGTTTTACCCTTGTGCTCTAGTTCCCACAAAAATTTACACACTCTGAATAATTTGTGTGAAATTCATATAGTTGAGCAAGGCAATATCGTTTTCGCGAGATTATCAAATCCAAGACTCGATCTATCATTTAATCGAATAACAAATCGCCAGTTACTTTCGTAACCGGAATTAGCGAAACTAGGGATGTTACAATCACCCCCAACTTGAAAAGATTTTGTCCGCAAAATCATCCCATTCCCATAATTTTAGTGGACAGACAATCTCGTCAGTTTATTTACAACTCTCGACCTTTCGATTGCAGCCACTAGCTGTTATGGATTAAACGGTACACTTACAATTCGTTGAGGACACAACTTGTAGTTTAGGGTATCGATGCGCCCTTCACTACCAAAGCTAAAGCTCTGAAGGTTCCCCCTTAGCCGTAGATTGAATTGGAAAAAACGACGTCTATGAGACGATTACTGGAAATCAAACCACGCGGTATCCGGAAGAAAAGCTTCCTTCTCTTCCCGAGTTACGCTTACATACGCGCTTGACTCATTTACTAAGAATCTCGACTGCAGTAAACAGAGTTGTTTTATAAAATGACTTGATTCTCAGTCCAAAGAATGTCGAAAATGACTTTCCTTGCAACTTGACCCAAGAAAGCTCTAAAATAGTAGCGAAGTATTCTTATATTAAATCTGTTCCAAAACTTGAAAGTACCTTCGTTTCATTTGGATAAAATTCTTTTCAATGGGGTTTTCAATAATGACAGTTCAAAAAAAATACGACTATCCAAAAACGATAATTCACCCCAACTTATAGATGACCTTACTCGATGCACGACGCTTCAACAAAGCGGAACCTCGCTCTCTGATTTTTAAAATCTGCAAGTTTGAAGGTGAGGGTAAAAGTGTTACTTTGTTGAAATCAATTCATCGTGATTGAGTTATGCTCCTTTAAGATAAAATTAATTGGGTTCGTTCGAGGAAGGGATCGGGGAAAGATATTGAGCCGTAAGGAAGGCGGATATTTGCTTTTAAAATTTTTCTCAAACCGCTATTCTATTCGATCCAATTCATTTCCTTCCAATTCCTTTCTCGAATTAGTCCAAGATAAAACTTCGAGGTTAAAACAAAGCCTCGTATTTCGTGATGAAAAATAGGCACGACTCAATTGTCTCAGGAAACTACACAAAAGGTTATAGGGCTCAAGGACTCATGTGTTATACACTCACTGTCCAATCATTTAGTCTCAGACCGACACATGGTTCATCCTTAGAGATTCTTCCATCATACGGGTGTAGTAGGTGGAAAGGGAAAAGTACCACACATATCTAACTCGTCGGCTCCAGATAACTCTGAATCCAGCACGCACATACTTTATTGGCGTCCAACCGATAGATTATCAAAATGGAGAAACTAGCCTTGATCCACCCGATGGATCAAGTCACAGCAACTTAATGTTGATCTCTACTAATTCAAGATTAACGATTGGAGTTTCATTTCAGTAGCGGAAGCTTGAACACAATAACTGCGAAAGGTAAATTTTTCCTAACATGGCTCCTTCGACATTTTCTAGGTCAATGACTTATCCAAATTCAGTCGTCTTCCTTGATCAACCGGGCTTGAACTTTGCTACCTATCCTTCTTAGATCTTGATCACTCCGATCCCAAGGTGATAAGAATTTCGATATTAGTTATCTTACTAGAACGACATAAGGCTTCCTTAGAAGTTACGTTTTAGTGTCACCCTATGCAATCCTTGGTTTCTCGGTTAATTTCAGCGTAGCAATTATTCTCGAATTAGTTACGAAGTTGGAACTGTGGTGGCACCAAGGGAGTTTTGAAAACAAAAATTTAATTTGGAGTTTACGGTTCATATTTAAAACAGAGGTACACTTCACAATACAATAGGAGGTACGGCTCACAACCCTTTCATCGGTGTAGATATTTTCGTTAGCTTTCCAACGCTTCTCGGAACGTAAAAATCGGAGTTTCGGAGCAGAAGTTACGAACAAATGAGTCGGAAGACTAACGAGAATTTATCACAGACCGTGACTAGAATGTTTCCAGCAACTGATTGAAATAAGGTCACTCCTACCGATTTCCACATACTAACTTCCTTTGAAGGATGTGATTCGTAATTCCTGATCGGGACTTAACCTGATCGGCACATTACGACTCTGCTAGTCAATACTGGCGACGGAGTACCTTAACTCAGTTGGCTTTATCATCTGTCACATAGTGACCTGGAAGAAGAAGAATCATAATCTATGCTTGAAATTAACCGATAAGGGCTTCCTTAACTGCTATCAAAACTGGGATTGACTTATACCAGGAGGTGAGATTTACTGTGAAACAGTATTTAGATAACTGATAGGCTGACTAATCAATGGTCAAGGTTTTGGGTGTTAACTAATCTGACAGATTTCTGGACTTTGACGTTACTACCGCCCAACGGCTTTGCTTAGCTTGTACTCTCGACAAGACCTACGACGTCTCCATGCTACGACTCACTAGCCGCATCCGACTCATTTACTGAACAGCCGCCCACAGTTTCCTCGAACCATAGCGGATGTCCAACATTGTTCCCAAATGTCACCAGTAGCCCTCTGCTGCAGCTGCGTGCTCTGATGAAATGAGAAGGCTATGAATCCTATGGCTTAGGGTTTCGAACATTTTCAGGGCTGAGGCAACTATGTGTCATAATTTTCAGTAAATTACTTGAAACATTGAGTGGATCTTGACTCAATACGCCACATAATATACTAAAAAGATCTGACACATAATTGTCTAAGTCCCTAGCTGACTTGACCCGAAGGTCATCACTACGTCCGACAAGGCCGAACCGCTCTGATACCAAATGTAACACCCCGGTATTTCTTTAACAAAGAAGTACCTAAACATACAATTTGGTTTACAACAGAGTATAAAAATTCCTGTTTAGATATACATCCTTACAAGAAACTGCGAAAACTAAAATATAACATAACTCAAATTCGAGTCATGATGTCAAATACAGAGACTACGACAGAAAAACATAACAACTAGAAATGAGTCAATCTTCAATCTTCTCCTCGAGTGTGACAACTGACCATTTCGCTTGCTTTCCCATTTCTCGTTCTCTGTAAAAACAACAACAATGATTGGGTGAGACAACTTGTCTCAGTGAGCTCAACCATGCCCCCTCACTAACACTCGGTTCAATTATTAAACCATTACAACATATTTTTTATAGCCATCACAAGCTATAACAATTATAGCTCAGCATGAATCCCTGTACAATGACTACGAATCCCGAATCACATGGTATAAATCGAAATGCCGACTGTGCAATGACTACGAATCCCGGCAAATCGTGTTCTCAATTTAGCTTAGCATGAATCGGCTGTACAACGACTACGAATCCCGAATCACAAGCTACAAATCGAATTGCCAACTGAACAACGACTATGAATCCCGATAACCCACGAATTGACCACGGCAAAACATATATAGGGCCTAGGTAAGGGATCATGACTTCCCTCCCTAGTATGCTACTTGTCGGGTCGTCACCCAACGTGATATATAATAAAATACATATTATGTCCGCGTTGGACCGTCTTTTATATAAGACCCGCATTGGGCCGACTCCTAAATTCGATATAATTTATATCTATCATTGTATCTGTAACCCGTTTTAATGAATACAAAGTTATACATCCGGCATTATAATACAGCACCATGTTGGACGAATTATTCGTTTTGTCATTCAAAATCATATGCTCACACGCGGTCTACAATTCGGTTTTGAAAACAGCTTTGACTTTCAAAAACAGTTTATTTTCCAAATTACAAATATATATATAGTTAGATCTTTGAATAAGGTCTCCAACGCACCTGAGGACACCTCAATCGGGTTCCCGGATCAAAAGTTATTGCGAAAACAAAATCAATGTGTTTGGCTGAAAAACTGCAAAGCGTCGCGACGCGAACTGGTTCCCCGGTGTTCTGGTGCTGGCTAGCTTGGAGAGTATATCAGCCCCAGTATTCTCTCCCCTGGGTACATGTTTTACCTCTGCCTTGTTAAACCATCCAAGGAGCTCACGTACCTTGGCCAGATATTTCTGCAGCACCGGGTCATAGGCACCGAATGCTGCATTGATCTGAGAGACGACCAACAGTGAGTCTATGCGGAGATCAAGTTGTGTTGCGCCGAAATCTCTGGCCAGCTGTAGGCTGGCTATGCAAGCCTCGTACTCCGCTTGATTGTTGGATGTGGAGAATGAAAAGGTCAAGGACACCTCTACCACGAGTCCTTCTGAGTTTTCAAGTATTAGACCGGCTCCACTCCCTTTGCTGTTTGAGGACCCATCCACGTGGAGGGTCCATACCGTTTCTGCTTTGTCTCCATGTGGTACTGTTGTCATTTCAGCTACGAAGTCTGCTAAAATTTGAGCCTTCATGGCCGGTCTTGTTTCGTACTTGATTCCAAATTCTGAGAGCTCGATTCCCCATTTGATCATCCTTCTAGCCAGGTCGGGACGGTGCAATATTTGTCTGATTGGTTGATTAGTTCGGACCACTACTTGATGTGCCACAAAATATGGCCTAAGGCGCCTGGCTGCGATCACGACTGCCAGGGAGACCTTCTCCACTTTTTGGTATCTTAACTCGGGTCCCTGTAACGCCTTACTGACATAGTATACCGGCCTCTGGCCAGTGTTGGTTTCCCTGATGAGCACTACGCTTAATGCTTCATCGGCCACATCGAGATATAAGTATAACGTTTCTCCATCTTCGGGACGTGTCAAAATGGGTGGCTCGGAGAGGGTCCTTTTCAAAAGGGTCAGTGTCTGCTCTTGCTCGGCGGTCCACTCAAAACCTGTCTCTTTTTTAAGAAGCTTGAATAATGGTAGGGACTTGTGGGCTGCTTTTGAAATGAATCGGGACAGCGCGGCTATCATCCCGGTGAGCTTCTGAATTTCTTTCTTTGTAGTGGGCGATGTCATCTCGGTCACGGCCCTGCATTTTTCTGGGTTGGCCTCGATGCCCCTCTGAGTGAGATAGAAACCGAGGAATTTCCCTGCACGGACTCCAAAAGTGCACTTCGCTGGGTTCAACCTCATATTGTTCTTCCGGATTTCAGAAAATACTTCTGTCAGGTGCTCGAGGTAATCTGGGTCGCTTTTGCTTTTTACTATCATGTCGTCTAGGTATACTTCGATTGTCCGACCGATTTGACTTTTGAAGACTTTATTCATCATTCTTTGATAGGTCTCCCCGGCGTTCTTGAGTCCAAACGGCATCACGCGATAACAATAATTCCCTTGTTCCATCATGAATGTTGTTTTCTCCTGATCGGGCGGTAACATTGGAATTTTGTTGTATCCCGAGTATGCGTCCATGAAAGACAACAAACGGAATCCTGAGGCGCTATCGACTAACTTGTCCACGCTAGGGACGGGGAAGGCTTCCTTGGGACATGCCTTGTTGAGATCAGTATAGTCGACACACATTCTCCATTCTCCGTTAGATTTCTTCACAAGGACTACGTTTGACAGCCAGGTGGTGTACTTAATTTCTTTTACGAAATTTGCCTCCATGAGGTCCTTCACAGCCTTTACCGCGGCTTCGGCTTTCTCTCCTTTCTGGACTCTTCTCCTCTGGGCGACCCATTAAGTTTCGGGGGTTAACAGCCAGGTGGTGACAGGCTACCTCGGGTGGTATTCCTGGCATGTCAGCTGCAAACCACGCAAACAGGTCCGCATTCTCCCTTAGGCAGATGGTTAGTTTCTCTATTACCTCCTCGGGGAGGTTGGAGCCGATCTTGATAGTCTTAGTGGGGTCTTCTCCTAACTGGATGGAGATGAAGGTGCCATCTGGCTCGGGTCTCTTCATGCGTTTTTTTAGTTCCCTAGCGAGGGTAGAATCTTCCTCTTCTTCCTCACTGGCCGGATCATATCTGGCATCTAAGTCTGCCAAATTTATTTCAGCTTCTCTCCCAGATTCCCCGTCTGATTTTCTTACTTCCGTGATTGCCTTTTCATCCTTGAAGCTCATGTAGTAACATCTACGTGCTGCGTCCAGGTCTGCGTTGAGGGTCACAATCTTATTTCCTAAATCGTGGAATTTCATCTTTAGGTGAACCGTGGAGGTTACCGCCCCTAGCTTGCCCAACGTCGGCCTCCCGATAATGCACTGGTAGACAGATTTGCATGGGAGGATTAGGAAAGTTGTTTTGACAATTCTGCACAAAGGTAGTTCACCGTCGGGGTTTCCATAGGTGACCATCAGCTCCAAGTGGCCTCGAGGCCTTGTTCTTGATCCGTTGAACCCGGTCAGATCTTCTCCTCGATATGGAGTCAGGCCGGCTGGGGAGATGTTCAAGACTTGCAGCAGGTCTTCGAAAATGACGTCTACTGAGCTTCCCCGGTCGACCAGGATTCTCCTTACTTCGATGTTGGCCATTATGGCAGTAACGAGTAGTGGAACGTGTTTATTTGGCTTTCCATCAAGCAAATCCCTGTCGTCAAAAGATAAGGGCGGCCTGACCGGTCCTTTCTCAAGAGCTGCGGTTGATGCAACGCTCAAGATTTCCTTCCACTTCTTTTTCATTGATCTGTTATATCCACCCCCGTCAAGAGGGTTGTTTCCCTGAATCACCATGGCCGCTGGCCACAATGCCCTTGGGATCTGTCCTTCTTGCCAGGTGCCTTCTTGCCAGGCGCCCTCATGGGCGCCCTCCTGCCATGTACCAACCTTCCAGGCGCCCTCTTGGGCGCTCTCCTGCCAGACGTCATCTTGCCAGGCGCCCTCTTGGGCGCCCTCCTGCCATGTGGGGTGACTGGCCAGGAAATTAACAGCTTGGCTTGTACCTTTGCCAGGTAGGTTGGGGACGTTGTTTTCCGTAGATTCCTCCGGTCGGGATGCAGGTACGACAATGCTCTGAACCCAGGGTCTGCCCCTGGGTGCCATGGAGCAGCAAGAGAAAAGTTCGAGGAGTGATGATGTGAAAGATAGAAACCTCCCACTGTGGTCGCCAATGTTCTGTACCTAGCAGTAATTTGGTAGGCTGCTGTTGGTAGGTCTCTTGCTGTCCTGGCAGCAGGTCAGTGAGCGCCCAGGGGGGTACCTCCAAAGCCACTCCGACGCTCAAGTGATAAGTCTATTTTTAGAGTCTTTTTAATAGTTATTTTCATTAAGTTTTTTTAGGTATTTTAATTATATTTTATATCTTTGAACTATTTTACTACATATGTTTGCTTTTTATTTTCGGGTTTTATTTTGGAGCAAAAGAGAAAATATGAGCTAAAATGAAGAAAAAAAGGAAATATTTGAGGAGGAGCAATTTTTAAAGCACTAGACACCCTCATGGGCGCCAAGGGCTCCAAAAACCGAAAACTGGCCAAGGGCGCCAAGCAGCAAAACTGGCGCAGCACAGGGCGCCAAGGGCGCCAAGCAGCAAAAACTGGCGCAGAGCCTGCGCACGACCCTGGCACATGTTGCACGACCCTAGTGCAAAACTGGCGCACGACCCTGGCAGATAGGCGCACGACCCTGGTAAAAACTGGCACAGAGCCTGCGCACGACCCTGGGTGCACCACGCACGACCCGTGCGTGTTTTCAACTGAAAATGGCCCATTTTGGCAGAACAAGGCGCACGACCCTGGCACATAGGCACACGACCCATGCTTTCCAGCAACGCAGAACAGCTGTTTCCAGCACATGGCGCACGACCCTGGCACCATAGGCGCACGACCCTAGTGCAAAACTGTCGCAGAGCAGCCAAAATTGACTGGCCAGGGCGCACGACCCAGGCACATGGGAGCACGACCCTGGCACCAGACAAGTCAATTTTGGCTGCACCCACTTGCTGATGGCTTTCCCTTGCCACTTGATTTGCCACTTTTTTTATGACCATTTTGCCCCTCCTCTCAAGTGCCTTAGACCTAATATTTTCCTATAAATAGAGGCTTGATCCTCACTTGTAACTAAGCTTGAATTTTGTTAGAAAATCAATGACAAAGGCTCTCTAATGATTCATGACTTCAATTTACTCTTCATGCTTTTTATGATTCTTGTTTATTTACTTTCTTGCCCTTTAAATTCTTGCTATTTATTTTCTTGCCCTTTTTCTTTCCAAGTCATTTACTTTCTTGCTCCTTTAATTTCTTGCACCTTTATTTTCCAAGTCATTTACTTTCCTTGCTATTTAATTTCTTGCACCTTTATTTTCCAAGTCATTTACTTTCTTGCCCTTTAAATTCTTGCTATTTATTTTCTTGCCCTTTTACTTTCCAAGTCATTTACTTTTCTTGCTATTTAATTTCTTGCACCTTTAACTTTCCAAGTCAAGTAAATTACTGGCAATTTACTTTTCAAGCAATTTACTTTCTTGTCATTTACAATTCCACTATTTATGATTTTGCACTTTACCGCTTTCTTTTATTTCTCGCTATTTAACTTTATGTTTTCTTCTTTTATTTTCTATTCTCCTCTTTTATCTACAATGATCATGAGTGAGTACACTTTACTAAAACATTCCTTCTTTCTAAAAACACTTTCTTTTCAGTTAATCAACTTTGAAAAATGAAATTGGTATTCACTTAGGCTCTCGCTGTGGACCGATACTCTTTTATTACGCGATACGACTCGTGCACTTGCGAGGCTATCAAGTTTTTGGCGCCGTTGCCGGGGAGGCAGTGATATTAATTAAATTTTTCGAAACCGGTTAGACTGAAGTCTTATTTTCTTTATTTTTACTTTTTCTTCTCTTGTCCCTCGAATGCGAAGAACCAGAAGTTTCGGAGAAACTGTTCAACAAATTCCCGAAATTGAAAGGTTCTTACATAGAAGGAGGAGAGAAATTCCCGATAACCAAATGGCGGCTAATGAAAATCGTGCTCTCAAAGAGTACGCAACACCTTCAGCAGAACCATCGGCTGCCATTGTACATCCAAATGTGGAAGCAAATAATTTTGAACTCAAATCATCTCTGCTTTCAATGGTTCAACAAAACCAATTTTCTGGTTCTCCCACGGAGGACCCAAATCTTCATATTTCAATTTTTCTGGAATACTGTGGGACTCTCAAATTAAACGGGGTACCTCAAGATGCCATAAGACTAAAACTCTTCCCTTTTTCATTAAGGGATAGAGCTAGAGCATGGCTACATTCTTTGCCTTCGGAATCCATTACCAGCTGGGGCCAATTAAAACAAGCTTTTCTCGCTAGGTTCTTTCCCCCGAGTAAAACAGCTCAAATGAGAAGTCAAATTACTCGATTTTCTCAAAACAACGGGGAATCTCTTTATGATACATGGGAACGTTTCAAAGAAATGTTAAGGCTATGCCCCCATCATGGACTAGAGAAATGGCTCGTTGTTCACACATTTTATAATGGATTACAATATGCAACTAGAATGACTGTTGATGCAGCTGCAGGTGGAGCTTTGATGAACAAAAATTTTACTGAAGCTATTGCACTCATTGAAGATATGGCTCAAAACCATTGTCAATGGGCAAGTGAGCGAGCCATAACAGATAAACCAGCATCATCAAAAGAGCCAGGTAAGTATGAAATATCTGCTGTTGATCATCTTGCCTCAAAAGTGGACGCACTTTTTCAAAAATTTGAAAAATTAAATGTAAGTGCCGTTTCACAAATTTTTTCTCCTACTACTCCACCATGTGAATTATGTGGGGTTGTTGGCCATATTGGAGCTGCATGCCAGCTTGAGGCATCTAGTACTGGAAATAAGCATATTAACTATGCTCAAAAAGAAGATCCATTTTCAAATACTTATAATTCTGGGTGGAGAAATCATCCAAATTTTTCTTATAAAAATCCTCCACCCAATCCAGCACCTAGACCACCTCCTGTCTTTCAAAATCAAAGCGTTTTTAACAACCCACAAAACAACCCGCAAAAGTCGAACTTGGAATTTTTGATGGAAAAATTTGTGTCATCTCAAACAAAACAAAATGAAGAATTCAAAAATCAAACTGGTTATTTGAATGACACACTGATCAAATTAGAATAAAAAATCGACTCTATTGCCGCTCATAATGAGATGCTTAAAAATCAAATAACTCAAGTGGCAACACAGGTGGCTTCATCCTCTAAATCTTCGGGGGTATTTCCCGGACAGCCTGAACAAAATCTAAATGCCCAAATATATGCTGTCACCCTTAGAAGAAAAAAACAATTAGAGGAACCAAGAGCAAACCAAGAAAAAATTGTGAGTGAAAAACATAATTCACCATGTGAGCAAGAAGAGAAAGAAAAAGAGAAGGAACCAGAAAAAGAAAGAGAAGAACCATACATCCCCCCACCACCATACAAACCATCTCCTTTATCTTACTTTTCACCTTCCTTTGTGAAAAAAATAACATTTGATCAGGGGGGAATTGTAAAAAAGATCTTATTGCTTACACAACTTCCATTTTACAAGCCATGGGATCTAGGAATATGCTTTCATTCTTCATATGTCACTTGGTCTCTATGCTTCAAGCAATGGGACCCAGGAATAACTTTATAAAGGGAAAAGGTCAAGCTAATGACCATAAAAGAGCGCTGTGTGGGAGGCAACCCACGAAGTAACTGTGTGTTTGTTTTACAAGTCAGCAGTAAATCAGGTGAACTTTCCTTTACCCTTTCATGTTTAAATTGTTAAAACATTGAGGACAATGTCTAGTCCAAGCATGGGGGGTATCTTGCCCTGTTTTACTATTTTCTTGTTTTTAATTTCTAGTTTATATCAATAAATAAAGTTCGTCTCCCATTGCTGAAAATCCTTGTGAGTTTTTGAAGCATGTTTTAGATAAGCCTTTTATGAAAAAAATAATTTTTCAATTTTTTATTAGCAATAATCTAGGTGGGCTATTTGGGAGCAACAAAAATTGTATCATGGTTCGATTTCTACTTCTAGGGCTTTTTCACACACACACACACACTACTGAGACTGTTTTCAGTTGTTAATACAATTAGAAGGATTGAAAAGAAACTAGTAACCTGGTTCTCTTGGTGACATTCACTGGATGCGCGGTTACTGGAGAAAAACGTCTGAGTTGGGGTATTCAAAAAAAAAAAAAAAATATTTTGCAAAACCAATTCAAAATGCAAAAATTGGTGCATTTTAAATGTCAAATGAATGGTTAGCATATACAATCAAAGAAAAAGAAAAAGAAATATTGCTTGAATACCCAACGTATAAAGACCCTCCTTTGAGACCCGGTCTTAGTGAATGGAGGACCCAAACTTAAGAATGCTGGGGAACCGGTTCTATGATGACATTGATATCCTCTCTAATGTATTGATACTTTAAATTTGTCTCCCAATTCCACAAGAAGCCCGGATAGTAGTTCTCAAACCGAAGTGTTAGAATTGCCCCATAGTTCGCTTAATGATTCGATGTGAAAATAATTTTCCTTCAGAATCGGCCTAAGTGTAACACCCCGATAAATTCTAATATATAGAACTACCGAAATGCACTAAATGGCATACATCAGAGTAACTTCCTGTTATTGAAATATTGAACACATCTAAAACTTTTGATAATACATATCAAATGGTTCTCCGAACCTCATAACTTCCTGAAAATGCTTAAGTTCAAACTTAAGACTTGTACATAATCCTGGTGTTCAATAATCAAAACATAAAGTAGCGGAAACGATTTATAACTTATACATAATAGTTATACAACCGATAACAAAAGTACTACAAACGGACAAGGGCCTAAGCAAGAAATGTAAACTTCCGGACTCCTCGAGTCACACCTGCTATCCGTGCTTAGTTGCCTTGGCCTTCCCCTGTTTCTCTGTAAAAACCACAAATAGGAAGGGTGAGATAAACATTATCTCAGTGAGTCCTATCGAGACCCCTGACCAACTCTAACGGTTTCTTATACTTTAATCTGAACTCGTGGCCCTAATAAGCGACCACGTGAATACATAATGTTTACTCGTAACTCGTAGCCCTAATAAGCGACTACTTGTTACATTTCTGCTTTTTCCTGATGTAGCCCTAATAAGCGACTACGGATCATATTTTAACGTGAACTTAGCACAACCCGAGATATAATGCTAGACAATCTTGATTGCCCAATATCTACGGAAACCCCAATCCGAAATTCTATCCGAATAATGCTAGGGTCCTAGCTTTGGATTCATGACTCCCCTCCACTAGGTATGCTAATGACTGGAGGATCGTCATCCTCGATATACACAAGGTATACCATCTACCTTTCCCCGAGGGAAAGTAACTTGATTTGTGTTTACATGAATTGAGAGTTTTTATGTCTTTATAGACTTACAATCAATTAGCTTACATGACATGATGAACTTGAAGTTCATTATCTTAGCATGATTGGACTCAAGGTCCGTTAACATTTCTTGACTTGTGTTCTCACGCGTTCTCTAAGTATGGTTTTCCGTTACGTTCATAACACACAAGTTTTCTATAAAACATGTTCAATACCATGATATCAATACCTTTACATTGTTGGGGAACCATGAGGAATGGATTAGAAGAGGATTGGAATCATTTGGAATGGATAAAAAGGTACTTTGAAATTGAAGGTCAGAAGTTCTCACACGACCCGTGCGTATATGCGCACGACCCGTGCTTAGTTGAACAATTTGCAGAAAATTTCCAGGAAGATACGCACGACCCGTGCGACTGAGCGCACGATCCGTGCGTTATCTACCAGATTTACAGAAAGTTTCAGGGACTTACGCACGACCCGTGCTACTAGGCGCACGATCCGTGCGTATTTTAAAAATACAGTTCATGTCGTATCAGATGGAGGCGCACGACCCGTGCCCAGAGGCACACGATCCGTGTGGCTCCATCAGTTTCCAGAAAACAGATTTTTCAAGGGTTATTCCGTTCCATTCCGATTCCAACTTCCCTTCATATCGAGGCCCAAACTCAAACACGCCTTAAAACACAATATTATAGCAATCCAATCCAGCACACCCAATAATCAATCAAGAAATTCATAGTTCAATCATGAGCTTTGGGAAGACGGTTTTCAATAAAACTCTTTCGATACCAGAAACGTGTGACAATAATTTTCAAAAGTAAAGACTCGAAAACACGAACACATTCCCTAAGCGAGTTATAGAACTCACCGTGTTGTGATGAAAATCACAAACAACCACGATGACGACTTGACTTCCACAAAAATCGAAATCTCACGAACGGTCCCCGAATCGAATCTACTTTACTTCAAAACGGAACCGGTTGAGCACAGCCCCTACTACTTCGAATCCTCACTCCTTAGAGTTGCTGACTTCTCTCCCAACTATTCAAACCAACTAGATGACTTCTCCCAAGGTTGTATCCTGGTTTTATGGTGACATGCAAGCTATTTGGGGCACCAAAACTCCATTTTTGTTCTAAGGAGCTTGGAGGTCGAATTTTGGGGGTTTGATGAAGGGAAGGATGCTTGCCCTGAAATTTACATTAGCAGAAAGAGGAGAAGAAATGTGACTGAATGGAGGTTTCAGATGTTACATGCATGAAGATTTTGCTGGTTTTCTTCCATTCTCTTCCTCCCTCCCTCTCTCGCCCTCTCTCTATCTTTCTCCCCTCAGTTTCTGTTTGAATGGTGCTGGTTGTGAGTTTTTGATCAGCTGGAAACAATCACATATATATATGGTATGGGGGAGAAGACTGATTTGCCCCTCACTTAACCTTCCTATCTCCTATGGCTCCCACAATTTCTATCTTAATACCTTAGTTTGGTTATGTATGACAACAATTGTTTATTATTAATTCAAACATCACATACTTTAATAATTTATGCTAATTAATTAGCCCAACCTCTTGCTAATTTAATTAAATCTAATTAGCTAATTAGGGGATGTTACAATCACCCCAACTTCTAAAATTTTGTCCTCAAAATTGACAAAACATACCTTACTCGAATAAATACGGATATTTCTCCCGCATGCTCTCCTCTACTTCCCATGTCGCTTCGTCGGGTGACGCACCGTCCCAAAGCACCTTGACAATAGGAATTGACCTCGTCCGGAGCGTTTTCTCGCCACGTTCGATGATCCTGATTGGAGTAGGTTGATAAGATAAATCTGGTCTGATGTCAATCGCTTCATGGCTCAAAGGTTGATTCGGATCATGAATATATTTCCTTAGCTGCGATACATGAAACACATCATGTAATCTGGACAATTCTGGAGGTAATGCAATGCGATACGCTACCGGCCCAACTCGCTCGACAATCTGGAAAGGTCCGACATACCGAGGACTGAGCTTCTTCGCTCGCAAAGCAATACCGGTCCCGATGGTTGGAGAAAGTTTCAAAAAGACATGATCTCCTTCTTCGAATTCTAACGGCCTCCTTCTCTTATCCGCATAACTCTTTTGCCGACTCTGCGCGGCTTTCATCCTTTCTCTAATCTGACGGATCTTCTCCGTAGTTTCCCGGACTAAATCCGGTCCCAACAATCTCTGCTCACCTACATCCCACCAACACAATGGGGTTCTACACTTTCTCCCATACAATGCTTCGTATGGAGCCATTCTGATACTAGAATGATAACTGTTGTTGTATGAGAATTCCACCAATGGAAGGTGATCCTCCCATCTGCCTCCACTATCGAGTACACAGGCTCTCAACATATCCTCCAACGTCTGGATTGTCCTCTCAGTCTGCCCGTCTGTCTGAGGATGGTAAGCAGTGCTAACACACACTTTCGTTCCCAACGCCATGTTCAATGCTCTCCAAAATCGAGATGTAAACTTGGGATCTCGATCACAGATGATACTTATAGGGATTCCATGCAACTTAACAATATTCTTAAGATACTCATCTGCTAACCTAGCAACCTTGTGAGTCGAACGTACTGGAATAAAATGAGCGGACTTGGTCAGGCGATCCACCACTACCCAAATAGAATCATTTCCGGTTTGGGACCGCGGCAATCCCATGACAAAATCCATGGATATGCTTTCCCATTTCCATTCAGGTACATTCAACGGCTGTAACTGGCCACCTGGCTTCTGGTGCTCTATCTTAACCTTTTGACAAGTCAAGCATCGAGACACAAACTCTGCAATATCAACTTTCATGCCTGGCCACCAGTACAATTGCTTCAGATCTCGATACATCTTGGTAGACCCAGGATGTATTGAGAACTGACTCTTATGAGCCTCTTCTAGAACTTGCCTCTTTACATTCTCATCATTCGGCACACAGATTCTACCATCAAAACAAATGATGCCATCACCGTCTTCGGTGTAACTCGGCAATCTCTTCTGCACTTGTAGCTCCACATCCCCTTCTTGGGCTGATCGAATTAGATTTCTCAAGGGACTTGAAATTCGAATGTGACTCAACACCAACCTGTCCCTTCTTGACTTCACTCTCAAGTTAAGGTCTCTGAACGATTCCAACAAGGACATCTCGTGCATCATCAACTCTGCAGCATGAATAGATTTTCTGCTTAAAGCATCGGCCACAACATTAGCCTTACCAGGATGGTACTTCAATTCGAAATCATAATCCTTCAAGAATTCTACCCATCTCCTCTGTCTGTTGTTCAGTTCCTTTTGGTCAAACAAATACTTAAGGCTCTTGTGGTCACTAAAGACTTCGAAACGAGACCCATACAGGTAATGTCTCCAAATCTTTAGGGCAAACACAATTGCTGCCAACTCTAGATCGTGAGTCGGGTAATTCTCTTCATGTGGCTTCAACTGCCTGGAGGCATAGGCAACTACTTGTTGATTCTGCATCAGGACACATCCCAAACCCTTACCAGAGGCGTCGCAATAGATTTGGAATCCTACGGACGGATCTGGAAGAATCAGGATGGGTGCAGAAGTCAAACGACCCTTCAATTCCGTGAAACAATTTTCACATGCTGAGTCCCAAACAAACGGTTGACCCTTGCGAGTTAACCGAGTGAGTGGAAGAACCAACTGGGAAAATCCTTGAATGAATCTTCGATAATACCCAGCTAATCCCAAGAAACTTCTTACCTCGGTAACCGTAGACGGTGGCTCCCAGTCTACTACAGCTTCGATCTTACTAGGATCCACTGCCACACCAGTCCTAGATATCACATGGCCCAGAAACTTAACTTCGGGCATCCAGAAGTCACATTTGGACGGCTTAGCATACAACTTCTTCTCTCGGAGTACGTTCAGAACAATTCGGAGATGTTGCGCATGCTCCTCAGTCGTCTTAGAGAACACCAAGATATCATCAATGAACACTACCACAAACTGATCCAGATAAGGATTAAAAATCCGATTCATATAATCCATGAACACGGCTGGAGCATTGGTCAAACCGAAGGGCATCACTACGAATTCATAGTGTCCATACCTCGTACGGAAAGCGGTCTTCGGGACGTCCAAAGCTCGAACCCTGATTTGGTGATAACCAAACCTTAAATCAATCTTTGAAAACACAGAAGCTCCCCTCAACTGATCTAGCAAATCATCAATCCTTGGTAGAGGGTACTTATTCTTGACAGTCACTTTATTCAACTGACGGTAATCAATACACAATCTCATACTTCCGTCCTTCTTCTTGACAAGCAACACTGGAGCACCCCATGGTGAGGCACTCGGCCGGATAAACCGCTTGGAAATTAGCTCTTCTAATTGAACTTTCAATTCCCTTAACTCTAACGGCGACATTCTATACGGGGCTATAGAAATAGGTCCAGTGCCTGGAACCAATTCTATGGAAAATTCCACTTCACGGTCCGGAGGAAATGAAGGAACTTCATCGGGAAACACATCAAGAAATTCATTAACAACTTGCACAGAAGATAAATCCTGACCTGTCTCAGTGGATGCAGACAGCATCATGACATAAGCTTCCGCGCCTTGGAACAGATAATCACTGGCCGAAGTGAAAGAAATAACAGCTTCAGAATTGGGCGGTTGTAGCTCCACTGACTCGGAGGCGAAACCGATAGTTCGACGGAAACAATCTATAGTCACATGGTTGGCCGTCATCCAACTCATTCCTAGGACGACGTCCATGCCCTTCATTGGTAAGCAAATGAAGTCTACCACAAAATTCCTGTCTCCAATGGAGAGAAGGCAATTTCCACATATCGCTTGGGTCTGAATACTACCTTCAGCAGCAGTCTTAATGGAGATTGGTTGAGGCAAAGGAGTTAAAGCTAGTCCCAACCGTTCAACACAAACTTGAGATATAAAACAATGGGTTGCACCTGAATCATATAAAATACTAACGGAGTTATTAAAAAGAGAACCCATACCCCTTAGTAGATTATCTGACGGTGTGACCTTCTGGGCGTCCAAGGTGTAAACTCTCCCATGAGTGGTGGTAGTACCTTCTTCTTGACCTCTCTTCTTTGGGCAATTAGCAGCATAATGACCCTCTTTCTTGCAGTAGTAGCACTGAGTCGATCCCACTTGACACTTACCCTGATGGTACCTTCCACAGTTTGAGCATGCACTAAACTTTGGCGAATTGGACGACTGAATCTGTTTCCCTTTGTTGGAGTTGTACCTAGGACCCATTTGATTGTTGGATGATCCAATATTCTTCTTACTCTGATTGAATACTTTTCTACTGGCATACAACCTCTTCAAATCACTTTCGGCTATGTGAGCTTGCTGAACCATGGCAGCATAATTGGTATATGCAAAGGAACTTAGACTCTGAGCAACGTCTTCCCTTAACCCATACTTGTACCTATCGGTCTTCCACTTGTCATTAGGGGCATAACCAGCTAAACCGAAGAATTGATACAACTCTTCAAACTTGGCGGAGTACTGACCCACCGTTAGACTTCCTTGAGTGAGGGTTAAAAACTCATTCTCCTTTTCGAACCTCATTGCCGTTGGAAAGAACTGCTCCAAAAACACTTGCCTGAAATGCTCCCAAGTCTGGGGAGTACCCATAGTCACCATCATAGCCTTAACATTAGTCCACCAGTTGTGAGCCTCTCCTTTCAGCATATGGGATGCCAACCTTAACTTGTCCTCGTCTGTAACTTGCATAGTCAGAAAAATCTTCTCTATATCATCCAGCCAATGCTGGGCTTCCATGACAACCGGTCCTCCCTTGAACTCTGATGGCTTCATCTTTAGGAATTCTGAATAAACTTGCCTGGGGTTTACTTGCGGCTCTGGGGCCTGCTGAGGTTGAACTTGAGCATTCTGCTGCAATGCTACCATATCTTCCAGCATCTTTTGTTGTCTTTCCATCATGCTCTGCATCCAAGCAGCATGTGGATCGATTGGTGGGGCGTTCCTTGATCCTCCTGCCATAATTCTGCAAATGATACACCAAGTATTAAGTTGATCAGTCTCAATGTCTCTTAGCATCATAAGAAGCATAATGGCAGAGTTACTCAAGGGACAAAACCACCCTAACTGATCTAAGCCCGACTAGGTCGAACTGCTCTGATACCATAATGTAACACCCCGATAAATTCTAATATATAGAACTACCGAAATGCACTAAATGGCATACATCAGAGTAACTTCCTGTTATTGAAATATTGAACACATCTAAAACTTTTGATAATACATATCAAATGGTTCTCCGAACCTCATAACTTCCTGAAAATGCTTAAGTTCAAACTTAAGACTTGTACATAATCCTGGTGTTCAATAATCAAAACATAAAGTAGCGGAAACGATTTATAACTTATACATAATAGTTATACAACCGATAACAAAAGTACTACAAACGGACAAGGGCCTAAGCAAGAAATGTAAACTTCCAGACTCCTCGAGTCACACCTGCTATCCGTGCTTAGTTGCCTTGGCCTTCCCCTGTTTCTCTGTAAAAACCACAAATAGGAAGGGTGAGATAAACATTATCTCAGTGAGTCCTATCGAGACCCCTGACCAACTCTAACGGTTTCTTATACTTTAATCTGAACTCGTGGCCCTAATAAGCGACCACGTGAATACATAATGTTTACTCGTAACTCGTAGCCCTAATAAGCGACTACTTGTTACATTTCTGCTTTTTCCTGATGTAGCCCTAATAAGCGACTACGGATCATATTTTAACGTGAACTTAGCACAACCCGAGATATAATGCTAGACAATCTTGATTGCCCAATATCTACGGAAACCCCAATCCGAAATTCTATCCGAATAATGCTAGGGTCCTAGCTTTGGATTCATGACTCCCCTCCACTAGGTATGCTAATGACTGGAGGATCGTCATCCTCGATATACACAAGGTATACCATCTACCTTTCCCCGAGGGAAAGTAACTTGATTTGTGTTTACATGAATTGAGAGTTTTTATGTCTTTATAGACTTACAATCAATTAGCTTACATGACATGATGAACTTGAAGTTCATTATCTTAGCATGATTGGACTCAAGGTCCGTTAACATTTCTTGACTTGTGTTCTCACGCGTTCTCTAAGTATGGTTTTCCGTTACGTTCATAACACACAAGTTTTCTATAAAACATGTTCAATACCATGATATCAATACCTTTACATTGTTGGGGAACCATGAGGAATGGATTAGAAGAGGATTGGAATCATTTGGAATGGATAAAAAGGTACTTTGAAATTGAAGGTCAGAAGTTCTCACACGACCCGTGCGTATATGCGCACGACCCGTGCTTAGTTGAACAATTTGCAGAAAATTTCCAGGAAGATACGCACGACCCGTGCGACTGAGCGCACGATCCGTGCGTTATCTACCAGATTTACAGAAAGTTTCAGGGACTTACGCACGACCCGTGCTACTAGGCGCACGATCCGTGCGTATTTTAAAAATACAGTTCATGTCGTATCAGATGGAGGCGCACGACCCGTGCCCAGAGGCACACGATCCGTGTGGCTCCATCAGTTTCCAGAAAACAGATTTTTCAAGGGTTATTCCGTTCCATTCCGATTCCAACTTCCCTTCATATCGAGGCCCAAACTCAAACACGCCTTAAAACACAATATTATAGCAATCCAATCCAGCACACCCAATAATCAATCAAGAAATTCATAGTTCAATCATGAGCTTTGGGAAGACGGTTTTCAATAAAACTCTTTCGATACCAGAAACGTGTGACAATAATTTTCAAAAGTAAAGACTCGAAAACACGAACACATTCCCTAAGCGAGTTATAGAACTCACCGTGTTGTGATGAAAATCACAAACAACCACGATGACGACTTGACTTCCACAAAAATCGAAATCTCACGAACGGTCCCCGAATCGAATCTACTTTACTTCAAAACGGAACCGGTTGAGCACAGCCCCTACTACTTCGAATCCTCACTCCTTAGAGTTGCTGACTTCTCTCCCAACTATTCAAACCAACTAGATGACTTCTCCCAAGGTTGTATCCTGGTTTTATGGTGACATGCAAGCTATTTGGGGCACCAAAACTCCATTTTTGTTCTAAGGAGCTTGGAGGTCGAATTTTGGGGGTTTGATGAAGGGAAGGATGCTTGCCCTGAAATTTACGTTAGCAGAAAGAGGAGAAGAAATGTGACTGAATGGAGGTTTCAGATGTTACATGCATGAAGATTTTGCTGGTTTTCTTCCATTCTCTTCCTCCCTCCCTCTCTCGCCCTCTCTCTATCTTTCTCCCCTCAGTTTCTGTTTGAATGGTGCTGGTTGTGAGTTTTTGATCAGCTGGAAACAATCACATATATATATGGTATGGGGGAGAAGACTGATTTGCCCCTCACTTAACCTTCCTATCTCCTATGGCTCCCACAATTTCTATCTTAATACCTTAGTTTGGTTATGTATGACAACAATTGTTTATTATTAATTCAAACATCACATACTTTAATAATTTATGCTAATTAATTAGCCCAACCTCTTGCTAATTTAATTAAATCTAATTAGCTAATTAGGGGATGTTACACTAAGGATTTACACTGTTTTTGCTTGAGGACAAGCAAAGGTTCAAGCGTGGGGGAGTTTGATAAGTCTATTTTTAGAGTCTTTTTAATAGTTATTTTCATTAAGTTTTTTTAGGTATTTTAATTTTATTTTATATCTTTGAACTATTTTACTACATATGTTTGCTTTTTATTTTTAGGTTTTATTTTGGAGCAAAAGAGAAAATATGAGCTAAAATGAAGAAAAAAAGGAAATATTTGAGGAGGAGCAATTTTTAAAGCACTAGACACCCTCATGGGCGCCAAGGGCCCCAAAAACCGAAAACTGGCCAAGGGCGCCAAGCAGCAAAACTGGCGCAGCACAGGGCGCCAAGGGCGCCAAGCAGCAAAAACTGGCGCAGAGCCTACGCACGACCCTGGCACATGTTGCACGACCCTAGTGCAAAACTGGCGCACGACCCTGGCAGATAGGCGCACGACCCTGGTTAAAACTGGCGCAGAGCCTGCGCACGACCCTGGGGGCACCACGCACGACCCGTGCGTGTTTTCAACTGAAAATGGCCCATTTTGGCAGAACAAGGCGCACGACCCTGGCACATAGGCACACGACTCATGCTTTCCAGCAACGCAGAACAGCTGTTTCCAGCACATCGCGCACGACCCTGGCACCATAGGCGCACGACCCTAGTGCAAAACTGGCGCAGAGCAGCCAAAATTGACTGGCCAGGGCGCACGACCCAGGCACATGGGCGCACGACCCTGGCACGAGACAAGTCAATTTTGGCTGCACCCACTTGCTGATGGCTTTCCCTTGCCACTTGATTTGCCACTTTTTTTATGACCATTTTGCCCCTCCTCTCAAGTGCCTTAGACCTAATATTTTCCTATAAATAGAGGCTTGATCCTCACTTGTAACTAAGCTTGAATTTTGTTAGAAAATCAATGACAAAGGCTCTCTAATGATTCATGACTTCAATTTACTCTTCATGCTTTTTATGATTCTTGTTTATTTATTTTCTTGCCCTTTTTCTTTCCAAGTCATTTACTTTCTTGCTTCTTTAGTTTCTTGCACCTTTATTTTCCAAGTCATTTACTTTCCTTGCTATTTAATTTCTTGCACCTTTATTTTCCAAGTCATTTACTTTCTTGCCCTTTAAATTCTTGCTATTTATTTTCTTGCCCTTTTACTTTCCAAGTCATTTACTTTTCTTGCTATTTAATTTCTTGCACCTTTAACTTTCCAAGTCAAGTAAATTACTGGCAATTTACTTTTCAAGCAATTTACTTTCTTGTCATTTACAATTCCGCTATTTATGATTTTGCACTTTACCGCTTTCTTTTATTTCTCGCTATTTAACTTTATGTTTTCTTCTTTTATTTTCTTTTCTCCTCTTTTGTCTACAATGATCATGAGTGAGTAGACTTTACTAAAACATTCCTTCTTTCTAAAAACACTTTCTTTTCAGTTAATCAACTTTGAAAAATTGATTTGGTATTCACTTAGGCTCTCCCTGTGGATCGATACTCCAGAAACCTCGATACGACTCGTGCACTTGCGAGGCTATCAAGTCAGTATGAGAATAAGCTAGTGAATTTGCAAGGGAATAATGCGTACCGTATAAATGGCTATGCGAGCCGGTATTTATAGGAAATCGATGCTCGTTGTGGATCGTCGGATCAGTGGAAGCGATCTGAACCCTCCAAGTGTACTGGGCTTGTATGTTGCGGATATGGGCCGAATCGGTTGGGCTGATCCATATCCAATTGCTAAACGCACCCCCTCTTGGGCCAGTCCAGAACATGTATTAAATGATCAATCACAACTTTACCCCTTTTTAAGTTGTGTAATTAAAGCTGATGTTATTAATTATTATAAACTATTATTTAATGAAAATCACAATTTTAGAAGGACGTCAAACTTTTAACCATATTAAATTAGAATAGTTGATTTCAGTATCGTTCTTTGCTATGTGCGATTTAGGAGGATGCAAGGAGTATAATATTTGAAGGGAAACTTTGTAAAGAAGATAAACATTTAAACTTTTGATCGTCTTAATGGTTTTATATATTTTAGGTAAAAACATTAAATATATTGACCAATTTATTTCCTATAACGTCTCAACAATCATTTTGTTTTGCAAGATCCGATTATCAAATGTGAAATTTATTATACATTAGTTAATTATTTGGTGTGTGTTTTTCTTGATATGTTTTTGGTTCACACAATTGTTGACTACCTACGGAGTGTCCCAATACTTTAAACGAAAGACTAATATTTGCTCGTGGTTAGAAGTAATTTTCACACTTGCCAACCACAAGTTTGTCTGTTGTGCGAATCGAACAACGGAGCACCATTGACCTCCTGTGTCCTAGGGTAGCATATGTCACTGGGCTAACAATGTTTGTTTATTTTTCTTGATATTCCTATTGGTGCTTATTTTGTTGATTATTATTACTGGTTCTTAAATGTTTTATGTAAATATGAAGAAAAGTAGTACGACTAATTAATACAACCCTTTTTATCTAAAAAATTAAGAGTAACCCTTATTGGAAGTAATTAATTCTAAATTCTAAATATAAATTACGTACTTTTATATGCACAATATATATATATATATATATATATATATCCATATATATTAAATCTTCAAATTTCTTAATGATAGATTTAAACTATAATTGCATTAATTTGGTTAAAAATATTTTCAAAATATATTAACTCTAAAAATTTATATGAACGTCCACACTCTCAAAAACAAGTGTTTGAAATAATGAGACAGATATATCTATGTCAGTTTATAGTCAAAATATTATCTTAAAGCTTAAAACTATTGAAAACAAAATTAATTTAATTTTAAGGATTTCATAAGTACTTAAAAAACATTATATTTTTAAGTAGAGCCTAAGTACTATAATTCCCTTTAAAATTATTATAGTACTTACACACCATTATAATTTAACTTCAAGCTTAGGTGCAAGTGGTTAATGCACTTCATCTAACGGTGTGGAATCGGCTAGTACCCGGGTTCGTTCCCCAATGATGGAAGAAATTGGTGTCTGCCTTTACTTATCTCCCAGCCGAACTCTGGTCTATTTAGGGTTGCTCTCTCCTAGACATCAGAGTAGGGTCAAAGACCGCTTGATAAAAATAACACCATTATAATTTTATGTAAATACTTGAAATTATTTTAATTGTTAGTATTCCATACACGGTTTTCCGTATTTCCATATTTTAAATAATGACAATAAAATCTTGTAATTTCATGTATTTCCATATATGCATTCAGTCAACACTACTTTTATTTTTTACCATTTATTTTTCATTGCTCAAATTATTTGTGTATTTCCATATATGGTTTATGAGGCAACACCGGTTGTACCCACCCCTATTCTCCCTCAGTTATATATAGATTAATTTTTCACACAACTTTTTACGCCTTGTATTAGCAAAGTTTTCTCAATTCTGATTTTCATTTACCTCAAAGAATGGTCTCCAAAGAAGTCTTGCTCGTCTTGGGCCTCTCAACCTTGGTATTCGTGATCTCTACCAATGTACAGGCAAGAGACTTGGTTGAGACTTCATCGATCTCTAGAACTGGTGAGTTTGCATATACTTTTGATTTCTAAAAATATAAAACAATCCTGCACATTCAGAAACAAATTCTTATAGGTATAATGACTAAAATTATTTTTCTTGGTCGTCTCCATTTTTTGAATTAATATTTTTAGAACAAAGATGATTTTTTTTATTTGCTTGTGGTTTATGGTTCCTACTTTTGCAACCGAGGCTGATAACGAACAAAATGAAGTAGGCGTTGTCAAATATGTATCGAAAGCATGCACCAAAGGAAGTGGCGGTGAAAGCTCTGATTGCTTCATGTTCCCTGGTTTTCCAAGATTTCCAAGAATTCCTGGATTTGGTACACCCGGTATGGTAGATATTCCAAGATCTGCAGGTGATATAAAATATGGATCGAAAGCATGCATTAGAGGAAGTGGTGGTGAAAGCTCTGATTGCTTCATGTTTCCTGATTTTCCGGGATTTCCCGGCATACCTGGATTTGGTACACCTGGTACGGTCGATATTCCAAGAAATGCAGGTGAAATCAAGTATGGATCGAAAGCATGCATTAAAGGAAGTGAGGGTGAAAGCTCTGATTGCTTCATGTTTCCTGGTTTTCAAGGATTTCCCGGGATACCTGGATTTGGTACACCTGGTACGACCGATATTCCAAGAATTGCAGGTGATATCAAGTATGGATCGAAAGCATGCATTAGAGGAAGTGATGGTGAATCCTCTGATTGCTTCATGTTTCTCGGTTTTCCAGGATTTCCCGGCATACCTAAGTTTCCTGGATTTCCAAGATTTCCTTCCATACCCTCAACACCTAGAAGCCCCACTACTCCTATTACTCCCATTGCACCTAGTCAATATTTCGCTAGATAAAAGTATGCAAGTTATGTCATTATGTAAGACATATTTAAGCACATTAAATACTTATTCTATTTAGTTTGTGAATGTGTGGATGGATTTTTTAATGGAAGTTTAAGCACCTCTCTTCTGTTGAGGAGCCTGATGATTGGGTCCTCCCACTCCACCTGTGCATGAAGTTAAAAAAGAGCCAGCTAAAGAAGTTGTTTTGGAGAAAGTTGGTGCTGCAGCACCTGAGGGAAGCACCAAGGACGAGATCAAGGAGCCTCTAAAGAAGAATCCAAAGGTCTATCAAAGTAGAGCAAAGAAAGGAGGATCAGTTCGAGCAAGCTCAAGGCTGAAGCCCAGGGTTATTCCTAACTAAACCCCTTATGTTTATGTTTTCTAATTTGATATTCTGTTTTAATGTTAGTGTTGCTGAATTTTGAGTAACTGCTAGGTGCTGTAGCACCTGTTCTAGCACCTGGCAGTAGTGTAGTTTGTGTTGGTGTTTTTCTTGTTGCTGTTTTTTTTTTTTGCATTGTTGTTTATGTTATTGTTGGTAAGTTGTTTTAGTCTAGCCATGTCAAGTTGTATGTTTGTTAAAAGAATAAAAAAAATAGAATAAGAAAAAAAAAGTTTTCTAGATGGGCCGAGCTTAATGATGATAATGTGCATGTGAGTGATTAAACAAACTGTGCTTTAATGATTGACTGAGTTGCTGACTGCTTCCACACCTTGCAACATCCCCAAAATAATTAATAGAATTATTTGGATGTTAGCCCAATTGAATTATTGATAGGCCGCAAGTGCACGGTCTTGTCGCGTAATAAAAGAGTTATCGATCCATAGGGAGAGCCTAGGTGATTACCAATTTAATTTTCCAAGGTTGATTAACTGAAAAGAAAGTCTTTATAGAAAGAAGGAATCTTTTTGTTGATGTTTTAAAGATAAAAAGAGACTTGGGGTATTAGTTTCATCGAAATGATAAGGTTTCCGTTATTAATCCTTTCGACTATTTTCCAGTTTAAAGAACGATATAATTCTTAAGATAAGGCGACAGTTGTAGCCAGAGTTTCCTTTCGGAATACAAACGCGTGTTCTAAACTAATTATCAAGCCTATTTTCATGGTTGATTATTATTAGAACCCATTAACACTAGTGCAAAAAAGGGATTTAAAGTCAGGCGGGCGCTTGACTTTTATTAAGTCGACTTTGTTTGTCTGGAGTTTTAAAGTCAAGCGATAGCCTGACTTCGTAAGTCTGATTTAAAGTCAAGCATTTATTGCGCCTGACTTCATAAGTCTGTTTTAAAGTCAAGTATTTATTCTTGCCTGACTTCGTAAGTATGATTTAAAGTCAAGCAAGAATAAATGCTTGACTTTAAATCATACTTACGAAGTCAAGCATTAATTCTTGCCTGACTTCGTAAGTATCATTTAAAGTCAAGCTTTTATTCTTGCTTGACTTCGTAAGTATGATTTAAAGTCAAGCTTTTATTCTTGCTTGACTTCGTAAGTATGATTTAAAGTCAAGCATTATTGCGCCTGACCTTAAAAGTTTTTTTTTTTTTTTAAATTTTGGTTACACCCTGGTTATACGAAATTCATCACTCTAATCATCTGTAACTTGGAATATGGCCAATCCAAATTACAGACACCACTAATTGATTGCCAACAAATCAACAAAACAAACATTTCAAAGAACAAAACAATTATACAGCCAATCACAGGATTCACTTAAGTACAAAACAAACATTCTACTATAATTGGTCAGTTTAGGTACAAAATACATCACTTAAGTACAAAATACATTCTACAGCCAAAAATACATTCTACAGCCAGTCACATGATTCATCAGTTTAAGTACAAAAAAATACATTCTACCAACACAGTCACTTACTTACATTCTACATTCTACTATAATTCTATTCACAATAGCTCCTTATATATGCAAGAAGCTGTTTCACATGATTGTGCCAGGCAGCTACATTTTGCCCATCCACTGTTACCCAGTCAACAACCGTTGATGCAGGTTGCTCCCACCACTCATCAAGCTGCAGAAGAGTTTGCAATATCAGAGTAGAAATCAAAATCTTACAGTTATAAAAAACATGAAACAGCCACCAAGAGTAATAGAAAATGCTTATTCAGTCATATGTAAATAGTAATTGCAGCAGTAATGATAATAAATTAATAATAGCAGTAATAACTCACCAACCCCCTGACATATTTGTAGTCTTCGAAGCTCTGCTGAGCATTCAAAACAGCATTCTTGAGTTCAGGAAACCATTTTTCGGTGACAGTTTTTCTTGTTCTGCTGCACAATTTAAAGAAAAATTTGTCGTCCTGCATCATTATACCAAAGTTAAAATATGCAGACGAAAAAGCTTCTAACAAATTCTCAAGATATGAATCTGAAAAGCATGTTAGGCAATTTTTCTTTCAACCGTTGCATCTCTGCCTGCATATACATGGACATATATACATGATCATGAAAATTTCTTGCTTATATAATTGAACAACCAAATTATAGAATAAACAATATAATATATATAGAATAAACCTTCCTTTTCAAATTCCTTTTCTGCTATTCCTTTTAACATTCCTTTTTTTTTGCCTATAGATTTTGGTTTAAGTGGTATTTTGGGGCTGAGATATACCTGCATAATCCTTCTCTCTTCCATCCATTGCCTCACAGGCATGACTTTGTCATTTTCATCCTTTCATTCATTAGCCACATCAGTAGCAATTCTGTTGGCTGAAACTTTTACCCTTGCTAGCTCCCTCTCTAGTGTCCTCTTTCTGCTTCAAGCAATGCCGACTCTTTTGACTTAGTAAGCCTTTCCAAAGCTTTCTTATCTTCTTGTAGTGCTGTAATCTAGAAAACAGAATGGATGCTTGTATTATCATCATGCACAATACACAGACATTATGAGTTTGTAAAATCATCTTTCACGGAAAATCGGAAATTGCATTATAAGTACCTCAGTCCTATACATCTTAATCTCAGCCTCAAGAGGAGAAATGACACTCTCAAGTGGAAAAAAATCATCTTCCCTTTGATCTGTGTGTAATCTTTCAAGAGCTGTTTCTGCAGCATATTGTGCAGCCAAAGCATCTTTCATTTCTTCTGTCAGTTTCTTGATTTCTAGATTCTGTACATGAACAAATTTTGTAGAACATGCATTTTAGAATTTAGCATTAGTATCCTTCCAATTTTCAATATATAATTAATGGGAACTTACACAAATGAGATGATCTAATCCAAAGAAAACTGTCATTTACTGAGAATGAGAATTTATAAGCAATGAATAAAGCAAAAAGCATATCAATATGGAACTTAAATATTGAATTTCAAACATGAGAAAGTGATCCAACAGTGGCGACTATATAGAGAAAGTAAAAGAAGAAAAGCAAAAAACTAACTTAACTAACCTCTTGTGGGGTCATAAAACCTGGTTATTAGAGAAATAACAGTGCTCTATCCACACCCACTGCTACCAACCAGTGCTACTGTCTTTCCTGCAGCTTTTGCCTGATTGAATATTTGCAGGGACTGCTTGTGCATAGCCAAGAGTTGCACCAACAGACCATCCAATTGATCCATATTTCATTTGGAACTCATACCTCTATACAAGATTTTGTCAGCACCATAAAAATACAAGAGAACTAGAGATGACAATAGAACAAATCACAACCAAAAGAGTGTTTATTAGAGAAGATTAACTATTAATTATTCTTTAGTGTAAGAATTTCCACCAGATGATTTAGCTTATCGTAATTATTGTTAAGAAAAATGTGAGACATCATGCAAGTACACCTAGCAATTCCTTCTTTGGCTTGCCCACCCTTCCTTTTTGGCTCGTTGCCTATTTCTTCTTTTGCAGCCTGCATTAAAAAATAACTTAGTACAAAATACATGGAAAATATAGGTATTCAATTGGCACTAAGAGGACATATCATCAGTTTAACTGTCTCGGAGTGACGAATCACATACCTTCTGGACCTGCCCCCTTATCCCACTAACTGTTCGAATAGCCGCACCTTCAAACCGAGCTACTTCAAGATCTGAAGTAAACATATCCTTGGTAAGTGCTGTCTTGTTGAATATCTTGCATGGGTAACCAACCAATTTGATTTTCTTCACTATCTTTGCAGCATGATTAAACTCAAGTACAACTGCACTTGCGGTAATCCTAAATGTTGCCTGAGAAATCAAACACAACCTTTTAGGCACTGAGTAAAACTATTGGAAAAAATAATAAAGTACAAAAATAGCATCCACATTCTGAGAGGACTTGAAGGAAGGCTATTTAACAAAAGAAAAAGAATGTGCTGCCTGACCTGATTGTTTGATAAATTCTGAAAAGTAACTATTCCAGTGTTGGGAGGTGCAAGAGGGCCCCAAAACATAGCAAGGCAATGCATGTGTTCTGGAGTGTATTTTAGCATACACTGCCTTCCATTGCGATCCTCCATGGAATAAATTGGGGTTGTCTGGTAACGCCTCCATCCGGCAGAAACAAGAATTGGGTCTCTGGTCTTCAAAACTTTTTTGTGCCACCTATGCCGCTTTAACTTGGCATGGAAGGAAGGAAAAAAAATAGTTTTAAAAAACAGAGTGGCGGGGGAGAATAAAGAGAACAGATCAATTTAAAAGGGAAGAGATAAGAAAAACTCAATCAACTTGGCAATGGCACATTAAACTAAAAACTGCTAATTAACAAGTCATGACATGTTTTTGAAGCCAATTTTTCACCTTCTATATGAAGATCTCGTTATTGTTTTGTTCCTCCATGTAGATGGCCCATGTCAAAATTCAATTTAAATTGTGCAAATACTGGGAACACCTTGCTTCTGCTGTAGCATGGAACAAATACTGAAGCACATTCTTTGCCTCTCCGATTGAGCGAAACTGATTCCAGCATCCTCGGTTATTCAACGTACGTTCCCTTTCTTCTGCCTCAGTAAGTTGGGAAGTCATTGCTTTCAAAGCAGCTAAAGACATGGCCAGCATGTTCTCAAGAGAAGTTATTCTCGCAACTTTTGCATCTGGCGACATGCATAGCAGTCTAACAAATGGAGATACGAGAAAAAATAAGTTTAAGAAATAATAATTTACTCCAAAATAGCAATAGAAACACACCCTGCGGATACACATGCATAAAAAAGTTCTACCTTGTATATCGGCTGTTTACTGTGGGGATATTCTGCCTATCTGAAAACTGATCCAGGTGTTTCAGGAAATCCAATTCTTCTTCCAGTGCAGCATGACTAAATATAATATTCAAATAATAAATCATAAATAGTAAAAAGATAGTTTTGAAATGTGATATATTAATATTGGTTTTGTTAGGGAGAAAATGAGGGAATTTTTTTGATCACATACACTTGGTTTTGTTTGTCAAACTCAGCACGAACTTCATGCACATGTACCATGACCTCCAGCTCCTCATCAAGCCACCTCTGGAGGGATTTTTCATTGATCTGGACATACAAGTTAGGTTAAAATTGTGTTTAAGACAAATTTGTTTGAAATAGTAAACATGAGAATGAGATAAATCATTTTGAAGGGTGTGTTAAGGACTGGAGGTCTAAAACATCCCAGTTTAATGAGTAAGAAAAGAAATTCAACAGGGGCTTTCTACAATTCTAATAAACTTTCCATCCCGATTTCATATTGCAAAGAAAGATTAGCAATTTCTCAAATGGATGCATAAGAATGGCATTGTTTCAATTATGGTTGGTTTAAAAGGCAGCAACTCCAAGCATACCAAGCGAAGTTGCTTTATTGGAACATTTTTGGTTGGCTCTTAAGTTGACAAATTGCATAACATACAAGCTAAGTATAGCTCATTACCTGCCCAGGCTGTAGATGTCCATTTGAGAAACCTGAAAGGGACAGAAAATAGTTAGCAAACTCAGTATGTAGTAAAAAGAGAACAGTTCAAAGTCAAGTTCTGCTAGAGGAAAGGAAGGAACACATCGTAGGGAGGGAATGCAGCTGGTTGGAGCTGCATTATTTTGACTGATCCTGTAAATATATCCACTTGTATACTTAACTTAGGGGGAACCTTAATTTTCCTCCATTCATTCACCATATACTATATACTAAATATATAAAAAAATTAAAGGCTTTCATCGATAGGGCATTTATCTGGTGAGGCTTATACTTAAACCTTTTTTGTCTGAACAAGAGAGAAACAACAACTAGTGTTGGTAATTGTAAATTATTCTCTACTTTTCACTTAGACGTCAAAACCTATTAACTAAACAACTGAAACAGAAATCAAAACCCTAAACTAACAGAAACAGAAATCAAAACCCTAAACTAACTGAAATAGAAATCAAAACCCTAAAATAACTGAAACAGAAATAAAAAAGCATTAATACCACTTTTTTAGCGTGGGTGACCGAATCAAAACCTATTAACAGCAAAAGAAAAACAAAATCAGATTAACATCTATTTTATTGCAAATTAGAAGCAAAAACAAACATTAATACCTGTTTTTTCGCCTGGGTGACCGAATCTGAGAGAGAAGAGAGCCAGAGTGAGGAACATTGGCATGGGTGACTGAAAATATAGAAGAAGAAGAGGGTAGAAGCGAGAAGAGAGAAGAGATCGAGACTGAGAGATTGTGAGAGAGGAGGAGAAACGCGACCGTGAGAGGTGAGAGAGAAGAGAGCCAGAGTGAGGAGAGAGGAGGCGAACGGCGAACGACGAGAGAGAGTGAGAAGAGGGTTCTGAGATTGAGAGTGAGAAGGTGAGAAGGAGAGAATGAGAGGCTTAACGAAAAGGTAGGGTTCGTGAAAATTATTTTTTTGTATTTTGGACTTTAGAGGTCAAGCGTATACACGCGCCTGACGTCTAAAGTATTAGAACAGAAGAAAAAAAAATTCACCCCTAATTACACGTTTGCCACCGTGTCACTTATGTAGTCAGGCGGATACACGCCTGACTTCTAAAGTCTTATTTTTTCCCTATTTCTTCACTTTAGACGTCACGCGTGTATCCGCTTGACCTTAATACTCGCGAGTTTTGCCACTTATTTACAAGTTTGCCACTGTGTCTACCTATGTAGTCAGGCATCTGGGCGCCTGACTTTAAATGTCTAATTCTAATGTCATTTTTGCACTAGTGTAAGCAAAGACCTTTTCGTGTCTCAATAAAACCAAAACTATTTCCATGTGTTGATTTTATTGTCTAACTTCATAGATCCAACAACCACACTTCCCCTTTCGGTACATCGTGTGGTGTTTTGAAATAATAATGAAAAGTGATGAAATTAGATTTAAAAATACAAAGCGATTAAGGTAGAGAATAGTCTCGGGAATTAATTAGTAGGAAGCCATCATTTGATGGTTGCCAAAAACCCCAAGGCTAAGAAAGTCTACTCACTCATGATCATTGTAGACAAAAGACGAGAAAAGGAAGATTGCATATTTGTAAATTGCAAGAATTTGTAAAGAAAACGATAAGTTGCGGAATGTGTAAATGAGTTAGGAATTAGATGTTAGAATGGCAAGAAAATAAATGTTAGGAACTGAGAAAATTGCCAAATTATAAATAGCGGAATTGTAAATGACAAGAAAGTAAACTGCTTAAAAAGTAAATTGCAAGGAATTTAAATGACTTGGAAAATAATAGAGCAAGAAAGTAAAAGGGCAAGAAAGTAAAAGAGCGAGAAAGTAAAAGGGCAAGAAAGTAAAAGAGCGAGAAAGTAAAAGAGCGAGAAAGTAAAAGGGCAAGAAAGTAAATAAGCAAGAAAGTAAAAGAGTAAGAATTAAAAGGGCAAGAAAGTAAATAAGCAAGAATTAAAAGGGCAAGAAAGTAAATAAGCAACAATCATAAAGAACATGAAGAGTAAATTGAAGTCATGAATCTTAGAGAGTTTTTGAGAGTGATTTTCTAACAAAATTCAAGCTTGCTTACAAGTGAGGATCAAGGTCCTATTTATAGGAAAATATGAGGGAAGGGGCAAAATGATCAATTCAAGTTTTGGCAAAGATAGCCATCAACAAGTGGACAAAGCAAGTTGGCAAAGATAGCCATCAACAAGTGGACAAAGCACTTTGAGTGGAGGGGCAAAATGGTCAAAAAGAAGTGAAAAATCAAGTTGGCAAAGATGGCCCCAAACAAGTGGCCGCAGTCAAAATTGACAGCTTTTTGGCGCCCTTGGCGCCCTGTCCTGCGCCAAGCCTGTGCCAGTCCTGCGCCAGTGTTGCTCCTTGGCGCCCTTGGCGCCCTGTGCTGCGCCAGTTTTGCTCCTTGGCGCCCTGTGCTGCGCCAGTTTGCGTTGTGCTGTTCCTTGGCACCCTTGGCGCCCATGGCGCCCTGCAGAGCCTAGTGCTGTCTCAAAAATTGTTCCTCCTCAAATCTTTTCTTTGTTCTTCATTTTAGCACATATTTTCTCTTTTGCTTCAAAATAAAACCTGAAAATAAAAAGTAAACATTTGTAGTAAAATAGCTCAAAAATATAATTAAAATACCAAATAAACCTAATAAAAATAACTATTAAAAAGACTCTAAAAATAGACTTATCAATTATTTTAGTACTTGACTGGTAAATTTATTGAGTGCTAAAATTAATTATTGGTTGTCTTAGGATCGTTAACCGGTTAATTCGGGGCAAGGACGATTTAGAAACGAAATTAGAGATTAAGGGCAATGTGGTCATTTGACAACATTACCACTTAATATATATAAAGAAAGAAAAGAAATGAAAGAAAGAAAGAAAAAAAGAAAAGGAAACGGGAAAGAGACAGAGAAAGAAAGGAGAAGAAGAAAGAAAATAGAGAATGGGTATGGAAGGAAGAGGAGGAGCAAGGGAGATAGGTTCACCAAAACTTCTTCCTTCCAACACGAAAAATGATCAGTGTTCCTTCCTCTTCAATTTGGTACCAACATCATCACCATCAATTCACTCTCTCTCACTTTGCCATTTTCGATTTTGATGAATAAAAGAGGAGGTTTGAGGTGCTATGCTTCCATTCATGAGTTTTAGAGCCATAGAAGTTCAAATATATGGTTGATTGCTATCTTGGAGTGAAGGAATAAAAGTTTGGGAGAGTTAGGGTTTGAAAATCAAAATTGGGTTTTATGTGTGAATAGCGACTGAAGGTTGAAGATGATGAATAGTGTCTGATGATTCAGGAATGACTAGGAGCGAACCTGAAGCGTATTGAGTGCGGAACGAAGTTCAATTTCGCGAATTGGAAGCTAGTTGGTGTTTAGGGTTCGAATGGCGGGATTTCGAGGAATTCGGTATTTCAGTCCAAGAGATGTCTCGTGATTGAGCGGAAAGATTGGAAGCAGATTTGGGCATCGTCGGAGCGTGGAGGTTATGCGGGGATTGTTCGTGTGGTTATGACGGAAAAGCAACTTCGCGAAAAGTCTCGGCTATTTGTGATTTTCATCACAATCGGTGAGTTTTACTCACGTTTAGGATTGTTCCGTTTTGAAATGAACTTTTCGTGATTTTGTTTCGAAAGATTTTGAGTCGAAAACCGTTATTTCGAAATATGTCGTATTTTGATCAAATTCGTTTAGATTGAGTTTTTGATTGATTTGATTGATTGTGTGATATTGATTGAATCTGTTTTTCTGGTTGTTTGGACTGTTTTCAATCGGAACAAGAATCAGAATTGAGCGGAATAGCGTATTTCGCGAGAAACCGCAAAATCTGCACTTTCTCGGCATCCATCGCGACGCGAGGCGCAACCATAGCGTCGCGACCCGTTCCAGAAATAGTTACATTTTTGTTTGTCACTGTTCACGTCGTGACGGAACCTGTTCGCGTCGCGACGCTTTGCAGTTTTTCAGCAACTGTACACTGATTTTGTTTTCGCGATAACTTTTGATCCGGGAACCCGATTGAGGTGTTCTAAGTTAGGTTTGAAATCCTATTCAGAGGCCTAACTGAATATACAAATTATAAAGGTAAAATGAACTTCTTTTGAAGTTGAAATTGTTTTGAAAAACCGAATAATAGTACACGTGTGCATATATGTTTTATTAATAATAAAGCGGACTATGAGTCCTACGTGGTATGGTATAACTGACGTGGGATGATTATTATTTATTTGTCTAAACCGGTCTACGATTCACGATATATATATATATATATATATATATATATATATATATATATATATATTATATCGACTATAGGAAACGGCCCAATGCGGGTATTATGTTCCATTAAGGTCTAATGTAAATGAACTATGAGTTCAGATGATAGTGGATATATGTGTATATTATATCTAGTTTGGGTGACGACCCGTGAGACTAACATAATAGGTGGGGCAGTCATGATCCCTTACCCTAGGCTCCGTGCCATTAGGAAAAATGCTATTGGTAAGGCGGTTCACTGGGAGTTAGCGTTCGCGCAGTCGGTGTCGTCTTGAGTTATAGCAGGTCCGTCGGGAGTTAGCGTTCGCGCAGTCGGTGGAATGACATGTATAAAATAATGCGGTTCATCGGGAGTTAGCGTTCGCGCAGTCGGAGCCGTGTTGAATCAAAAAGGTTTCATAATTAAACCGAGAGTGTTAGTAGGGGTCTCGGTAGAACTCACTGAGATTGTATCTCATTGTTTATATTTTGTTGTTTTACAGATAAACAGGGAAAGTGGAATTCCAAGAGGCACGAGTAGGTGGCACTCGAATGGTGGCTGAAGACTTAGCTCTATGCTTAAGTTTATGTTTCCCTTTGTTGTCTATGTACTGCAACACTATGTCTTTAGTGTTATATCTTTCTTCCGCTTTCTTGTATGATACTGAATACTATAGTTGCTGATGGTTTATGGTCTGAGAACCGTATCGTCTTGTCTGTGAATAAGACTGTTTGGTTTATATTCAGTGAAAATTTATAGTGATATTCAGTGTCTAAGCAGGAAATATATCTCTGATGTTCTAGGGATGGTACACTTCGGTATTTTTACTAAATAAAAATACCGGGGTGTTACAGTTGGTATCAGAGCAGTTAGACCTAGTCGGACTTAGTTTAGGGTTGAGTCGATTCCTTGTTAGTCCTTGTTGTAATTAAGTTGCACCCCGAAAAATCCCCGGCTTTTGGGGTTTCTCAATGTACAACGTGAAAATTTTTGGAGCCGCCACCAATATTTTGGAGCCGGCGAACCCCAGGCGCACAAACCGTGCGTCTGGTTCTGTTTGATTTTTGCAAAATTTTATAAAAGGGGGCACGACCCGTGCGTGTGGGAGCACGGTCCGTGCGCAGCGTTCTGTCCAAAATTTTCAAAGTGCCCAAAATGATTCCATTTCGATTCCAATCCTCTCCCAATCCTTTCCTAACCCTTCTATAATGATATTAGGCTTATAATGCCTTGTTTTTGGGTATGTTCCAAAAAGGTTTTATAAAATACTTTTGATGTTCAAATCGTTTCAAAAAAGCCGAATAATAAGAACACGTGTGAGGTCATGTTTTATCGAAAGGAAAACGAACTATAAGTCCGATGTGGTATTGTATAGCTGACGCGGGATGATTATTATTTAAATCATCTAAAACGGTTTACGATTCACGATATATAAATTATATCGAATATAGGAGTTAGCCCAAATGCGGGTGGATATACATATATATTATATCGAGTTTGGGTGACGACCCATGTTGACATACTAGGCGGGGAAGTCATGAACCCTTACCCTAGGCTCCGTGCCATTAGGAGACACTATTGGTTATGGGGTTCGCCGGAAGATGCAATGGGATTGCGGCCGGTGTTATGTTAAAAGTTATTGTACTATGTTCACCAGAAGATGCAAGCGGATTGCGGCTGGTGGTACGTAGAAAGGCCTAGGATGCTAGTTCTTCGGGAGACGCAAGTGGATTACAGCCGGTGTCTTACTAGGTTGAAGCCTTATTGTATGGTTCACCGGGATTAGCAAGCGGATTGCGGTCGGTGTTGTGTCAAATCTTAAAAATGTTTTAAAAGGACCGAGAGTGCTAGTAGGGGTCTCGGTAGAACTCACTGAGATTGTATCTCATTGTTTATATGTTGTGGTTTTACAGATAAACAGGGAAAGTGGAGATCCAAGAGGCACGAGTAGGTGGTACTCGGATGGTTGATGAAGACTTAGCTTTTATGCTTAAGTTATGTTTTCCCTTGTTAGTTATGTATCACGGCATTATGACTTTAACTGTTGTAAAAGTTATGTATTTATTTCCGCTTTCTTGTGCGATATTGAACACTGTATTTCGCTGATGGTTTATGGTCTTATTTATGTTTAAGACTGTTCTGTTGTTATTCAGTGAAAATTTTATTGTGGTGTTCAGTATTTAAACAGGAAATATATCTCTGATGTTTTAGGAATGGTGCACTTGGGTATTTTTACTCGATAAAAAATACCGGGGTGTTACACATAGGGGACAGAAATTTTGTTGTAAAACTTATTTGCTTGCCTATGAGAAGTACGGGTATCGTTCTGGGTATGGATTGGATGGCTGCAAATCATGTAACAAACAACTGTGCTGATCGAACTATCTGCTTCGCTTCTGAATCAGTTGGATTGTCAAGGAAAAATTCTGAAGCAGTTATCTCTTCCACCTCAGAAAGTCACTCATTTTACCTTTCTAATTTGTATATTCAGTTAGGCCTCTGAATAATCTTTCAAACGCATCTTAGAACACCTCAATCGGGTTCCCGGATCAAAAGTTATTGCGAAAACAAAATTCAGTGTACAGTTGCTGGAAAACTGCAAAGCGTCACGACGCGAACAGATTCCGTCGCGACGTGAACAGTGATAGAAACAAAACTGTAACTATTTCTGGAAGGGGTCGCGACGCGATGGATGCGTCTCCCGTCGCGATGGGTGCCGAGAAAGTGCAGATTTTGCGGTTTCTCGCGAAATCCACTATTCCGCTCAATTCCGATTCTTGTTCTGATTGAAAATAGTCCAAACAACCAGAAAAACAGATTCAATCAATATCACACAATCAATCAAATCAATCAAAAACTCAATCTAAACGAATTTTATCAAAATACGACATATTTCGAAATAACGGTTTTCGACTCAAAATGTTTCGAAACCAAATCACGAAAAGTTCATTTCAAAACGGAACAATCCTAAACGTGAGTAAAACTCACCGATTGTGATGAAAATCACAAATAGCCGAGACTTTCCGCGAAGTTGCTTTTCCGTCATAACCACATAAACAATCCCCGCATAACCTCCACGCTCCGATGACGCCCAAATCTGGTTCCAATCTTTCCGCTCAATCACGAGACATCTCTTGGACCGAAATACGGAATTTCTCGAAATCCCGCCATTCGAACCCTAAACACCAAACACTATTCATCATCTTCAACCTTCAATCACTATTCACACATAAACCCCAAATTTGATTTTCAAACCCTAACTCACCCAATCTTTGATTCCTTCACTCCAAGCTAGCAATCAACCATATATTTGAACTTCTATGGCTCTAAAACTCATGAATGGAAGCATAACACCTCCAACCTCCTCTTTTATTCATCCAAATCGAAAATGGCAAAGTGAGAGAGAGTGAATTGATGGTGATGATGTTGGTACCAAATTGAAGAGGAAGGAACGCTGATCATTTTTTGTGTTGGAAGGAAGAAGTTTCGGTGAACCTATCTCTCCCTTTCTCCTCTTCTTCCTTCCATACCCATTCTCCATTTTCTTTCTTCTTCTCCTTTCTTTCTCTGTCTCTTTCCCGTTTCCTTTTCTTTCTTTCTTTCATTTCTTTTCTTTCTTTATATATATTAAGTGGGAATGTGGTCAAAAGACCACATTGCCCTTAATCTCTAATTTTGTTTCTAAATCGTACTTGCCCCGAATTAACCGGTTAACGATCCTAAGACAACCAATAATTAATTTTAGCATTCAATAAATTTACCAGTCAAGTACTAAACTAATTCAATTGGGCAAACATCCAAATAATTCTATTAATTATTTTGGGGATGTTACAAGGTGTGGAAGCAGTCAGCAACTCAGTCAATCATTCAAGCACAGTTTAATCACTCACATGCACATTATCATCATTAAGCTCGGCGCATCTAGAAAACTTTTTTTTTCTTTTTCTATTTTTTTTCTTCTTTTAACAAACATACAACTTGACATGGCTAGACTAAAACAACTTACCAACAATAACATAAACAACAATGCAACACAACAGCAACAAGAAAAACACCAACACAAACTACACTACTGCCAGGTGCTAGAACAGGTGCTACAGCACCTAGCAGTTACTCAAAATTCAGCAACACTAACATTAAAACAGAATATCAAATAAGAAAAGATAAACAAGAGGGGTTTAGTTAGGAATAACCCCGGGCTTCAACCTTGAGCTTGCTCGAACTGATCCTCCTTTCTTTTCTCTACTTTGATAGACCTTTGGATTCTTCTTTAGAGGCTCCTTGATCTCGTCCTTGGTGCTTCCCTCAGCTGCTGCAGCACCAACTTTCTCCAAAACAACTTCTTTAGGTGGCTCTTTTTCAACTTCATGCACAGGTGGAGTGGGAGGGACCCAGTCATCAGGCTCCTCAATAGAATAGAGGTGCACTCATGGCTTTGCTCTTGCCGTTTCTCGGGTTACCAGCTTCCTCTTTGATGCTACAGTAGATGCTGCAGCACTACCTTCTGATTCAAGTGATGCAGCATCAGAAGCTAGAGTCTTCTTTTGAAGAATTTCAGTTTCTTGAATTTGGTGATGTTGATCAGTCACTAGTGGTGAGTTTTGGTCATTTTGTGGCCGAGGTGGTGTAGGGTTTGGTGGTTGGGAAGGTGATGGGGTTGTTTGTTTTGGGAGTGAAGTGGCTTGTGGTGGAGAGGTGGATTTTTCTAGCGACGTTTTGTCATGGGATGGTGGAGTGGTGTGTTTAGGATCACTTTCAACTTGATGTTTCTTAATCACTTCTTCAATAATTACCTCATTTTCCTTCTCACATTCAGCGGCTCTTTCCTCATCTTCAACTTGCTTTTTCTTCCCTTTCCTAGCCTTCTTAGCATTAAATGGCTCAGGTTCTTCGTCTTGTTCTTGCTCAGATTCTTCTTTAACCAACTCTTCCTCCAAAACCCAATCAGGGAATTGGGGAAGGTCATCAATCAATTTCCCCTTGAATTTTTCAGCAAAAACTTTTTGTTGCCACACAAATTGCTCTTTTTGGAAACTCCAAATAGCCCTTTGTTGATTCATCAATTGCTGCAACATAGCATCAGAGCCCGATGCTACAGAACCCCTTTTTTTAAGCTTCAACACATTAGGCAGGACGCATAGAGGAAAACCTTTTTCTTCACTGGGCACCAAATCAACTTCAGCCTTTACACATAAGTCAGTTATCAAACATGGATAGAACAAATATCCTTTACCTTTTTCTTTGCATCCCATTATCTCCCTAGAAATTAACCTTCCAACATCAAACGGCTTACCCACCAAAATGTGGTCAAACAAAACCAATCTTTCCTTGCTAATTGTTTGGGTGTGAGAGGTAGGCAATATTGTGTGTGTCACAGAAAGGGAACCAAACCTGAGCCTCATCAATCAGACTATTCTTTGGCAATTTAATTCATTTTAAAACTTTTTGCTCCACTTAGAGCCCTCAATAGACAGCCTGTTCTTAATTAATTCCATTTCTTTTGAGCCAGCACTATCTACTTGCCTAGTAAACTCAGGACCATTGCAATCAAGGTCTAGGATATCATTAATAGCTTTAGAAGGGAAATAGACCTTTATACCTCAAACCATGGAGCGAGTTATACGGTTTCCTTCATTGTCGCACTCCGTAATGCTGGCATAGAACTCACGAACAATAGGTACATTGTAGGATACCTAATGCTTGATAAGTCTGTCCCAACCCATAACAGTAACAGCATTGACAAAACCTTCTGGGGCTCCCTTCAATATAAATCCCATTTCAGCCAATATTAACCTACCCATATATTTCTTTGACCCAACAACAATCTGTTTACCCTTCTTTTTTGTCCTTTTGAAATTTCCAGAGTCCTTAGAGGAGGAATTTTGAGCAAACCTCCCCGAGGTCTTAAGGGCTGTTGAATTTGTCTTCATGATTCTTAGAGTAAAAATACAATCCAAAACTGAACTTGCAGTAGAGAAGACACACACAGCGAACACCACAATCCAAAAATAGATGACCAACACACCTCAATAACAACAAGAATAGCAACCAAACCAGATGAAATAGAAATTGAGATGGGGATTAAGGTTCAGATTTAGTGAACCAAAGCAAAAGGGTTTAGGTTATGAGGGGTTTCGATTTGCACAGATTTTCATTTTGGGATTTTGGTTGGTGCGATTGTAATGGGGTTGGCTAGGGTGCTGAGGCAGTGGTTATGGGGTGTGGGATAATGCTGGTTTTATGCTATGCTTTGGTTGAAGGATAATGGAGTGTGGTTTGTTATGGTGTTGTGAGTTATGATGGTGGAGAGAGGGATATTATGGACCGAGAGAGAGAGAGAGAGCTTGGGAGGTGGTGTGGTGATTGAGAGGTGAGGGATGGGTGTACGGTTTTGAGTGTAAATGAAGAGAGACAGAGATGTTTTCTTTCTTTTGATTGAATGGGAATGATGGTTTTGATGGTGATTAATGAGTGATGGAGTGCTTAGAGTGATGAGAGTGGTCATATGGTAGGTTACTTTTAGTGATGGGATTGACCAAGAGTGGGTATGTGATGGTGGTTTTGGTTTTGGAAGATGGAGTTTTTCAATTTTTGGGAGTTGAAGTTTAATTGAAATGATCGTTGCAGCTTTTTGGTTGAGTGAGAGAGAAGTTTTCTGACAAATGGCGGGGTAAAGTGACAACTGAGCGCCACCTTCGGATTTTCTTTTAAAAATATTCTTATATTGCTCAGTTACACCACCAGGTGCTAAAACAAGTGCTACAGCATCTTCCATGAATCTTCCATTGAGCTTTCTGGGGAACAATTTTAACCTTGAATTGAACAAAAGGACTTTTCCCCCTTCTGTTAGCTCTCTTCCATGAATCTTCTTGTCATGCCAGGCCTTAGTCTTGGCCTTATACAACTCTACACTCTCATAAGCAAATTGTTTCATTTCATCCAATTCATTCAATAGCAAAAGCCTAGCTGCCCCTGCCTTCTCATAGTCAAAGTTGATCTTTTTTATTGCCCAAAATGACTTATTTTGAAGCTCCAAGGGCAGGTGGCAAGCTTTGCCATATACAATTTTGTATGGAGACATTCCCAAAGGTGTCTTGAATGCAGTTCTATAAGCCCATATAGCATCATCAAGATGATTAGCCCAATCCTTTCTTGTAGGTCCTACCATATATCTTCTCAAGCACTCTTTTTATTTCTCTGTTGGACATCTCTGCTTGATCACTCGTTTGAGGGTGGTAAGCAGTTGCAATCTTGTCATTCACTCCATATTTGACCAAGAGTTTCTCAATAGGCTTAAAGGTACTTTTAGTCCCTGCAAATGTCACAATAATCCAGTTTAGTCCCTGCAATTCCAAAACTTTTAAAATAGACCCTGCAATTACTAAACGTTACTACTTTTAGTCCCTGCTGTTAGTTTAGGCTTAACACTGTTAACTTTTGATGATGTGGCACACCCCCCACCCCCCACCCCCCCCACCCCACCCCCCCCCCCACCCCACCCCCCCCACCCCACCCCCCCCCACCCCACCCCCACCCTTCTTCTTCCTCGTGAACCCCCCTCCCCCCCACCACCGACCCCACCCCACCGTACGCGCGTCAGTCACCAACAGCGCTGTCGTTGAGCTCCGGCGAAAACCACAACACCACCGTCTCCTTCACCGCGAACTCCCACCGTCGCAATCGCGTGAAATCGGAGTTGGTCCGGCGCAATCCCTCTCCCTCACCGTCGCAACCTCCTTCGTTTCCCTTCTCGTTTTCTCCTCTCTCTCTCTCTCTCGCACCGAAATCAACTCCTTTTCTCTCCCTCATCGCGTCTCTCCTTCCATTTCGTTTCCCCTCCCTCATCGCATCTCCGTCTCAGCCATATCCCCTCTCTCTCTCTCTCGAAATTTCGAACTCTCTCTCTCAACCCCAACGTTTTCGCAAAACTTAGGGTTCGGTTTGGTTTATGGGTGAAACGCAGCGCATGAGGAGGGGAGGTGCGAAGGGGAGGGGGGCGAAGGGGAGGGGGGGCGAAGGGGAGGGGAGGGGCGAAGGGGAGGAGGGGCGAAGGGGAGGAGGGGCGAAGGGGAGGAGAGGCGAAGGGAGGGGGAGGTGCGAAGGGGAGGGGGGGTGGGGTGGGGGGGTGGGGGGGGTGGGGTGGGGGGGTGGGGGGGGTGGGGTGGGGGGGTGGGGGGGTGGGGGGGTGGGGGGTGTGCCAGGTGGAGCCTGGGGGGTGTGCCACATCATCAAAAGTTAACAGTGTTAAGCCTAAACTAACAGCAGGGACTAAAAGTAGTAACGTTTAGTAATTGCAGGGTCTATTTTAAAAGTTTTGGAATTGCAGGGACTAAACTGGATTATTGTGACATTTGCAGGGACTAAAAGTACCTTTAAACCTTCTCAATAAGGTAATTACAGACTTCATCACTGATAATGGCCCAAGGAATCCCAAACCTTGGGAAAATGTTTCTTTGCAAGAACTTGCTGACAGACTTCGCATTATTATTGGGCAAAGCAACTGCTTCAACCCATTTGGACATGTAATCCACAACGACAAGTATGTACAAATTGTCAAAAGAAGGGGGAAAAGGTCCCATATAATCCATTCCCCAAACATCAAAGAGTTCAACCTCTAAGATGTTGGTTAGTCGAATTTCATGTTTGTTTGAGATATTCCCTGTCCTTTGACAATTGTGACACTTCTTCAGCAACTCATAAGCATCCTTAAATAAGTTAGGCCAGTAGTAACCAGATTGCAGCACTTGGCTGCAGTCCTCATTCCTCTAAAGTGACCTCCATATGGTACAGCATGGCAGTGCTGCAGCACCTAATGTGCTTCTTCTTCAGTCAAACACCTTCTAAGCAACTGGTCAGGACACTTTTTGCACAAAAATGGTTTATCCAAAAAATATTGCTTCACAATGTGAAAGAATCTCTTTTTCTACTGGGATGTCAAGTTACATGGCACCACTTTACTGACAAGAAAGTTGACAATGTCTGCATACCAAGGTGCTGCAGCATCAGATTCAGCATCTGTCACAGCTAGTAATTATTCATCAGGGAAGCTTGTGGATACCTTGTATTGCAGGTAAACTAATATTGCAGGATAAGTTTTGATGATGAAAAAGACAAAGGCAAAGTTGATGGTCAAAGTTAATAAAAGTGGCTAAACATCAAAGTCACAATCCAAGACAAACAAGCTCAAGAATTGAAGATTCAAGTTTAAGGGTAGTCCTTAAATATAAGGGTAGTCCTTAGGGTTTGGGTGTGTCTTAGGAAAAAGTGTAAGCTCTTTCGAAGGTCAGCTCGTATCTCAAAGTCTCACACACTCACAAGTTTTCAAAGATGCATGCATACTTACGTAAACATTCTTATCATCTTTAAAAACATAAAAATCGATTTCTTCTTGCATAAACATATATCAAAATCAATTTTCAGGTCAAATCAGAAAAGGAAGAATCGATTGTCAGGTCATGTAGTTTCATTGTATAAATCGATTTTCAGGCCAAACACTTTCAAACAAAGAATCGATTCACACACTTTTAAACTAAGCTGAAAATCAATTCCTACATGTCTCAGGCAAACTGAGAATCGATTCATACAAGTTTTAACTTAGTACAGAATTGATTCCTAGCCCTCCGTGGATCTCAAGAATCGATTGTCCCTATTTTCCAAACAAAGTCAAAATCGATTCCTCACTTAAATGAATCGATTCCTAGATCAAATGCTTCAACAAAGAATCGATTCCTACATTATTTTCAACGTAAACTTGATTTTCTCATAGCCTATAAATAGGCACCTCATTACGTTCATTTCTTACACAACCCATTTCACGAATCAGAGAACATTTTGAGAAAAACTCTTCACGCTTTTAGTTTTGCCCGTCACGCACCGTTGGTCCGTCTGAGCTGATCTTTCGCTAAAAGTTAGTTGGGGTTGCATTCTTCAAGTTGTAATATCTACCTTTGTTAGAGGTATTTCTGTCTTTACATTTGTTATTGTTTAATTGTTGTGATTTGTACTAGGGAGTGGGGTATCTATCTAGGGTAGCTGTTTGTACTAGGAAGTGGGGTATCTTTCTGGGGAAGCTGATTGTAACAGGGTGGGGTATCTCTTGTTATTGTTTTAATAGATTTGAGGGCTCTCCATAGGTGGGGTATCCTAGGAGGAGAGTGCCTGAGTCTGTAAAGGTTTTCCAAGGCACCTGTAAGCCTTGTTGTTTTGGTTAGTGGAAAATCTCACAAGGGTGTGAGGACTGGACGTAGGTCACTAGGAGGTGACCGAACCAGGATAAATCTCTGTGTGGTTTACTGCTTTCCTGCTTTACTGTTATACCGCTTTACTGCTTTATATTCTAATTCCTTCGCTTCCACTTAACCTGCGCGAAAATTGATCTAAGTCATTGAAAAGGGGAAAAACGCTTTCGAAAGATCTGAAAAGTTTTTAAATCTCAATTCACCCCCCTCTTGAGACTGAAGCCACTTGGTAACAAAGCTCTCCATGATTTCTCCACTATAATTACCATCCCTATGACCTTCCAATCTTGACAAATGGTCAGCAACTTGGTTCTCCACCCCCTTTTTATCACGGATTTCGAGATCAAATTCTTGATAGAGGAGAACCCATCTTATTAGCCTAGGTTTTGCATCTTTCTTTGCAATCATATACTTAATGGTAGAATGATCAGTGAAAACAATAACTTTTGTTCCAACTAAGTATGATCTAAATTTGTCAAATGCAAAAACCACAACTAATAATTCTGTTTCAGTAGTAGTGTTTCAATTGAGCATCTGCAAGTGTTTTGCTAGTATAATTAATAGAATGAAAGATTTTATCATACCTTTGGCCAAGGACAACACCTATGGCAAAGTCACTAGCATCACACATGAGCTCAAAAGGGTTGCTCCAATCTGGTGTCACAATCACTAGTGCAGTCACCAGTGCCTTCTTCAATTTTTGAAATGCTTCCACACAAGGCTCATCAAAGACAAAAGGAGTGTCATGCTGTAGAATTTGACACATTGGCTTTGATATCTTAAAGAAGTCTTTCATGAACCTTCTGTAGAAGCCTGCATGACCTAGAAAACTTCTAACACCCTTCACACTGGTTGGAGGAGGTAGTTTTTCAATCACCTCAACTTTGGCTTTATCAACCTCAACACCCTTTTTAGAGATCCTGTGATCCAAAACAATTCCCTCTTGGACCATGAAGTGGCATTTTTCCCAATTCAAGACCAAGTTAATTTCTTCACATCTGTCCAAAATCTGCTCCAAGTTAGCTAAACATAGATGCAATGTTTCCCCAAACACTGAGAAGTCATCGATAAATACCTCCATGGGTTTTTCAATGAAATCAGAAAAAATTGACAACATACATCTCTAAAATGTGGCGGGTGCATTACATAGCCCAAATGGCATCCTCCTAAAGACAAAGGTACTATAGGGGCATGTAAAAGTAGTCTTTTTGTTGATCCTCAGGCACTATTGCAATTTGATTGTTGCTAGAGTAGTCATCCAAAAATCAATAGAACTCCTTTCCAGCCAATCTATCAAGCATTTGGTCAATGAATGGTAAGGGGATATGGTCCTTCTTTGTAGCCTTGTTGAGCTTCCTATAATCCATGCAAATCCTCAAACCAATTATAGTTCTTGTGGGAATCAATTAATTTTTCTCATTGGCTAAAACGGCCACTCCACCCTTCTTAGGAATACACTGCACATGGCTTACCCATGAGCTATCAAAAATAGGGTAGACAATGTCAGCATCAAGCCACTTCATTATTTCTTTCTTAACAACCTCCTTCATGATAGGATTTAGCCTCCTCTGCCCTTCAATGCTATTTCTTTGAGTTCTCATCAAGAATGATTCTATGCATACAGATAGTGGGGCTAATACCTTTGATATCTGACATCTGCCACCCAATAGCCTTCTTATGCCTCTTTAAGGTAGTAATGAGATCATGCTCTTGGCTTTTGGATAAGCCAGAAGCTATGATCACTAGAAGGGTATTATTTTCCCCTAAATATGCATATTTCAAGTTCTTGGGCAACTCCTTATGCTCAAGTGAAGGAGGACTCTCAATTGATAGGACATTTCTCTTGAGGTTTGAGTCTCCCAGCCCCAATTACTCATATTTTCTTGCCCATATCTCTTTGACAGCAACCTCATCTTATAACACACTTTCTTCCACAAGCTCTTCTTTTTCAGTTTCAGCAAGAGCTTTGACCAGATGGTCACCATGCTTGTGGAAGTGCTTTCGAACTACAAAATCAAGGGATACCACAAAAGAACACTCCGCAGTTCCCTCATCTGGAAACTTAAGAGCATTTATCACATTGAACTTTATTTCTTGGTCATTGACCCTCATGGTCAATTCTCCCTTCTGCACATCAATTAAAGTCTTCCCAGTAGCTAGGAATAGCCTTCCGAGAATAATAGGCACTTCGTTATCTGCATCAAAATCAAGAATAACAAAATATGCAGGAAAAACAAACTTGTCAACTTTAATAAGCACATCATCTATTATCCCTTCAAGATAGGCAATGGACCTATCAGCCAACTGAAGGGTAACTGTGGTGGGCCTAGCAACTCCAATACCAAGTTGTGTAAATATGGATTTGGGCATCAAATTGATGCTTGCACCCAAATCACATAATGCACGACTAGCTAGTATAAGACTCCTCAACGGAACAAGGGATGGTAAAACAGCCAGGATCCTTCAATATTCTTGGAAGCTTGCACTGCATGATCATGCTACACTCTTCTGTCATGGCTACTGTCTCAAACTCCCCCAATCTTCTCCTTTTGGTGAGCACATCCTTCATTGATGTGAAGTTATTTCAGCACCTCTAGAAATTTACCATATTGCTTGTCATGATGAGACTTGTTGAGCCTTTGAGGGAAGGGTGGAGGTGGCACATCTTGAACAAGCTCAGGTGATGGTACAGGTGAAGTAACAGACGCAGCAATATCATGTTTTTTCTTTTTTTTTCTTTTCTTACCACCACTTGTATCAGTTGATGGCGCTGTCAAATCCTTCCCACTCCGCAAAGATAAAGCCTTGCAAGTCTCTTTCCCCTTGGAAGTTGAAGTTGAAGCCTCAGTTGTGGAAGGTAATGATCCACTAGGTCTTTGGGTAAGAGCGGTAGCTACTTCACTAATTTGATTCTCCAAGTTCTTGATAGAAGCCCCTTGAATTTGATACCCAGTCTTGGTTTCATTCATGAAAGCTTTAAGCATAGCCTCCAAAGAAGTATCCACTGCTGGTGCTGCTTGTCTTGGTTGAGCAGGAAATCCTAGTGGAGTTGCTGGTGCTGGAGTAGGTGCTGCAGCTGCAATTGCTGTAGCATTGTTGCTCCATTTGAAATTTGGATGATTCTTCAACCCATGATTGTAGGTATTTGACTAGAGATTATTATTCTTGTTGTACCCCACATAGTTGACTAAAATAGGGTTGACTGGGAATTCTTCACACAAGTAACCTCCTCCACAATATACACAACTAGTTGTTCCTGGAGGGGCTTTCTCAATTACTGATGTTGTAGCTTCTGGTTTAGCAGCAGGTGCTATAGCACTGGCTGTGCTGAGATTCTTTATCATTTTGGTAAGGGATGCCATTTGAGCCGATAGAGTAGTAACTTCACTCACTTCATGCAACCCAGCTACCTTCTTCTGAGCACTGACCCTTGCTGTGGGTCATTGGTAGCTATTTGTAGCAATAGTCTCTATTAGATTGTAGGCATTAGTGTAAGAATCTTTCCCATGCTAGTTTGCATAGTTTGAGGGTCAAAAAGAGCATAATCCCTCACAGGTGTGTTCATGTCACTAGCCATGCCTATGACTTTTTGTTTTATGAGTTGTTGCCTAAGAAATGGCTCACCAATAGTACCTTGTTCAGTTCCTGTATACTCAGATCCATACCAATCAGTACGTGGTCCTGTCCCTTGTTGATTTCCATGTTGACAACCATGTTGAGAAGCCATGGCACCACCTCTGGCCAATTCAATGAACTCTTGATTGCATTGAACGCTACACAACCTTCTGAACAGCCTTTCTATTTCGGGAGGCAACTCAAACTCTAGTGAACAACGCCTGTGCATATGCTGTAGCACCAGGATGCTGTTGCAAAAGAAGGTTGTAACACAAACAGAACACCAAAGTAAGAAAACAAAAATCATTAACTTGCTAACTAATTAAACAGTAAATTAAAATATTCAATCCCCGATAACGGCATCAAAAACTTGTTGTGTAAATTAATGCGCAAGTATACACAGTCCAACAAGTAGTATAGTGATAAACAGAGATCGTTCCCACGAGGATTTGAGTTTAATATATGCTTAATTTGGGTAACAAATTTTTGACGAAAAATAAAATAAAATAAAAAAAGTTTTTGTAACCATCATTATAATAAACAGTAAATAAAGTAGAGGATTGATGGAAATTCAAATTAGGAAAAAGTTGGAATGACTTTCACCATGCAACTTCTAAATAATGGTTTAATGTTAAATCTGATGTTGTGGCATCTGGGTGCTGTAGCATCAGTACGTGCTTTTCATTGATGAAATCTTTAAGCATAGCCTCTATAGAATTATCCACTGCTGGTGCTGCTTGTCTTGGTTGAGCAGGAAATCCTAGTGGAGTTGTTGGTGCTGGAGTAGGTGCTGTAGCTGCAATTGCTATAGCATTGTTGCTCCATTTGAAATTTGGATGATTCTTCCACCCAAGATTGTAGGTATTTGAATAGAGATTATTATTCTTGTTGTACCCCACATAGTTGATTGAAATAGGGTTGGCTGGGCATTCTTCATACAAGTGACCTCCTCCACAATATACACAACTAGTTGTTCCTGGAGGGGCTTGCTCAATTGCTGATGTTGTAGCTTCTGGTTTAGCAGCAGGTGCAGCACTGGCTGTGCTGAGATTCTTGATCATTTTGGTAAGGGATCACTTCATGCAACCCAGCTACCTTCTTCTAAGCACGGACCCTTGCTGTGGGCCATTGGTAGCTATTTACAGCAATAGTCTCTATTAGATTGTAGGCATCAGTGTAAGAATCATTTAGCAAAACTCCTTCAGATGATGCATCAAGCGTAAGCCTAGTTTGAGGTTCCAGTCCAATGTAAAAAGTTTCCATTTGAACAATAACAAGCAGTCCATGGTGAGGGCATTTCCTAAGAAACTCTTTAAATCTTTCCCATGCTTCAAACAATGATTCAAATTCAGGTTATCTAAAAGAAGTAATTTCAGTTCTCATTCTGGCATTTTTGATATGTGGAAAGTATTTAGTCATCAACCTTTATGCCATTTCATTCCAAGTAGTGATAGAGTTAGGTTCCAAGGAATTTAACTAAACCTTAGCTCTACCGTTCAAGGAATATGGGAAAAGTTTAAGTTTAAAAGCATAATCAAAAACACCAGGGAGTATGAAATTACTACAACTTCTACAAATTGTTTTAAGTGCAAATGTGGCTCCTCGGTGGGACCTCCACCTAATTGACCAATTGTGTGAAGCATTTGAAACATCATAAGCTTAAATTCAAAATGAGTTTTGGCAAGTTTAGGCCTTTCTATGCTATTTTGCATAGTTAGAGGGTCAAAAAGAGCATAATCCCTCATAGGTGTTGTAGTAACCGAAAAATCCGAAGGAGGGATTCTTCGTCATTTTGAAAATGAAGCCGCCATCAATATTTAATAAATAGGAAAAACATTGAAAAAACCTTTATTTTTGGGTTCGGGGGTCGTTTATGTGTGGGGAAGATATTAGCACCCCACAACCTCCTTTCAAAAGAAAGGTTACCATTTAATTTAATGTGTAGAAAAAAAAGTTAATTAAAAGAAAACACTCTAATTTACCCTCTTTATTATTTGGAAAATTGAAAAGGAAGACCTAATAAAATTTTTTGTTTTTTGCGCCTGATAGGAGTGTGCCCCCGCTCCTACGTATCTCCAGGTGCGATGTAGAAATCAAAGCTACTTAGTTCTTGGGTAGAAAAAGTTTGTGTGTTTGGTGTTTTTTATTTATTTTTAAAATTGGGAGAGGTATTCGTAATGACCAAACAAGTAAAACTCAGAGTAATCATCACTCATAGCTCGTTTGAAAACTAAAGCTGTTATTAACGGTCAAACAAGCTCAACTCAGAGTGACCATTAGTAACAAACCACTGTTTTGTGAATAATAGTTAAAAAAAAACTGGTTTGGAAGCATTATGATGTAATAATAAAAAAACTAAATGAGTTGTAATAGAAAAAGAGGTGTAATTAACAGGGGTGTTATTTTATTAAAAAGGGGGGGCATGAATAGCAACAGGGGCTGTATTTTTAAAACTGGGGGTGTAAATATTACACAGCCCAATTCCACGTGTTTTGCAAACTGGGCTTAAGTGAGGGGGTTGTATTAAAAAATGGGGGGTGCACTTATAAACAAGGGTTATATCATTAAAATGGGGGAGCGTTTAGAAACAGGGGTTGTATAAAAAAATGGGGGTGTAAAAAGGAGCCCAGTTCGCTTTGAGCTGATCTGCGTTTCTTTTAACAAGGATTTTGAGGGGGGGGGGTACACGAAGCAAAATAGGGGGCATGTTAGTAATCTGAGATTAAAAATTAAAATGAAGTAAATCAGAAGGAACCCACTATATAAGCGAAAGAGAAAAAAAAGTGAACTCTAATTCATCTACCCTCACGGTCTCAGCGCCGCATTCCCTCTCTTTATAACCCTAATCCTCTTCTTCTCTCAACGCCGTTCGATCTCTCGCCTTCCCCCCCACCCTAGCTTCGTCTTCCCCACCACCGCTGTCTCCTCTTTCCCTCACTAACCCAGCTTTCGTTTTCTTCCCTTTACCGCCCTAGTCTCTCCCTCTACCTCTCCACTAGCGTCAACGACCAAAAATATGGAGAGAAGGAAGGCTTGCGAACATGGCTGCAGGGTGGTAGTTTGGTGGTGCGTGGAGAGTTTGGCCGTGGTGGTGACTGTGAGAGGAGTAAGAGATGAGAGGTATGGTGGTGTTTCAGGTTCGCAATGGTGAGGGTATGGTTACTCACGGTGGTTTGGTTGACTACGGTGGTGGAGCGATGCGAGGGGTGGTGATTACGAAGGGAGAGAGGGCGGTCAGGCGTGATGGTTGAGGCGTGGGTTCGGTGTTGGTGGTTTGGTGTGAGAGTGGCCACGGTGGTGGCGGTGGATGGGTGGTATTGATGTGGTGGTGACCGTGGGTGGTTTTAGTACGTGGTGGTTGCAAAGAGGAGGAGAGGGTTGGCAACGTGGCGAGGTGCGGGTTCTGTGTTGGTGACTGACGGTGGCTCATGGCAAGGCTGCGGCGGCGATGACGGTGGTTATCTGGCCAACGACCACCGTCTACGGTGGTCAGAATCTAAGGGTAAGCTTCTGATTCTCCTTTTTTGTCTTTACGGTTCTGCTTTCTTCTTCCCTAATCTCCTCTGATTCTTGATTTTTGTTCTGATTTGGTTTAGAAGCCCTAAACCGATTTTAAGCAAAAAAAGATGAACTTGCCTTTGATTTTAAAAGGTGCTAGTTTTCGGTTCCCAGTACTAATGACCTTTTAACTCTATTCGGTTCACAGTATTCACCCTAATCTGTTTATGATTTTTTTTTTGAAGAAAAAAAAACTAATCTATTTACAGTATAAGCTGAAAATTTGATTTTTAGTTCAAGTATATATGCATTCTAGATTCCTAAACTGATCTGATGAATAAAAAAATGCGTATACTAGTAGAACGTGACCAACCTTTTTCCAGCTTCTGAACATACCTTCCAAGTTGCTTGCTGCTACTGCTTACTATTCAGTATTTGTAGGGTGATTAGGGTTCTACCCTAATCTTTTGGTGATTTCTGAATTTCCGTGTCTCTGCTACTTTATGTGTGTATCCGCATATCTTATTGTCTGTGTGTGTCTATTTTTGTGTGTATTTCCTTCACTCTTTCTCTCTGAATATTGTTGTGTATTGCTCAATCTGTCTGTGTCTGTTTTGGGTATTTTTCTCTATATTTTGGGGTCAATTTCGTCCCCTTGATACTGTGTTAGTGTCTGATATTTATAAATGGATTAATGAGGTGCTGAGGAGCCAAAAAGGACAGCAATTAGGGCAAATTTAGGGCACAAAAAGGACACCAATTGAGGAGGAATCAAAAGGACAAAGGACAGCTATTTGAATGGGCAAAGGACAATAGGTGGCAATGGAGGAAGGACAACATCGAAGGAGAAACCCTAACTAGGGCAGCTAGCAGCAGCAGCTGCGCCCCCTTTCTTCGTTTTTTTCTTTTTTTAAAATTTTGTATTTTTAATTTTTTGTATTATTTTTTTGTACTATTTTTTGCTTTTTGCTTTTTTTGGTTCATATTGGTAAAGAAAAACTATATTATATGACAAAAAACTTTGACTATTCAGCTTCTTTATTTATTTCTTTGCACCAATAACAATAGACTAAATAATAACAACAACGAAAATAAAATAAAACGAGCATCAAACAATCGTTGTATGAGAGTGCCAAAGACACATGCGTTTAAAACGATATGTGACGAAATGAAAATAAGAACTTTTTTAGATTTTAATTGATCGGACAAAATTAGGGTATGACAGCTGCCCCTCTTTATTTATATTTTAATAGGAAATATGAAGAGCTTCCAAATTTCTCAAGTAAAATAGAAATAAAGATAAAGGACACTGATTTTGTCAAAACCTTTTCTTTTTGAGAAAATCATAAAAAAAAAACTGGGTTTACATAGAGCAAAAGCAAATAGGTATCACCGGAGATCTGAAGGAGCACTAGGGCTCTGATGGTATAATTCACAGTCGATGCTTGGCGCGTTGATTGGAGTTAAACTGAAGGACCGACGGGGTCTGAAGGGCATGCATAAGCCTGATGGACCAATGGGTCTGATGGAGCACCAACTAGCAACCGTACTGGTAAAACGATCGGCTTGAGGGGATGGCCTTTTTCGAGCAGCCATGGGGGCAAGGTCAGGTCGTTGACCTGATTTGCACACCTCGAAGGACGTGCACTGTGTTTTTTTAGGCAGACACAGCTAGTCTGAAGGACCTGGGGTCGGATGATCCGTCGGTTGCTCGATAACGCTACGTGCGATCTGGATTGAAGGACTAATTGTTGGTATGAAGGAGCGCTAGGGCTCTGAAGGACTGATGGGGCTCTAAAAGACTAGTGCTAGACATAGTGCTAACATTAAAATTTAAATTTATCTCGACAGATAAAAGCAATCTATATTTGAACGCATGCAATGGATGATGGACGCGTGCATGTAGTGCAAGCATGCGCAATGATTGGTATCTGGTGGCATGATAAATGAAATGTGGAATGATTTTTCTTTTGTTTTGGTTTTTGGTTCTTTACTTTTTTTTATTTTTTCAGCTCTTTTGCTCTTTCTTGACTTTTTGCTCTTTTTGCCCTTTCTTGACTCTTTTGCTGATCTCGTCAACTCGCAGGACTCTTGACGGGAAATATGGGGGTGGTTGCCCAAAGTAGTGGTACCGAAGTGCGGGTTATTGTGATTTGTTGCTTGAAGTGATTATGCATTTGTCCTCTTTGCAATTTTATGAGAGATCATCTCCTTTTTGTGATTTTTAGAAATTTCGCAATGATTGTAATGCTTTTGATTATGCACATGTTTCTCACTTCAGTATCATTTACCACAAAACATCTTTTCAAAGCAAATAGGGAAAATGAGAGAAATAAAGAAAGAGTTTAATATTCAAATGGAAACCAAATGCGCGGAAGGTCACATCGGCTGAGAATTACATTGAGAGTTTAAACTACAAAAAGAAGAAAGAAAAGGAAAGAGCAGATCTTTTGACTGTTTGTATCTTTGAAGTAACAACGCCAATCACCCATGCACATGACCTTGAGCATTCATTATCCAACTTTCGGAGGTATTGACTGCCTTTGCATTTGTTCAAAGTCCAACTTTTTGACCCTAATTTTTGCCTGGACTGCTCTTTAGAGTTTTCAATCCACTAGGTCGCTCTAATTTTTGCATAGGCCGCCCTTTCAGGTTTTCAACCTAGCAAGCTCATTTTTGCGTGGCTCATCTTTCTCTTTTTTCCATATATTTCATTAGGCATAGTACTTCTTAACTGCATCTGAGTTCACTGGGAGTGGGAGGTCTTCACCGTCCATTTTTGTGAGAATTAAGGCTCCTCCAGGAATGCTTTCTTTACCACGTAAGGTCCTTCATAGTTAGGGGTCCATTTTCCACGGGAATCCTTTTGGATAGGCAAAATCTTCTTGAGCACGAGATCTCCTTCTTGAAACTGTCGGGGTCGAACTTTCTTATCGTAAGCTTTTTTCATTCTTTGCTGATACAACTGCCCGTGACACAAACCAAACACTCTCTTTTCCTCTATGAGGTTCAACTGATCCAGGCGAGCTTGAACCCATTCTTCTTCCTATAATTTTGTTTCCATTAGCACTCGCAGAGAGGGTATTTCGATTTTGATGGGGAGAACTGCTTCCATCCCATATACTAGTGAGAATGATGTTGCCCCTGTTGACATGTGAACTGAGGTCTGATACCCATGTAAAGCGAAAGGCAACATTTCATGCCAGTCCCTGAAGGTCACCACCATCTTTTGCACAATCTTCTTTATGTTCTTATTTGCCGCTTCGACTGCCCCATTCATCTTTGGACGGTATGGGGAGGAATTATGATGCTGAATTTTGAAGTCGTCACACAACTCTTTCATCATCTTGTTGTTCAGGTTGGTCCCGTTATCCGTGATGATCTTATTTGGAAGACCGTAACGGCAGATCAAAACTCTTTTTATGAACTTGACAACAATAGATTTTGTTACACTGGCATAAGAAGCGGCCTCGACCCATTTGGTGAAATAATCAATAGCGACAAGAATGAAGCGATGCCCGTTTGATGCCTTAGGTTCGATGGGACCAATGACATCCATTCCCCACATTAAGAAAGGCCATGGTGTTGTTAGGACATTCAAAGAAGCAGGCGGTACGTGGATATTATCAGCGTAGATTTGACACTTGTTGCATTTTCTCACGTAGTTAAAGCAGTCGGTCTCCATTGACAACCAGTAGTAGCCGACCCTTAAGATTTTTCTTGCCATGGTGTGCCCGTTAGAATGGGTTCCGAACGAGTCTTCATTGACGTCATTCATATTTCTTTATGCTTCCTCTTTCGCTACACATCTGAGGAGGACCATAACGTGATTTCTCTTGTAAAGCACCTCCCCATTTAGGAAGAAACCCATTGACAACTTCCTAAGTGTCCTCTTATCATTCTCAGTGGCACCGGGAGGGTATTCTCTGCTTGTGATATAGTGCTTGATATCGTAATACCAAGGTTTACTATCAGGCTCTTCTTCAATTGCCACTCAATGATGTGCCGGTAGGTCTCGATGCTGGATTCGGATGAATGTCAGACTTTTGTTGTCATTGATATTAAACATTGATGACAAAGTCACTAAAGCGTCAGCCAAATGATTTTCTTCGTAAGGGAGATGGTGGAAAGTGATCTCCTCGAACCGTTCAGTCATCTTTTGGATGACTAAGGCTGAGTCCCCATATACATCGAGTCTTTTGACTTTCCATTCAAGGGCCGCTTTGATGCCCAAGACACACGCTTCATATTCTGCGATGTTATTGGTGCAATAGAAGCTCAGTCTAGCAGTAAATGGTATGAAGTGATTATCAGGAGAAATCAATACAGCTCCGACCCAATGCTCATACAAATTGGAAGCACCATCGAATGACATTCTGCACCGGTGGCATCAGAATCGGTGGATTTTGGAGGTACCTCTTGATCTTTTCAAAGGCTTCCTGGCAATTATCATTCCACTTTGTTTCTTAGTTCTTGCACAACAACTTGAAGATAGGATCGCAGGTTGATGTTAATTGGGATATGAATCTGGAGATGTAGTTCAACCTTCCCAGGAACCCACGAACTTCTCTTTCGGTTTTAGGCGCTGGCATTTCTAATATTGCTCGTACTTTGGCTGGATCCACTTCTATTCCCCTCTGACTGACTATGAACCCCAACAGCTTTCCGGATCTTACACCGAAAGTACATTTGGCGAGGTTTAATCTGAGTTTGAACTTCCTTAGACGTTCAAAGAGTTTTCGCAGATTGACAACATGTTCTTCTTCAGTCTTGGATTTTGCGATCATGTCATCCACGTAGACTTCTATTTCCTTATGCATCATATCATGGAATACAGTTACCATCGCCCTTTGGTACGTGGCACCAGCATTCTTTAGGCCGAACGGCATTACTTAGTAGCAGAAGGTGCCCCAAAGAGTGATGAAGGTGGCTTTCTCCATGTCTTCAGGGGCCGTCTAGATTTGATTATATCCGGAATATCCGTCCATGAAGGAGAAAAGAGAGTGTTGCGCCGTGCTATCTACTAGGACATCAATGTGAGGCAAGGGAAAATCATCTTTAGGGATGGCTCTATTCAGATCCTGATAGTCAACACTCATCGGAACGTTCCCATCTTTCTTTGGAACCGGGACAATATTGGCTACCCATTGTGGATATTTTGCTACTGCTAAGAATCCAGCATCAAATTGCTTCTTGACCTCATCTATGATTTTCATCAACTTATCTGGCTTCATCCTTCTTAGCTTCTGTTTTACCGGCAGGCATTCAGGCTTTAGTGGTAACTTATGCTCGACTATGTTGGGGTCCAGTCCAGACATGTCTTGGTATGTCCATGCGAAGATGTCAACATAGTCCAACAAAAGCCTAACTAGTTTCTCTCACTCACTGTCTTTCATCGTGACGCCACTTTTAACCTCTTTCTTATCTTCCTCTGTGCCCAAGTTTATTGTCTCAGTAGATTCCTCGTGAGGTTGAATCACTTTTTCCTCTTGTTCCATCATTCTCATTAACTCTGGTGGAGTTTCCCAGTTATCTTCAACATCTTCCTCAGTTTGATTAACGGGGTGATCAAAGTTATAGTATGAATTATTGGCGTTGTTATTATCAAAGATGTTTTTTTCAAATCTACATTAGTATAAATTGACGGAATGAAAAACGAGTAAAAGAACATAAAAAGCAAATGCAAAAGAAAACTAAAATTTATTGGAGAATCTGAAATAACATTTTATTGATACTGATATTGAAAGGAAACATGCGTGCCCGAATGAACTGCCCTAAGGCCTTGGGCAAAGCCATAGGATTGCATTACAGAAACATTACTTTGAACTAGAAACTACAGGAAAATCGACGATCTCCCAATTCTTGAGCCTTTCATTTGCAGGACAAGGGCGTACAAGACTGACGACGCCTTCTTCAGCACTTAGATCATCTTCCACTGCAGCAATCTGATCGGGGTTCAGCATTCCCGCACTTTGTAAACTTTCTTTGATGTCGCGGATGATGATCTTCTTCATATTTGGCACTTCTTCTCTTGTCATTTCGATCAGGCCAATACCCTATCCCGCGTCTATCTTTGTTCTCTTGTAGCTGTATCGGTGTCTGTATCCTCTGTTCAGTCTTTCCTAAACCTTTTACGACCTGGTAACCTTTGTCTATCATGAATTTAGCAACCATCATGGCAGACTTGGACAGCTTAGGCTTCAGCATACTGGACGCATTGGCAATCTCTAGTGCTTGGAAGGCAGTCTCAAAAGACTGATCAGCAGCCTATATGTAACGAGTGGGAGACGACCTATTAACCAGCGTTTCTTCTTCACCGAAGACAACCACCAACTTGTTGTTCACTATGAATTTGTGCTTCTGATGTAAAGAAGAGGGAACTGCCCCTGCAAAATGGATCCATGGCCTTCCCAAGAGGCAACTGTAGGATGGGGCAATGTCCATTATCTGGAAAGTCACTACGAAGAGTTCCGGACCCACCTGCACCGGTAATTCTATTTCCCCGATGACTTCCCTCTTCGATCCGTCAAAGGCCCTGACCAGTATCGAGCTGGGTCTCATGTATGAACAGTCCACATCTAATTTTTCCATGGTTGATCTGGGTAACACATTCAAGGACGATCCGTTGTCAATAAGCACCCGAGCAAGTGAGTAATCTCCACATTTCACAGATATGTGTAAGGATTTGTTGTGCCCCCTCCCTTCAGTTGGAATCTCGTCATTAGTAAAGGTGAGGTAATTACTTGGAACAAGGTTTCCAACAATCCCATCAAACTGGCCGACTGAGATGTCATGAGTGACATGGGCCTCATTCAATACTTTCATCAATGCTGCACGATGGGCCGCGGAATTGAGCAATAATGACAGCAGAGATATCTTGGCAGGGGTCTGGGTCAGCTGATCAACTATCTTATACTCGCTCTGTCTCATGAGTCTCAAAAATTCGTCGGCTTCTTGTTCCCATAGTGTCCTTTTACCTCATTCTTATCAACAAGTTCTTGTTCTATGCTTTTGCCTTTGCGGGCTCTTTCTTCCCCTTCTTTTGTTTGCTCTCCGCTGAGTCCTTCGGGGGTGTAAATATGCCTACTTCGAGTCATCCCACTGGTCCCTGAGATGTTAATGACATCAGGAGTGATCTGAACTTTCACGTTGTAATTCCATGGGACTGCACTGGTGTCCTTAAAGGGGAAGGGAGTTGGCACTTGAATAGTGATCGGTTTAGGCATAGCCGGATTCAGCTTTTTCTAACGCATTTCCAATGGCTTCCGGATATCCTTGCTCTGGTTAGTATTTGACTGGAGAGTCCACACGTCTTCCTCCTTCTTTCGGAGCACCACTTGTATTATGTGTCGGTCCAGTAAGTCTTGAAGGACTGTTTTGAATGCTTCACATGCCCCGACACAGTGAGGGTCAACACACAAATCATTTCCAATGCATCCCTTCATAATAATTCTGAAGCGGCAAAGTCAGCATGGGTGAGGTCTAGAGGCGTGCTGATGTCTTCCACCCTTCTGATCAAGAATTGTCCTTCAAAATCTCCAATGGCATTAACAGTGGGTTTCCCGTGCCCCGGTAATGGGTTAGTGGCAACATTCAGACCGTCTTCTTCGAAACTTAACCATTTAGATTCAATCAAGCCTTGCACCACATATTTTAATGCCTTGCAATTTTCTGTTGAATGGCCAACTGCCCCAGCGTGGAATCCACAAGTAGCATCTGGGTTGTAACCCCTAGGGAAAGGAGGTTGAAGGGCTCTCATTGGTCGGGGAGTGATCAGGTTGTGACTGATGAAGTAATTGAACAGGTCTGTGTACGACATGGGTATCAGGTCAAAATTGACAGGCTTTCTTTCCGGGTAATATTGTGGTCTATAGTTTGGGTTGACTTGGTAAGTTAGTACTAATGGTGTTTGAGTGGGGATTTGGAAGGTTTGTCCGGGATTGTTATAGGGATGCTTTTCGGATCCGGAAATGGCATTGGCTTCTCCTTCCTTCTTTTTTGGGAATCCTGGGAAGGATTTTTTCTGACTACTAGTTCCAGCAAAGTTATGGGCAATCTTCCCATTCCTCCATCCATTTTCTAATCTTCTCTGATGACAATCATATCTGAAAAGCTCGAAGACACACTCCCGATCAACCTGTCGCAGAAAGGCGATTGAAGAGTATTGATAACTCACAGAAATGTGAGTTATTTACAACAATCCAAATTAGAATTACCTTGATCCAAGAGTAAGTTGTGCTAATAAGTGTAGCAAATATTCATAAATTAGATACAAATGAAATTGGAGATAAAAATCATATTTGGGGCACGCAAGTGCCATTTTGTGGAGTTTAATGTGTTTGCTAGTGTGCAGGTTGTCTTTAGCTAATTTAGTTCTGAGAAGGATGCTACGACAACATCGCAGCAAACAAATGGATAAGAGCGTTACTAAAGTAGGCGCCTCATTAAGTGCAACAGAAAAGGAAGTTCCAAACTTCTTAGCGAACAAGGCGCCAGCTGAGCAATCCCTAAGGAGCAAGACAGCGTGATTTCTAGGGTTAGTAACAACCATTCGCAAAGGCCCATGAGGATGCGCGTCGTGCTACCAAAAGCCTATAAATAGGCAGCTGCCCTAGTGAAGAAAGGACGCAACATATACGCATTTCCTTGGAGAGAAAAAGAGAACGAGTTCAGAGAATACGAGATACCTTCCTCCCCACCCAAACACCATATGCTCCATTCACTTCCAAACTCCAATACAAGATCACCGTTAGCCAGTGCTACTAGTATCGCGAGAGCATCGCTAATTAGTAGTTGTGAAACGCCTTCACGCTCGTTGGTGTAACTCAGTCTCTAAGTGCTTTTACTATGTTGATGGATCTGTTTACAGTAACTTTGTGTTGTTTTATCATGTCTAAGCTCATCATGAGCTAAATCCTTTTATAGTCAAGGCGATGGTGATATAAACATGATCTTTTAGATTGCTTTAACGTGATTGATATGTGGTACTTCATTAGCTTGTGTCTTTTTATTGTTATAAACTCTTTTCGAACTTGATCACTTTGATTAGGGTAACGTGCTTTAACGTCTGGAAAGAATTAACGCGCGGATTTCACAAGTTAATATAGTTTGAAGAATAATAGGAATATCATTCTTTCCTAACGAAGAATAGGGATATGAAGTTAGGGCTATAGTGTGAACTGAAACAGGCTTTTCAACTTACGTAATGAACCTCAATGGGAGCTTAGGAATAAGGAAACCTTGAAAACGTTACGTTTCACAGTGATAGGAATATCCACTTTCATTCTGCACACTGAATGCTAGCACAGCATCAATCACAGCACTGCATCTATGAGTGATTGATTATTGACCCTAGTCTTGGCTATTACCACCTCTCGTATTTTTACTCGTTCATATCTTGTTACTCTCACTTTTATTACGTTACTTATTGATAAATAAACCTCACTTTACTGTTTGGTTACGTTTACTCATTGAATCAAACTCTACTCCATAGACTTAGCAATTGAACCTTAATCCTCGTGGGAACGATCTTACTTACTACTTTATTGCTTGTTAGACTGTGTATACTTGCACACGTTTTTGCACAACAAGTATCTATCAACATGGATACCATCTCCTTTTCTAACAAAGGTGGTACTACCTACGCAGCCAACCCTCTCCATCGTTGGGCATATTCCTTGAAGGACTCATTATCTCTTTTTGTCATGCTCTGCAGTTGCGTCCTATCGGGATCCATGTCAATGATATATTTGTATTGCCTCAAAAATGCATCAGCTAGGTCCTTCCAGCACCTGATATGGGAACGCTCTAATTGCATATACCAGCTTGAAGCTGCCCCAGATAGACTGTCCTGGAAGTAGTGAATGAGTAGTTTGTCATCATGGGCAAACACAGCCATCCTCCTGCAATACATGGTTTAGTGGCTCACGGGGCAGGTTAACCCTCACGGGGCAGGTTCACATTTGGGATATGTGAATGAGTGGCGTTCCTGAGATTGGACCCCTGAGCTTGAGCATCAACTATCAGTGGTGTAGTGTAGCCAAGTGGCAATCTTTGTGGCGCGACGACAGGGCTCGGGTTTTGAATCTGTGGCGCCCTCGAATTACCATCGTGACCTGTCGGTGCAGGCTGTTTTTGGCCCACGACCCCTGAGGGACCATCTTCCGAATTGGCAGTGGCTGTTGGAGGTGTGTAACCTTGCGAAAGTCCGTAAGGAGGCCATTGGTAACCCTGGTCATTAGCCCCAGTAGGGTACAGTGTATGTGGGATCCCAGGTCCAATAGGAAGAAGATGGTTGGTAACTTGATTTTCAGTGTTCCCAGCGGGGACATCTTCATCTGTATTCCCATTCCTCAAAGCTTGTAAAACCTTTAAGATTTCAGCCATCTGCTCTTTCATCCCGTCTATTTCTGCCCTAAGCTCTTGATTGCCTAGGTTCTGATTACCCTGACCTAAGTCATCCTGAAGTGGATTTCCTTGATCTGGGTTATCCTGAGGTGGATTGTCTTGATTTTCTTCCATGTTTCTAGCCCGAGAACAAGTCCAATAGCGATGTTGACGCACCAGCTTGTCTTTTACTCTCTGTTGATGGGATACATGGTATGTGTATATGAATGGATGAAAAGATAAGTGATGCATGTGTGCATGAGTTTTATTGTTTTAGACCGAGAATTGTAAGCGCATCCCGATTTGTCATAAGTACACAAATTAACATTTCAGAATATTTCAAAAAAAAGATCAGCAGGTGAAACAAACAAACTTCATTGATGGGGGAAAGTACAACATTTTTTTTTGAAATAAAACTTCGAAAGGAAAAGTACAATGCTCTTTTAAATTTTGCTCAAATATGTATGGCTTTTATTTTTCCACTCCTCTCTCTTTTTCTACTAGTACTGCTACCAGCCTTCTCCCTAAGTTCTGCAATCGGGATCATGCAAAATTCCATAAATTCGCAAACTTGGACAGGGGTGTTGAACGGGTGCATTGCCGCGTCAGCCTTCTTTAGACGTTTTGGGATACCATGATAGCTTGATTGGCCAGCCATGCCAACTTTGAGAATTTATCTTTCCAGTATAAGCTTTCATTCTTCAACTCTATGAAGACTTCATTGTTTTCTAACCTGTTGACCAACTCTACAAAGCGGCTCTCCCAATGGATGCTTTCAGTCTTCAACTGGTGGTAGACTTCCTCTTGATATCTGATATGGTCCTTCAGCTCATCAGATCTTTCATGCTCCCTTCTCAAGGCTTGTTGGTATTCTCGGAGTATCTCTTCGATTGTCTCTTTATCTCGCCTGATACTTTTCACTTGCTCTTCAAATTCGACTATCAATATCTGGGACTCTCTTCTTGAATTCACCAGTAGGCTCTATGTGGTTTTTTCAGCAATCATTGATTCTTCCCATAACTCCTTCCACTTGTGCGCATCATCAACGGCTTGGTTCATTTTCAAGTAGCACCGTTTTAGTTCTTTCTTTGCCCCTCTTAGGTACTTTTGAACCTCTTGTTTGCTCTTTTCTTCAATCTTAAGCTGCTTGCGGCTATCTTCTCTAATTCTGCCTGTAAACCCTTCTTTTCTTCTTCGGCTTTTAACAATGCCATTTTGAGCTTCTCTAACTCTTTGACAGTGGGAAGGGTAGGTTCAAGTACTTCTTCCTCAAGCCGTAGTGCGCTTCGGTAAGGCAATCGGGTGTCTTGGATCCTTTTTTGGAGCCACTGACGAAAGGTGGGTTCCTTATCACCGCCCCACTTAGTAAGCTCTTGTCCTTTGCGGACAACCATATCCCACGCTTGAGAAATCTACTGGAGCATGTCAAACTCTTTTGGGCTTCCCTCATGGAGGTAAAAAGGGTTTAACATGTCTTCGGTGGGCGGATTTCGCATGGGGTACCCTGGCTGTCTTAGAGTCAGAGAAGGGTTGTAATTTATGCATTCTCTTGTCCCCATGAGTGGACATTTTGAAAATTTCCACATTGAAAAATTACTGCAGGCCTATTTTTCCACCATGATGGGTGCCAACGAACCTTGTATTCATGGAGGCTCCTTAACACTTGCAACCATTCACTAGTGTTCATTGTCTTCACATCACACCCTCTAGCGTCTTCAATTGGGCCTTCTACTTTAACTTAGTTAACGAAAGCATGGGTGAGAAGCCAAACATACAAGGCGTGTAGGCAGCAAGATATCTTCTTTCCCTTTAGCTCACAATAATGAGTGAAAGTGCAGTAAGTGTTTGCAAGAATGGTTGGAATTGGGTTGGATGGGTTTTCTTCATCTTTGAAGGATAGGAAGCCACCAATAGCGGTTGTGTCCACATACCTTTCAAGGCGTGGAAATAGAACAATGCCAAAGATGGTCAAAGCCAATACTTGGTTAAAAGGACCCCAATTCCTAGCATTGGCAAAGGACTTCATTTGACTTTCCAGATACTCTTGTGGGAACCCTACAATGTGATTTCGATTTTTCTTTTGGAGCTTCAAGTTTTCTTTACTGATTTGTATTATTGAGGCAAGTTTCTCATCTGTGTAGTAGTGCCCCTGTTACTGGTAGGGCCTAATGTCTTGTTGAGGAAAACCAAGGATCTGTGTATATTCTTCCAGAGTAGGTGCCATCTGGAAAATTTTGAAGGTGAAGCATTTTAATGAAGAGTCATAGAATTGGCTCAAAGCGGCAATGGTATTTGTTTGCACTTCCAACTGTAGTAACATAATAATCTTCCCATAAGTTCTATCAAAAGATCTTCGCTCGATGGGCGGCAGCCAACCCGCACATTCCCTTAGACTCGTCAAATTAGGCTGTTTCACTATAGGATAGTTCAAAGTTTGGATTGCTTCACTGTTTGATCCCATATCGCCTTGCTTATGACAAAATTTCAAGCCTCTTACAATTCCCGGCAAACCTAAATGAGATGAATAACATGCATGTGAGGATTTTTTTTAACATTTTTGTGAAATAATGACGTTGTATGATGAATGAAAGAATGATGTCACGCGTGTTAAAAAAGTAAAAGAAGATTTTTGGTGATTCAACTTTGAGAAAGCATTAACTATGTGTTGTTACCAAGTGGCTTCATTCTCAAGAGGGGGGGTGAATTGAGATTTAAAACTTTTCAGATCTTTCGAAAACGTTTTTCCCCTTTTTCAATGACTTAGATCAATTTCGCGCAGGTTAAGTGGAAGCGAAAGAATTAGAATATAAAGCAGTAAAGCGGTATAACAGTAAAGCAGGAAAGCAGTAAAGCACGCAGAGATTTATCCTGGTTCGGTCACCTCCTAGTGACCTACGTCCAGTCCTCACACCCTTGTGAGATTTTCCACTAACCAAAACAACAAGGCTTACAGGTGCCTTGGAAAACCTTTACAGACTCAGGCACTCTCCTCCTAGGATACCCCACCTATGGAGAGCCCTCAAATTTAATATAACAATAACAAGAGATACCCCACCCCTGTTACAATCAGCTGCCCCAGAAAGATACCCCACTTCCTAGTACAAACAACTACCCTAGAGAGATACCCCACTCCCTAGTACAGATCACAAATAGTTAAATAATAAACAATTGTAAAGACAGAAATACCTCTAATGAAGGCAGATATTACAACTTGAAGAATGCAACCCCAACTAACTCTTAGCAAAAGATCAGCTCTTAACGGACCAGCGGTGCGAGAAGAACATAAATAAAATATAAAGAGTTTTTCAAAAAGTGATAGATCGTGAAGATGGGTTGTGAAAGAATGAAGACTATGAAGCCTCTATTTATAGGCTATATAGAAAAAAGTTTACGTTGAAATATTTATGAAAGTATGAGAATCGATTATTGCTTAAATGTATTGGATCTGAGAATCGATTCTTATGTGTGACTTCCTTAAGGTGAGAATCGATTCTTGCTTTATTTGAAAAAGGATGGCAATCGATTATTGGCTTATAGGCAGGCTAGGAATCGATTATGTAGATTAAAGGAGAAGGTTTGAAATCGATTTTCATATAAATAAGGAAGCAAGGAATCGATTGTGGAGTTTACAAAAGCAAGCTTGAAATCGATTGTGTAGTTTACAAAAGGAAGAAGTTTGAAATCGATTCTTATTTAAATAAGGAAGCAAGGAATCGATTATGTGCTTAACCATTGATTTAGGAAATCGATTTTGAGCTTTAGAGAAATACTAGGAATCGATTCTTTACTTTTGAAACATTATAGGAATCGATTCTTATCTTTAAGAAAATAGTTGGAAATCGATTTCTTTGCTTTTAGTGAAGACAATATGAATTGATTCTTTGCTTTGAAAAAAATAGTTTATGAATCGAATTATATACTTAGTAAAAATAATATGAATCGATTGTATGCTTTCATATTGAGTTAAAAATTGATTTTGATATTTAGTAAAAAGTAGTGTGAATCGATTTTATAGTTTCTCAAAAACCTTTTTATGTTTACGTATGCATGCATGCATTTTGAAAAAGCTTTGGGACGTGAGACTTTGCGAGATGAGCTGACCTTCGAAAGAGCTTACACAATTCCTAAGACTCACCCAAACCCTAAGGACTACCCTTAAGCTTGAATCTTCAATACTTTGAGCTTGGTTGACTTGGATTGTGACTTTTGAATATATGATACTTTTTATTAGCTTTGCTTTGACACTCTCATTCCTTTGGCCATCAACTTGGCTTTGTCTTTTTCATCATCAAAACTAATCCTGCAATATTAGATAACCTGCAACACAGGTATCCACATGTGTCACCTCCTATATATGTAAAAGGGAAAAAGAAATAAATGGTTTTGATGATTTGATTTTTTTTGAGAAAAAGAAAAATATCTGTATTGATGCAGCGGGTAGGTGAAATGCCCTTGTGTCCTAAATAGGTTATGTCTTATATATAGGTCACGGTTGAGGGTCACTTATGTGATCAATCTCTCAGGTGGCTCTATTCACTTCCTCAGAAAGGTCTCCAGAGCTAAAATCCCCTTCATGATATGATCCACAACGATAGCGAGCTACTTGGTGTGGGATGTAACACCCCGATAATTTCTAACTTGTAGAAACCACCGAAATGCACTACTGGCATATATCAGAGTAACTTCCTTTTTAAATACTGAACACATACTAATACTCGATGCTAAAAACCCACCAAGTTCGTTTACATAACTTAATATAAAATACATAAAACGTTCTTACACCACTCAACTAGTGTTCAGTACCGAAATAGAAAGTCTGCGGAAGCGATTTACAACTTATAATACAAGTTGTACCATCGTACATCTAAGATACTGAATGAAAATACAGAGATACATGAGATAACGAAATAAACAGCGTCAGCAACTCCTCAAGCGTCTCCATGAGCATGCCTCATCGTCTTCAACTTAGCCTGCAACTCTGAAAAACAACAACATGGAATGGGTGAGACAACTTGTCTCAGTGAGTTCTATCGAGACCCCTTACTAACTCTCTCGGTTCAATTATGCTTGATTCATTATTCTGATTCTAACTCATAGTCCTCAAAATTGACTATGTGGCTAACTAACTGAAGTTGTCCTCATAACCCTCAAGCCGGTTACAAGAAACAACACATAAACTGAACAGATCTTTTAGCGTGTCACCGGTCACTTGGCATAATAAGCTTCCGGTGAACCCGTCCCCACTAATCGGCTGGATCCCTGATGGGGCCTAGGTTCATAGGGCTCATGACTTCCCCTCCCCTAGCACACTAAACTTAAATGGGTCGTCACCCTAACATAACGTATATATTTTAATATACCTGAACATGAACTTAACAATGATCCTTGAACATAACGATGAACTTATACAAAACAATGGCATTATTCTTAACATGATAATATCATTAGGTGATCTCACACGGTACTACTAACGTTGTTAACTTAACCTATAACTATCCATTACCTTGTCCACCTCATAATGTATCGCCCATACTCAACATTATGATAACCTAGCTTAGTCATAATCAATCTCATAACGTCAACATGATTCGGAACATTAACTAACATCAATCACAGTCAATTTCATGGCAATGGTACTATAACATCAATGGGTGAGGTTGGGGAAAGGACTAGAAAGCAATTGGAATCGTTCGGAACGGTTTAAAACACTTTTTATAAGAGGCTACCCGAAGGCCACGCACGATCCGTGCCCAGGGGCGCACGACCCGTGCGTGTCTAAAAGACTTAAACAATTTTGAAACCAAACCTAACTCACGATCCGTGCTCCTTAGACGCACGATCCGTGCGAGGTCTAAAAATCAACCCAGACTCCCTGCGAACAGCCAGCACGGTCCGTGCCCCCATAAGGCACGATCCGTGCGCGTTCTACAGTAGCCCAGATTTGCTGTTTTCTTGCACGATACCATTCCGTTCCGATTCCAAGATACCATCCGATCAAAACTCCAACATAACACGCACGCCATCACAATCAAATTCAGTCCAACCAATCATCACATAGCAATCAACAATCATAACATGCAATTTATAATTACCAATCAAACAATATCATGACTCTATAACTCAAACGCGAGGTTTTTCGTAAACGTTTCGATAACGGTTTTCTGTTTATAAAACGCGAGACCAAGTCCATAACTCATAATACATAAACCATAATTCCCTAGTGAGTATAGAACTCACCTTTTGGAGATGAAAATCGCACCCAATGCCGAAGTTTCGCGAACTCAGACGAACGGCGATCCCATGAATCTTCCGAACCCGCTCCTGCTACTTCCAGCAACAAACCGCCAATTTGAAACGAGCATAATTAGGTCAATACGTGACCAAAATCCTTAAAATCAGTGCCCATTGTGAAGGGAATTTTGTCTAATCTTTGATGGAGAAAGATTCACATGCCTGCAACCAGTAGTTTGGGAGATATCACCGAAACAAGGTGACTGGTCCAGAACAGTACTTGATTCTTTACCGAATATTGTGAACACGATATCTCTGTCATTTCTGAATCAAACCCGGTGGTTCTTGTGCTCATTTTGAAGAATTTTGAGTCTAGTTTCCAGAGGAACAAAAATCACTTTCATCGAAGTCCTGCAAAGTGAGATACGATGAAAATACCTAAGGGTGCTAAAACTGTTTTGTTGCAGAATTTCCGTGACTTGAAGAAACTGATTTCCAACGCTTTGAACCTCCATCAACTCGACTTTTCCAGCTTCTAGACTCCACCCAAAGTCTTACCAATGACAATGTAGTGATTGAAACTCTCTAATCTTTCTCTAATGATTCGAAATGTGGCTGGTTGATGACTTTAAAACCCTTCTCCAAGCTCAAGATGAACAACAATATGTGAATGAAGCTAAAAGTTCCTTCTTTCTCTCTCAAACTCGAAATGGATAGATGATGGAAGGAGAGGATTTGAACCGAATCTTTGAATAAAAGTGGTATCAATGGAAAGAGGAGAAGAAATGAAGAAGAATGGTGCAAAGAGTGGCAACATGCATCAAAGGTTTGAAGAGGATCCTTCATTTTCCTCTCCCCCAAGCTCTTCTTTCTTTTTATGGTTTCTGGTTCAGCCTTCATGGGTTGTGCGAAAATGAGGGAAGTAATAGGTATTTTCAGCTGGAGGGGAAAAATGAAAAGGGAAGAGACTAAAATACCCTTGGTCTTTGACTCCCACTTAAAACTAATCCTTGTCAAAACTTACTCACTTATAACTAATTTTAATTCAACACTCATTTAATAACACACATACTTCATATCATTTAAAAACTAAATATTCAATCAATCTATCCTATCCATGACAATCACTTCATCATTAATTAATTAAGCTAAATTACTCAAATTAGCTAATTAATCAAACACAACCTCTTGTTGATTTCCATTAACCAACTTAGCTAAAGTTGGGGATGTTACATGGGATACTATGAAAGAGCGTACTCCGGCTGAGACTTTCATGAGAGTCAGACAGATATAATCCAGAATGACTGTCACTAATAATCCCCACTTGTCCTAGGTTATTTTCAGACCCGGGTATAAGGCCCCACTCAGAAATGTGTGAATAAACATGTGTAAGTGACGTGTGGGATATGGGCGTAATACCTAGGGGCTAGGTGAATAAACTGGGCTGTGCAATATTTACACCCCCACTCAGAAGCATTATGATGTAATAATTAAAAAACTAAATGAGTTGTAATAGAAAAGGAGGTGTAGTTAACAGGGGTGTTATGTTATTAAAAAGGGGGGGGGTATGAATAGCAACAGGGGCTGTATTTTTAAAACTGGGGGTGTAAATATTGCACAGCCCAGTTCCACGTGTTTTACAAACTGGGCTTAAGTGAGGGGGTTGTATTAATAAAATGGGGGGCGCACTTATAAATTATATCATAAAAAGGGGTGCGTTTAGAAAAAGGGGTTGTATAAAAAAATGGGGGTGCAACAAAAAGGAGCCCAGTTCGCTTTGAGCTGATCTGCGTTTCTTTTAACAAGGATTTTCAGGGGGGGTACACGAAGCAAAACAGGGGGAGTGTTAGTAATCTGAGATTAAAAATTAAAATGAAGTAAATCAGAAGGAACCCACTATATAGGCAAAAGAGAAAAGAAAGCGAACCCTAATTAACCTACCCTCACGGTCTCAGCGCCGCATTCCCTCTCTTTCTAACCCTAATCCTCTTATTCTCTCAACGCCGTTCGATCTCTCGCCTTCCTCCTACCCTAGCTTCGTCTCCCCCACCACCATTGTCTCCTCTTTCCCTCACTAACCCAGCTTTCGTTTTCTTCCCTTCACTGCCCTAGTCTCTCCCTCTACCTCTCCGCTAGCGTCAACGACCAAAAATATGGAGAGAGGGAAGGCTTGCGAACATGGCTATGGGGTGGTAGTTTGGTGGTGCGTGGAGAGTTTGGACGTGGTGGTGACTGTGACAGGAGTGAGAGATGAGAGGTATGGTGGTGTTTTAGGTTAGCGATGGTGAGGGAATGGTTATTGACGGTGGTTTGGTTGACTACGGTAGTGGAGGAGTGCGAGGGGTGGTGATTACGAAGGGAGAGAGGGCGGTCAGGTGTAACATCCTCAGAATAATTAATCGAATTATTTGGATGTAAACCCAACTGAATTAATTTGGTACTTAATTGGTAAAATTATTGAGTGCTAAAATTAATTATTGGCTGTCACAGGGTCGTTGACCGAATAATACGGACCAAGGAAGTTTTGGAATCGAAATAAGGAATTTGGGTCAATATGGTAATTGGACCACGCCACCACTTATTTATTAATAAAATAAATATGTGTGTGTGTGTGTTAATTAAAAGAAAGAATAAAGAGAGGAAAGAAAGAAGGATTCCACGCAGAGAAGAAAAGAAGAGGAAAAGAAGAAGAGAAAGAAGAAGAGGAAAAGAAGAAGAGAAAGGAAGAAGAGGAGTTAAGCCCACAGCCCCAAAATTCATCATCTTCATCATCTCACTCTCCTCATCATAACCCAAGACCTAGGTAAGATTCCATCCGATTTTCTCCCCCTTTTGTAACCTACGAATTTTAGGGATTTTGAGGGAGGAAATTGTTGAATAATTGGATTCAATGATGAAATTGATGGTTGGGTTATGTTTAGGAACAAAGCTAGGAGCGGATTGAACGCGATTGGGAGCTCGAAACGAAGTTAGGAGCGGTTCGGTGTTGATTGGGTTCGATTCGGTGATTTTGACATATCGGTGATTTCGACTCGGCAACGACTCTCGCTTCAAGGGTGAGTTTTACTCACGTATAGGCTGATTCCGTTTTGAAATAGATTGTGTAACTTGTTTTCGAAAGAGTTTGAGTCGAAAACGTTATTTTGAAACATATCGCGTTTTAATGAAATTCGTAATCGTTGAGTTTTTGATTGAATTGCTTGATTGTTTGATGTTGATTGGACTGGTATATTGTCTGGCATTGTCTGTTTTTGAGTTAGGAATCGATCGGGGCGAGTTTCGGATCGATCGGAAAGCAAAATTTCACAAAACAGGGCATTTTGGCAATGCTGTCAAACGCGCACGACCCGTGCGTCTCAGGCACACGACCCGTGCGCCTGGTTCGGGTTCAGTGATGAAAAATTGTCTAACAGGGCGCACGACCCGTGCGTCCTGGGGCACGACCCGTGCGCCTAGTCCTGCCCAAAATTTTCAAAGTGCCCTAAACGATTCCGTTTCGATTCCAATCCTCTCCTAATCCTTTCCTAACCCTTCTATAATGATATTAGGCTTATTATGCCATGATTTTGCGTACGTTTCAAAAGGGTTTTATAAAATACTTTCGAAATTGAAAAATTGTGTCGAAGAGTGGTCAACTAGAGTGCGAGTGTGAATGTGATTTTACAAATAATGGATTAAAGTGTTTCATTAATTGTTGGATTTGATGGACCGTGGGTTCATAGTATTGTAGATATACGTATATAGTATATCGAGTTGGGTGACGACCCATGTGTAACACACTAGGCGGGGCAGTCATGATCCCCTTCCCTAGGCTCCATGCCAATGGGAGAATGTACTATTGGTAGGGGAGTTCACCGGGATTAGCATGGTTTTGCAGTCGGTGTTGTGTTAAAGATTATTGTGCGATACACCGGGATTAGCATGGTTTTGCAGTCGGTGCCGTACTTGTTGTGTTGCGCGATACACCGGGATTAGCATGGTTTTGCAGTCGGTGCCGCACTTTATTTATTTTACGACATACCGGGAGTAGCAGCGTTTTGCAGTCGGTGTCGTGTTATGTTATAAAAGAACTAATAAATGAACCGAGAGTGTTAGTAGGGGTCTCGGTAGAACTCACTGAGATTGTATCTCACTGTTTAAATGTTGTTGTTTTACAGATAAACAGGGACAGAAGAAACCTCAGAGGCACGAGTAGGTGGCCCCGAGTGATGGATGATGACTTAGTTCTACGTTTAAGTTTATTTCCCTTCTGTTGTCTGTGTATCACAATGCTATGGCATTAGCATTATGTTATCTTTCATTCCGCTTTCTTGTATGACTCTGACTACCATAGTTGCTGACAGGTTATGGTCTTGTTTGTATATAAGACTGTTTTGTTTAATTCAGCGAAAAATTTATAATGGTATTCAGTGTCTGAACAGGAAATAATATCTCTGATGTATGTTTAATGTGCACTTGGGTGTTTTTAACAAATAAAAATACCAGGGTGTTACAGTTGGTATCAGAGCGGTTCGACCTAGTCGGACTTAGCTGTTAGGGTCTTTACTCTTTCCAGTTGTGATTTTCTTAGTATGCTATTAGACATTGAGCTTGATCAACTTAATACTTTGTGCATATTTCGCAGAATCATGGCTAGAAGAGGTAGAGGCGTTCCTCCTCCTGTTGATCCAAATTTTGAGTGGATGCAGAATGTAATTGAGAACCAGCAGAAAATGATGCAAGACATGATGCTTATGCATCAGCAGCAACAAATCCTACAGCAAAATGCTCAGCAGCATCAAGCTCCAGAGCCACAAGTGAACCCAAGGAGAATTTTCACAGAGTTCCTGAAAATGAAGCCCTCCGAGTTTAGAGGTGGGCCGGATGTCATGAGAGCACAACATTGGCTGGATGACATTGAAAAGATCTTTGTAACAATGCAAGTGACCGATGAAGACAAGTTGAGGTTGGCATCCCATATGTTGAAGGGAGAGGCCAATAACTGGTGGACAAATGCTAGGGCCATGATGGAGACAATGGGAACTCCCCCGACTTGGGACAATTTCCGAACATCATTTTTAGAACAATTCTTCCCCACGGCTATGAGGTTGGATAAGGAAAATGAGTTTTTGACTTTTACACAAGGAGGCTTGACTGTGGGCCAATACACGGCTAAATTTGAAGAGTTGTATCAATTCTTCGGTTTAGCTGGATATGCCCCAAGTGACCAGTGGAAAACTGACAGGTACAAATATGGGTTGAGAGAGGATATTGCTCAAAGTCTTAGTTCTTTTCCGAGGACCAACTATGGAGCCATGGTACAACAAGCTTATATCGCCGAAAGTGATTTGTCAAGGTTGTATGCAAGCAGAAAGGCATTCCATCAGAGCAAGAGGAACACTAGACCATCTAGTTCTCAGATGGGTCCCAAACATGACTCAGGCAAGGGTGGTAATTATAAAGGAAAGCAGGTGCAAACGGCAGACCAAATGAAGTTTAGGAATTGTTTTAAGTGCGGAAGGTATCACCACGGCAGTTGCGAACACAAATCTAATAGGTGCTATGTTTGTAATGAAGAAGGTCACTATGCAAATGAGTGCCCAGCAAAGAAAACTTTCCAAGGAGCACCGAATGCGCCAAGGCAAGGACGAATCAACACATTGGATGCTCGAACCATCACACCTACTGATAATCTTCTGAGGGGTACGGGATCTCTTTTTAATAATTCAGTCAATATTTTATATGATTCTGGTGCAACTCACTGTTTTATCTCACAAGCATGTGTGGATCGGTTGGGATTAGCATTGTCTGAGCTATCCGAACCGATAACTATTTTAACTGCTGCCAAGGGTCGTGTCCAGACCCAATCATTATGTGAAAATTGCCTACTCGTCATAGGCGACAGACAGTTTGTTGTAAAATTTATTTGCTTGCCTATGAGAAGCATGGATATTGTTCTGGGTATGAATTGGATGGCTGAAAATCATGTAACAATCAACTGTGCCGATCGAACTATTAGCTTCGCCTCCGAATCCGTAGGATTGACACAGGCAGATTCTGAAGCGACAATCTCTTACACCGAAGCAAGCCAGTCATTATTCCAAGGTGCGGAAGCTATTCTTATTATGTTGTCTGCATCTACTGAAACGGGTTTAGATTTGTCATCTGTGCAAGTGGTAAATGAATTTCTAGATGTCTTTCCAGAAGAAGTTTCATCCTTACCTCCTGACCGAGAGGTAGAATTCTCAATAGAATTGATTCCTGGTACAGGATCAATCTCTATTGCTCCTTATAGAATGTCTCCTTTAGAGTTGAAGGAACTGAAGTCTCAACTTGAGGAATTAATATCGAAAAGGTTTATCCGACCGAGTGCTTCTCCTTGGGGTGCTCCGGTGTTGCTAGTCAAAAAGAAGGATGGTAGCATGAGATTGTGCATAGATTATCGACAACTCAACAAAGTGACGATTAAGAATAAGTATCCATTGCCAAGGATAGACGATTTGCTCGACCAACTTCGGGGTGCCGTGGTATTTTCAAAAATTGATCTAAGGTCGGGCTATCATCAAATAAAGGTACGAGCCTTAGATATTCCGAAGACAGCTTTCCGTACGAGGTATGGACATTACGAGTTCGTAGTGATGCCCTTCGGTTTGACTAATGCTCCAGCGGTATTCATGGATTACATGAACCGAGTGTTTCACACGTACCTTGATCAGTTTGTAGTAGTTTTCATTGATGATATCTTGGTGTACTCTAAAACCATTGAGGACCATGTTCAACATCTCCGCATTGTTCTGAACGTACTCCGAGAAAAGAAATTGTATGCCAAGCCGTCGAAGTGTGACTTCTGGATGCCGGAAGTGAAATTTTTGGGACACGTGATTTCCCAATCGGGAGTTGCGGTGGATCCCAGTAAAGTAGAAGCGGTATTGAACTGGGAACGACCAACATCTGTCACCGAAATAAGAAGTTTCTTGGGTCTAGCCGGTTACTACAGGAGGTTTATCCAAGGTTTTTCACAATTGGTTCTTCCACTTACTCTGTTGACTCGCAAGGCCCAACCGTTTATATGGAATGCCGATTGTGAGGAATGTTTCCAAGAGTTGAAGGTTAGGTTGACTTCTGCTCCAATCCTAATTCTTCCAGACCCGTCTTTGGATTTTCAAATTTACAGCGATGCTTCTGGGAAGGGTTTGGGGTGTGTTCTCATGCAGAACCAACAAGTTGTAGCTTATGCCTCCAGACAGTTGAAGACTCATGAAGAGAATTATCCGACTCATGATCTAGAGCTGGCAGCTATTGTGTACGCACTAAAGATTTGGAGACATTACCTGTACGGGTCTCGTTTCGAAGTCTTTAGTGATCATAAAAGCTTGAAATATTTGTTCGATCAGAAGGAGCTGAATAACAGACAAAGAAGGTGGGTGGAATTTCTGAAGGATTATGACTTCGAATTGAAGTATCATCCGGGAAAAGCTAATGTTGTGGCTGATGCACTAAGTAGGAAATCCATTCACATAGCAGGGTTAATGATGCATGAAATGGAATTGTTGGAGTCTTTCCGGGACTTAAATTTGGATTCAAAGCCAAAAAGGAACCGGTTGGTGTTGAGCCACATGAGGATCTCTAGTTCCATAAGGGATTCTATTCGCTTAGCACAAGAAATCGATGTGAAGCTACAATCACAGAAAGTGTTGCCAGACTTTACCGAAGATAGTGATGGAGTTATTTGTTTCAACGGTAGGATCTGTGTGCCTGACGATGAGAGTATTAAAAAGCAAGTGCTAGAGGAAGCACACCGGAGTTTATTTTCTGTACATCCTGGATCCACCAAGATGTATAGAGATTTAAAACAGATGTATTGGTGGCCGGGAATGAAGTTAGAAATTGCTGAATTCGTATCACAGTGCTTAACTTGTCAAAAAGTTAAGATAGAACATCAGAAGCCTGCTGGTTTGCTACGGTCACTAGACGTGCCAGTGTGGAAATGGGAAGACATTTCTATGGATTTTGTAATGGCGTTGCCAAAGTCTCAAGCCGGTAACGACTCCATTTGGGTAGTTGTGGATCGGTTAACCAAATCAGCTCATTTTATTCCAGTCCGTTCGAGCAGTAAAGTATCCAAGTTAGCTGAAGTGTATTTGAAGAACATAGTAAGGTTACATGGGGTTCCTACCAGTATAGTGTCGGATCGAGATCCGAAATTCACTTCTCGATTTTGGAAAGCTCTGAATGAAGCATTGGGAACTAAAGTACTTCTTAGTACCGCATATCACCCGCAGACTGATGGGCAGACCGAGAGGACTATCCAGACATTAGAGGATATGCTTCGGGCTTCGGTACTTGATAACGGGAAGAAATGGGAGGATCATCTTCCATTGGTAGAATTCTCTTACAACAACAGTTATCATTCCAGTATCGGGATGGCGCCTTTTGAAGCCTTGTATGGTAGGAAATGCAGGACTCCATTGTGTTGGTGGGAAGTAGGAGAGAACCGATTGTTAGGACCCGAGGTGATTCAAGACACTACTGAAAAGATCCGCCAGATCAGGGAAAGAATGAAAGCCGCTCAAAGTAGGCAAAAGAGCTATGCTGATAAAAGAAGAAGGCCGTTGGAATTTGAGTCGGGCGATCATGTGTTTTTGAGATTATCACCAACAATTGGCACAGGTAGGGCATTACGGGTGAAGAAACTCAGTCCTCGGTATATTGGACCTTTCCAGATTATCGAGCGAATAGGGCCTCTTGCATACCGTATTGCTTTGCCTCCACCATTGTCAAATCTGCATGATGTATTCCATGTGTCTCAGTTGCGGAAGTACATTCCCGATCCAAGCCAACCGTTAGATTTTGAAACGATTGACCTTCGACCGGACTTGTCCTTCCAACCTAATCCGAATTACATCATGGAACGTGGCGAGAGGACGCTACGGACAAAGTCAATTCCCATTGTCAAAGTGGTCTGGGATGGTTTTTCCGTCGAGGAAGCTACTTGGGAGTTGGAGGACGATATGCGGACTCGGTATCCGTATTTGTTCTCTTGAGGTATGTTGTGTCTAATTTTGAGGACAAAATTCTTTCAAGTTGGGGAGAATGTAACATCCTCAGAATAATTAATCGAATTATTTGGATGTAAACCCAACTGAATTAATTTGGTACTTAATTGGTAAAATTATTGAGTGCTAAAATTAATTATTGGCTGTCACAGGGTCGTTGACCGAATAATACGGACCAAGGAAGTTTTGGAATCGAAATAAGGAATTTGGGTCAATATGGTAATTGGACCACGCCACCACTTATTTATTAATAAAATAAATATGTGTGTGTGTGTGTTAATTAAAAGAAAGAATAAAGAGAGGAAAGAAAGAAGGATTCCACGCAGAGAAGAAAAGAAGAGGAAAAGAAGAAGAGAAAGAAGAAGAGGAAAAGAAGAAGAGAAAGGAAGAAGAGGAGTTAAGCCCACAGCCCCAAAATTCATCATCTTCATCATCTCACTCTCCTCATCATAACCCAAGACCTAGGTAAGATTCCATCCGATTTTCTCCCCCTTTTGTAACCTACGAATTTTAGGGATTTTGAGGGAGGAAATTGTTGAATAATTGGATTCAATGATGAAATTGATGGTTGGGTTATGTTTAGGAACAAAGCTAGGAGCGGATTGAACGCGATTGGGAGCTCGAAACGAAGTTAGGAGCGGTTCGGTGTTGATTGGGTTCGATTCGGTGATTTTGACATATCGGTGATTTCGACTCGGCAACGACTCTCGCTTCAAGGGTGAGTTTTACTCACGTATAGGCTGATTCCGTTTTGAAATAGATTGTGTAACTTGTTTTCGAAAGAGTTTGAGTCGAAAACGTTATTTTGAAACATATCGCGTTTTAATGAAATTCGTAATCGTTGAGTTTTTGATTGAATTGCTTGATTGTTTGATGTTGATTGGACTGGTATATTGTCTGGCATTGTCTGTTTTTGAGTTAGGAATCGATCGGGGCGAGTTTCGGATCGATCGGAAAGCAAAATTTCACAAAACAGGGCATTTTGGCAATGCTGTCAAACGCGCACGACCCGTGCGTCTCAGGCACACGACCCGTGCGCCTGGTTCGGGTTCAGTGATGAAAAATTGTCTAACAGGGCGCACGACCCGTGCGTCCTGGGGCACGACCCGTGCGCCTAGTCCTGCCCAAAATTTTCAAAGTGCCCTAAACGATTCCGTTTCGATTCCAATCCTCTCCTAATCCTTTCCTAACCCTTCTATAATGATATTAGGCTTATTATGCCATGATTTTGCGTACGTTTCAAAAGGGTTTTATAAAATACTTTCGAAATTGAAAAATTGTGTCGAAGAGTGGTCAACTAGAGTGCGAGTGTGAATGTGATTTTACAAATAATGGATTAAAGTGTTTCATTAATTGTTGGATTTGATGGACCGTGGGTTCATAGTATTGTAGATATACGTATATAGTATATCGAGTTGGGTGACGACCCATGTGTAACACACTAGGCGGGGCAGTCATGATCCCCTTCCCTAGGCTCCATGCCAATGGGAGAATGTACTATTGGTAGGGGAGTTCACCGGGATTAGCATGGTTTTGCAGTCGGTGTTGTGTTAAAGATTATTGTGCGATACACCGGGATTAGCATGGTTTTGCAGTCGGTGCCGTACTTGTTGTGTTGCGCGATACACCGGGATTAGCATGGTTTTGCAGTCGGTGCCGCACTTTATTTATTTTACGACATACCGGGAGTAGCAGCGTTTTGCAGTCGGTGTCGTGTTATGTTATAAAAGAACTAATAAATGAACCGAGAGTGTTAGTAGGGGTCTCGGTAGAACTCACTGAGATTGTATCTCACTGTTTAAATGTTGTTGTTTTACAGATAAACAGGGACAGAAGAAACCTCAGAGGCACGAGTAGGTGGCCCCGAGTGATGGATGATGACTTAGTTCTACGTTTAAGTTTATTTCCCTTCTGTTGTCTGTGTATCACAATGCTATGGCATTAGCATTATGTTATCTTTCATTCCGCTTTCTTGTATGACTCTGACTACCATAGTTGCTGACAGGTTATGGTCTTGTTTGTATATAAGACTGTTTTGTTTAATTCAGCGAAAAATTTATAATGGTATTCAGTGTCTGAACAGGAAATAATATCTCTGATGTATGTTTAATGTGCACTTGGGTGTTTTTAACAAATAAAAATACCAGGGTGTTACATCAGGCGTGTTGGTTGAGGCGTGGGTTTGGCGTTGGTGGTTTGGTGTGAGAGTGGCCACGGTGGTGGCGGTGGATGGGTGGTATTAATGTGGTGGTGACCGTGGGTGGTTTTAGGTCGTGGTGGTTGCGAAGGGGAGCAGAGGGTTGGCCACGTGGCGAGGCGCGGGTTCTGTGTTGGTGACTGGCGGTGGCTCATGGCAAGGCTGCGGCGGTGATAACGATGGTTATTTGGCCAACGACCACCATCTACGGTGGTCAAAATCTAAGGATAAGCTTCTGATTCTCCTTTTTTGTCTTTACGGTTCCGCTTTCTTCTTCCCTAATCTCCTCTGATTCTTGACTTTTTTTCTGATTTGGTTTAAAAGCCCTAAACCGATTTTAAGCAAAAAAAGATGAACTTGCCTTTGATTTTAAAAGGTGCTAGTTTTCGGTTCCCAGTACTAATGACCTTTTAACTCTATTCGGTTCACAGTATTCACCCTAATCTGTTTATGATTTTATTAGAAGAAAAAAAAACCTAATATTTACAGTATAAGCTGAAAATTTGATTTTATTTTCAAGTATATATGCATTCCAGATTCCTAAACTGTTCTAATGAATAAAAAAATGCGTATACTAGTAGAACGTGACCAACCTTTTTCCAGCTTCTGAAAATGGCTTCCAAGTTGCTTGCTGCTACTGCTTACTATTCAGTATTTGTAGGCTGATTAGGGTTCTACCCTAATCTTTTGGTGATATCTGAATTTGTGTCTCTATTGCTGTGTGTCTATTTTTGTGTGTATTTCCTTCACTCTTTCTCTCTGAATATAGCTGTGTATTGCTCAATCTGTCTGTGTCTGTTTTGGGTATTTTTCTCTATATTTTGGTGTCAATTTCGTCCCCTTGATACTGTGCTACTGTTTGATATTTATTGGTGGATTGATGAGGTGCTGAGGGGCCAAAAAGGATAGCAATTAGGATAAATTTAGGGCACAAAAAGGACAGCAATTGAGGAGGAATCAAAAGGACAAAGGACAGCTATTTGAATGGGCAAAGGACAATAGGTGGCAAAGGAGGAAGGAAAGCATCAAAGGAGAAACCCTAACTGGGACAGCCAGCAGCAGCAGCTGCGCCGCCTTTCTTCTTTTTTTTCTTTTTTTGAGATTTTGTATTTTTAAATTTTTGTATTATTTTTTTGTACTATTTTTTGCTGTTTGTTTTTTTTGTTCATATGTGTAAAGAAAAACTATATTATATGACAAGAACAATAGACTAAATAGACTAAATAGACTATTTTTTGCTGTTTTTTTTTGTTCATATGTGTAAAGAAAAACTATATTATATGACAATAACAATGAACTATATTATATGTACAGAAAAGCTACGCCCCCTAGCTTCTTTATTTATTTCTTTGCACCAATAACAATAGACTAAATAATAACAACAACGAAAATAAAATAAAACGAGCATCAAACAATCGTTGTACGAGAGTGCCAAAGACACACGCGTTTAAAACGATATGTGACGCAATGAGAATAAGAACTTTTTTAGATTTTAATTGATCAGACAAAATTAGGGTATGACAGGTGTGTCCATGTCACCAGCCATTCCTATGACTGTTTGTTTTATGAGTTGTTGCCTGAGAAATGGCTCACCAATAGTACCTTGTTCAGTTCCTATATACTCAAATCCAGACCAATACGTGGTCCTGTCCCTTGTTGATTTCCATGTTGACAACTATGTTGAGAAGCCATGGCACCAGCTCTGGCCAATACAATGAACCCTTCATTGCCTTGAACGCTACGCAACCTTCTGAACAGCCTTTCTATTTCGGGATGCAACTCAAACGCTAGTGAACAACGCCTGTGCATATGCTGTAGCACCAGGATGCTGTAGCAACAGAATGTTGTAGCATAGAAATAGAACACCAAAGTAAGATAACAAAAATCATTAACTTGCTAACTAATTAAACAATCAAAAACTATTCTATCCCCGAGAACGACATCAAAAACTTGTGTAAATTAATGTGCAAGTATACACAGTCCAACAAGTAGTATAGTGATAAACAGAGACCGTTCCCACGAGGATTTGAGTTTAATATATGCTTAATTTGGCTAACAAATTAGTGACGAAAAATAAAATAAAACAAATTTTTGTAACCATCATTATAATCAACACTAAATAAAGTAGAGGGTTGATGGAAATTCCGATTAGGAACATGTTGGAATGCCTTTCACTATACAACTTCTAAATAATGGTTTAATGTTAAATCTGATGTTGTAGCATCTGGGTGCTGTAGCATCAGTACGTGCTTTTCAGTCACTTTTCTAAAGGATTTCATTAAAAGAACTTATGTCTAAGCTCTAATTAAGTTCACCCTTCGTTATTAAACACCCAAAGTTCACCCTATGAAATTTTTTCTCCTATGTCTATGTTTAAACAAGAATTATTAAAGTGTCCTTTAATAATTACTATTCATATTAATCTTTGAAGTATATTTACAAACTCTTTCAATATTCATAAACATGTATTTATTTTAGTTGGTCATTCCCAAAACAAATTTGGAAATATTAACACACAAGGATTAAAGATACTAAACGTCCACTTCACATTAAAACCATTAGAAATCCATTACATAGTTAATAGCATTCCAACCACAAAGGGTTTAGCTCATAATGAGCAACAAATACATGAAGAAAAGTATAGATGCAGGATCTAGTTCCATACTACTGAAATTACAAAAGAGATAAAGTTCAAATACAGAAATATACTGTTTAGGCTCAAAATGCAATAGCACAAGAAGAGAAATCAGCCTCCTTTTGCAATAAACTCCAAGAATGACAGCTTCAGCAGTGCTGTAGCACTGTTCCTTGTGCAAAATTTCTGTAACATCCCAAAGTAATTAATTTAATTACTTTGATATTTGAACAATTTAATTACTTTGATTGAGGTATGAATTTGGTTGTTTCATTAATTGAATGCATAACTATTGAATTTTAGGAGTTGTGTGTTGATCGCTAAATTAACTATTGATTGATGTGGGTCAATTAGGGAATAAAGGATAGAATGAGGGCATTTTAGGAAATTACAACACCCATCACCCACTCACTTAAAAACCATTTCAGCTGAGCCCTTTTAAAATAAAAACACTCTCCCTCACTTAGTCTCCATCCACACAAAATCAGAATTCTGAAAAAAGAAAAACAAAGAGAGAAAGAGAGAGGGAGAAGAGAGAAAAGGAGTGAGAACTCAGCAACAACCTTCCTAGTTCATCTTCATCTAGCCAAACTCACTCCATTAGACGCATTATTGGTATGAACTTCAGCTCTTTCCTTCTGTTCCCTCCTTTCTTCTTTTCGCAAAACTCAAGGATTCCTAGGACTGTGATAACTTTGGTGATTCTGGTTGCATGGGTTAGATTAGCACTACCTTGGTACGACATTGAATTTGGAACATCAAGAAGTAAAGATTGGTAGCTGGGTTTCAATTTGGTGAAAGTGAGGAGATTGTTGGTGTCTCAAAAATTCTAGTTTTGGGGTTTTGTTGGCATAGGGGAGAGCAACAAGTCTAGTGGTATTGTGATTTTCATCACAAGTAGGTGAGTTCTTCGATTTCTAATCTTGTAGTTTCGTTATTAATGTGTGTTCTGAACTGAATATCATGTTGTTGTATGTTGTTGCTGAAATTTTGATGATTGGTAGTGCTATGTTGTCAAACTGTTGTGCTGAAATTTTGTTTGAACCCGTTTTGACATAGGTTCAGTAATTATGTGTCTGTGCATTCTGTGTGTCCCAATTTTATGGAGTTTGTTTTTCTGGAAACTAGACACTATTTTCTACAATTTAGGCACTGGTTGGACTAATTTTGGGTGAGTATGGTGGGTTAAATTCTGGTTGCAAGTCGAGTCCAAAACCTAGGACTGTTTTGGGTAAATGTTCGGTATTTTGCTAGTAACAACTTCAGTAGGACTCCGTTTTGAATGATTTCCATCCAATTGTAAACTAGACTCAATTTTCTTCACTGTGAACTTAAATTTTGTGTCATTTGATTGAGTCTTGATATTTTAAAATTTGTCTCAAGTTGGAACACAGAATTTGTCCCGTTTTAGAACACGTTAGTTTGTTTTTGTTAACTGATCTAAATGGCTCAAAATTTTGGGAAGTAAAAATATGTTTCAGAAACTAAACACTCTAAGCTTTCAAATGAGTGGTCGTTTGTCATTTCTCGTTATCATTTGAGGTGTTAAACAATTCGTCAAAAATAGGCATGTTGCTGAAATTTCTGCACATGGGTTGTTTGTTGAAATGCTTGAAGTGTTTCAAAATTTGTTGTGGTTAAGGCTAGAACTCAATCGTGAATTGCTTATGTTTACAGAAGTACTCAAGCTAAGAGTGGGAGTTAGAGTCTAAGATTGATGGCTACATTGCGCACAATTGTGTTGCTAAATAAACGAGGCGAGTATTGTTGTATCGACTGAGAAAGGACCTAAGGGTCAAGTAAAAGGCTTATGTGTGACTATCCCAAAATTCATTGTAGCACACCTAGTGGAGGGGAGTCATGATCCCGAAGCTAGGGCTCTGGCATTATTCGGTATAGCTATACAAATTGGGGTTTCCGTTGAAATTGAGTGATTTGATTTCTCGGATTATGCTAAGCCATAGAAACAAGACATAGACAAGGAAAACACCGAGAGAGGACTTGTGAGGGTTCGCGAAGGAACTCATTGAGATTTGTAATCTCACTGTTTATGTTTATGGTGTTTTCAGATGTACATGGCGAAGCAAAGCAGACCGAGGAGAAGTAGTTGCTGCAGCAGCTGCTTAGTTTATTGAGGGATCCTTTGGATCAAGTTATTTATGTTTGCTTAGCTTTCCTTAGCCATAGTTATGATGTAATATAAACTTTACTTTGAGTTTTTGGACATCTATGGTATCACGACTGATTTATTTTATTGTCGATCATGTTTATATGGTTCCAATATTCGTATCTTACCTTAAGGAACTCGAGGTGGGGGTAATTATTCCCGTCAAGTTATGTCACGTCCATTAAATCTAGTAGGTATATAACTCTAATTGTTGTAAATGGTTAATATTCTAACCTTTTTTACATCTAAAGGTTAGGATGTTACAATTTCCTTTTTAGTGAGTGTGCTTGGTCAAAAACGAAAATGACAGCAAGAAAGTTATGTCTAATTTTCCTCTATTCAGCCCAGCCTCCAAAAAGAAGAAATACAGCTCCTTAAATAGTCCTAGGGTTGTGGGAACCAAGAAAAACTCTAAAAGAATAATTTCTTGTCCTCTAGTGTGCCCAAAAGGTCATGTGTCATTAATAAAAGGAATATACACACAAAATTAGGTGGTCCCAGCATAGACAGGCCAAGACACATGGCTGACACGCTACTTTTAGCGTTGATCTCCCTTTTCAGTATTTTCTCTCCAATCTAGTGTAAGAATCCGAATTGATGCTATAGCACCTGAAAGCTGCACCCCACTAAAACACATTAAAGCACAAAAATAGAGCACCAAAGTGCCCATTGAGATTGAAGAATTTTTCCATAACTAACCCCAATTCACTGATTCTAATTAATTAATTAAAATAATTACTCTTGAACAAACAATAACTTAAGCCATTAAGGTATAAATAACTCTTATATCATTAAGAGTTGTCACAAACCAAACGTACCACTCTAGGAATGAGAGGGAAACCGAGTCGTAGCTCGGAGTTGGTCAAGGCTCTTCACCAAAACATAATCTATCAGTTATTTTGCTAAATTAAATGGTCCTTTTTTAAATGAACTAAAATTCTAATTGTCATTCCTTATTTTGATCCATCATTTCTTTTGTGTTGTGAGGGTACTGGAACTTTTCAATCTCACTTCGTTTGTACTGAACTTTGTTCGATGATGTTCTGTTTGATTTTTTTTTAGATAAGCAAAGATTCCATTGAAGGGAGCACAAGGGGTGCCCAACCCTTACAATAAAAATCATGAAAGGGGGAGGGCCTCCTCAAAAAATCCCTGAGCCAAAACCCATTGGGAAAAAGACTCAGGTAGGAAAAAGAGTACCTCGCACAAAAACTGCACAACAGTGGGGGTTAATGTCCTAGCCCACTGCTTCTCCCCCGTCTAAAATACATAATGATTACACTGAGTGAAACTCACTCAAAACAGCCCAGAGGGCAAGTATACCAATCTGACCATCCGAGTCCGTAGGAGATCCCCTTCCTTGCTTTGAACCAGCTCCAAGCGCCATCCATAATACCTGATACCAACGTTGAGATCGAAACCACCTCTCCTTTCAACACGATTTTATTTCGCGTGATCCATATATTCCAAATCACTGCCAACCAAATAAGGTGCCTTACTCCTTTTTGCTTCCTACCAGATGAGAATTTCCCAAACTCCAAGAAATGCGAGACCACATCCTCCGAGGCAATTAATGATACCCCCGATCCACGAAAAATTTTCTGCCATACCACCTTGGTCACCCAACAATTAAGAAACAAATATGTCGTAGATTCATCCTCCTCGAAACAAAAGACGCAGCATTTGTCCAAGTTAGATTGTAAAATACCATGATAGTGTAGCGCCCCCCGAGTCGCCACTCGGTTAAGCAACATCCTCCACCCAAAAATTAGCACTTTCGAAGGCACATCATTCTTCCAGAGCTGCTTCCACACCCTGCCATCGTTGGCGGCCAATGCTACGGGAACCACGCTGCTGGCCGAAGCAACTACGGATGGACCACCACTGCTGGCCGAACTAGCAGCAGCAGAAACAGCAGGCATTGCTATGAGGCCGATGGTGGCAGCAGCTGTTGCTGCAACTCCGCTGACGTCAACTGCTGTACCTATAAATTCAACAAACAATTCGCACAGTTTTGCATAACACAACTTAACCGAGAAACCTTTAATGAGGCCAAGCAAACAAATCCATCGGTCCGGAACCAAGTCTACTACTTGAACATCCCGCAACAGCTGCTGCAAAAAATCCACATTATGGTATTCGTCCCGTGATAAATCTTCTAGCCATTGCACCTCCCACCGCCAAACACCCCCAACCCAACTACCCATCTCCTCAACTGTCACATCTTTGTTAATGTAACCACTATAAATTGTGGGAAAGAGCTCCTCGAGGCTATCACCTCCTAACCACTTATCCTTCCAAAACTTTACCAAATTTCCGGTACCCAACTTGATCTTTACTATCTTGTCAAACCACCCATCTGGTAACTTCGCTCCTACACCAAATTGACATAAATCTACCGTTCTAACTTCATCATCATATTGATTAGATTGTTCTTGAATGGTTAGGTTCAACTCTAGTCCTAATTTTATCACGTTTTGAGAATCAAATGATGCTATGTTTGCATGTCAACTAGGGAATCTTGGTGAGAGCCATGCCATAAGGCAAGCATATCTTATTTCTAATGGGTTGCATGATGAAGACTTATTGGTTCCATTCGAAAGCCTAGAATCATATTTCTAAAGGGTTGCTTGATGAAGACTTATTGGTTCCATTGTAAAGCCTAGAATCATAGAGAGGCATGCCATAAGGCAAGCATATTTTATTTCTAAAGCCTAGAATCAGAGAGGGAAAACTTAGTGGTTCCATTCTAAACAGGTGATAGATGACAAAAAGATTAGTACTAGTAACTTCATCATGGTATGCACTTCTTGGAACAAGATTATGCACGCATAGTTTGTGCAGGATTTTGACATGATCAAGAAGATTTGAGGCAGTTAATCTAGATGAAAGATCTTTGAGAATGTATGAATGAGAAGTAGAGAAATCACACCAATCAGCTTCAAAGATTTTTCTATTTTCAATGGGAATTTCAAGAGCTTCTGCAAATAGGTGTTTTGTGAGATGGATTTCTTTGTCAACAGCATAGGTGACAATTCCTGTTTTGAAATCATGTAGTAGATCATTGTGGTAGAAATCTCTAATCTGCAGAGGATACACTCTTTCTTTGATTTGCACAAAGTATTCCCATTTTTGTATAGCGAGATACGGAGAGATGTCATGACCTCGGTTTCTTAGATCATCTAAATTAAAGATCTTTCTTGTTTCTATGTTCCTTTTGGTCCAAAAGATTTCATCAAAAAATTCATCATAAGGGGATTGTGAGTTTGTGGTTTTTCATAAAGTTCACTCTATACTTCCTATCATGATGGTATTTGGCTTTGAAGAAATAGGAGAGAGTTTATGTTCGGAGAGCTGAGATTGAGAGGATTGTAGCTGAGGAAGGAATGTTCCATGAGACATTTTGATATCTTGATGAGGAGAAATATTGAAAGAGAAGGTTTGATGAGAAGAGATACAAGAAATGCGAGCACAAATGCTTCTTTTATAGAGAGGAATTTCTTCTCACCATTGGGTAGTTTATGTAGTTTATCATGTAGTTTATGTTTTCAGAAACTCCTAGCTTTTTTTTTTCTTTCATATAGCTCCAAGGATAATGATAAGTCTATTTTTAGAGTCTTTTTAAATAGTTATTTATTAAGTCTTTTTAGTATTTTAATTATATTTTTGATCTATTTTACTGCAAATGTTTACTTTTTATCTTCAAGTTTTATTTTGAAGCAATTTGGGCTGCTTAAAGTCTCAGCAGGTCAGAATTCGACCAAGATCTCTCAGAATTCGACCAAGATCTCTCAGAATTCGACCAAGATCTCTCAGAATTCGACCAAGATCTCTCAGAATTCGACAGCATCTGTCTCAGCAGGCCAGATTTCGACTGGATCTCCCAGAATTCGACTGCATCTTCCAGATTTCGACTTCGACTGCTTCTGCTTCCCAGATTTCGACTGTGCCTACTTCTGCTGGCAAGATTTCGACTGTACCTGCTTCTGCCACCAGATTTCGACTGTGCCTCAACTCTGCTATCCAGAATTCGACTGAACAGTCAGAATTCAAGTTGCCCACTTGCTGATGGATATTTTGCCCACTTGTTGATGGATATTTTTGATGACTACCTTGGCCAACTTGATTTGCCACTTTTTCCTCTTTAGGACCATTTTGCCCCTCATATTTTCCTATAAATAGAGGCTTGATCCTCACTTGTACCTAAGCTTGAATTTTGTTAGAAAATCAATGACAAAGGCTCTCTAATTATTCATGACTTCAATTTACTCTTCATGCTTTTTATGATTCTTGTTTATTTACTTTCTTGCCCTTTAAATTCTTGCTATTTATTTTCCAAGTCATTTACTTTCATTGCCCTTTAATTTCTCGCTCTTTATTTTTCGCTCTTTACTTTTCCGCTCTTTTATTTTCCTTGTTATTTACTTTTTCGCCCTTTTACTTTCCAAGTCAAGTAAACTACTGGCAAGTCAAGTAAATTACTGGCAAGTCAAGTAAATTACTGGCAATTTACTTTTCAAGCAATTTACTTTCCTGTCATTTACAATTCCGCTATTTATGATTTCTGCACTTTACCGCTTTCTTTTATTTCTCGCTATTTAACTTTATGTCTTCTTCTTTTATTTTCTTTTCTCTTCTTTTGTCTACAATGATCATGAGTGAGTAGACTTTGCTAAAATATTCCTTCTTTCCAAAAACACTTTCTTTTCAGTTAATCAACTTTGAAAAATTAAATTGGTATTCACTTAGGCTCTCCCTGTGGACCGATACTCTTTTATTACGCGATACGACCCGTGCACTTGTGGGGCTATCAAGTTTTTGGCGCCGTTGCCGGGGAGGCAGTGATATTGATTAAGTTTTTCGAAACCTGTTAGACTGAAATTTTATTTTCTTTATTTTTACTTTTTTTTCTCTTGTCCCTCGAATGCGAAGAACCAGAAGTTTCGGAGAAACTGTTCAACAAATTCCCGAAATCGAAAGGTTCTTACATAGAAGGAGGAGAGAAATTCCCGATAACCAAATGGCGGCTAATGAAAATCGTGCTCTCAAAGAGTACGCAACACCTTCAGCAGAGCCATCGGCTGCCATTGTACATCCAAATGTAGAAGCAAATAATTTTGAACTCAAAACATCTCTACTTTCGATGGTACAACAAAACCAATTTTCTGGTTCTCCCACGGAGGACCCAAATCTTCATATTTCAATTTTTCTTGAATACTGTGGAACTCTCAAATTAAACGGGGTACCTCCGGATGCCATAAGACTAAAACTCTTCCCTTTTTCATTAAGGGATAGAGCTAGAGCATGGCTACATTCTTTGCCTTCGGAATCCATTACCAACTGGAACCAGCTGAAACAAGCTTTTCTTACTAAATTCTTTCCCCCGAGTAAGACAGCTCAAATGAGAAATCAAATTACTCGATTTTCTCAAAACGACGGGGAATCTCTTTATGATGCTTGGGAACGTTTCAAAGAAATGTTAAGGCTATGCCCCCATCATGGACTAGAGAAATGGCTTGTTGTTCACACTTTTTATAATGGATTACAATATGCAACAAGGATGACTGTTGATGCAGCTGCAGGTGGAGCTTTAATGAACAAAAATTTTACCGAAGCCTATGCACTCGTTGAAGATATGGCTCAAAACCATTGTCAGTGGACAAGTGAGCGAGCCATAACGAATAAGCCAGCCACATCAAAAGAGCCGGGTAAGTATGAAATATCTGTTGTTGATCATCTTACCTCAAAAGTGGACGCACTTTTTCAAAAATTTGAAAAATTAAATGTAAGTGTCGTCTCACAAACTTCTTCTCCTATTACTCCACCATGTGAATTATGTGGGGTTGTTGGCCATATTGGAGCTGAATGCCAGCTTGAGGCATCTAGTGCTGGAAACGAGCATATTAATTATGCTCAAAAGGAAGATCCGTTTTCAAATACTTATAATCCTGGGTGGAGGAATCATCCAAATTTTTCTTATAAAAATCCTCCACCCAATCCAGCACCTAGACCACCTCCTGTCTTTCAAAATCAAAGGGTTTTTAACAACCCACAAAACAACCCGCAAAAGTCGAACTTGGAATTTTTAATGGAAAAATTTGTGTCATCTCAAACAAAACAAAATGAAGAATTCAAAAATCAAACTGGTTATTTGAATGACACACTTATCAAATTAGTATCAAAAGTCGACTCTATTTCCACTCATAATAAAATGCTTGAAAATCAAATAACTCAAGTGGCAACACAGGTAGCTTCATCCTCTAAAACTTCAGGGGTATTTCCTGGGCAACCAGAACAAAATCCAAAAGGCCAAATAAATGCCGTCACCCTTAGAAGCGGAAAACAATTAGAGGAACCAAGAGCAAACCAAGAAAAAAATGTGAGTGAAAAACATAATTTACCAGGTGAGCTAGAAGAGAAAGAAAAAGGGAAAGAACCAGAAAAAGAAAGAGAAGAACCACACATCCCCCCTCCACCATACAAACCACCCATTCCTTTCCCCCAAAGATTTGCAAAAAGCAAAATTGACGAGCAATTCAAAAGGTTTGTCGACTTGCTTAAAAAGCTTTACATCAACGTTCCTTTCACTGATGCATTGTCTCAAATGCCGTCTTATTCTAAATTTTTGAAAGAAATTTTATCCAAGAAAAGAAAAATAGACGACTATGAGACGATTGCATTAACAGAGGAATGTAGTACAATTATCCAGAACAAGCTGCCACAAAAACTCAAAGATCCAGGTAGTTTTTCCATACCTTGTGTGATTGGAAGTGAAACTATAAACAGAGCAATGTGCGATCTAGGAGCCAGTGTAAGTTTGATGCCCCTTTCTCTTTGCAATAGACTAGGGATAGGCGAACTTAAACCCACAAAAATGACAATACAGTTGGCAGATCGTTCCGTTAAATACCCCACTGGAATCTTAGAGGATATCCCTATCAAGGTAGGGCAAACTTTTATACCGGTGGACTTTGTTGTAATGGAAATTGAAGAAGACTCCCAAATTCCTATTCTTCTGGGGAGGCCCTTTTTAGCTACTGCAGGGGCAATAATTGACGTTAAAAACGGTAAGTTGGTTTTTAATGTGGGGGATGAAAAGGTTGAGTTTGAAGTTTCAAACTTCATGAAAAGTCCATCTGTAAAAGACTCATGCTGCAGGATTGACATTGTAGACTATTGTGTGCGAGAATGCTCTTTAGCATCATCTTCACGAGATAGTCTGGAAGATTGCCTTTTAGGCAACACAAATACAAATGCAGCAGGGGAAACCCAATTCTACATAAAATTTTTGGATGAAAATCCACCATCAAAAGAATTGGGTACCGAAACCTTGGGTGAGGAGAAACCTCGACCTCTCCCAAAAGAAACACCAAAAGTAGAACTGAAGCCCTTTCCATCATCTCTCAGGTATGAGTTTCTTGGCCCTAATTCTACTTTTCCAGTAATTGTAAATGCAAATTTGAAACAACCAGAGACTGAAAAATTACTTAATGTTCTCAAGAAGTATCCCAAAGCCATAGGGTATACTATTGAGGACATTAAGGGAATAAATCCGTCAATATGCATACACAGAATACTACTGGAAGAGGACTATAAACCTTCTATCGAGCATCAAAGAAGATTAAACCCAAACATGAAAGAGGTTGTAAAAAAAGAAGTTTTAAAACTCCTTGATGCTGGGATAATTTATCCTATTTTCGATAGTAAGTGGGTTAGTCCTGTTCAAGTAGTACCTAAGAAGGGAGGCTTAACAGTTATTAAAAATGAAAAGGATGAATGCATTTCCACAAGGACAATCACGGGATGGAGAATGTGTATCGATTACAGAAAGCTTAACAAAGCTACCCGGAAAGATCACTTCCCTCTCCCGTTCATTGATCAAATGCTAGAAAGGTTAGCGCGGCACTCACATTTCTGCTATTTGGATGGTTATTCGGGATTTTTCCAAATTCCCATCCACCCTAGCGACCAAGAAAAAACAACTTTCACATGTCCTTTTGGCACTTATGCCTATAGAAGGATGCCCTTTGGTCTATGTAATGCTCCCGCTACCTTTCAAAGGTGTATGATGTCCATATTCTCAGACTTTGTTGAAAACATAATGGAAGTGTTTATGGATGATTTTTCCGTCCATGGGTCAAATTTTGAAAACTGTTTAGCCAATCTGGAAAAAGTCTTAGAGAGATGTGAAAAGGTAAACCTGGTTCTAAACTGGGAAAAGTGTCATTTCATGGTTAATGAAGGAATTGTCCTAGGGCACTTAATTTCTCACAGAGGTATTGAGGTAGACCGTGCAAAAATTGAAGTGATTGAAAAAATGCTACCTCCCACCACAGTAAAAGAGGTGAGAAGCTTTTTAGGCCATGCGGGTTTCTACCGTCGGTTCATAAAAGACTTCTCAAAAATTTCAAAACCTATGACAAGTCTGCTCCTTAAGGATGCAGCATTTATTTTTAACGATCTTTGTCTTGAAGCTTTTAACAGGTTGAAAAAGGCTTTAGTTACTGCCCCAATCATACGGCCACCAGACTGGAACCTTCCGTTTGAAATAATGTGCGATGCAAGCGACTATGCAGTTGGGGCAGTCCTGGGACAAAGAAAAGAAAAAAAATTGCATGCCATATACTATGCAAGCAGGACCTTAGACGAGGCACAAATGAATTACGCCACAACTGAAAAAGAATTATTGGCGGTAGTTTTTGCCGTCGATAAGTTTCGATCATATCTGGTAGGTTCAAAAATCATCATTTTTACTGATCACTCGGCCATAAAATATTTGTTAAACAAAAAAGATGCGAAGCCGAGATTGATCCGATGGGTTTTACTCCTACAAGAATTTGATCTTGAAATAAGGGATAAAAAAGGCGTTGAAAATGTTGTGGCTGATCATTTGTCCCGTCTACAAGGAACAAAAGAAGAAGAGTTGCCGCTTAATGATACATTTCTGGATGATCAACTCTTCTCATTGATCAAATCTGAAGCACCATGGTATGCAGATTTTGTAAACTACCTTGCAGCAGGAGTACTCCCCCCAGATTTAAATTATCAGCGGAAGAAGAAATTCTTCCATGATCTCAAACAGTATTACTGGGACGAGCCACTGCTTTTTAAAAGGGGAGCTGATGGGGTGTTCAGAAGATGCATTCCGGAAGAAGAGGTAAGTAATATTCTATACCATTGTCATTCTTCTTCCTATGGCGGCCATGCCAGTTCTTCAAAAACTGCTACGAAAATTCTTCAATCTGGTTTTTATTGGCCGTCCCTTTTTAAAGACGCGCATCAATTCATTTCTAAATGCGACCAGTGTCAACGCACCGGAAATATTTCAAAAAGAAATGAAATGCCCTTGAATAATATCTTAGAGGTTGAAATTTTCGACGTCTGGGGTATCGATTTCATGGGACCGTTTCCTTCTTCTTTTGGAAACCAATATATTCTGGTAGCCGTTGACTATGTGTCAAAATGGATCGAAGCCATTGCTTCTCCTACAAACGATGCAAAGGTAGTCATAAAACTTTTCAAAAAAAATAATTTTTCCAAGATTCGGGGTCCCTCGTGTTGTCATAAGCGACGGAGGATCCCATTTCATCTCAAAACATTTTGAAATGTTACTGCAAAAGTTTGGAGTAAGGCACAAAGTTGCAACGCCTTATCACCCTCAAACAAGCGGTCAGGTTAAGGTATCGAACAGAGAAATTAAAAGTATTTTAGAAAAAACTGTTTCGACTTCAAGGAAAGACTGGTCGGTAAAGCTCGATGATGCTCTCTGGGCTTATCGGACTGCGTACAAGACTCCCATAGGAATGACTCCTTTCAAATTAATTTATGGGAAGTCTTGCCACCTTCCGGTAGAGCTAGAGCACAAAGCTTACTGGGCAATTAAACGCCTTAACCTGAACATGGAATTAGCCGGAGAAAAAAGAAAACTCCAACTAAACGAATTGGAAGAACTGCGAATGGATGCTTATGAGAATGCCAAACTTTACAAAGAAAGAACAAAAAATTGGCATGATAAGCGTATTATTCGTAGAGAGTTCAAGGAGGGTGATCTGGTGTTACTATTTAACTCCAGACTAAAAATTTTCCCAGGAAAACTAAAATCGAGATGGTCCGGTCCTTTTGAAATCCGTAAGGTTTACCCCTTCGGATCTGTAGAGATCTGGAGCGAGAAATCCGGATCGTTTAAAGTCAATGGTCAAAGGTTGAAAAATTATTTAATTGGTGACCCAATTGAGAAAGGAACTAGTTTAGTTCTACATGATCCCAATTGAAAAATTCTTTTTGACCGTCAAGTTGGTGACGTTAAAAGAGCGCTGCGTGGGAGGCAACCCACGGTTTAATGTGTATTTCGATTAGTTGAAAAATAAAATACCCCAGGGCCGAGTATCCTGAACCAGACAGCCAGGTGAGCTCTCCTAACCCCTTTTGTCTTATTTAAAAAAAATCATTGAGGACAATGCCTAGTCCAAGCATGGGGGGTATTTTATTGCTTTTATTAGGAATGTCTTTATTGCTTTACCAGGTTTTTATCTTTTTGTACTTTGAGTTATATCTGCTCCCTCCATCACGAAACTTTGTGAACCCTAAGCATGTTTTAGATAAGCCTTTTCTGGACAAAAATAAATTTTTCAATTTTTCATTAGCAATCATCTAGGTGGACTGGTTGGGAACAACAAAAATTGTATCATGGTTCGATTTCTACTTCTAGGGCTTTTTCACACACACACTATTGAGACTATTTTCAGTTATTAATACAAATAGAGAGACTGAAAAGAAACTAGTAACCTGGTTCTCTTGGTGACATTTACTAGATGCGCGGTTACTGGAGAAAAACGTCTGAGTTGGGGTATTCAAAAAAAAAAAAAAAAAAAAAAAAATTTTGCAAAACCAATTCAAAATGCAAAAACTGGTGCATTTTAAATGTCAAAATGAATGGTTAGCATATAAAATCAAAAAGAAAAGAAAAAAAAAATGCTTGAATACCCAACGTATAAAGACCCTCCTTTGAGACCCGGTCTTAGTGAATGGAGGACCCAAACTTAAGAATGCTGGAGAACCGGTTCTATGATGACATGGATATCCTCTCTAATGTATTGATACTTTAAATTTGTCTCCCAATTCCACAAGAAGCCCAAAAGAGTAGCTCTCAAACCAAAGTGTTAAAATTGCCCCACAATTCACCCAAGGTTTCAATATGAAAATAATTTTCCTTCAGAATTGGCCTAAAAAATTTACACTGTTTTTGCTTGAGGACAAGCAAAGGTTCAAGCATAGGGGAGTTTGATAAGTCTATTTTTAGAGTCTTTTTAAATAGTTATTTATTAAGTCTTTTTAGTATTTTAATTATATTTTTTGATCTATTTTACTGCAAATGTTTACTTTTTATCTTCAAGTTTTATTTTGAAGCAATTTGGGCTACTTAAAGTCTCAGCAGGTCAGAATTCGACCAAGATCTCTCAGAATTCGACCAAGATCTCTCAGAATTCGACCAAGATCTCTCAGAATTCGACCAAGATCTCTCAGAACTCGACAGCATCTGTCTCAGCAGGCCAGATTTCGACTGGATCTCCCAGAATTCGACTGCATCTTCCAGATTTCGACTTCGACTGCTTCTGCTTCCCAGATTTCGACTGTGCCTACTTCTGCTGGCAAGATTTCGACTGTACCTGCTTCTGCCACCAGATTTCGACTGTGCCTCAACTCTGCTATCCAGAATTCGACTGAACAGTCAGAATTCAAGTTGCCCACTTGCTGATGGATATTTTGCCCACTTGTTGATGGATATTTTTGATGACTACCTTGGCCAACTTGATTTGCCACTTTTTCCTCTTTAGGACCATTTTGCCCCTCATATTTTCCTATAAATAGAGGCTTGATCCTCACTTGTACCTAAGCTTGAATTTTGTTAGAAAATCAATGACAAAGGCTCTCTAATTATTCATGACTTCAATTTACTCTTCATGCTTTTTATGATTCTTGTTTATTTACTTTCTTGCCCTTTAAATTCTTGCTATTTATTTTCCAAGTCATTTACTTTCATTGCCCTTTAATTTCTCGCTCTTTACTTTCTCGCTCTTTATTTTTCGCTCTTTACTTTTCCGCTCTTTTATTTTCCTTGTTATTTACTTTTTCGCCCTTTTACTTTCCAAGTCAAGTAAACTACTGGCAAGTCAAGTAAATTACTGGCAAGTCAAGTAAATTACTGGCAATTTACTTTTCAAGCAATTTACTTTCCTGTCATTTACAATTCCGCTATTTATGATTTCTGCACTTTACCGCTTTCTTTTATTTCTCGCTATTTAACTTTATGTCTTCTTCTTTTATTTTCTTTTCTCTTCTTTTGTCTACAATGATCATGAGTGAGTAGACTTTGCTAAAATATTCCTTCTTTCCAAAAACACTTTCTTTTCAGTTAATCAACTTTGAAAAATTAAATTGGTATTCACTTAGGCTCTCCCTGTGGACCGATACTCTTTTATTACGCGATACGACCCGTGCACTTGCGGGGCTATCAAGTTTTTGGCGCCGTTGCCGGGGAGGCAGTGATATTGATTAAGTTTTTCGAAACCGGTTAGACTGAAATTTTATTTTCTTTATTTTTACTTTTTTTTCTCTTGTCCCTCGAATGCGAAGAACCAGAAGTTTCGGAGAAACTGTTCAACAAATTCCCGAAATCGAAAGGTTCTTACATAGAAGGAGGAGAGAAATTCCCGATAACCAAATGGCGGCTAATGAAAATCGTGCTCTCAAAGAGTACGCAACACCTTCAGCAGAGCCATCGGCTGCCATTGTACATCCAAATGTAGAAGCAAATAATTTTGAACTCAAAACATCTCTACTTTCGATGGTACAACAAAACCAATTTTCTGGTTCTCCCACGGAGGACCCAAATCTTCATATTTCAATTTTTCTTGAATACTGTGGAACTCTCAAATTAAACGGGGTACCTCCGGATGCCATAAGACTAAAACTCTTCCCTTTTTCATTAAGGGATAGAGCTAGAGCATGGCTACATTCTTTGCCTTCGGAATCCATTACCAACTGGAACCAGCTGAAACAAGCTTTTCTTACTAAATTCTTTCCCCCGAGTAAGACAGCTCAAATGAGAAATCAAATTACTCGATTTTCTCAAAACGACGGGGAATCTCTTTATGATGCTTGGGAACGTTTCAAAGAAATGTTAAGGCTATGCCCCCATCATGGACTAGAGAAATGGCTTGTTGTTCACACTTTTTATAATGGATTACAATATGCAACAAGGATGACTGTTGATGCAGCTGCAGGTGGAGCTTTAATGAACAAAAATTTTACCGAAGCCTATGCACTCGTTGAAGATATGGCTCAAAACCATTGTCAGTGGACAAGTGAGCGAGCCATAACGAATAAGCCAGCCACATCAAAAGAGCCGGGTAAGTATGAAATATCTGTTGTTGATCATCTTACCTCAAAAGTGGACGCACTTTTTCAAAAATTTGAAAAATTAAATGTAAGTGTCGTCTCACAAACTTCTTCTCCTATTACTCCACCATGTGAATTATGTGGGGTTGTTGGCCATATTGGAGCTGAATGCCAGCTTGAGGCATCTAGTGCTGGAAACGAGCATATTAATTATGCTCAAAAGGAAGATCCGTTTTCAAATACTTATAATCCTGGGTGGAGGAATCATCCAAATTTTTCTTATAAAAATCCTCCACCCAATCCAGCACCTAGACCACCTCCTGTCTTTCAAAATCAAAGGGTTTTTAACAACCCACAAAACAACCCGCAAAAGTCGAACTTGGAATTTTTAATGGAAAAATTTGTGTCATCTCAAACAAAACAAAATGAAGAATTCAAAAATCAAACTGGTTATTTGAATGACACACTTATCAAATTAGTATCAAAAGTCGACTCTATTTCCACTCATAATAAAATGCTTGAAAATCAAATAACTCAAGTGGCAACACAGGTAGCTTCATCCTCTAAAACTTCAGGGGTATTTCCTGGGCAACCAGAACAAAATCCAAAAGGCCAAATAAATGCCGTCACCCTTAGAAGCGGAAAACAATTAGAGGAACCAAGAGCAAACCAAGAAAAAACTGTGAGTGAAAAACATAATTTACCAGGTGAGCTAGAAGAGAAAGAAAAAGGGAAAGAACCAGAAAAAGAAAGAGAAGAACCACACATCCCCCCTCCACCATACTAACCACCCATTCCTTTCCCCCAAAGATTTGCAAAAAGCAAAATTGACGAGCAATTCAAAAGGTTTGTCGACTTGCTTAAAAAGCTTTACATCAACGTTCCTTTCACTGATGCATTGTCTCAAATGCCGTCTTATTCTAAATTTTTGAAAGAAATTTTATCCAAGAAAAGAAAAATAGACGACTATGAGACGATTGCATTAACAGAGGAATGTAGTGCAATTATCCAGAACAAGCTGCCACAAAAACTCAAATATCCAGGTAGTTTTTCCATACCTTGTGTGATTGGAAGTGAAACTATAAACAGAGCAATGTGCGATCTAGGAGCCAGTGTAAGTTTGATGCCCCTTTCTCTTTGCAATAGACTAGGGATAGGCGAACTTAAACCCACAAAAATGACAATACAGTTGGCAGATCGTTCCGTTAAATACCCCACTGGAATCTTAGAGGATATCCCTATCAAGGTAGGGCAAACTTTTATACCGGTGGACTTTGTTGTAATGGAAATTGAAGAAGACTCCCAAATTCCTATTCTTCTGGGGAGGCCCTTTTTAGCTACTGCAGGGGCAATAATTGACGTTAAAAACGGTAAGTTGGTTTTTAATGTGGGGGATGAAAAGGTTGAGTTTGAAGTTTCAAACTTCATGAAAAGTCCATCTGTAAAAGACTCATGCTGCAGGATTGACATTGTAGACTATTGTGTGCGAGAATGCTCTTTAGCATCATCTTCACGAGATAGTCTGGAAGATTGCCTTTTAGGCAACACAAATACAAATGCAGCAGGGGAAACCCAATTCTACATAAAATTTTTGGATGAAAATCCACCATCAAAAGAATTGGGTACCGAAACCTTGGGTGAGGAGAAACCTCGACCTCTCCCAAAAGAAACACCAAAAGTAGAACTGAAGCCCTTACCATCATCTCTCAGGTATGAGTTTCTTGGCCCTAATTCTACTTTTCCAGTAATTGTAAATGCAAATTTGAAACAACCAGAGACGGAAAAATTACTTAATGTTCTCAAGAAGTATCCCAAAGCCATAGGGTATACTATTGAGGACATTAAGGGAATAAATCCGTCAATATGCATACACAGAATACTACTGGAAGAGGACTATAAACCTTCTATCGAGCATCAAAGAAGATTAAACCCAAACATGAAAGAGGTTGTAAAACAAGAAGTTTTAAAACTCCTTGATGCTGGGATAATTTATCCTATTTTCGATAGTAAGTGGGTTAGTCCTGTTCAAGTAGTACCTAAGAAGGGAGGCTTAACAGTTATTAAAAATGAAAAGGATGAATGCATTTCCACAAGGACAATCACGGGATGGAGAATGTGTATCGATTACAGAAAGCTTAACAAAGCTACCCGGAAAGATCACTTCCCTCTCCCGTTCATTGATCAAATGCTAGAAAGGTTAGCGCGGCACTCACATTTCTGCTATTTGGATGGTTATTCGGGATTTTTCCAAATTCCCATCCACCCTAGCGACCAAGAAAAAACAACTTTCACATGTCCTTTTGGCATTTATGCCTATAGAAGGATGCCCTTTGGTCTATGTAATGCTCCCGCTACCTTTCAAAGGTGTATGATGTCCATATTCTCAGACTTTGTTGAAAACATAATGGAAGTGTTTATGGATGATTTTTCCGTCCATGGGTCAAATTTTGAAAACTGTTTAGCCAATCTGGAAAAAGTCTTAGAGAGATGTGAAAAGGTAAACCTGGTTCTAAACTGGGAAAAGTGTCATTTCATGGTTAATGAAGGAATTGTCCTAGGGCACTTAATTTCTCACAGAGGTATTGAGGTAGACCGTGCAAAAATTGAAGTGATTGAAAAAATGCTACCTCCCACCACAGTAAAAGAGGTGAGAAGCTTTTTAGGCCATGCGGGTTTCTACCGTCGGTTCATAAAAGACTTCTCAAAAATTTCAAAACCTATGACAAGTCTGCTCCTTAAGGATGCAGCAGTTATTTTTAACGATCTTTGTCTTGAAGCTTTTAACAGGTTGAAAAAGGCTTTAGTTACTGCCCCAATCATACGGCCACCAGACTGGAACCTTCCGTTTGAAATAATGTGCGATGCAAGCGACTATGCAGTTGGGGCAGTCCTGGGACAAAGAAAAGAAAAAAAATTGCATGCCATATACTATGCAAGCAGGACCTTAGACGAGGCACAAATGAATTACGCCACAACTGAAAAAGAATTATTGGCGGTAGTTTTTGCCGTCGATAAGTTTCGATCATATCTGGTAGGTTCAAAAATCATCATTTTTACTGATCACTCGGCCATAAAATATTTGTTAAACAAAAAAGATGCGAAGCCGAGATTGATCCGATGGGTTTTACTCCTACAAGAATTTGATCTTGAAATAAGGGATAAAAAAGGCGTTGAAAATGTTGTGGCTGATCATTTGTCCCGTCTACAAGGAACAAAAGAAGAAGAGTTGCCGCTTAATGATACATTTCTGGATGATCAACTCTTCTCATTGATCAAATCTGAAGCACCATGGTATGCAGATTTTGTAAACTACCTTGCAGCAGGAGTACTCCCCCCAGATTTAAATTATCAGCGGAAGAAGAAATTCTTCCATGATCTCAAACAGTATTACTGGGACGAGCCACTGCTTTTTAAAAGGGGAGCTGATGGGGTGTTCAGAAGATGCATTCCGGAAGAAGAGGTAAGTAATATTCTATACCATTGTCATTCTTCTTCCGATGGCGGCCATGCCAGTTCTTCAAAAACTGCTACGAAAATTCTTCAATCTGGTTTTTATTGGCCGTCCCTTTTTAAAGACGCGCATCAATTCATTTCTAAATGCGACCAGTGTCAACGCACCGGAAATATTTCAAAAAGAAATGAAATGCCCTTGAATAATATCTTAGAGGTTGAAATTTTCGACGTCTGGGGTATCGATTTCATGGGACCGTTTCCTTCTTCTTTTGGAAACCAATATATTCTGGTAGCCGTTGACTATGTGTCAAAATGGATCGAAGCCATTGCTTCTCCTACAAACGATGCAAAGGTAGTCATAAAACTTTTCAAAAAAAATAATTTTTCCAAGATTCGGGGTCCCTCGTGTTGTCATAAGCGACGGAGGATCCCATTTCATCTCAAAACATTTTGAAATGTTACTGCAAAAGTTTGGAGTAAGGCACAAAGTTGCAACGCCTTATCACCCTCAAACAAGCGGTCAGGTTAAGGTATCGAACAGAGAAATTAAAAGTATTTTAGAAAAAACTGTTTCGACTTCAAGGAAAGACTGGTCGGTAAAGCTCGATGATGCTCTCTGGGCTTATCGGACTGCGTACAAGACTCCCATAGGAATGACTCCTTTCAAATTAATTTATGGGAAGTCTTGCCACCTTCCGGTAGAGCTAGAGCACAAAGCTTACTGGGCAATTAAACGCCTTAACCTGAACATGGAATTAGCCGGAGAAAAAAGAAAACTCCAACTAAACGAATTGGAAGAACTGCGAATGGATGCTTATGAGAATGCCAAACTTTACAAAGAAAGAACAAAAAATTGGCATGATAAGCGTATTATTCGTAGAGAATTCAAGGAGGGTGATCTGGTGTTACTATTTAACTCCAGACTAAAAATTTTCCCAGGAAAACTAAAATCGAGATGGTCCGGTCCTTTTGAAATCCGTAAGGTTTACCCCTTCGGATCTGTAGAGATCTGGAGCGAGAAATCCGGATCGTTTAAAGTCAATGGTCAAAGGTTGAAAAATTATTTAATTGGTGACCCAATTGAGAAAGGAACTAGTTTAGTTCTACATGATCCCAATTGAAAAATTCTTTTTGACCGTCAAGTTGGTGACATTAAAAGAGCGCTGCGTGGGAGGCAACCCACGGTTTAATGTGTATATCGATTAGTTGAAAAATAAAATACCCCAGGGCCGAGTATCCTGAACCAGACAGCCAGGTGAGCTCTCCTAACCCCTTTTGTCTTATTTAAAAAAAATCATTGAGGACAATGCCTAGTCCAAGCATGGGGGGGTATTTTATTGCTTTTATTAGGAATGTCTTTATTGCTTTACCAGGTTTTTATCTTTTTGTACTTTGAGTTATATCTGCTCCCTCCATCACGAAACTTTGTGAACCCTAAGCATGTTTTAGATAAGCCTTTTCTGGACAAAAATAAATTTTTCAATTTTTCATTAGCAATCATCTAGGTGGACTGGTTGGGAACAACAAAAATTGTATCATGGTTCGATTTCTACTTCTAGGGCTTTTTCACACACACACTATTGAGACTATTTTCAGTTATTAATACAAATAGAGAGACTGAAAAGAAACTAGTAACTTGGTTCTCTTGGTGACATTTACTAGATGCGCGGTTACTGGAGAAAAACGTCTGAGTTGGGGTATTCAAAAAAAAAAAAAAAAAAAAAATTTTGCAAAACCAATTCAAAATGCAAAAACTGGTGCATTTTAAATGTCAAAATGAATGGTTAGCATATAAAATCAAAAAGAAAAGAAAAAAAAAATGCTTGAATACCCAACGTATAAAGACCCTCCTTTGAGACCCGGTCTTAGTGAATAGAGGACCCAAACTTAAGAATGCTGGAGAACCGGTTCTATGATGACATGGATATCCTCTCTAATGTATTGATACTTTAAATTTGTCTCCCAATTCCACAAGAAGCCCAAAAGAGTAGCTCTCAAACCAAAGTGTTAAAATTGCCCCACAATTCACCCAAGGTTTCAATATGAAAATAATTTTCCTTCAGAATTGGCCTAAAAAATTTACACTGTTTTTGCTTGAGGACAAGCAAAGGTTCAAGCATAGGGGAGTTTGATAAGTCTATTTTTAGAGTCTTTTTAAATAGTTATTTATTAAGTCTTTTTAGTATTTTAATTATATTTTTTGATCTATTTTACTGCAAATGTTTACTTTTTATCTTCAAGTTTTATTTTGAAGCAATTTGGGCTGCTTAAAGTCTCAGCAGGTCAGAATTCGACCAAGATCTCTCAGAATTCGACCAAGATCTCTCAGAATTCGACCAAGATCTCTCAGAATTCGACCAAGATCTCTCAGAATTCGACAGCATCTGTCTCAGCAGGCCAGATTTCGACTGGATCTCCCAGAATTCGACTGCATCTTCCAGATTTCGACTTCGACTGCTTCTGCTTCCCAGATTTCGACTGTGCCTACTTCTGCTGGCAAGATTTCAACTGTACCTGCTTCTGCCACCAGATTTCGACTGTGCCTCAACTCTGCTATCCAGAATTCGACTGAACAGTCAGAATTCAAGTTGCCCACTTGCTGATGGATATTTTGCCCACTTGTTGATGGATATTTTTGATGACTACCTTGGCCAACTTGATTTGCCACTTTTTCCTCTTTAGGACCATTTTGCCCCTCATATTTTCCTATAAATAGAGGCTTGATCCTCACTTGTACCTAAGCTTGAATTTTGTTAGAAAATCAATGACAAAGGCTCTCTAATTATTCATGACTTCAATTTACTCTTCATGCTTTTTATGATTCTTGTTTATTTACTTTCTTGCCCTTTAAATTCTTGCTATTTATTTTCCAAGTCATTTACTTTCATTGCCCTTTAATTTCTCGCTCTTTACTTTCTCGCTCTTTATTTTTCGCTCTTTACTTTTCCGCTCTTTTATTTTCCTTGTTATTTACTTTTTCGCCCTTTTACTTTCCAAGTCAAGTAAACTACTGGCAAGTCAAGTAAATTACTGGCAAGTCAAGTAAATTACTGGCAATTTACTTTTCAAGCAATTTACTTTCCTGTCATTTACAATTCCGCTATTTATGATTTCTGCACTTTACCGCTTTCTTTTATTTCTCGCTATTTAACTTTATGTCTTCTTCTTTTATTTTCTTTTCTCTTCTTTTGTCTACAATGATCATGAGTGAGTAGACTTTGCTAAAATATTCCTTCTTTCCAAAAACACTTTCTTTTCAGTTAATCAACTTTGAAAAATTAAATTGGTATTCACTTAGGCTCTCCCTGTGGACCGATACTCTTTTATTATGCGATACGACCCGTGCACTTGCGGGGCTATCAAGTTTTTGGCGCCGTTGCCGGGGAGGCAGTGATATTGATTAAGTTTTTCGAAACCGGTTAGACTGAAACTTTAGTTATGAATCAAATAGATGAGGCAGTGTTTAAATAAGTTTCTAAAGACATGAAGCACCAAAGTTATTTCATTTTTTTATCATCAATCATATTGTTATGAGAGAATTTTAACAGTTTTGATACAGCCTTCTGAAACATGTTGACATTTGGTTGATCATCGTTTCATCCAGAATTTTTTCTCTTCACACTCTTAATTGGAAGCAGATTATTATGTAGGGTAGACTATATAGGAAAACAGTAATTGACACATGAGAGTTATAGTTGTTCACCCTAATCGTTAAGGACTACATCCACTCCTCACCTTCGGTGAGAATTCCACTCTTTTCCAAATAGCTTACAAGCCACTAAAGCTACAATACTGATAGTTTCTTCCACAGCCCTATCGATTGTTCCACTTGTTTTCTTCTACAGTTCTAGCAACTGTATAATCCCTAAAAAACACCTTATTCATCTTCACTAACCCCTAATACCTTTTTTAGGCATCTTCATTAACAATCCGGCATTCAATGCCTTGTTAAGAAGGTTTACAAATGAGATGGTTTTAATTGGGAACTACACTAGTTTGGATGATTACATGGTGTACATCATTCTATGCTTTACAAAGCTATAATATACTCAAAAAGTATTCCCATGAAAACTGTAATCTTACTGAGTAAGGTTGAGAGAGATAATAGGACTTCAGAAGCTTTGTGACGAGCTTCGGAAGATATTTATGAAGCCATATAAAGGGAAGAATTAGAGAAGGCTTGTGTTCTACTCTCACCCTTTGAATGTGGTTGTCTATTGGGTATTTATAGAGTTTTCATCCCAATAGATCTGTTGCAATTCTCATCCCAAGGCTTAAAGAGCCGTTGATAACTTATAAAGTAAACCAAGTTTACTTTATGCGCCTCGCAGAGCCATACGCTGATACAACAGGTTACCGTTGGGAGCTTATGAGCAATGAGGCTTCCGAACGCTTGCAGCTTTTGAACTTAATCAAGTGATTGGATAATGCCTTCTAAGACATGAATATCAATCTTCTGAGTATTGAATAAACAATGTAGGTGCTTTTTGTGAAGAATTGATTTGGTGACTTTGTTTTACTAGTATGTCATGAGATGTCTCTTCTGAATGTATCTTCTGAACATCTATTTTTTGTAGTTTCTGAAATATATCTTCTAAAATGCCTATTTGAAGAATCTTCAGAACGTCTTCTGTAGATCTTTTAAGTCACTTTTCTTTTCTATAACAAGCTTGATCTTGTTATTTCTTTCTCTTCCTTCAACCGTTTCATTGACACATGACCTTTTGAGTTCACCAAGTTTTTAAGGAGGTTTATTCTAATGATTGTTTCTTTTGAACACTTTTTCTACCATGACATGTGGTTTTGTCTTGATATATATGTCATCTGTCACTTCAAGAGAATATGACCATGCACACTTGTCTTAACCCCAAACATAAGATGCTAATAGGGATATCTCAACAATATGATTAAGAGTCTTTTTTCTTTATCATCTTATGTGAAGGTTTCATCTTCTCATTTTAGAAGCATTTGGCTAAAACATCTAGATCACAAGAAGATTCTTATTGTAGCTTTGTAGACTTCTGAAGAGTGTCTTTTTGCTCAGTTAGAGTTTCTCAGCTGAATATCATTTATGAAGTTCATTAGGCTTTGATAATTTATCTTTTTCTTGAGAACTTGTTTGTGGTGCTTCATCCTTAGTGAATAACATATCTTCTCATGTTTGAGAAGCATTTGATATATCTTTATCTCTTCTTGTTGATCATCATTCATTTCTTGATTTAGACACATGTTTATGTCTTTTTTCTCAAAGGGTAGTCTGCGTGACTAGTTGTAACACCCCGGTATTTTTATCGAGTAAAAATACCCAAGTGCACCATCCCTAAAACATCGGAGATATAAAATTCCTGCATAGATACTGAACACTACAATATAGTTCTCGCTGAATAACAACAAAATAGTCTTAAATACAAATAAGACCGAACTGGTTCCCTGACCATAACCTTCAGCAAACTATAGTGCTCAATATCATTCAAGAAAGCGGAATAAAGTCATAACACTAATACATAGAGTTGTAGTACATAGACAACAAAAGGAAGTATAAACTTAAGCATAAAAGCTAAGTCATCAGCAGTCACCCGAGCTCAACCTACTCGTACCTCTTGAATTTCCGCTGTCCCTGTTTCTCTGTAAAACAACAACATATAAACAATGAGATACAATCTCAGTGAGTTCTACCGAGACCCCTACTAACACTCTCGGTCCAATTATGAATCCTGTTTAACTTAACACGACACCGACTGTGCGAACGCTAACCCCGGTGAACCGTATCACAGAACTTTCTTTCATTCGTGGTTCAATTCATAACCACGTGCATTAACAATTTACACGACACCGCTTGCGTGAACGCTAAACCCCGGTGAACGTGTTATAATCCAGTGCGACACCGACTGCGCGAACGCAAACCCCGGTGTATCGCACAACAAACTTTTAACAAGACACCGCCTGCGCAAACGCTAAACCCCGGTGTACATGTTATGACTCAGTTGCTGAAAAACTGCAAAGCGTCGCGACGCGAACTGCTACCGCCGCGATGCGAAAAGAGTCAAACATTTGTGTCACAAAATTAAGCCTGGTCGCGACGCGATGGGCTTGCTTCGCGACGCGATGGGTGCTGGGAAAGGCAGATTTTTCCCGTTTCTTGCGAAATCCGCTATTCCGCTCAATTTCGATTCTTGTTCTGATTGAAAACAGTCCAAACAACCAGAAAAACAGATTCCATCAATGACACACAATCAATCAAACCAATCAAAAACTCAATCTAAACGAATTTTATCAAAATACAACATATTTCCAAATAACGGTTTTTAAGTCAAAATCTTTCGAAACCAAATCACGAAAAATTCATTTCAAAACGGAACAATCCTAAACGTGAGTAAAACTCACCCTTGAAGCGAGAGTCGATACCGAGCCGAAATCACCGAGACTTCAAAATCCCAAAACGGAACCCTATAATCACCAATCCGCTTCACACTTCGATTCGAACTTCAAATCGCATTCAATCTTCCTTGGCTTCGTTCCTAATCATATTTCAATCATCAATTTCATCACACAACCCAAGATTTCAACAAATCCACCACTAAAACCCTCAAAATTCGTAGTCCACAAAAATGGGGAAAAATGGAGGAGAAGCTTACCTAGCTCTTGGGTTTCGAAAATGGAGGCAAGATGATGTACTTGGGCTTGGGTTCCAATCTCTTCTTCTTCTTTTCCTCTTCTTCTTTCTCTTCTCTTCTCTGCTTCACGTTTCCTTTCTTTCTTTCTTATTTCACTTTCCTTTCTTTTCTTATTTCAGATATATATATATATATATATATATATATATATATATATATATATATATATATATATATATATAAATACATATATATTTAAGTGGTATTATGGTCAAAGACCATATTAGACCATATTGACCTTATTCCTTCTTATCCGGTTAACGTTCCTGAGACAACCAAATAATTAATTTTAGCACTCGATAAATACACTAATCAAGTACTAAAAACAATTCATTTGGGTTAACGTCCAAATAATTCGATTAATTATTTTGAGGATGTTACACTAGTAGTGCTTCTTAGCTTTATTATTTTCTTCTTTATGTTCATCCTGAAAGCCTTCTTAAAAGGTGCTCTTTTAGCACTTTCTTTTCTTGAGATGTAACTGCATGCTTTCTGCACTTAAGGTCACTCAAGAAGTACCATTAGATCCAACATGGATTAGATAACTTAAACACTTATCAAAATGGTTTGTTTCCATCAAAACTTGATCAAGGGATTTTGCCTCAACATATATCTCTCTTGGAGATTTCACCTTATATTTTTTTTGGACTTTTTTTTTTTAACTTTTAACTAAGGTTTGGTTCATCTCACGGAGATCTAACCTTATCGTCTTCTCTTGGAGACATATTCTACTATCGGCCGAGGTCACTTTTGAGTAACCCTTATCTCAAGCGGGGTCCGTGATGGCCACCTTGTGTGAAATTTGGCCTATTCTTTTCTTTTCAATTAAGAGTTATGGTTTTAACTTGTATTTTGCTATTTTTTTTTTGTTAAAGATGAATGAATAATGGGAAAGGAAGAGATAGGAAATTTCGTGGGTTTAGGGAAATGGAAAGTATGCTCAACAATAGATAGTATTCTTTTGTGATTTTTGTGAAGAAAATGGAAGGAATGTAAGGGGCGCCACCATGTCTAATCCGATACTAGGATAAGCCTATGAATGAGAGGATCACCACAAGAAAAGGATTTCTTGATAAAGATCAAATATAATGGTCCAATCCAGAACCTAGAGAGTATGAAAATATGGATAAAATCTTTGTTCACTTTTTATTATCTCTTACACCTCCTATTTGTAATAAGAAAGGTGTGTGTTGTTACAAATATGGAATACATAAAGCTAATTTCGAAATTACAAGTATCCTAGGCCTAGTCATTCAGACTTTTGCAAGGAATCCTAAGCTAGTGTAATAAAAAACAATTACAAGCAATTCAATACTAGGAAAGGTTACACAAACACAACTTAATTGTAATTACACTCCATAATGCACCAATAATGAGGTGTTGTAGCATTTATCCCTTTGTCTTGTAACTCATTGGCTTTAATTGTCATTCAAGTCTTGTAACTCTTTGGCTTTGATTCTCATTCAAATCTTTCTTTGATGCAACAATTATTAACTCCATCATCACATATGGAATATGTGACTCACCACACCACTTGAAGTAGATTAAACACACCAAAAATTAAATAAGTGCATTGTTTCCAAATATATCAATTGCTCACACGCAGTTTTATTCAATTAGAATAATATGACTTGGATGCCTTTTTGGTCATGCAACTTGCGCCTCCTCCATAGCTTGTATGACAAGCATGGTTTTTGGTGCAATTACATCTTTGCCCTCATTTGACATTGCCTTGGTTATCAATTGGACTAAACTTTCTTGGACTCTCCTTGCCCTTGACTTAGTCATTGGACCTCCTAAACTTTGAAGGGCATCTTGGTGTTCCATGTCCTCATCATTCCCTCCCTCTTGAGAAGAATTAGACCTCGAATTGAAAGGAGACAAGTCAGCAATTACATGAAAAGGACCATCGCCCCTAGGCATTATCATTGAATTTGGCAATTACTTGAAAAGGACCATCGCCCCTAGGCATTAATTTGGATTTCATTTGTGTTGAAAACCTTTCTTTCCTCATATGAACCCAAACCCAATCCCCGGGTTCAAAAATGACTTGTTTGCGCCCTTTATTGGCACTTTTGGCATAGCCTTCATTTTTCTTTTCAATTTGCATTTTGATTTTCTCATGCAAATTTCTGACAAATTCAGATTTGGCTTTGCCATCTTTATGCTTCAAAAGAGATGTGTTAGGTAATGGTAAAAGATCAAAAGGCATTAAAGGATTATAACCACACACAATCTCAAATGGGCAGTGATTAGTGGTACTATGGACAGACCTATTATAAGCAAACTCAGCATGTGGTAGCCATGTTTCCCACATTTTCAAATTCTCAGAAAGCACGGCCCTTAAAAGAGTAGAGAGAGTTCGGTTTACTACCTCAGTTTGCCCCTCAGTTAGGGGATGACAGGTTGTAGAGAATAGTAACTTAGATCCGACCTTACCCCACAAAGTTCTCCAGAAGTGGCTTAGAAATTTAGTGTCTCGATCGAACACTCTGCTTTTTGGTAGGCCATGTAGGCGCACCACTTCTTTGAAAAACAAATCAGCAACGTGGTAAGCATCATCCACCTTTTTGCATGGACTGAAATGTGTCATCTCTGAAAACCTGTCCACAACAACAAAAAGAGAATCTTTCTTGTTCTTTGTTTTAGGTAACCCTAAGACAAAGTCCAAGGAAAGGTCAATCCAAGGATATTCAGGAACGGGCAATGAAGTATATAAACCATGGGGCACCTTTCACAATATTTTTGCACATCAACTTTCATGTGAGGCCAATAAAAATGTTTTTTCAAATTTTCCAAAGTTTTAGGAACACCAAAATGTCCCATTAAACCCCCTTCATGCGCCGCTTTGACTAAGAGTTCTCTAATGGATCCTTTTGGCACACACAACTTTTTTCTTTAAACAAATAATCATTGCGCCTAAAAATTCCATTATGGGCAGCATGAACACATTCAGCATATTTAACAGAAAAATCAAGATCATGCTCATACAATTCGTTAATGTGTTCAAGCCCAAAATTTTTAGTTGCAAGGGTAGAGAGTAAGGCGTACCTTCTTGACAATGCATCAGCCACAACATTGGCTTTAGCCTTCTTATGCTTAATCACATAAGGAAATTTCTCCAAAAATACAACCCATTTAGCATGCCTCTTGTTCAAATTACCTTGTCCTTTTAGATACTTCAAGGACTCATGATCACTATCAATGACAAATTCTTTGGGCAGCAAATAATGTTGCCATGTTTGCAATGCCCTTACTAAGGCATACAAATCCTTATCATAAGTTGAGTAATTTAGGGCAGCCCCTTTTAATTTCTGACTAAAATAAGCAATTGGATGACCTTCTTGCATCAAAACAGCCCCAATTCAAAAATTGGAAGCATCACATTCAATTTCAAAAGATTTTCTTTAAGGATAGAAAAAGCTTGTCCTTGTTTCTCATCCCATTTAAAACCAATTTCTTTTTTAACAATTTCGTTAAGAGGTGCAGCAATAGTACTAAAGTTCTTGACAAACCTCCTATTGAAACTTGATAAACTATGAAAACTTCTTACCTCAGTCATACTTTTGGGAGTCGGCCATTCTTGGATTGCCTTTACCTTTGCTTCATCCACATGTACTCCTTGAGAGCTTATGACAAAACCTAGAAAAAAACCTTGATCCAAATATACAACAACAAATTTTCCCAAAAATTACCTCAAGACATGGTTCATTAGTCTCATGAAAGTGCTGGGTGCATTAGTTAGTCCAAAAGGCATAACTAACCACTCATATAAAAAATATTTAGTTTTGAAAGCAGTTTTCCACGCATCCTGTAACACCCCAGTATTTCTAACATGTAGAGACACTGAAAGTGCACAGATGCGGAATATTCAGAGGACACAGTTCCTGTTTAAGTTTTGGACATACAAACTTTTTCCGAGACAAAACATAATCGGAAATAACATTACTTCATAAAATAGAAGTTTATCGGTTTCATACCGAATGGATTACAATAACCAAGTCCAAATACCAAACAGAAACATAAAATGGTTCATATAACTCATAATCAATACAAGTTTATACAACCAATAAGGATAACAAAAGTACAAGGGATCAAATGACTAAGTCTTCAGCACCTCCAAGAGTAGACCAACTACTCGTGCACAATAGTCTTCCTTTTTCCCTGCTTTTCTGAAAAACAACAAATATGGATAGGGTGAGATAACATTATCTCAGTGAGTCCTACCGTGCCCCCTCACTGACACTCGGTTTGATTTAATAAACCGTTATAACAAGAACTGACATAACAATGTCTTATTCATTAATCGAATGCCGACCGCACAACGACTGCTAATCCCGGCTATTCGTGAATTACTTATTATTCGAATGCCGACCGCACAACGACTGCTAATCCCGGCAATTCGTGAATTACTTAGCACAAACCGGCCGCACAACGCCTGCTAATCCCGGTAACCCGTGAGTTGACCACGCCAAAACACATTCAGGGCCTAGGGTGAGGGCTCATGACTTCCCTTCCTAGTATGCTACTTGTCGGGTCGTCACCCAACGCAATACGTATGACAATACGCATCAAGTTCTCGAGAGTTAGATAATTTATATCTTTTCGATCACCAAATGGATCAATCACAATATCTTTTTAGATAATTTATATCTTATTGATCTATAACCCGTTTTGATGAATTTATAATCATCCGGCATCATAATCATATTGTAATGTATTGTTGACTTATAACCCGTTTTGATGAACCTATAGACATCCGGCATTATAATCATATACAGTTGATATATATATAAATATACATATACATTCTATCCATCAGCCGGTGTACCCACACGTATACTAGGGTTTCGGTTTTCGATCAAATAGGCTTTCAAAGCTCTTTTTCAAAACCATGAGTTGAACAAGTTCAAAATAAGGTTTTTAGTGAGGCAATCCCTTTTTGAATGGTTGAGAAAGAAATTGGAAAGGGTTCGGGATCAAACGGAGCAACAAAACGAGAAAGCGGAAGCCGGTAACAGAACTACACGCACGACCCGTGCCCAGGGGCGCACGACCCGTGCGTGGTGCACTACTCAGGACCCATCTACCAGAAGGAATCGCACGATCCGTGCCCAGGGGCGCACGACCCGTGCGTCCCGTTCTGTTTCCAATCCTTCCAACCCGAAGCAGGCGCACGACCCGTGCCCAGGGGCGCACGGTCCGTGCGACCTGTGTCTGTTACCAGAATTTCGCACTTTTCTCATTTTCGCTCTCCATTCTCGTCCGATTCGATTTCTAATTTCAATCACCTGAAACTCAGAAAATTCCCAGAATATATTTCCAGTAGTACACAATGCATTTCATTTCAACGATTTAAATCAAAATCTCATTTAAACCGTAAAACACCGTTTCGACTCAAAAACGCTTTTCAGTTCTAAGTCTTTCGTAAACAGAAAATGTGACCAAGGGATTCCATATCGAAAACAAGTTCAGAATATCAAAATGCCCTATCGTGAGTAGAACTCACCGTTACACCGAAGTTCGAGAGTTGGATCGAAAGCAAAGTCACCGAAACGAAAAGTACACGAACGATCCCCGCTAGAACTCGAACCGATCTCCAACCGGCAATCTCCACCACTAGAGCGACTGGGACAGCAACCTGGTCCTTCACAACTTCCTCCAAGTCGAAAATGCAAGCTTGACACTCCACCTCCCACAACTACAACATGACATGCAGCACCATTAAAGTTCAAAACTCCATTATTTCTCTTGGAGCTTCAAGGGGGCTGAACATGGTAGTGGATGATCTAGGGGGAGTTAGCTTCTGAAAGTGGTACCATTGAAAAGAGGATGAAAAATGAGAGAAAGAGGTGTGAAGAAAGCTTACATGCAATGACCAATTGAGAAGTTCTTCCCTCCTCTCCTTCCTCTTCCCTTCGCCCCACTCTCCTCTCCCTACCTTCTGTTTTCCTTTCTTTCTTTCAGCTGGAAATGATGAAATGAGTGAGTGAGGGTTTAGTTGAGAGTATATGGCTGAGGGTTTAAATGATGGTGGAAAGACCATTTTGCCCTTGGCCCAAAAATGGTAATTTAGGCGTTAATAATTCTCTTCGGTATAACTTTCTCGATTAATCCGGTTCCGATCCGAAATTCCTCAACTCTTTCGGTTCTTAATTAATTATAATCTTCAAGATTATATTTTAATAACTAGGGGTGTGAAAAGACAGATTTGCCCTTCTGCTCCAATTGCTAATTATTCTATGAATGGGCCACCCTTTAATGGAGAATAGGTTTTCTTGATAATTTTTCCGACGTATAAGTCCCCGAGACACGACTAATTATTCCCACAAATAATTAATCGGTCTTAGGTTTCATAATACGAGTCTTTAAAAATCCGGGATGTTACAATCTCCCCAACTTTTAAAAATTTTGTCCTCAAAATTGACGAAACGTACCTTACTGAAAGAGAGATGGATATCGAGCGCGCATGTCTTCTTCCAGTTCCCAGGTAGCCTCTTCGGCTGAAAAGCCATCCCAAACTACTTTGATAATCGGAATTGACCTTGAACGCAGAGTCTTCACACCACGCTCCAAGATATAACTAGGATAAGGTTGGATTGACAAATCCGGTCGCAGGTCAATTGTATCAACACTCAACGATTGATGCAGATCGGGAATATATTTCCTTAACTGAGACACGTGGAACACATCATGGAGGTTTGATAGGGCCGGAGACAATGCGAGGCGATAGGCAACTGGTCCAATCCGCTCGATGATTTGGAAAGGTCCAACATATCGAGGACTGAGCTTCCTCGCTCGCAAGGCTCTCCCGGTGCCTATGGTTGGAGAAACTTTCAAGAACACATGATCACCAACCTCAAACTCCAACGGTCTCCTTCGGTTGTCAGCGTAGCTCTTTTGCCGACTCTGAGCAACCTCCATCCTTTCTCGAATTGACTTGATCTTCTCAGTGGTCTCGCGAACCATATCGGGTCCCAAAAACTTATCTTCGCCAATCTCCCACCAACACAACGGAGTCCTACACTTTCTACCATAAAGTGCCTCAAACGGTGCCATTCCAATGCTGGAGTGGTAACTGTTGTTGTAGGAGAATTCGACTAATGGAATATGGTCCTCCCATTTTCTCCCGCTATCGAGCACACAAGCCCGAAGCATGTCCTCAAGAGTCTGGATAGTCCTCTCCGTTTGACCATCAGTCTGAGGATGATAAGCAGTGCTAACCAGCACCCTTGTTCCCAAAGCTTCATTCAATGCTCTCCAGAATCTGGAAGTAAACTTGGGATCTCGGTCTGACACAATGCTCGTTGGAACTCCATGCAATCTGATAATGTTCTTCACATATTCATCTGCTAACTTGGAAACCTTATAAGTCGAGCGAACGGGAATAAAGTGAGCGGATTTAGTCAATCGGTCCACTATTACCCAAAGAGAATCATTGCCGGCCTGTGACTTCGGCAAACCCATAACGAAGTCCATTGAGATGTCTTCCCACTTCCAAACTGGTACATCTAGCGGTTGTAACTGACCGCCCGGTCTTCGGTGTTCCGCCTTAACCTTCTGACAAGTTAAGCACCGAGAAACAAATTCTGCAATCTCGACCTTCATCCCAGGCCACCAATACATCAACTTCAAGTCTCGGTACATCTTGGTGGATCCCGGATGTACGGAGTACTGACTCCTATGAGCTTCTTCCAATACTTGTCTTTTGATATCATCATTGTCGGGAACACAAATCTTCCCATTAAAGCAAATTATGCCATCACTATCCTCAGTGAAATCTGGCGATCCCTTCTGAGACTGCAACTTTATATCAGCTCCTTGAGCTACGCGGATTTGTTCCCTTAGCACACTGGCTATCCGTATATGCCGCAGCACTACGCGATCCCTTTTTCTTACCACCTTGAGTTTCAAGTCTCTGAACGACTCCAACAAGGCCATCTCGTGAACCATTAACCTTGCCGTGTGGATAGACTTCCTGCTCAGAGCATCTGCTACCACATTGGCTTTCCCAGGGTGATATTTCAATTCGAAATCATAGTCCTTCAAAAATTCAGTCCACCTCCTCTGTCTGTTATTCAACTCCTTTTGGTCGAACAGATACTTCAAGCTCTTGTGATCACTAAAAACTTCGAAACGAGAACCATAAAGGTAATGTCTCCAAATTTTCAGTGCAAACACAATAGCCGCCAACTCTAAGTCATGAGTTGGGTAATTCCGTTCATGCGTCTTCAATTGCCTCGATGCATAGGCCACAACATGTTGATTCTGCATGAGAACGCATCCTAAACCCTTCCCAGATGCATCACTGTAAATTTGAAATCCCAATGACGGATCCGGAAGAATTAGGATCGGAGCAGAAGTTAACTTTTCCTTCAATCCCAGAAAACACTCCTCACAGTCGGCATCCCAAATAAACGGTTGACCCTTGCGAGTCAATCGAGTAAGCGGAAGTACCAATTGCGAAAAACCTTCAATGAATCTTCTATAGTAACCAGCTAAACCCAGAAAGCTTCTGATCTCAGTCACTGACGTTGGCCGTTCCCAATTCAACACAGCTTCCACCTTGCTAGGATCCACTGCAACCCCTTCTTGGGAAATTACATGACCCAAGAATTTTACTTCAGGCATCCAAAAGTCACACTTTGATGGTTTAGCGTAGAGTTTCTTCTCTCGGAGTACTCCTAGGACAAATCGGAGATGCTGAGCATGCTCCTCAACTGACTTGGAGTAAATCAAGATATCATCAATAAAGACGACCACAAACTGATCTAGGTAAGAATGAAATACTCTATTCATATAATCCATGAATACGGCTGGAGCGTTAGTTAATCCGAAAGGCATTACTACAAACTCGTAGTGTCCGTACCTCGTACGAAAGGCAGTCTTCGGAATGTCTAAGGTTCTTACCCTAATTTGATGGTACCCTGACCTCAGATCAATTTTGGAGAAAACTTTAGCACCTCGAAGTTGGTCAAGTAGATCATCTATCCTTGGCAATGGATACTTGTTCTTGATAGTGATTTTATTCAGCTGACGGTAGTCTATGCATAACCTCATGCTTCCGTCCTTCTTCTTGACTAGCAATACCGGAGCACCCCATGGAGAAGCACTCGGTCGAATAAACTTCTTGGAAATTAATTCCTCAAGTTGGGACTTCAATTCTTTCAGTTCGAGAGGAGACATCCTATAAGGTGCTATGGATATTGGCCCTGTGCCAGGCGCCAAATCTATAGAGAATTCCACCTCTCGTTCTGGAGGTAAAGAGGAAACTTCCTCGGGAAAAACATCTAAGAATTCATTAACAACTTGAGTAGATGATAAATCCAAATCAGCTTCAGTTGATGCAGACAAAATAATAACAAAAGCTTCCGCACCTTGGAATAGAGACTGGCTGGCTGAAGTGAACGAAATAACACCATTATCTGCAGGTAATGAAGGTTCCGCTACTTCAGAAGGAAAATTAATTGCACGATTGAAACAATCAATCGTAATGTGATTGGAAGTCATCCAATTCATTCCCAACACGATCTCCATTCCTCTCATAGGCAGACAGATAAAATCAACAACAAAGTCCCTGCCTCCTATGGTGAGCAGACAGTTAAGACATAATGATTGGGTTCGCACACGACCCTTTGCCGCAGTAAGGATAGATATTGGTTCGGATATAGGAGATACTATTAATCCTAGCCGTTCCGCACATGCTTCAGAGATAAAACAATGAGTAGCACCAGAGTCATACAGAATATTAACAGTTTGATGAAAGATAGAACCTGTACCCCTTATAAGATTATCAGCTGGCTTGATGGTCTTAGCATCCAGAGTGTTGACTCGAGCCTGTCTCGGAGCATCAGGAGACTCCAAGAAAGCTTTCCTTGACGGACAATTATTAGCATAATGGCCCACTTCTTTGCAAAGGTAGCATTGGTTCGGTCCCACCTGACATTTGCCTCTATGAAATCTCTTGCAGACGTCGCACCTGTTAGGCCTGGCAGAGTCACTTGATTGGATTTGTTTCCCTTTATCCCTATTCCCTCTATATCTAGGGTTTGAAGAAGTTGGCTCATTACCCTTCTTCTTATCCTTCCAGAATTCTTTCCTCTCAGCATACATTCTTTTAAGATCGCTCTCAGCTGAATGAGCTTGTTGAACCAAAGCAGGATAAGTGGTCATGGAGTAAGAACTGAGACCTTGATTCACATCTCCTCTGAGACCTTGTCTGAACATTACCATTTTCCACCTATCATCAGTAGCGGTGGTCCCCAATTCATAGAATTGTGACAACCTCTCAAATCTGGCAGCATATTCCCCAACTGTCATTTCTCCCTGTTTCAAACTCAGAAATTCCATCTGCTTGTCAAGTCTTTGGGAGTCGGGAAAATAATGACCCAAAAACAACTCCTTGAAGTTATCCCATTCAAGAGGAGTTCCTTGATTTTGAAGCATTCTACGAGCGTTAACCCACCAAGTGTGAGCATCCTCGTCCAGAGCGTTAGCAGCACAAATTACCTTTTCTCCTTCATTGCATTGCAAAGTATCAAAGATCCGTTCCATGGCATCTACCCAGAAATGGGCTTTCATTGCCTCAGATCCTCCTTTGAAGGTTGGGGGTTTCATCTTCAGAAACCGAAAATACATCCTGTTGGGATCCTCAGGTGTTGGCATATTGACTGGCTCAGCTGGTTGTGGTTGAGGCATCTGATGCATCTGCTGCATTTGAGCCATTTGAGCCATCTGTTGCTGTTGCATAAGCATCATGTCATTCATCATCTTCTGCTGAGTTTCGATGACATTCTGCATCCATTCTTGATGAGGATCAATAGGTGGGTTTCTCCTACCTCTTCCAGCCATGATTCTGCGAAGTATGCACAAAGTATTAAGTTGATCAGGCTCAATGTCTAATAGCATACTAAGAAAAATCAGACTTAGAAGACGCAAAAGACTCTTAACATCTAAGTCCGACTAGGTCGAACCGCTCTGATACCAAATGGAACACCCCAGTATTTCTAACATGTAGAGACACTGAAAGTGCACAGATGCGGAATATTCAGAGGACACAGTTCCTGTTTAAGTTTTGGACATACAAACTTTTTCCGAGACAAAACATAATCGGAAATAACATTACTTCATAAAATAGAAGTTTATCGGTTTCATACCGAATGGATTACAATAACCAAGTCCAAATACCAAACAGAAACATAAAATGGTTCATATAACTCATAATCAATACAAGTTTATACAACCAATAAGGATAACAAAAGTACAAGGGATCAAATGACTAAGTCTTCAGCACCTCCAAGAGTAGACCAACTACTCGTGCACAATAGTCTTCCTTTTTCCCTGCTTTTCTGAAAAACAACAAATATGGATAGGGTGAGATAACATTATCTCAGTGAGTCCTACCGTGCCCCCTCACTGACACTCGGTTTGATTTAATAAACCGTTATAACAAGAACTGACATAACAATGTCTTATTCATTAATCGAATGCCGACCGCACAACGACTGCTAATCCCGGCTATTCGTGAATTACTTATTATTCGAATGCCGACCGCACAACGACTGCTAATCCCGGCAATTCGTGAATTACTTAGCACAAACCGGCCGCACAACGCCTGCTAATCCCGGTAACCCGTGAGTTGACCACGCCAAAACACATTCAGGGCCTAGGGTGAGGGCTCATGACTTCCCTTCCTAGTATGCTACTTGTCGGGTCGTCACCCAACGCAATACGTATGACAATACGCATCAAGTTCTCGAGAGTTAGATAATTTATATCTTTTCGATCACCAAATGGATCAATCACAATATCTTTTTAGATAATTTATATCTTATTGATCTATAACCCGTTTTGATGAATTTATAATCATCCGGCATCATAATCATATTGTAATGTATTGTTGACTTATAACCCGTTTTGATGAACCTATAGACATCCGGCATTATAATCATATACAGTTGATATATATATAAATATACATATACATTCTATCCATCAGCCGGTGTACCCACACGTATACTAGGGTTTCGGTTTTCGATCAAATAGGCTTTCAAAGCTCTTTTTCAAAACCATGAGTTGAACAAGTTCAAAATAAGGTTTTTAGTGAGGCAATCCCTTTTTGAATGGTTGAGAAAGAAATTGGAAAGGGTTCGGGATCAAACGGAGCAACAAAACGAGAAAGCGGAAGCCGGTAACAGAACTACACGCACGACCCGTGCCCAGGGGCGCACGACCCGTGCGTGGTGCACTACTCAGGACCCATCTACCAGAAGGAATCGCACGATCCGTGCCCAGGGGCGCACGACCCGTGCGTCCCGTTCTGTTTCCAATCCTTCCAACCCGAAGCAGGCGCACGACCCGTGCCCAGGGGCGCACGGTCCGTGCGACCTGTGTCTGTTACCAGAATTTCGCACTTTTCTCATTTTCGCTCTCCATTCTCGTCCGATTCGATTTCTAATTTCAATCACCTGAAACTCAGAAAATTCCCAGAATATATTTCCAGTAGTACACAATGCATTTCATTTCAACGATTTAAATCAAAATCTCATTTAAACCGTAAAACACCGTTTCGACTCAAAAACGCTTTTCAGTTCTAAGTCTTTCGTAAACAGAAAATGTGACCAAGGGATTCCATATCGAAAACAAGTTCAGAATATCAAAATGCCCTATCGTGAGTAGAACTCACCGTTACACCGAAGTTCGAGAGTTGGATCGAAAGCAAAGTCACCGAAACGAAAAGTACACGAACGATCCCCGCTAGAACTCGAACCGATCTCCAACCGGCAATCTCCACCACTAGAGCGACTGGGACAGCAACCTGGTCCTTCACAACTTCCTCCAAGTCGAAAATGCAAGCTTGACACTCCACCTCCCACAACTACAACATGACATGCAGCACCATTAAAGTTCAAAACTCCATTATTTCTCTTGGAGCTTCAAGGGGGCTGAACATGGTAGTGGATGATCTAGGGGGAGTTAGCTTCTGAAAGTGGTACCATTGAAAAGAGGATGAAAAATGAGAGAAAGAGGTGTGAAGAAAGCTTACATGCAATGACCAATTGAGAAGTTCTTCCCTCCTCTCCTTCCTCTTCCCTTCGCCCCACTCTCCTCTCCCTACCTTCTGTTTTCCTTTCTTTCTTTCAGCTGGAAATGATGAAATGAGTGAGTGAGGGTTTAGTTGAGAGTATATGGCTGAGGGTTTAAATGATGGTGGAAAGACCATTTTGCCCTTGGCCCAAAAATGGTAATTTAGGCGTTAATAATTCTCTTCGGTATAACTTTCTCGATTAATCCGGTTCCGATCCGAAATTCCTCAACTCTTTCGGTTCTTAATTAATTATAATCTTCAAGATTATATTTTAATAACTAGGGGTGTGAAAAGACAGATTTGCCCTTCTGCTCCAATTGCTAATTATTCTATGAATGGGCCACCCTTTAATGGAGAATAGGTTTTCTTGATAATTTTTCCGACGTATAAGTCCCCGAGACACGACTAATTATTCCCACAAATAATTAATCGGTCTTAGGTTTCATAATACGAGTCTTTAAAAATCCGGGATGTTACACATCCCCTTCCCTTATCCTAATTTGATGTTATCCACTTTTAAAATAAATGTTGGAAAATAAACATGCACCAAACAATTCAGCAAGCAAGTCATCTAACCTAGGTATTGGATGCCTATACTTGACAGTGATATTATTAACAGCCCTACAATCAGTGCACATTCTCCAACTACCATTTTTCTTAGGAATTAAAATAACACGCACAACACATGGACTTAAACTTTCTCTTACCGAACCTTTACTTACCAACTCAGCCACATGTTTTTGTATCTCTTGTGTTTGTTGTGGATTGCTCCGATAGGCTGGCCTATTAGGAAAAGCGGCCCCTGGGACGATATCAATATGGTGCGCAATCCCTCTCAAAGGTGGCAGCCCACTTAGTACTACCTTAGGAAACAATTCCTCAAGTTTCTACAAAAAAGAGTTTATGCAACTAGGCATTTCTTGAGTGTTAGGTACATTTTCCAGCAAAGCCACCTCTTTGCTAAAAAGTAAATAAAGGGGATGACTTGCAAAAATAGCATTTTTAACCTCCCCTTTTGTCGCCATCAAACTTTCTTTCTTTTTTTCATCAATCTTTTTTTTGTCACTCTTTTTTCTCTCTTTTTCTTTGGCGATATTTTCTTCTTTTTCTTTTTCATATTTTTCTCTCAATATTTTTTGATCATCTCTCACCTCACTTGGACTCAAATGAGCCAATACAATACATTTTCCATGATGAATAAAAGAGTACTTGTTGGTACGCCCTTCATGATTGGCATTTTTATCAAATTGCCAAGACCTTCCCAACAAGAGATGGCTAGCCTCCATAGGAACTACATCTCAAACAGCCACATCCTCATACATACCAATTGTAACGCCCCAAAATTAATTAGTTATTTATTTAATTAATTAAATAGGGTTTTGGTGATAGAAATAATAAAATCATGATAATGTCAGAATATATGGGCCTATGGTTGGGGCTGGTAGTAGCGAATCCGAAGTGTTAGTGAATAGGCCCATGATTAAATCGCATAAGTGAGCGAGAAAAGCCCATGAGACCAACTAAGTATAAATAGGCCTTAGTTAGGGTTTGGCTAATTTAGAAGAAAAAAAAATAGAATTAGAAGGGAGAAGAGGAGAGGAAGGCGACGGCTAGAGAGGGGAAAGGAGAGGAGGCGTGATCCACCACCAAGGAGAGAGAGAGAGAGAGAGAGGCGTAGCACCAAGGAGAGAGAAGGAAAGCTAGGATTCGTGAATCTTCTAAAAAAAAAGCTAAGGTAAGGGTGAGATTCATGCTTTATAAGGGTTTGTATGAGGGGTTGTATGTGGGTTAGGGTTTTAGCGATCATATATGTGTAGCATGTTTGTTATGTGCTTGATGAAATGTTTGGAATGCTATATTGGTTGATGTTGTCGTATAATTGATGTCCCCATGCCCTAATACGATGTTGATGATTGATGTGATCATGAGAATTCAAATTGCTATGCTGAAAGTGGCGCCCAGTCCATGGGCGCCCTGCCCTTCTGTTGTATGTTGCTGATTTTGGTTGCTGGAAAAGGCACCCTGCTCCTGGGCGCCCTGTGTTCTGTTTTTGGTTGTTGCTGGAAGTGGCGCCCTAGGCGCCCAGTATTTGCTGTTGCCATGTTGCTGCTGTGATGCTGTTGCCATGTTGCTGCTGTGATGCTGTTGCCATGTTGCTGTTGTGATGCTGTTGCCATGTTGCTGTGTGATGCTGTTGCCATGTTGCTGCTGTGATGCTGTTGCCATTTTGCTGCTGTGATGTTGTTGCCATGTTGCTGCTGTGATGCTGTTGCCATGTTGCTGCTGTGATGCTGCTGCCATGTTGCTGCTGTGATGTTGTTGCCATGTTGCTGCTGTGATGCTGTTGCCATGTTGCTGTTGTGATGTTGTTGCCATGTTGTTTTTGTGATGCTGTTGTTGGCTGCTGTTGCTGTTGTTGGGCTGTTGCTGTTGTTGGCTGCTGTTGCTGCCGTTGGGCTGCTGTTGCTGTTGTTGGCTGTTGTTGCCGTTGGGCTGCTGTTGCTGTTGTTGGCTGCTGTTGCTGCTGTTGCTGTTGTTGGCTGCTGCTGCTGCCGTTGGGCTGCTGTTGCTGTTGTTGGCTGCTGTTGCTGCTGTTGGGCTGCTGTTGTGCTGCTGTTGCTGTTGTTGGCTGCTGTTGCTGTTGTTGGCTGTTGCTGCCGTTGGGCTGCTGTTGCTGTTGTTGGCTGCTGTTGCTGCCGTTGGGCTGCTGTTGCTGTTGTTGGCTGTTGCTGCCGTTGGGCTGCTGTTGCTGTTGTTGGCGGTTGTTGCTGCCGTTGGATTGTTGTTGCTGTTGTTGGCTGCTGTTGCTGTTGTTGGTTGTTGCTGCCGTTCGGCTGTTGTTGCTGTTGTTGGCTGCTGTTGCTGCCGTTGGGCTGCTGTTGCTGTTGTTGGCTGCTGTTGCTGTTGTTGGCTGTTGCTGCCGTTGGGCGGCTGTTGCTGTTGTTGGCTGCTGTTGCTGCCGTTGGGCTGCTGTTGCTGTTGTTGGCTGTTGCTGCCGTTGGGCTGCTGTTGCTGTTGTTTGCTGCTGTTGCTGCTATTGATGTTGTTGGCTGCTGTTGCTGTTGTTGGTTGTTGCTCCCGTTGGGCTGCTGTTGCTGTTGTTGGCTGTTGTTGCTATTGTTGCTGCCGTTGGGCTGCTGTTGCTGTTGTTGGCTGTTGCTGCCGTTGGGCCGCTGTTGCTGTTGTTGGCAGCTGTTGCTGCCGTTGGGCTGCTGTTGCTGTTGTTGGCTGTTGTTGCTGTTGTTGGCTGTTGCTGCCGTTGGGCTGCTGTTGCTGTTGTTGGCTGTTGTTGCTGCCGTTGGGCTGCTGTTGCTGTTGTTGGCTGTTGTTGCTGTTGTTGGCTGTTGCTGCCGTTGGGCTGCTGTTGCTGTTGTTGGCTGCTGTTGCTGTTGTTGGGCTGCTGTTGTAGTTGTTGGCTGTTGTTGCTGTTGTTGGGCTGCTGTTGCTGTTGTTGGGCTGCTGCTGCTGTTGGTGGTGGTTTCTAGTGCTGTTGCAGCATTACCGTTGCGATCGTCGTTGCTGCTATTATTGTCGTTGTTGCTGTGTTGCCATTGCCGTTGCAGTGTTGCTACAGCTGTCGCCGTTGTTGCTATTGTTGCTGCTGTTGTGGTTGTTGTTGCTGTTGGTGTTGATGTAGGTGCTGGTGGCGTTGCCGTTGTTGCCGCTGTTCCCCGTTTGTTGTTGTTGCGTGTTGGCGCCTTAGCGCCCCTGGTCGTCGTCACCGGTGTTGTAAATTGTTGTTGCCATTGACGTTGTAAATCTATTGGTGTCTTTGGTGTCGGTGGTTGTTGATGTTACGGTCAAGTTGTTAGACTGTCCTATAGGTGTTGGTGTTACTGGTGTTGATTGGTGTTGTTGGTGATGATATAACAGGTGATGTGCCTATTTTATTGGCTAAGGTGATAGGTGATGGGTCTATGACCATTTGTTAATTATGTTGTCAAATGTCATTGTTGATTTCGTGGTGGGTACCGCCGAATGGCCCACACTGTTTTGTTGCGGGTACCGTCGAATGGCCTGAGTTGTTTTGTTGAGGGTATCGCCGAATGGCCCAAACTGTTGATGAATTTTTGTGTTGAAGGCCTATGTCCAGTGTCGAGTCTTATGTCGTTGTAGTGCTAAGATATGCTCTTTGTTGTCGATTGTCTCTAGTGCATTGTTCATGGTGTCGCATACAATTCATATGCATTATTTTGGTGATGGAGGCTTCGGCCTTGGAGCTATAGGTGATGGTGATGATGCTCATACAGGTGATGATGCCCTTATTGGCTATTTTATTGGTGATGATTGGTACCACATGCATATACCCGTTGGTGTGGGTTGTGATAGCCCCGCAAATGCACGGGTCGTATCGCGTAATAAAAGAGTATCGGTCCACAGGGAGAGCCTAAGTGAATACCAATTTAATTTTTCAAAGTTGATTAACTGAAAAGAAAGTGTTTTTAGAAAGAAGGAATGTTTTAGTAAAGTCTACTCACTCATGATCATTGTAGACAAAAGAGGAGAAAAGGAAATAAAAGAAGAAAACATAAAGTTAAATAGCGAGAAATAAAAGAAAGCGGTAAAGTGAAAAATTATAAATAGCAGAATTGTAAATGACAAGAAAGTAAATTGCTTGAAAAGAAAATTGCCAGTAATTTACTTGACTTGCCAGTAATTTACTTGACTTGGAAATTTAAAGGGCAAAAAAGTAAATAACAAGGAAAATAAAAGAGCGGAAAAGTAAAGAGCGAAAAGTAAAGAGCGAGAAATTAAATAGCAATGAAAGTAAATGACTTGGAAAATAAAAGGGCAAGAAAGTAAATAGCAGGGAAAATAAAAGAGCGAAAAAGTAAAGAGCGAAAAGTAAAGAGCGAGAAAGTAAAGAGCGAGAATTTAAATGGCAATGAAAGTAAATGACTTCGAAAGTAAAAGGGCAAGAAAGTAAATAGCAGGGAAAATAAAAGAGCGAAAAAGTAAAGAGCGAAAAGTAAAGAGCGAGAAAGTAAAGAGCGAGAAATTAAAGGGGCAATAAAGTAAATAAGCAAGAATCATAAAAACATGAAGAGTAAATTGAAGTCATGAATCTTTAGAGAGCCTTTATCATTGATTTTCTAACAAAATTCAAGCTTGGTTACAAGTGAGGATCAAGCCTCTATTTATAGGAAAATATTAGGTCTAAGGCACTTGAGAGGAGGGGCAAAATGGTCATAAAAAAAGTGGCAGGTTGCATCGCATTCGTTTACTCATGACATTGGTGATGACTTTTGGTGATTGCAATTTGACGTTGTTTGTGAAGATATATGCTTGTTGTGCTGATGTTGACTATTATGATGATAATGACTGTTATGTTCATGCTGATTGTTGACCTGTTGACTGTTGTGACGAATATTTGTCTGTTGTGAATTATCTGATATTCTGACTTGTGCATACGGTCTTTCATACAATTCTTTATATTGTTTGATATCTCACCCCTTCTGTTTGAATGTTACCCCTATGTTGGTAACGTGCAGGTGATCTCGAATGAAGACCATAGTTCTTCGTTAGTCCGGTGTCGTCGCTCTGATACGTAGAAATTGGGGGGGATGAACGCTTGATTATCTTTATTCATGTTTTCCTTTTGTTGGATTTTTGGCGTTATGAACCTGGTATAGTCTCAATAATTATTGATGATTATAATTGTTGAATTCTTCTGCCGCGAGAGCGAATAAATATTGATGTTGATATTTTTAAAGTACTATGCATTCGAGTTGTTTTAGAAGAAAATGTGACATCCGTTTTACTGTTAAAAACAAAACTCTGATTTTACGTTAATAAATTACCGGGTAGAAATGGGTGTTACACCAATTATTGAAAAAGAAATTTCTACTAACTTATCAACAATAATTTCAATATCATTGACAACCCATTGAAGTTTATATGGTTTGGGATGTGGTTTAGTTTCTAGTTGAAGTTTAGAAACTAACCTTGTGCTAGCAACATTGGTACAACTCCCACCATCAATAATAAGGGAACATACCTTGCCTTGTACGAGGTACCTTGAGTGAAATATGTTTTCCCTTTTTGTTGTATCTTCCTCCTTTACCACGGCCTCCAACAACCTTTTCATCATAAGTAACTCTCCACTAGGTATTTAAGTCTCCTCCTCATCAAAATCCCCTTCTTCATCCCCTTCGTCCTCCTCCTCAACCTCCTCTACAAGCATAACTCTTTTGGTAGGACATTGAGATGCCATGTGTCCTAAACCTTGACACTTGTAACCCTTAACAGCCCGGTTAGTTGAAACAACTTGGGAAGGACTAGTTGTAGTGTTTTTACCTTATGCGTCAGCCGCAGTTTCTTTGGATGATGATTTACTTTCGCTCTTAACACTGCTCTTCCAATTTTGAGGAATGGAAGTGGTAGTGCTTCTTCTCATTTGGCCCTTCCTCTTGAGTTGTTGTTCTACCTTTGTGGCTTGATGAACCAAATCGTCTATTTGAACATAGTGTTGTAGTTCCACTATGTCACTTATATCACGATTTAGACCATGCAAGAATCTGGCCATGGTTGCTTCCTCATCTTCCTCCACATTTGCTCTAATTTTCGCCACCTCCATCTCCTTGCAGTACTCATCAACACTTTTGTTACCTTGGGTGAATCGCTGTAATTTGTTGTGCAACTCTCTGTTGTAGTATGAAGGAATGAACCTTTTCCTCATGAGCCTCTTCATCTCCTCCCATGTGGAAATGGCTGGCTCATTGTGCCTTCGCCTCTCCTTTGTCAATTGATCCCACCACACCAAAGCGTAACCGGTAAATTCAATTGAAACAACCTGCACTTTTTGAAGATCAGTGTAATTGTTAAAGGAAAAAATTTGTTCAATTTTAATTTTCCATTCCAAATACACATCTACATCATTTTTCCCAACAAACTGTGGTACTTAAATTTTTATACCACCCAACCTATCTTCCCTAGGCTCATTACGTCTTCTCCTTCGACCCTCCTCATAACTACTATTTTGTCTATCTTCTAACTGATCAATTCTCTCATGTGTACCTTCCACTTCCTCTTTCAAAAGTTCTTTCATTTTTGTCGTGAGGGCTTCTAGAAATAATTGATTTTGAGTATCCAGGACTCTCACAGTTCTTTAAAGAAACCAAATGTAACATCCCTAATTTCTAAAGACTCGTATTATGATATCGGAGACCGATTAATTAAATGTGGGAATACTTAGTCGTGTCTCGAGGGCTCATATGTCAGGAAAATTATCAAGAAAACCTATTCTCCATTGAAAGGTGGCTTATTCATAGAATAATGAGGAATTGGAGCCGAAGGGCAAATCTGTCTTTTCACACCCCTAGTAATTTAAAATATAATCGTAAAGGTTATAATTAATTTCGAACCAAAAGAATTGAGGAACTTCGGGTCAGAACGGAATTAATCGAGAAGGTTTTGTACCGAAAAGGATTTTCAACTCCTAAGCTATCACTTTATGGGCCAAGGGCAAAATGGTCTTTACACCATCATTATAAACCCCCCAGCCCATATTCATACTGAACTTACCCTCTCACTTGGACACCTTTCAGCTGAAGTTGAGAAAAGAAAAAAAAAGAGTTGAGAAAAGAGAGAGAGAGGGCGAAGGGAGGAGGAAGAGGAGGAAAGGAGAGCTTCTCAAGTTTTCATTGCATGTAAGTCTTCTAAGCCTCTCTCTACTCCATTTTTGATTCTGAGTTCAATGGTACCAAGGACAAGGGCTGATTCTCACTCTTCCTCTATGCGCCATTTTTGAAGCTTGAAGCTCCAAGGTTGAAGATAATGGGGTTTTGAGCTGCCACTTCTCTTGCATGTCCAGTGTTGCTGTTAAGAGGGGGGAATCTCAAACTTTTATTTCGATTTAGGGGAGATCGTGAAAGATTGGGTTGCTGCTCCAAGCCGTTCAGTCAAGATAGCTGCTGTTCCAGCGTTGTTGGTGATTGTTCGTGCGTTCTAGTGTTCGGCTGTTTCACGTTTTGATCGTGGTTCCTAGCGAAAACAACATCACGGTGAGTTCTACTCACGATAGGGCATTTTGATATTCTGAACTTGTTTTCGATATGGAATCCCTTGGTCACATTTTCTGTTTACAAAAGACTTATAACTGAAAAGCGTTTTTGAGTCAAAACGATGTTTTACGGTTTAATGAGATTTTGATTTAAATCGTTGAAATGAAATGAATTGTTATATATTCTGGGAAGTTTCTGAGTTTCAGGTGATTGAAATTAGAAATCGAATCGGACGAGAACGGAGAGCGAAAATGAGGAAAGTGAGAAATTCTGGTAACAGACACAGGTCGCACGGACCGTGCGCCCCTGGGCACGGGTCGTGCGCCTGTTTCGGGTTGGAAGTATTGGAAACAGAACGGAACGCACGGGTCGTGCGCCCCTGGGCACGGATCGTGCGCTTCCCTCTGGTAGATGGGTCTTGAGTAGTGCACCACGCACGGGTCGTGTGCCCCTGGGCACGGGTCGTGCGTGTAGTTCTGTTACCGGCTTCCGTTTTCTCGTTTTGTTGCTCCGTTTGATCCCGAACCTTTTCTAATTTCTTTCTCAACCATTCAAAAAGGGATTGCCTCACTGAAAACCTTATTTTGAACTTGTTCAACTCATGGTTTTTGAAAAAGAGCTTTGAAAGCCTATTTGATCAAAACGGGTTATAGATCAATAAGATATAAATTATCTAAAAAGATATTGTGATTGATCCTTTGGTGATCGGAAAGATATATATTATCTAACTCTCGAGAAATCGTTATGTATTGTCATACATAAATCGCGTTGGGTGACGACCCGACAAGTAGCATACTAGGGAGGGTAGTCATGACCCCTTACCTAGGCCCTGAATGTGTTTTGGCGTGGTCAACTCACGGGTTGCCGGGATTAGCAGAGGTGCAGTCGGCTTGTGCTAAGTTAATGGTTATAAGTAACATTGCCGGGATTAGCAGTTGTGCAGTCGGCAGATGTTAAGCTGTAGCTACCGGGATTAGCAGTTGTGCAGTCGGTTGAGCTAAGCTATTAAAAACATAAAAGAGAACACGATTTGCTTGGCATTTCGATTATGGCTATTGGTAGCTAATTAAACATTGTTAACGGTTTAATAATTGAACCGAGTGTCAGTGAGGGGGCACGGTAGGACTCACTGAGATAATGTTATCTCACCCTATCCATATTTGTTGTTTTTCAGAGAAGCAGGGAAAAAGGAAGACTATAGTGCACGAGTAGTTGATATACTCTTGGAGGTGCTGAAGACTTAGTCATTTTCTCCTTGTTCTTTTGTTGTCCTATTGGTTGTATAAACTTGTATTGATTATGAGTTATATGAACCGTTTATGTTTCTGTTCGGTATTTGGACTTGGATATTGTAATCCACTCGGTATGGAACCGATAAACTTCTATTTTATGGAGTAATGTTATTTCCGATTATGTTTTATTTCGGAAAAAGTTTGTATGTCCAAAACTTAAACAGGAACTGTGTCCTCTGAATTTCCGAAATCTGTGCATCTTTCGGTCTCTCTACAAGTTAGAAATACCGGGGTGTTACATTTGGTATCAGAGCGGTTCGACCTAGTCGGACTTAGATGTTAAGAGTCTTTTGCGTCTCCTAAGTCTGATTTTTCTTAGTATCCTGTTAGACATTGAGCCTGATCAACTTAATACTTTGTGCATACTTCGCAGAATCATGACTGGAAGAGGTAGGAGAAACCCACCTGTTGATCCTCATCAAGAATGGATGCAGAATGTCATCGAGACTCAGCAAAAGATGATGAATGACATGATGCTAATGCAACAGCAACAGATGGCTCAGATGGCTCAAATGCAGCAGATGCATCAAATGCCTCAACCACAACCAGCTGAGCCAGTTAATGTGCCAACACCTGAGGATCCCAACAGGATGTATTTCCGGTTTCTGAAGATGAAACCCCCAACCTTCAAAGGAGGATCCGAGGCAATGAAAGCCCATTTCTGGGTAGATGCCATGGAACGGATCTTTGATACTTTGCAATGCAATGAAGGAGAAAAGGTAATTTGTGCTGCTAACGCTCTGGACGAGGATGCTCACACTTGGTGGGTTAACGCTCGTAGAATGCTTCAAAATCAAGGAACTCCTCTTGAGTGGGATAACTTCAAGGAGTTGTTTTTGGGTCATTATTTTCCCGACTCCCAAAGACTTGACAAGCAGATGGAATTTCTGAGTTTGAAACAGGGAGAGATGACAGTTGGGGAATATGCTGCAAAATTTGAGAGATTGTCACAATTCTATGAATTGGGGACCAGCGCTCCTGACGATAGGTGGAAGATGGTGATGTTCAGACAAGGTCTTAGAGGCGATGTGAATCAAGGTCTCAGTTCGTATTCCCTAACCACTTATCCTGCTTTGGTTCAACAGGCTCATTCAGCAGAAAGCGATCTGAAAAGAATGTATGCTGAGAGGAAGGATTTTTGGAAGGATAAGAAGAAGGGCAGTGGGTCAACTTCTGCAAACCCGAGGTATAGAGGGAATCTAGACAAGGGAAAGCAGATTCAGACAAACAACACTTCTGGGCATCGCCGGTGTGAAGTGTGTAAGAAGAATCATCCAGGAAGGTGTCGATCAGAGACAAGGTCGGATCAGTGTTATCTTTGCAAAGAAGTGGGCCATTATGCTAAAAATTGTCCGTCAAGGAAAGCTTTCTTAGAGTCTCCTGATGCTCCGAGACAGGCTCGAGTCAACACTCTGGATGCTAAGACCATCAAGCCAGCTGATAATCTTATAAGGGGTACAGGTTCTATCTTTCATCAAACTGTTAATATTCTGTATGACTCTGGTGCTACTCATTGTTTTATCTCTGAAGCATGTGCGGAACGGCTAGGATTAATAGTATCTCCTATATCCGAACCAATATCTATCCTTACTGCGGCAAAGGGTCGTGTGCGAACCCAATCATTATGTCTTAATTGTCTGCTCACCATAGGAGGCAGGGACTTTGTTGTTGATTTTATCTGTCTGCCTATGAGAGGAATGGAGATCGTGTTGGGAATGAATTGGATGACTTCCAATCACATTACGATTGATTGTTTCAATCGTGCAATTAATTTTCCTTCTGAAATAGCGGAACATTCACTACCTGCAGATGATGGTGTTATTTCGTTCACTTCAGCCAGCCAGTCTCTATTCCAAGGTGCGGAAGCTTTTGTTATTATTTTGTCTGCATCAACTGAAGCTGATTTGGATTTATCATCTACTCAAGTTGTTAATGAATTCTTAGATGTTTTTCCCGAGGAAGTTTCCTCTTTACCTCCAGAACGAGAGGTAGAATTCTCTATAGATTTGGCGCCTGGCACAGGGCCAATATCCATAGCACCATATAGGATGTCTCCTCTTGAACTGAAAGAATTGAAGTCCCAACTTGAGGAATTAATTTCCAAGAAGTTTATTCGACCGAGTGCTTCTCCATGGGGTGCTCCGGTATTGCTAGTCAAGAAGAAGGACGGAAGCATGAGGTTATGCATAGACTACCGTCAGCTGAATAAAATCACTATCAAGAACAAGTATCCATTGCCAAGGATAGATGATCTACTTGACCAACTTCGAGGTGCTAAAGTTTTCTCCAAAATTGATCTAAGGTCAGGGTACCATCAAATTAGGGTAAGAACCTTAGACATTCCGAAGACTGCCTTTCGTACGAGGTACGGACACTACGAGTTTGTAGTGATGCCTTTCGGATTAACTAACGCTCCAGCCGTATTCATGGATTATATGATTAGAGTATTTCATTCTTACCTAGATCAGTTTGTGGTCGTCTTTATTGATGATATCCTGGTTTACTCAAGGTCAATCGAGGAACATGCTCAGCATCTCCGCTTTGTCCTAGGAGTACTCCGAGAGAAGAAACTCTACGCTAAACCATCAAAGTGTGACTTTTGGATGCCTGAAGTAAAATTCTTGGGTCATGTAATTTCCCAAGAAGGGGTTGCAGTGGATCCTAGCAAAGTGGAAGCAGTGTTGAATTGGGAACGGCCAACGTCAGTGACTGAGATCAGAAGCTTTCTGGGTTTAGCTGGTTACTATAGAAGATTCATTGAAGGTTTTTCGCAAATGGTACTTCCGCTTACTCGATTGACTCGCAAGGGTCAACCGTTTACGTGGGATGCCGATTGTGAAGAGTGCTTCCTTGGATTGAAGGAAAAGTTAACTTCTGCTCCGATCCTAATTCTTCCGGATCCGTCATTGGGATTTCAGATTTACAGTGATGCATCTGGGAAGGGTTTAGGATGCGTTCTCATGCAGAATCAACATGTTGTGGCCTATGCATCGAGGCAATTGAAGACGCATGAACGGAATTACCCAACTCATGACTTAGAGTTGGCGGCTATTGTGTTTGCACTGAAAATTTGGAGACATTACCTTTACGGTTCTCGTTTCGAGGTTTTTAGTGATCACAAGAGCTTGAAATATCTATTCGACCAAAAGGAGTTGAATAACAGACAGAGAAGGTGGACCGAATTTTTGAAGGACTATGACTTCGAATTGAAATATCACCCTGGGAAAGCCAATGTGGTAGCAGATGCTCTGAGCAGGAAGTCTATCCACACGGCAAGGTTAATGGTTCACGAGATGGCTTTGTTGGAGTCGTTCAGAGACTTGAAACTCAAGGTGGTAAGAAAGAGGGATCGCGTAGTGCTGCGGCATATACAGATAGCCAGTGTGCTAAGGGAACAAATCCGTGTAGCTCAAGAAGCTGATATGAAGTTGCAGTCTCAGAGGGGATCGCCAGATTTCACTGAGGATAGTGATGGCGTGATTTGCTCTAATGGGAGGATTTGTGTTCCCGATGATGATGATATCAAAAGGCAAGTATTGGAAGAAGCTCATAGGAGTCAGTACTCCGTACATCCGGGATCCACCAAGATGTACCGAGACTTGAAGTTGATGTATTGGTGGCCTGGGATGAAGGTCGAGATTGCAGAATTTGTTTCTCGGTGCTTAACTTGTCAGAAGGTTAAGGCGGAACACCGAAGACCGGGCGGTCAGTTACAACCGCTAGATGTACCAGTTTGGAAGTGGGAAGATATCTCAATGGACTTCGTCATGGGTTTGCCGAGGTCACAGGCAGGCAATGATTCTATTTGGGTAGTAGTGGACCGATTGACTAAATCCGCTCACTTTATTCCCGTTCGCTCGACTTATAAGGTTTCCAAGTTAGCAGATGAATATGTGAGGAACATTATCAGACTGCATGGAGTCCCAACGAGTATTGTGTCAGACCGAGATCCCAAGTTTACTTCCAGGTTCTGGAGAGCATTGAATGAAGCTTTGGGAACAAGGGTGCTGGTTAGCACTGCTTATCATCCTCAGACTGATGGTCAGACGGAGAGGACTATCCAGACTCTTGAGGACATGCTTCGGGCTTGTGTGCTCGACAGTGGGAGAAAATGGGAGGACCATCTTCCGTTAGTAGAATTCTCCTACAACAACAGTTACCACTCTAGCATTGGAATGGCACCGTTTGAAGCACTTTATGGTAGGAAGTGTAGAACTCCATTGTGTTGGTGGGAGATTGGGGAAGACAAGTTTTTGGGACCCGATATTGGTTCGCGAGACTACAGAGAAGGTCAAGTTAATTCGAGAAAGGATGAAGGTTGCTCAGAGTCGGCAAAAGAGCTACGCTGACAACCGAAGGAGACCGTTGGAGTTTGAGGTTGGTGATCATGTGTTCTTGAAAGTTTCGCCAACCATAGGCACTGGGAGAGCCTTGCGAGCGAAGAAGCTCAGTCCTCGATATGTTGGACCTTTCCAAATCATCGAGCGGATTGGGCCAGTTGCCTATCGCCTCGCATTGTCTCCGGCCCTATCAAATCTCCACGATGTGTTCCACGTATCTCAGTTGAGAAAGTATGTTCCCGATCTGCATCAACCATTGAGTGATGATACCATTGACCTGCAACCGGATTTGTCATTCCAACCTTATCCTAGCTACATCTTGGAGCGTGGCGAGAAGACTCTACGGTCAAGGACTATTCCTATTGTCAAAGTGGTCTGGGATGGATTCTCGATCGAGGAGGCTACCTGGGAACTGGAAGAAGACATGCGCAATCGATATCCATATCTCTTTCAGTAAGGTATGTTTCGTCAATTTTGAGGACAAAATTTTTAAAAGTTGGGGAGATTGTAACATCCCTAATTTCTAAAGACTCGTATTATGATACCGGAGACCGATTAATTAAATGTGGGAATACTTAGTCGTGTCTCGAGGGCTCATATGTCAGGAAAATTATCAAGAAAACCTATTCTCCATTGAAAGGTGGCTTATTCATAGAATAATGAGGAATTGGAGCCGAAGGGCAAATCTGTCTTTTCACACCCCTAGTAATTTAAAATATAATCGTAAAGGTTATAATTAATTTCGAACCAAAAGAATTGAGGAACTTCGGGTCAGAACGGAATTAATCGAGAAGGTTTTGTACCGAAAAGGATTTTCAACTCCTAAGCTATCACTTTATGGGCCAAGGGCAAAATGGTCTTTACACCATCATTATAAACCCCCCAGCCCATATTCATACTGAACTTACCCTCTCACTTGGACACCTTTCAGCTGAAGTTGAGAAAAGAAAAAAAAAGAGTTGAGAAAAGAGAGAGAGAGGGCAAAGGGAGGAGGAAGAGGAGGAAAGGAGAGCTTCTCAAGTTTTAATTGCATGTAAGTCTTCTAAGCCTCTCTCTACTCCATTTTTGATTCTGAGTTCAATGGTACCAAGGACAAGGGCTGATTCTCACTCTTCCTCTATGCGCCATTTTTGAAGCTTGAAGCTCCAAGGTTGAAGATAATGGGATTTTGAGCCGCCACTTCTCTTGCATGTCCAGTGTTGCTGTTAAGAGGGGGGAATCTCAAACTTTTATTTCGATTTAGGGGAGATCGTGAAAGATTGGGTTGCTGCTCCAAGCCGTTCAGTCAAGATAGCTGCTGTTCCAGCGTTGTTGGTGATTGTTCGTGCGTTCTAGTGTTCGGCTGTTTCACGTTTTGATCGTGGTTCCTAGCGAAAACGACATCACGGTGAGTTCTACTCACGATAGGGCATTTTGATATTCTGAACTTGTTTTCGATATGGAATCCCTTGGTCACATTTTCTGTTTACAAAAGACTTATAACTGAAAAGCGTTTTTGAGTCAAAACGATGTTTTACGGTTTAATGAGATTTTGATTTAAATCGTTGAAATGAAATGAATTGTTATATATTCTGGGAAGTTTCTGAGTTTCAGGTGATTGAAATTAGAAATCGAATCGGACGAGAACGGAGAGCGAAAATGAGGAAAGTGAGAAATTCTGGTAACAGACACAGGTCGCACGGACCGTGTGCCCCTGGGCACGGGTCGTGCGCCTGTTTCGGGTTGGAAGTATTGGAAACAGAACGGAACGCACGGGTCGTGCGCCCCTGGGCACGGATCGTGCGCTTCCCTCTGGTAGATGGGTCTTGAGTAGTGCACCACGCACGGGTCGTGTGCCCCTGGGCACGGGTCGTGCGTGTAGTTCTGTTACCGGCTTCCGTTTTCTCGTTTTGTTGCTCCGTTTGATCCCGAACCTTTTCTAATTTCTTTCTCAACCATTCAAAAAGGGATTGCCTCACTGAAAACCTTATTTTGAACTTGTTCAACTCATGGTTTTTGAAAAAGAGCTTTGAAAGCCTATTTGATCGAAAAACCGAAACCCTAGTATACGTGTGGGTACACCGTCTGATGGATATAATGTATATATATTTATATATATATCAACTGTATATGATTATAATGCCGGATGTCTAGAGATTCATCAAAACGGGTTATAAGTCAATAATACATTACAATATGATTATAATGCCGGATGTTTATAAATTCATCAAAACGGGTTATAGATCAATAAGATATAAATTATCTAAAAAGATATTGTGATTGATCCTTTGGTGATCGGAAAGATATATATTATCTAACTCTCGAGAAATCGTTATGTATTGTCATACATAAATCGCGTTGGGTGACGACCCGACAAGTAGCATACTAGGGAGGGTAGTCATGACCCCTTACCTAGGCCCTGAATGTGTTTTGGCGTGGTCAACTCACGGGTTGCCGGGATTAGCAGAGGTGCAGTCGGCTTGTGCTAAGTTAATGGTTATAAGTAACATTGCCGGGATTAGCAGTTGTGCAGTCGGCAGATGTAACACCCTAAAATTATTTAATTAATTTATTTAATTAAATAATTGGGGATTTAAATTAAATTATTTGATGTATTTCGATTAATTAGAATTTTATTTATTTTGGTGGTATTAGGAGGGAGTGGAGGCGCCACTTGCATGACTTGGGCTTAAGTGGAAAGCCCAAGCCCATGATCCACAATATAGGCGAAGTGGTTAGTTGGGGGGGGCTAGGGTTTGTGGCATTTTTGCAAAATCAAAAGAAAGAAAGAAAGAAAGAGCGTGAGATAGAGAGAGAGCTAGGAGGGGCGCCGTAAGGAGAGAAGAGGAAGAGGAGAGAAGTCGCAAGCAAGGAAGAGCGAGGAGCGTGATTTTGTTGCTGTGATCCTGTACGTGACTATCTCCGGAGCCTCCGTTCTTCAATTTCGAGGTTAGGGGAGCTCTATCACTCTATTTAATAGTTCATATGATGAGTCCTAGATCTAGGATTAGAATAGAGTTCTTGATGCATTGTTGATGTTGGATTTCATATTTAGATGTATGCGAATTGATGTATGCATGATTCTTGATGCTTTGTTGGTATTGGCCATCATATGTATGTGTGTATGCGAAGTGGGATTGATCATGAGACTGAAATTCTTGACATGTATGCGTTGTGTTGGTAAATTGTGACATTCGAATTATGGGCTTGAAACTGAAATTGTTGTGTTGGAATTACTTGTGTTGTTTGCGAAATTGGATGGATGGTGTATAGGCGCCTAGGGCGCCAAGGGGATAGGGAAGATAATGCCTATTGAATTTTTGAGAAATTGATTGAAATATGTGTATGTTTAGTTGCTGGGAAAATGTTGAGGTTTTATGATTTAGAATTGTTAAGAAAACAATTTTCAGTATTAAAAAGCATTTTGGTAAAATTCTGGATGTTGCTGCTGGTTCTGGGCGCTGGGCGCCTATGCTGGGCGCTGGGCGCCTGTTCTGTGTTGTTGTTGCGCGTGGGGGCGCGCCTGGGCGCTAGGCGCCCGTGTCTGTGCGTGTTGCGCGCTGTGCGCGCCTGGGCGCTGGCGCCCGTGTTGTGTCTGTGTGTGCGTGTGCGCGCCTGGGCGCTGAGCGCCTATGGCGCTGTGTTGTGCGCGCGTGTTGCCCTGGGCGCTAGGCGCCCGTGTCTGTGTTGCTTGTTGCGCTGTGTGGCGCGCTGTTGCTCCTGGGCGCTGGGCGCCTGTGCACTTGTTGCCTGGTTGCCTGGGCGCCTAAGGCGCCTGTTCCCTGGATGTTGCCTAATTTTTCCAAAATTGCTTTTATCATAACTTTTGACTTAGACGTCCGTTTTGAACGATTCGAAAAGTGTCATGAAGCTTTTTACGTTGTCTATTTGTGGGTTCAATTTTTAAAATGAAAAATTGTTATTTTCTGACTGTTTGTGGGCGCCCGGGTGGCTGTCCCCGGTGGTCGTCCCAGTGACATTGAAAAATGACGTGGAACTCTTTAAAAATCCCTTTTGGTGTATAAACAACAGTTTTAAACACGGTAGTGTCAAAATGACTGTTTTGCCCCTAGTGGCCAAAGTTAATGATAATGATGTGTAAATGACGAGGATGCCCTTGGTGGCTAGTCAAATGACTGTTTTGCCCCTAGTGGCCAAAGTTAATGATAATGATGTGTAAATGACGAGGATGCCCTTGGTGGTTAGTCAAATGACGTTTTTGCCCTCAGTGGCTAATGTTTGAGTTAAATGATGTTTAAGTGTAAGTGACAATTGGGGCCTGAGTGGCTAAGTGAGGTTAAGGTCTAAGTGGCCTAGTGATGTTGTGTGATGATTATGAATTTGACAGGTGCTGTGCTCCGTGCGAGCAAACAGGTAAGTGATGGGTCACATTGATGACTGTGATCTGAGTAATTGTGTGATTTTGTGAAGTGAGTGGTGCATGTCATAGAGTCTCATGCCCATATGCATAAAACCCAGTGATGTTTTGAGGCCTGAGTGGCTAAGTGACGATGAGGCCTGAGTGGCTAAGCGACGTTTTGTGAAAAGGTACCTTCATGCATATACCCGCGAGTGGGTTGCATTTCATAAATCTACATGACATGAGATGAGTTTGTACATGATGTGAATGATGACTGTGTTGTGGATGTTTTGCGTATTGGATGCTGATTATTCTAGTGCATAGCCTATGATTAGTGCTTATCATGTTTTCTATTACATAGACTGAAATGATGCTCACCCTTTCCTGTTTGAATGTTGCCCTCGTGTTGGTAACGTGCAGGTGATTCCCAGTGAAGGTATTAGCTTCACTTTTCGAGTCGAGTCGTCATGCTCTGATACGTAGCACTCAGGGGGGATAATGAACTCGGCCTTTATTAATGATTTTTGATTATTTTGTCCATGTGGACTATTTGGTTATGTTTTACAAATTTCCGCTGCGTAGTTGTTTGTGTTATGAGAAGTTTTATAAGTGACGTTAACCATGAGGCTTGAGTTTTTGATATTGTGATGTGCTACGTGGACGTATTAATTTGAGTTAAACTGTTTTTAAAGTTGGATAAGCGACGTTTGATTTGAGTACGTGTAACATTTCCTATGAACGAGATTTTTCAAACTCTGATTTTTATAAACAAAGTGACGGGTAGAAAGGGGTGTTACAGCAGATGTTAAGCTGTAGCTACCGGGATTAGCAGTTGTGCAGTCGGTTGAGCTAAGCTATTAAAAACATAAAAGAGAACACGATTTGCTTGGCATTTCGATTATGGCTATTGGTAGCTAATTAAACATTGTTAACGGTTTAATAATTGAACCGAGTGTGGAAAGGAAAAAAAGTCTTGAAAACAAAGTTTGCGGGATTAGAACAAGAAAGAATAAAATTTTGGGCGAAGAAGAAAACAACCAGAGTTTTTTTTTGATATATATATATATATATATATATATATATATATATATATGCTTATTTTTTTCAATTTTTTTTTAACTCAAAAGCAATGAAACAAAACCTGAAATTGTTGAACAAACTAGAACCTTGCTTTGATTACCAAATGATGGCCACCTTGTGTGAAATTTGGCCAATTCTTTGCTTTTCAATTTAGAGTTCTGGTTGTAACTTGTATTTTTGTATTTTTTTTGGTTAAAGATGAATGAATAATGGGAAAGGAAAAGATAGGAAATCTCGTGGGTTTAGAGAAATGGAAAATATGTTCAACAATAGATAGTATTCTTTTGTGATTTTTGTGAAGAAAATGGAATGAAGGTAAGGGGCGCCACCTTGTCTAATCCATTACGAGGATAAGCCTATGAATGTGAGGATCACCACAAGAAAATGATTTATTGATACACATCAAATAAAATGGTCCAATCTAGAACCTAGAGAGTATGAACTCAAAATATGGATAAAATGTTTGATCACTTTTCATTAACTCTTACACCTCCTATTTGTAATAAGAAAGGTGTTTGTTGTTAAAAAGATGGAAGACATAAAGCTAATTTTGAAATTACAAGTATTGCTAGGCTTAGTCATTCAGATTTTTGAAAGGAATCCTAAGCTAGTGTAATAAAAAAAGAATTACAAGCAATTCAAGACTAGGAAAGGTTACACAAACACAACTTAATGGGAATTACACTCCATAATGCACCAATATTGAGATTTTGTAGCATTTATCCCTTTGTCTTGTAACTCCTTGGCTTTGATTGTCATTCAAGTCTTGTAACTCCTTGGCTTTGATTGTCATTCAAGTCTTTATTTGATGCAACAATTATTAACTCCATCATCACATATGGAATATGTGACTCACCACACCACTTGAAGTGGATTAAACACACCAAAAATTAACTAAGTGCATTGTTTTCAAATATATCAATTGGCCACATGTGATTTTATTCAATTAAAGTCAAATGACTTGGATTCCTCCTCCATAGCTTGTATGACAAACAGGGTTTTTGGTGCAATTACATCTTTTATCTCATTTGACATTGCCTTGGTTATGAATTGGACTAAACTTTCTTGGGCTCTCCATGCCCTTGACCTAGTCATTGGACCTCCTAAACTTTGAAGGGAATCTTGGTGTTCCATGTCCTCATCAGTCCGGCTGGCCAACTTCGTGGGTACCGGCTGGCCATTTTTGACCTTATAGTTGAAGAAACTTCTACTGGCTAAGTCTCGTTAAAAACTCCCTGTGGGAGAAAAGAGTACTTGCCCGTGTAAGTCTCATTAATTATGCTCGAACTGAAATTACATACGATGGTTAGTCAATGATGGTCGTGCCTCAATAAAAACCCCTTGTAGGATAAATGGTAGTGAGCAGAAGTAATAACATAGGATGGTCACATTGAATGACTTCATCACTGGTTTGCCTTGAAGATCTTCTAGCTTGTATGCTCCTGCTGAAACATTTTATCTTATACGTTTGGGACCTTCCTAGTTTAGAGAGAGTTTTTCGGCTCCATCTAGTTTAATCATCTTCCTGAGAACTAAATCGCCTTGTTTCATTTCTCTAGGGACGACCTTTGTGTTCTAGCGCTGGCCTGCTCTCTGCTTTGTGGCGAATTCCCGCACATTTGTTGTTTGCCTAACTTCGTCTAATTAGTCCAGACTGACGTTGAGGTCTTCTCTGTTGTTTTGCAGTAGGTTGTTCCCTTCGGTAACTTGGCTTGTCCAACTCGGCGGGAATCATGGGATCGGATCCAAACACTAATTTGAGTGGTGATTCGCTTGTGGAAGATTGGGGTGTTATGTGATATGGCTAAAGGACTTCGCAATGGTTGTCTGCCCACAATCATTTGGATGCATTAACCTTCTTCTTAAGGTCGATAGGATAACTTTGTGGGCAGTTTCAGCTAGTCCATTGGCCTGAGGATGCTCCACTAATATGAAAAAGTTTCTAAAACCCAGCTCTAAACAAAAGTACGTTACTGCAAAGCTGTCGAATTGGGTCCCATTGTCTGATACAATCTTCGCTGGGAGACTGAACCTGCATATTATGTTCCTCCACTATTTTTTTTTACATTCAGTGCTGTGATGGAGGCCATTGATTCCGCTTCTATCCACTTAGTGAAATACTTCACGACAACAATCAAGAATATCACTTGGCCGGGAGCAATCGCAAAATGTCCCAGGTTATTTGTTCCCCATTTATAGAATGGCAACAGTGAAAAGATGGAGTGCAGGTCCTCTGCTGGTACATGATGCAAGTCGGAGAACTTTGGCATTTGACGAACTATTTTGCGAAACTAATGCAGTCTTTCTTGAAACTTGGCCAATAATATCCGGCCTTTACTACTTTTTTAGCTAAATACTGGCCGCTAATGTGGCTTCCACATATTCCTTTATTGATCTCCCTCAGTACACAGTTCGCTTCGACTGTTGTCACACAACGTAGCATCAGGGTAGAAAATCCTCTTTTACAAAGTTTCCCGACAACAAATGTGTGCTCTTGGCCTCTATCTCGTCAGGTGGGAGCTCGTCCTTCTGCACAAATTTTTTAAAAGGGTTCATCTAGTTAGTGTCATCATGAATTGCGTTAACCTCATCAACCTCGATGTTGGGTCTGTTGAGGGTCTCCTAAATAACATTGTGGTTATTTCCTGGCTTCTTTGTGCTTGCCAACTTGGAAAGGATGCCTGCCTGTGTATTCTGCTCTCTAGGGATGTAGGACAAATCGAAGGAGTCGAATAGGGTTGTCATGGATTAGACCTTATGAAAATATCGGGCCAAATGCAGGTCCATTGTTTGAAAGTTTCCTGACACTTGTTCAGTGACCAATTGGGAATCACTCTTTACCCTAAGATGATGAACCCTAAGTTCTCGTGCTAGAAGGATTCCGACTACCAAGGCTTCATACTCAGCATCATTATTACTTGCTCTAAATTCAAAGCGAAGGGATTACTCAATCAGGATGCCATCGGGTCCCTACGGTGTGATTCCTACTCTGCTACCCTTTAGGTTGGAGGTGTCATCTACTGAAAGCGTCCAACATGGGGAGAAAAGGTGACATCATATTCAAACAACTCGACGGACCACGCTACCATCCTACCCGCCAAATCTGATTTTCGGAGCACCTGTTTAATGGGATGATCGGTCCAGACTAAGATTTTATGACTCTGGAAATAAAGTCTTAGTCTTTTGGCCGAAATGGCTAGGGCAAGGGCTAACTTTTTAATCTTTTGGTATCTAAGTTCGGTTCCTTTAAGGACCCTGCACAAAAATACACCGGCTTTTGTTCTCTGTCATCCTCAATATTGACTAGGACTGAATTCAAAGCTTGCTCCATGACTGTTAAATACATATATAAGGGTTCACCGACCTTGGTTTTGGTGAGGATGAGTGACAAAGTTAGGAAATGGTTCAAGTCGCTGAAGGAAGTTTCACATTCTGACACTCCAGAGGAGCATTTCGCCGGGTTGAGCCGCATATTGTATTTTCTAATTGAGGCCAAAAGGTCTTGTAGATCATCAAAAATTTCTTAGCTCTCTTCTAATTTGATAGCAATGTCATCGATGTAAACCTTCAGGTTATTGCTAATTTGATTCGTGAAGACGCAGTCCGTCAAGCGTTGATATGTGGCATCAGCGTTCTTGAGCCCAAAAGGCATCACAATATAGTAATAGTTGCATGAGTCGGTCATGAATGTCGTCATTGTCGGGTCACTTGGGTTCATATTGCTCGAGTTGTACCCCGAATAGGCGTCCACACAGCTTAGCGTCCTATATTCCTAGGCTCCGTCGATAAGACCGTCTATGCTTGGTAGTGGGTAAGGGTCCTTAGGACAGGCAGTGTTGAGGTATGTGAAATCTACGCACATATGCCATTTACCGTTGGCCTTTCGCACTAGCACTACGTTGGAAAACAATGTTGGATACGGAATCTCCTTGATGAATGAGGCGTCTAATAATTTCTTCATTTCTTCTGCCACATCCGAGCGTCGCTCCGCACCTAATTTTCTTTTCGTTTGCGAGATGGGATTGACGGCCGAATTTACTGATGAAAGATGACAAATGAACGAAGGGTCACTACCCGACATGTGGCCCGTCGCCTATGCGACTGAATCAATGCTCTCCTTCAATAGCTTCACAATTTTCTCCTCTTCGTGTAAGGTTAATGTGGTGCCAATGTCGGTGGCCTCAGTTATCTCCTCTTCTTTCAATTGGTTCAATAAATCGTCTCAAGGATCTAAATCGGCAAAATTGACATCTTGGATGTTGTCGATGAGAGGAGGCTTAGAGCTGTTTTTCCTTTTGGTTCTGAGGCTATCCTGATAACATTTCCTTGCGGCCTGCTAATCTTCCTTAAGGACTTTGACGCTGCCGTCGACATGGTGGTATTTTAGAGTTAAGTGCAGTCAACGCCAGACGACCTATAATGATGTTGTAGGATGAGGGGGCATTGGTCACTAAGTAACCAATTTTGATTGTCTTAGCGTTCCGACCAATGTCGAACAGTGCCTTGAGGGTAATGTACCCCCTAACCTGTACCCGCTCTCCTGAAAAAAGCTTACCAATGTTCCAAAATGGGGTAGTATTAGTTCAATGGATAAAAGCATGTTTTTGAAGATTTGCCTATACAAGACGTTCGCCGATCGAACTGCCTGGGTCAGTCAACACTCGGCAAACCTTGAAGTTTAAGATTCGTGCCACCACCTCCATTGGATCATCTTCGTGAAGCGCTATCTCTTCGAAATTTCGAGGGGAAAAGCTGATACTAGGCCGCGAATTTTGGGTTTGACTGGTTGAGCCTTCGAACATGTGCATGACCTGTCGAACATAACGCTTCCAGGCGGAGTTCGTTTCCCCTCCTCCAGCAAAACCCCCCAGCGATGTTGTTGAGGGCATAATTAGTGGGAGGGACTAGAAAAGGACTCAGATCGGTGTTCTCTGAGTAAAGTGTGTTAGGGACGATCATCATGATCGCCGTAGAGATTTGAAGGTATATATGGTAGGTAATTGTTTTACTAGGCCCCACGCTGGGTAAAACAATTTTATTGATCATGTCTGATAGTTACAACGGGTGGCAGAACTTCTTGTGTATAGTCCGGAATGCTTAGTTACAGGTGTATTTTTGCGTGTCCAGCTCCTTGGTGAGGCCTTTCTCTTTATATATCCTCTTTCTATAACTGGTCCAAAACTATTATTTGGTTCTTACCAAAAAATTTAGGGCTTTTTTTTTGCTTTGCTTTAAGTAGTGAAGCTAGATTTTATTATTATTATTATTATTATTATTATTATTATTATTATTATTATTATTATTATTATTATTATTATTATTATTATTCACTACAAGAAAATCGACGATTTCCGACGGCAAAATCCGTTCGAAACGCACTGATTTTTGTCGCAAATTAACGTTTCTGACAGACAAACTTTCGTCGCAAATTATCGTTTCCGACAGACTTTCCGACGGATTGTTTCGTCGTAAACTCTAACACATTTTCGTCGCAAAGTCGTCGCAAATCCGTCGAAATTTTTTTAAAAAAAATAAATAAAAATTAAATCATACATCCAAAAAACTATTTAATACTGATATCTATACTGTTTCATCAACTTCAACTCCTCAAATACAACAATCTATACCTCATTATTCAGATTCAGATATTTAAAGAATTACAAGAGGAATGTATCTCTAAAGAATAATCCTGAAATTTCATATTCTGCACAACTAGAGGCTATACTATGAATAGCAAGAAAATTCAGCAACTGTTATCATGACCATTCAATTATAGGAATGTATCACATTAAAGGTAACTTAATCATTTCTTTCATTATGCACATTTCTGGCAATCCTATTATTTGAGAACAAATTTCTTACACACACTCACTTAATTTCCTAACATTCATGCCTAACTACAATTGCTCTCTCCTACATATATCATTTGCTAGCAAACCCAATTAATTTCCTAGAAGGTTGAAGTGAGGGTAGCTTGTCTTGATTTCTTCAATATCTTCCCATGAGTCTTCAGCTAATTGTAAGTTATTCCACTGCACTAGTAACTGCAAAATTGGTTTATCATTTTTCACATTATAGTCTATTAGCTAAGTTATTCCACTACCAGCAAGTGACATTACCTTATCACATCAACAAAAAGAAAACCTATTTTTAACTAAAGCAATCAAAGAGGACTTCTAACTATTCTAATGTAGTGGACCTATCCTTGTTAACAACTTGGATAGAAAATATTTGAATACAATCTGAAGGTACTCATTACCTTACCTAAATCAGAATCAGCAAGGGGAATAGGCAATGGAATTAGAGAGTCTGTTCCTAGCATTTTTAAAAAATATTCCTAGTTAATCCTGTCATCCCATCGTAAAAAATTATCCTAGCTATTATTGTCCTCCTATCGTTTGTGAATACCTTTTCTATACAACATAGTGTGTCAAACACGTGACAAAAATACGATAGCTGCTTGTACAAGTCTGCTTCTGTGTACTGAAAGTCAAACAAATATTGGTTAATTCACAAAATGAAAGCATTAAAACTTCGCAATATGAATCACACATGAAAAAGCTCTTAATGTCCAGTAAGTTCGTGGAGTCAAACCTTTCTATTAAGATGCCCATTGCAGCGAGGATAATTTGGACACACGGTTCCTCTCTCAGAATCACCAACCAACTGAAAGCTGATACTCGGTGTTGTATGCTTGCATGTTTCATCGTCACACTGGATACAAAATCAGCTGAGGTCAGTCACATCACAGGTAATATTAATTTTATAGGCTGTTAACATTCATAATTCATAATAGTATAGTTTAGAGAGTTGACTTACCATTAGTAAACCTCTATAATACATTAACACAAATTTCTCTGCTTGCCTTTTGACCTGAAATGAACCAGTACGCAGATGCTCAGGAACAATATTCTATGCTAAATCAGCAAACATGTTGAATGTCACGACGTTGATCTATGTTATGATACATGATCTGAAATCGGTGTAAACACCTTTTTATGTGAAATGCATTGAAGTCTTGAACAGCACATTTTCGGAAAAGCGTTAAATCAGAAATACCTGATTGGCCAACATTGTGGGAGAAATTCTACCAACACCATTTTCTGAGCGTTTGGGACAACACAGCTTGCGCGAGAAATTGTAGTCAGGTTCCTCCGTGCCTACGCTGGTTGTCTTTTCACTTCCCAATAAACAAATGGATTTAAACACAGGTGGGGTGTCAAATGTATCAGTGTAGCTAGGGCATGACAAGACAAACGGCTCACATCCCCGATACCTGCAATTGATTTTATCACATTCAATCCATTTGATTAATTATGGCTAGAGAAACTTATATTCAAAAACAATCTACAAAAATTAAATAGAAAAAGAAACTTGAAAAATTCGAACAGTTATACAACTAGCTCAAATCTTTGAAAAAAAAACAAAACAATGGTCAGCAAAAAGAAAGTTGTCCCATCAGCAAATTAACCTTGGTACCAGATATGCACATTTAGACGTAATAGTTAACGGGACTAAAATTTTGGAATCAAGATGTACCTCTCCTCATCATCACCAGCAAACAAGAGTGAGCTCGTAGTACAACACACCTGTTGTGACAAATAGTACTCAATGTCAATTAGCCATGTCCCCTGTTCTCGTTTGAGTTCATCCGGATGTCTAGCACGTTGAGCAATCCCTGATGCACTGCCTGAACTACCACCCTACTCAAGCAGAACACAAGCATATGACCACATCAGATTCTCATTGTGCTTATCAAAAAAAGATCCCCAAGGGAGTCATAAAATCAAGTTATTAGATAAATGAGTAAACACTACATCTAAAATATCTGGATTTTGGAGATATTTAACTACATAGGCATTAAATGAATAATAGAAACAAGTAGGCAGAAACATAGCCAACACTAGACTTTGAATTCATATTTACCTTCAGTTTAGCGAGTATCTCAGGAAAGCCACAAATGCTCACTGATTTTGCAAAGGATCACCTTTAGCTGCACCTTGAGCTACTGAAAGTCTATGCTTGAATTCTAGCTTTTCTGGCAATTGTTGATCGACGCTTGCAAGCGAAAATCGAAGTCACAATCATCAGCTTCATGCTGCAAAGCATATATATATATGAGACAGAACATTGTCATCATGGAACAAAGTGAGTGGTTATGGAACAGAAATTTACCATACAAGTGAGTGGAGACGCTTGCATTAGGCACATATTCATATATAAGAAACTGTAGATTGTTTTCTTGGCAGTATCCTATAAGAGTTACGAGATTCCTATGGTGAATAGATAAAAGATACCCTACCTAAAGTAAAACTCAGTCATATTAGATCAAAAGCAAGGGAATGAACATAAAGGGATACTTGTATTTTGAGAAACAAACCAAGATAATCTATGCATATTGTAAGTCCATCAGAATTATGAAGTAAAATAAGTGGCAAAGGAAAAAACAAACTGTGATACAGTTCTATCTCATAATTGATCATCAAACATGTTTAACAATTTCAACACAGTGAAACCTGTCACTTGAAAACTTTATAGCAACGGCACTACATGTTGAAGACGTGTTCGGTGTCCGTCACGTGTCGTGTCAAACACCGACACTGAAATTTAAATTACTTGCATATTTCTAATAATTATCAGTGCCTAAATGTCTGTGTCAGTGTCATGTCTGGTGTCTGTGTCAGTGCTTCATCGCTTGAGAACTACCGATTTTGCTATCATATGCTATAAAGACTTTATTCAGACATGATTGAACACAAAACAAGTTCTTAGAGTGAATTGAAGGGAAAAGAAATTTCATATTTCTGAGTAAAATAATATCTAAACTAAATGGCAAGTACCACAAAATTCTAAACAAAATTCTGAAGCAGAAACACATTGAAGTAAGGAACATAGGAAGGAATTGAGAAGATATTAAGAGACAGGTCAAGGAAAGGAAAAACTAACCTAGTAGTAGAAGTTTCTGAATATGCTTTTCAGCCTTTGTTTCCAACTCTATTCTTCTTTCAATTTCTGCTGCCTGCTAATCCACACCGTAGGCAATAAATGGGGCACAAATTATCTCCCGATTAGAAGGATCAAATTTTACACCTTTTGGCAAGCCAGGCCATTCTTTCGCTACCTAACAACATAAAAATGTTTAAAAGTCAACATTAAGACTATACATGTAACATCCCCTATTTAACTAAATCTCTAATTTTGAAAATTAGCGAGAGGTCAAGTTAATATACATATATATATATATATATATATATATATATATATATTAATATAATCGAATATTTTTATATTTGAGAAGTGAATTAATTGTTTGATTAAGTGTTAGGATTTGTGTGTTTAATTCCTAAGTCAAATTCACTAAGTTAGGCCACATAGCTAATAAGAGTCACATGGAATAGACAAGTAGCTGAAGGGTACGTATTAGGGTAAATTCCCAAGCCATAAGTGACCACCTGAACCCCTAACACCCAACAACACAAGTCATTTGATGAAAACACCAAAAACTGAAAACAGAAAGTAGAGAGGGAGGAGGGATACGTGAGAGTGAGAGGGGAGAAGAGATGAGGAGATTCCTCAAACTACCATGCATGTTCAATCCAATGACACAACCATGATGAGTTCACCTTCCTCTTTCTAGTGATATCAATTTCGAAGTCATCCCTTCCTCCAAACCAAAATCTCCATTGATGAGTACCTCAAGCCCAAGTAGAAATCCTGTACAGAGTCCGTTTTGGCAACCTTCAGTGTTTCGTTCGTAACTCCCTGTACTGACCTCCGATTTAGTTAATTTTTATTTATTTGGAAACTAGACACGAAATACTCCATTTTTGACCCAAGAACCATCTGGTTTCACTGAGAATGGAAGGAGATATCTTGTTCTTAAGTTTCGATTCAGAATCAGTGTCTGTTTGGACCCAGCTTCATTGTTTCGGTTATAACTCTCTGGATATTGGATGCATGTGTTTGAAACCTCCACCTTCAGAAACTATAGAAAATTCCCTTCACCGTAGACCCTCGTTTTGCTAAGTTTGGTTGAGATTTGAGTGAGTTACACTCGTTGCAAACTGGTGGTTTGTTGTTGGAAGTAGCGGGAGCGAGTTCGGGAAGATTCGTAGGTTCGCCGTTCGTCCGAGTTCGCGAAGCTTCGGTGTTGGGTGCGATTTTCATCGCCAAAAGGTGAGTTCTATACTCACTAGGATTTTATGATTGAATGTGTGGTGTTCTGGATTTTTGGTGTCGAGTTCTGAAAACTGGGGTGAAACCGCTTTACGAAAATCTCTCGTTTGAGTCTTTAAGTCATGTGATTGTTGATTTGGTATTGTGATTGATGATGATAATTGGTAATTGTTGAATTGATGATTTTCTGGACTGGATTGATTGTGTTGAATGTCTGATTTTCATGTCTCAAGTCAATGGATTAAATTGGTGCTTACTTGAGGTTAATTTTGTTGTTAAAATTCACTGTTTCGATGTTCTGTTGGTAGTTTCGGGATTGCAGTAACTGGGAACGCATTACTGATTGAAAAATCTGGTGGATTGTCATTTTAGAAACTAGACTCGAAGCTTGACATTTTGGCTTTTGTATGGATGCATTTGGACTTGTGTAGCTCAAGATATGAGCATCACAAGTTAGGGTAGAATTCTGGAGATAATTTGGATATAGGTTCTGTCTTTCTGAAACTGGGAATGATTTACGTATCCAAAAATTATATAACTTACCGTTTTAGAAACTAGATTGAATACTTGTCATTTGGATTTGGAATGATGACATTTGGACTTGTGTAGCTCAAGATATGAGCATCACAAATTAGGGTAGAATTCTGGAGACATTTTGAGAATAGGTTCGGTTTCTGGTTATCTAGGGATGATATAGGTATCCAAAAATTATGTGGTCAATTGTTTTAGAAACTAGACTGAATGCCCGTTAATGTGGTTCTGATTTGGTTTAATTTGGAACTGTGTAGCTCAAGTTATAGGCTCCACAAGTTAGGGTAAAACTTCGTTGAGTTATTAAGTCATGCAATTGTTGAATTGGAAATTGTGTTTGATTGTTTGATGATTGAATGGTCATTACGATTGATAATTGTCGGCCTATGATTGACCGTAATTACATGTGTGAAAAGTGGGGTTTTGATTGGGAAGTAATTGAGGCTCGGAACGGAATGATACAGTTAAGAAAATGGAAAACTTTGGGTTACTGAAGCACACGCACGGATCGTGCGTATGGGCGCACGGATCGTGCGTGGCCTTCGGACTGAAACTTTTCAAAAGTGTTTTAAATCATTTCGAACGATCCCAACTGCTTCCTAATCCTTTCTTCCATCTTCCACAATGATGCTATGATTAAGTTGCCCTGAATTGAGTGGTAATTGACGATGATTGGACCCAAGTTATGTTAGTTGCATATGATTGATTGTGATTGAAATATGTTCATGTTAAGTGAATGCTTCATGTAATTGATCATTGGTTTCATGTTATGCCTATGTTAATTAGGTGCTATTGGTTAAGATCAGGTTATGCTCAGTTTATGATTATGTGACTGTGATTGATTAGGTTATCTTAAGATTGGTTAACGGATAATTATAAGATAAGTTAATAACCTTAGTAAGCCGTGTGAGATCACCTAATGTTAGTAATCAGATCATGTTAGTAATTAGATCATGTTTATGATAAGGTCATCTTAGTAATGAGATCATGTTAAGTTAAGCTCATTGTTAAGTTAAATTCATTCTTATGTTCAGATCAGTATTCAGTTCAGGTATATTAAAATATATACATCAGTTCAGTTAGGGTGACGACCCTATTTCAGTTTAGTGTGCTAGGGGAGGGGCAGTCATGAGCCCTACGAACCTAGGCCCCATCAGGGACCCAGCCGATTAGTGGGGACGGGTTCACCAGGAGCTTATTATGCCAAGTGACCGGTGGCACGCTAAGACTTTAGTTCTGTTTAAGTGTTGCCTCTCGTAACCGGCTTAAGGGTTGTTGCGTTAAAAACACACTTAGAGCAAGTGTACTCTTTCGCAGAAGTAGTATAAAAGATTATCGTATCCACAGGGATTAATTAACAAGTACAAACTAGTCAAGATTATATATTGTTTAGACGAACCAATGATTTAGTTGTAATGAAAACAAATAAAAAGAAATAAATAACAAGAATTAAAATACTAGATTTAATCGATGGAGAGAGGTCTAGGGGCACGGTTTCACTTGCAAGCTTCGATTCCCCTATGTCTAATTCCTACTTGAATTCCTTTATTTTATTTAATTACCAATCACTTTACTAAAGCTATTACTCCGTTTGGTCATTCGTGATTAAAATTCTTTTTCCTAAATTAACCCTTGTTTGGTCATGCAAGAATTTAAATTCAGGAAAAGCATAAAGAGCAAAAAGGTTGAATAATTGGAAGACTAAATTATGGTTTGGTCATGCCCTAATTATAGCCCCAATTATCCTATAGGTCCACCAACTAATTGCAGTACGGTCGCTGATCAACTAATTGATTATAAACATGCAAAGGGTAGCTAATCCTAATCGTGTGATAAAAACAATAGGACAATATTAATTAAAATAAAAATAGGGATTCAAACCAGAAATTAAAACATAAAAAGGTCTCTAAACATGCAAGATCCACCTAAGACCCTAGAAGAGGATTTAACTATCCATAGTGTTCGAGAACAATAAAATAAAATTAGAGTCATAAATTACAAAGATAAAAATAACCCGGAAAAGAGAAATTTCTGATCCTGAAATTTTAGTCTCCTTTTTCTGCTCCAGAGCTCTCTCACGGTGTCGAAAACAGTACCCAAAAACCTCTCCTATGCGTTGCCGGCGGTACTGTTGTGCCGCGGCTTCTGTTCGTGATTGTTTTAGTGTTGTGCCCTGTTTTCTTCTCAGGGCTCCCCTCCTTATTGTTAATTAATTCTCCCTTTTATATTTGTATGCCCAGGCCAAACCTTGCTAGCTTGCTCATCACGTCCTTCCTTGGTTGCATTCCAATGCCTCCGTGATTTTTTTCTCATGCCCATTACTTGGGCTTTCTCTTTAGTCAAATTGGCCAAAGCTTTTTCTTCAATTGCAATAAGCCTTTTTCTTTTAATAACCAGCTCATATATATATATATATATATATATATATATATATATATATATATATAAAGTATAATTGATGATTTGAGTGGCTTTAATTTGGAATTTCTTTCTTTTTTATATTTTCTTTCTTCCTGCAAAATACATAGCAAATTAAGTTAATGATTTATATAATTAGTATATAATTGTTCAAAAAGTGACTCAAAAATATCTCTAAAACTGTATTAAATTGGAGCTTATCAAGGGTTATGAGGACAACGTTAGTTAGTTCAGCCACATAGTCAACTTTGAGGACTATGAGTTATGAGTTTAGAATAATGAATCAAGCATAATTGAACCGAGAGGATTAGTAAGGGGTCGCGATAGAACTCACGGAGACAAGTTGTCTCACCCAATCGATTGTTGTTGTTTTTTAGTTAAGCAGGGGAAGTTGAAGACCGTGAGGCACGGCTATGGACATACTTGAGGAGCTGCTGACGCTTTTGTTTGTTTTGTCATAATATGTATCTCTGTATTTCAGTTTCCTTTATATCTTAAGACTATTCGATTGTGCGACTTATGTCATTCAAGTTGTAAATCGCTTCCGCAGACTTTCGGTTTTTGAGTATTGAACACTAGTTGAGGGTGTAAGGACCGATTTTATATATATATATTATGTTCAGCTATGTAAGCACGTTCGATGAGTGATTTATCGAAGTTTAGTATGTGTTCAATATTTTAAAAAGGAAAGTCACTCTAATGTATGCCGGTCGTGCGCTTCGGTAATTTCTACAAGATAGAAATTATCGGGGTGTTACAATTGGTATCAGAGCAGTTCGACCTAGTCGGGCTTAGAAATCAAGAGTCTCTTACGTCTTCTAAGTGTGATTCCTCTTAATATACTATTAGACATTGAGCCTGATCAACGCAATACTTTGTGCATATTTCGCAGAATCATGGCTGGTAGAGGTAAGGGAAGCGTCCCCGTCGATCCACACTTCGTATGGATGCAGAATGTCATCGAGACGCAGCAGAAGATGATGAATGATATGATGATTAATGCAGCAGCAGCAGATGGCTCAAATGGCCCAAATGCGTCAAGGAATGGCACTATGCCAATAAATGTCCAGCGAGGAAGGAGAGCAGAGATGAGCATGCTGCCCCCGCGCCCGGAAGAGTCTAATTGTTGGACGCTCTGAAAAGCAAGGTCGATGATGGTTTGATGAAGGGTATATTTTGTGCAAGTTTGAGGACAAAATTTTTTAAAGTTGGGGTGATTGTAACATCCCCTATTTAACTAATCTTTATTTTTGAAAATTAGCGAGAGGTCAAGTTAATATACATATATATATATATATATATTAATATAATCGAATATTTTTATGTTTGAGAAGTGAATTAATTGTTTGATTAAGTGTTAGGATTTGTGTGTTTAATTCCTAAGTCAAATTCACTAAGTTAGGCCACATAGCTAATAAGAGTCACATGGAATAGACAAGTAGCTGAAGGGTATTAGGGTAAATTCCCAAGCCATAAGTGACCAGCTGAACCCCTAACACCCAACAACACAAGTCATTTGATGAAAACACCAAAAACTGAAAACAGAAAGTAGAGAGGGAGGAGGGATACGTGAGAGTGAGAGGGGAGAAGAGATGAGGAGATTCCACAAAGTACCATGCATGTTCAATCCAATGACACAATCATGATCAGTTCACCTTCCTCTTTCTAGTGATATCAATTTCGAAGTCATCCCTTCCTCCAAACCAAAATCTCCATTGATGAGTACCTCAAGCCCAAGTAAAAATCCTGTACAGAATCCGTTTTGGCAACCTTCAGTGTTTCGTTCGTAACTCCCTGTACTGACTCCGATTTAGTTAATTTTTATTTATTTGGAAACTAGACACGAAATGCTCCAGTTTTGACCCAAGAACCATCTGGTTTCATTGAGAATGGAAGGAGATATCTTGTTCTTAAGTTTCGATTCATAATCAGTGTCTGTTTGGACCCAGCTTCATTGTTTCGGTTATAACTCTCTGGATATTGGATGCATGTGTTTGAAACCTCCACCTTCAGAAACTAGAGAAAACTCCCTTCACCGTAGACCCTCGTTTTGCTAAGTTTGGTTGAGATTTGAGTGAGTTACGCTCGTTGCAAATTGGTGGTTTGTTGCTGGAAGTAGCGGGAGCGAGTTCGGGAAGATTCGTAGGTTCGCCGTTCGTCCGAGTTCGCGAAGCTTCGGTGTTGGGTGCGATTTTCATAGCCAAAAGGTGAGTTCTATACTCACTAGGATTTTATGACTGAATGTGTGGTGTTCTGGATTTTTGGTGTCGAGTTCTGAAAACCGGTGTGAAACCGCTTTACGAAAATCTCTCGTTTGAGTCTTTAAGTCATGTGATTGTTTATTTGGTATTGTGATTGATGATGATAATTGGTAATTGTTGAATTGATGATTTTCTGGACTGGATTGATTGTGTTGAATGTCTGATTTTCATGTCTCAAGTCAATAGATTAAATTGGTGCTTACTTGAGGTTAATTTTGTTGTTAAAATTCACTGTTTCGATGTTCTGTTGGTAGTTTCGGTATTGCAGTAACTGGGAACGCATTACTGATTGAAAAATCTGGTGGATTGTCATTTTAGAAACTAGACCCGAGGGTTGACATTTTGGTATTTGGATGGCTGAATTTGGACTTGTGTTGCTCAAGATATGAGCATCACAAGTTAGGGTAGAATTCTGGAGATAATTTGGATATAGGTGCTGTCTTTCTGAAACTGGGAATGATTTACGTATCCAAAAGTTATATAACTTACCTTTTTAGAAACTAGATTGAATACTTGTCATTTTGGATTTAGAATGGTGACATTTGGACTCGTGTAGCTCAAGATATGAGCATCACAAGTTAGGGTAGAATTCCGGAGACAGTTTGAGAATAGGTTCGGTTTCTGGGTATCTAGGGATGATATAGGTATCCAAAAATTATGTGGTCAATTCTTTTACAAACTAGACTGAATGTCCGTTAATGTGGTTCTGATTTGGTTTAATTTGGAACTGTGTAGCTCAAGTTATAGGCTCCACAAGTTAAGGTAAAACTTCGTTGAGTTGTTAAGTCATGCAATTGTTGAATTGGAAATTGTGGCTGATTGTTTGATGATTGAAAGGTCATTACGATTGATAATTGTCGGTCTATGATTGACCATAATTACATGTGTGAAAAGTGGGGTTTTGATCGGGAAGTAATTGAGGCTCGGAACGGAATGATACAGTTAAGAAAATGGAAAACTCTGGGTTACTGAAGCACACGCACGGATTGTGCGTATGGGCGCACGGATCGTGCGTGGCCTTCGGACTGAAACTTTTCAAAAGTGTTTTAAATCATTCCGAACGATCCCAACTGCTTCCTAATCCTTTCTTCCGTCTTCCCCAATGATGCTATGATTAAATTGCCCTGAATTGAGTGGTAATTGACGATGATTGGACCCAAGTTATGTTAGTTGCATATGATTGATTGTGATTGAAATATGTTCATGTTAAGTGAATGCTTCATGTGATTGATCATTGGTTTCATGTTATGCCTATGTTAATGAGGTGCTATTGGTTAAGATCAGGTTATGCTCCGTTTATGATTATGTGACTGTGATTGATTAGGTTATCTTAAGATTGGTTAACGGATAATTATAAGATAAGTTAATAACCTTAGTAAGCCGTGTGAGATCACCTAATGTTAGTAATCAGATCATGTTAGTAATTAGATCATGTTTATGATAAGGTCATGTTAGTAATGAGATCATGTTAAGTTAAGCTCATTGTTAAGTTAAATTCATTCTTATGTTCAGATCAGTATTCAGTTCAGGTATATTAAAATATATACATCAGTTCAGTTAGGGTGACGACCCTATTTCAGTTTAGTGTGCTAGGGGAGGGGCAGTCATGAGCCCTACGAACCTAGGCCCCATCAGGGACCCAGCCGATTAGTGGGGACGGGTTCACCGGGAGCTTATTATGCCAAGTGACCGGTGACACGCTAAGACTTTAGTTCAGTTTAAGTGTTGCCTCTCGTAACCGGCTTAAGGGTTGTTGCGTTAAAAACACACTTAGAGCAAGTGTACTCTTTCGCAGAAGTAGTATAAAAGATTATCGTATCCACAAGGATTAATTAACAAGTACAAACTAGTCAATATTATATATTGTTTAGACGAACCAATGATTTAGTTGTAATGAAATCAAATAAAAAGAAATAAATAACAAGAATTAAAATACTAGATTTAATCGATGGAGAGAGGTCTAGGGTCACGGTTTCACTTGCAAGCTTCGATTCCCCTATGTCTAATTCCTACTTGAATTCCTTTATTTCATTTAATTACCAATCCATTTACTAAAGCTATTAATCCGTTTGGTCATTCGTGATTAATATTCTTTTTCCTAAATTAACCCTTGTTTGGTCATGCAAGAATTTAATTTCAGGAAAAGCATAAAGAGCAAAAGGTTGAATGATTGGAAGACTAAATTATGGTTTGGTCATGCCCTAATTATAGCCCCAATTATCCTATAGGTCCACCAACTAATTGCAGTACGGTCGCTAATCAACTAATTGATTATAAACATGCAAAAGGTAGCTAATCCTAATCGTGTGATAAAAACAATAGGACAATATTAATTAAAATAAAAATAGGGATTCAAACCAGAAATTAAAACATAAAAATGTCTCTAAACATGCAAGATCCACCTAAGACCCTAGAAGAGGATTTAACTATCCATAGTGTTCGAGAACAATAAAATAAAATTAGGAGTCATAAATTACAGAGATAAAAATAACCCGGAAAAGAGAAATTTCTGATCCTGAAATTTTAGTCTCATTTTTCTGCTCCAGAGCTCTCTCACGGTGTCGAAAACGGTACCCAAAAACCTCTCCTATGCGTTGCCGGCGGTACTGTTGTCCCGCGGCTTCTGTTCGTGATTGTTTTAGTGTTGTGCCCTGTTTTCTTCTCAGGGCTCCTCTCCTTATTGTTAATTAATTCTCCCTTTTATATTTGTATGCCCAGGCCAAACCTTGCTTGCTCATCACGTCCTTCCTTGGTTGCATTCCAATGCCTCCGTGATTTTTTTCTCATGCCCATTACTTGGGCTTTCTCTTTAGTCAAATTGGCCAAAGCTTTTTCTTCAATTGCAATAAGCCTTTTTCTTTTAATAAGACTAAATTTGCCACTCAGGCGACATTAACAACGACAAAACCACAACAGCGGCCATAGGCCTACAGCTCAAAATCCATCAAAACATTTCGGGCCATTCAGCGGTACCCTCAACAAAACAACGTGGGCCATATCGGCACTACCCACGACACAACAATGTGGGCCATATCGGCGGTACCCACAACACAACAAATAACAACATCAACGACTGTTGGAGTCAAGATCCAGGCCAACGCCCAAATCAACAACACAACATCAACAACAAAACAACAACAAGTCCGCATCATCAACAAGGCAACAACAAGTCAACATCATCACAAACAGCAACGAAAAATCAACATCATTGATAAAACAACATCGGGCTAACAGTTCAACAACTTAACAAGTTTAACAGTAGTAAAAACAGTTCATTTAGTACAAGGGTACGAGCATTCTCAATACACATTATTATTATTAGACTCGAAACCACGCAGCACGAACCTTATGGATCTAACAGCCAAAATCAAATCATGAAAGCTTAGTATACAGCGTCAATGTGCAATTGAAAGCATACCATAGTAAAAACTTTATACAGGATCAGTGTTCATCTATTAAGATAAACTCTTAATACTAATGTTTGTATTCAACCATAAAATCGACTAATAGATGTTCAAAAGCAATGTTCAGGGATCACTTTATTTTTCAGACTACAAATTCACATAGCACAAATTAAGAGGTAACAGCCAAAATCATGTCATAAGACTCAAGCGTACAAGATAACACCTTGAGATAAATTAAGCAAATAGGGAAGATAATGAAGGTAGTAATCACATGAGATGGTAGTCCTCGACTAAAATCGTTTCATCTAACTGCAATTTTCTAAAAATTGAGAACGGAAGTATGACATTCGAACGAATACATTTTCACTCGTAGTGATTAAAACACTACGACAGTTAACAGTAAAGTAACGACTTAAAATAATCCACAAACAATTTTTCACCATGCATTTAGTTTTCAAATGTCAAAACACACTACAAAGAGTTTGTATAAGACTTAGTGTCGTTCAATTAAAACAGTTTTCAGAAACAGCAATAGTTTTCGGAGACAGTTTTCAAAAACAACAACAATTTTCAGAAATAGTCTTCTGCAACCAGCATCACTGGGCGCCTAGCAGGGAAAACTGGCGCAGCCACAGAAACTGGCGCAGCCACACAAACTGGCGCCCTTGGCGCCCAGGCAACACAGAAAATTGGCACAGGAGGGATCCTGGCGCCCAGCACTTAGACACAGGCAGCAACACCGAAAACTGGCGCAGGAGGGATCCTGGCGCCCTGGGCAGCAACACTGGCGCCCAGCACAGAAAACTGGCGCAGGAGGGATCCTGGCGCCCTGGGCAGCAACACTGGCGCCCAGCACAGAAAACTGGCACAGGAGGGATCCTGGCGCCCTGGGCAGCAACACTGGCGCCCAGCACAGAAAACTGGCGCAGGAGGGATCTTGGCGCCCTGGGCAGCAACATTAACGCCGAGCACAGAAAACTGGCGCAGGCAGCTAGTGACATTTCAGAATATGCAGCCTAGCAACCAAAATTCCGCACCTATGACATCCAAGCAGCATAACTACCCAGAAACACAACTTAGGAACGCAACACGGGCAGCCAAAATTAGGCGCCCTTGGCGCCCAGAACAGCAACACTGAACGTAACAAGACAGGCAACAGGCGCCCATGGCGTCCAGACAGCAACACAAACTAAGACACGCCTAGACACAGCATGCAACATGACAGGGATCCCGGCGCCCAGCAGGTGGCGCCCAGTGCCAGAATTGCGCAACACGCAGGGGATCCCAGCGCCCAGCACCTAGACATGCCTAGGCACAGGCGCACAACAGCAACACAAAATGGCGCCCTTGGCGCCTAGGGTCCCCCAATCCGAATTTTCCTTGACTCCAATGAGTTCAATTATCAACAACAACTTCACACATCACAAAATTCATTCTCTCATATTCAAGCACACATTTTAACGATTACCTAACATGCATTTTCAATCATCACATACGCCTAGCAAGTCATGTACTTCTCAACAAGCACTTAGTGTGCATCAATTCATCATCCAAACAATCATACATTACAACATCGTCAAAATCATACAAAATAGCGATATAAGTCCTAAACCCACATACATCTCATTATGAACCCTATTATAAGGTAAGACCCACCCTTACCTTAGATTTCCGAAGATGGAGATTCCTCTACAAAGACACCGAAGTAACCACAGCAACAACTCCTTGCTCCTCTTCTCTCTTGGCCGATGGCACCTCTCCTTCTCCTCTTCTCCCTTGCGCGCCTTTCTTTTCCTTCTCCTCTCTTCGCAAGTTTCTTTCTTTCTCTCTTCTCTCTTTTGCGATTTCTTTTCTTTCTTTCTTTCTCACCCAATGTGACGCCTACTCAAGACCCTAGCGCCTAGGAGCCTAAGTCTTGGGCTTGGGCTCTTGGGCCATTCCTACTACGCCGTAATTACTGGATGCTACTCCTTTTATTAGAATAAAACACTATATTAATAATTTAATAAAATTATATCACTGTAATACCGAAATATTTTAATCAAATAATTAAATAAATTATTTTGGGTGTTACACGTGCCACGTTGGGAGTGGCTGGGGAAGAATGCAATGCCCCAGCTAGCGTTGAAGGCGACGCGTCCAGCAAGGCAGGATTATGAAGCAACGGTTCAGATGAGGCGCGAGGGTTGCGTGTCACGTTGGGAGGGGTTGGGGAAGGATCCACTGTGTTAACCGGTTTGGGGAGGGGTGCATCCAGCAAATCAGAATTTTGTATCAACGGCTCAGATGAGGCGTGCAGGGAGTCGTTGGAATCCAACGGTCTGCAGAGAGGCGCGCTGTTCCGTGGCAGGGGCGCAGGCGTGTCAGCTGTCCGTGGCAGGAGAGCAGGCGTGGCAGCAGAGGGACGCGACGTTTCCTTCATCGCAGGTAGCTGTCCGTGGTGCTTTGACTTCCGCATCATGGATCAACGGTGTGGATTGTTTACGCAGGTAGCCGTTCGCATCGTGTGGTTCAGCTTGAGGCGCGCTGTCCCGAGGGCGTAGAGCAGGTGCGCGTGATGCGGCATGCTCAGGAGCGTGTGTCAGCTGCTGGACAGGCGTTGGGGACCGCGCGGGATCAGATGGTGAGTTATATACTCACTAGGATTTTATGACTGAATGTGTGGTGTTCTGGATTTTTGGTGCCGAGTTCTGAAAACCGGTGTGAAACCGCTTTACGAAAATCTCTCGTTTGAGTCTTTAAGTCATGTGATTGTTTATTTGGTATTGTGATTGATGATGATAATTGGTAATTGTTGAATTGATGATTTTCTGGACTGGATTGATTGTGTTGAATGTCTGATTTTCATGTCTCAAGTCAATAGATTAAATTGGTGCTTACTTGAGGTTAATTTTGTTGTTAAAATTCACTGTTTCGATGTTCTGTTGGTAGTTTCGGTATTGCAGTAACTGGGAACGCATTACTGATTGAAAAATCTGGTGGATTGTCATTTTAGAAACTAGACCCGAGGGTTGACATTTTGGTATTTGGATGGCTGAATTTGGACTTGTGTTGCTCAAGATATGAGCATCATAAGTTAGGGTAGAATTCTGGAGATAATTTGGATATAGGTGCTGTCTTTCTGAAACTGGGAATGATTTACGTATCCAAAAGTTATATAACTTACCTTTTTAGAAACTAGATTGAATACTTGTCATTTTGGATTTGGAATGGTGACATTTGGACTTGTGTAGCTCAAGATATGAGCATCACAAGTTAGGGTAGAATTCCGGAGACAGTTTGAGAATAGGTTCGGTTTCTGGGTATCTAAGGATGATATAGGTATCCAAAAATTATGTGGTCAATTGTTTTACAAACTAGACTGAATGCCCGTTAATGTGGTTCTGATTTGGTTTAATTTGGAACTGTGTAGCTCAAGTTATAGGCTCCACAAGTTAGGGTAAAACTTCGTTGAGTTGTTAAGTCATGCAATTGTTGAATTGGAAATTGTGGCTGATTGTTTGATGATTGAAAGGTCATTACGATTGATAATTGTCGGTCTATGATTGACCATAATTACATGTGTGAAAAGTGGGGTTTTGATCGGGAAGTAATTGAGGCTCGGAACGGAATGATACAATTAAGAAAATGGAAAACTCTGGGTTACTGAAGCACACGCACGGATCGTGCGTATGGGCGCACGGATCGTGCGTGGCCTTCGGACTGAAACTTTTCAAAAGTGTTTTAAATCATTCCGAACGATCCCAACTGCTTCCTAATCCTTTCTTAATTGGCGCCCAGCACAGAAAACTGGCGCAGGAGGGATCCTGGCGCCCTGGGCAGCAACACTGGCGCCCAGCACAGAAAACACTGAACGTAACAAGACAGGCAACAGGCGCCCATGGCGCCCAGACAGCAACACAAACTAAGACACGCCTAGACACAGCATGCAACATGACAGGGATCCCGGCGCCCAGCAGGTGGCGCCCAGCGCCAGAATTGCGCAACACGCAGGGGATCCCAGCGCCCAGCACCTAGACATGCCTAGGCACAGGCGCACAACAGCAACACAAAATGGCGCCCTTGGCGCCTAGGGTCCCCCAATCCGAATTTTCCTAGACTCCAATGAGTTCAATTATCAACAACAACTTCACACATCACAAAATTCATTCTCTCATATTCAAGCACACATTTTAATGATTACCTAACATGCATTTTCAATCATCACATACGCCTAGCAAGTCATGTACTTCTCAACAAGCACTTAGTGTGCATCAATTCATCATCCAAACAATCATACATTACAACATCGTCAAAATCACACAAAATAGCGATATAAGTCCTAAACCCACATACATCTCATTATGAACCCTATTATAAGGTAAGACCCACCCTTACCTTAGATTTCCGAAGATGAAGATTCCTCTACAAAGACACCGAAGTAACCACAGCAACAACTCCTTGCTCCTCTTCTCTCTTGGCCGATGGCACCTCTCCTTCTCCTCTTCTCCCTTGCGCGCCCTTCTTTTCCTTCTCCTCTCTTCGCAAGTTTCTTTCTTTCTCTCTTCTCTCTTTTGCGAATTCTTTTCTTTCTTTCTTTCTCACCCAATGCGACGCCTACTCAAGACCCTAGCGCCTAGGAGCCTAAGTCTTGGGCTTGGGCTCTTGGGCCATTCCTACTACGCCGTAATTACTGGATGCTACTCCCTTTATTAGAATAAAACACTATATTAATAATTTAATAAAATTATATCACTGTAATACCGAAATATTTTAATCAAATAATTAAATAAATTATTTTGGGTGTTACACGTGCCACGTTGGGAGTGGCTGGGGAAGAATGCAATGCCCCAGCTAGCGTTGAAGGCGACGCGTCCAGCAAGGCAGGATTATGAAGCAACGGTTCAGATGAGGCGCGAGGGTTGCGTGTCACGTTGGGAGGGGTTGGGGAAGGATCCACTGTGTTAACCGGTTTGGGGAGTGGTGCATCCAGCAAATCAGAATTTTGTATCAACGGCTCAGATGAGGCGTGCAGGGAGTCGTTGGAATCCAACGGTCTGCAGAGAGGCGCGCTGTTCCGTGGCAGGGGCGCAGGCGTGTCAGCTGTCCGTGGCAGGAGAGCAGGCGTGGCAGCAGAGGGACGCGACGTTTCCTTCATCGCAGGTAGCTGTCCGTGGTGCTTTGACTTCCGCATCATGGATCAACGGTGTGGATTGTTTACGCAGGTAGCCGTTCGCATCGTGTGGTTCAGCTTGAGGCGCGCTGTCCCGAGGGCGTAGAGCAGGTGCGCGTGATGCGGCATGCTCAGGAGCGTGTGTCAGCTGCTGGACAGGCGTTGGGGACCGCGCGGGATCAGATGGTGAGGATGGCTTGCGTGAATCGAGAGCAGGATCGCACGGTATAGAGTGGTTGGCGTGTATTGGGTGCTGGGCTGCGCCTTTTACTCCACCTTGAGGGTATCCAATTTATTTCAACGGGTCTGATGCATCTTTAAAATTCAATGGTCCAAATTTAAGTGCTGTGGAGGTGTCCAACGAGCCAGTATAAATAGCACCCTTAGGCGCCCCTGTGGTTGCACTTTCATTTAATAAGTCCATTGTAACTGTACTTAAACTTTGCACTTTAGCTTCCATTTTCTCAGAAACTTCAACCATTTTCTCAGAAAATGTGCCCTCTGTTTCAGTTAAACCAGTCACTTTACTTCTTTCAGTTAAAGAGCTTAGCTGTTCTTTTGTCTTCTCATCCACACCCAGCTCGTTTCTTTCTCTGTCTGCTTCAGACTTCCCTTCTTTATTTTCTAAGTCCGGAATATCTAAACCATCTTCTTTATCTTCAAGCTCCTGAAGATTATGAGCTTGAAAATCACCTCCAAAATAAGGACGCAACTGAGAAACGTGCACCACAGGGTGTATACGCGAGTCAGATGGGAGTTCCAGTTCGTATGCTACCTTCCCAATCCGCCGGAGAACTTTGAATGGGCCGTAGTAGCGCTTGGCCAGCTTCTGTGAAGATCCGCATGTCAGTTTGCTGGCGGTAAGGCTGTAGAGGCAGAAGAGCCGGATCTCAGATGTTGAAGGTATAGTCCCTTCGTTTTCTGTTAGCTTGGTCTACCATTCTTTATCTGCTTCTTTTTAAGTTCTCTTTCAATGCTTTCAGTATTTCTTGTCTCTGTTGCAGGGTGGACTCCAAGTTGTCAAGATCTGTTGCACCTGTAACATAATCTGGAACTGCTGGAGGTGGGCAGCTGTAAAGAGCCTGGAAGGGGGACATCTTAATGGCCGAGTGAAAGGAGCAGTTGTGCCAATACTCTGCAAGATGCAAGAACTTGAACCATTTACGAGGGTGATCACTCGTAAAACAGCGAAGATACGTCTCTAGGGAGCGGTTGACGACCTCAGTCTGGCCATCGGTCTCAGGGTGGTAAGCAGTGCTGTACTTTAGAGTTGCTCCTTGCACGCGGAAAAGTTCTTTCCCGAAGTTGCTTAAAAATAAGGGGTCTCTGTCAGATATGATGGATTTAGGGATGCCATGGAGGCGGCAGATCCCGACTGAGAATCGAGTGGCCAGATCTACTGCAGAGTAACTGGTTGGCAGTGCTATGAAGTGAACAAACTTTGTGAGTCTGTCGCAAATCACCCAGATGGCAGTGTGTCCAAAAGAGTTTGGAAGGTGAGTTATGAAGTCCATTGTAAGTTCTTCCCAAACCTGATTTGGTGATGGTAATGGTTGAAGTAACCCTTGTTTTTTTGTGGTAGGTACTTGTTCTGCTGGCAAATGGTGCAGTGCTTGATGAAGAGTTTAACATCTCTATGGATTCCTGGCCATGAAAAGGAGGCAGAGAGTCTCGCCAGGGTGGGCTTAACACCTGAGTGATCGGCTACAGGGGTGCTGTGATATTCAAGCAGAAGGGTCTTCCGTAAATCTGCTGAGTCAGGTATGAAAAGTTTTCCCTTATAATAGATCAAGTCATTTAAGTAACTGTAATCGTTTTTCATGTCTGTTTCTGATGTGCACCTTTGAACTAATTCCTTTCCCTTGTCATCTGTCTTGTAATACTGTTGGAGTTGAGCAATAAGCATTGGGATTGGAGATGAGATTGCGGATAGCAGTGTTGCATCCTCTGTATATTTGCGGCTAAGTGCGTCCGCAACCAGATTAGACTTGCCAGGTTTGTAGTAAATATCAAAACTGAACCCTTGTAACTTAAATGCCCATTTCTGTTGTTCTGGTGTTTGAATCTTCTGAACAAGGAGGCTCTTAAGGCTCTTCTGATCTGTGTAAAGGTGAAAATGCCGTCCTAAGAGGTACTAACGCCACTTTTTTATTGCTTCAGTGACAGCAAACATTTCCCGCACATACACTGAGGCAGCTTGCATCCGAGGACACATCTTCTTGCTGAAGAAGGCTAAGGGGTGACCGTCTTGGGAGAGAACAACACCAATGGCTGTAACGGAGGCATCTGTTTCAACCACAAAGACCTTGGTAAAGTCAGGGAGAGCAAGCACTGGCACTGATGTAATTTTCTGTTTTAACTCTGTAAAGGCCACTTCGGCATCTGTACTCCATGTAAACTTAGTGGAACGCAAGAAATCGGTGAGAGGAGCGGCGAGAGAGCCGTAGAGACACACAAATCGTCTATAGAATCCGGTGAGGCCTAAAAATCCCCTGAGTGCCGTGAGTGAACGTGGCTTTGGCCAGTCTAGTATAGCTTGAACTTTATCAAGGTCTGGGATACACCATTAACAGAAATAACATGACCTAGGTAATGAACAACATCAACTGCAAAAACACACTTAGACAGCTTTGCAACAAAATGATGGGTCTGAAGTAAATCTAAAACAAGTCTTAAATGAAGTAGGTGATCAGATAAACAACGGCTATAGATTAAAATATCATCAAAGAAAACTAGAACAAACCGTCGTAAAAAAGGTCTTAGTAAATCGTTCATTGCTGATTGAAATGTAGATGGTGCGTTAGACAGCCCAAAAGGCATGACTAAGAACTCGTAATGTCCGTCAAAAGTGCGAAAAGCTGTTTTATGAGTATCTTCCGGTGCAACCCGAATCTGGTGATAACCTGAGCGTAGATCTATCTTGGTGAATATTTTAGCTGAGCCAAGTCCATCAAGGAGTTCGTCTATAGTGGGGATTGGGAATCTGTCCTTAACCGTGACTGCATTTAGTGCTCTGTAGTCAACACAAAATATCCAAGTTCCATCTTTCTTTTTAACCAAAAAAACTGGGGAGGAGTAAGGGTTGTTGCTAGGGACAATAGTGCCTTCTTGTAGCATGTCATGGATGTTAGACTTGTGGGACTATAGTATAACCTTAGAGGGGGGTGAATAAGGTTATGTGTAAATCATGGATTCTTTTCAAAATAAATGATAAGTTTGTTTAAATCAAATGCGGAAAAAGAGATTTGAACTTATCAGATATATGCAAGCAGTCAGATCAGGCACAATGAGATATTACTCTATATTCAATATTCACAATAAGGTTGTTTTATAAGTAATGCATTGATATTGAATATAGCAGATCTACAGTAGTGCTAGAGAAGATGATAGATAAACAGATCTGTAGTACAGTGAGTATAACTATAACCAGATTAACAGATTCAGATCAGAGTAGGAATATAGTTATACAATAAATCCACTGAGTGATATTATAAACAGATCTAAATAGTATAGCTATAAACAGATCTTAAACAGTATGAAGAGTATGATTATAAACAGATCTGAGTAGTATAGCTATAAACATATCACAACAGTATAATAATATGGACAGATATAAACAATAAGAAATGTAAGAGATAGGGATAGAGATACACCGGAATTTAGCGAGGTTCGGGAAAAAAGCCCTACGTCCCCGGCCTCTGGCTTTGCAATCTTTGGACTTGATAACAACCACTATATGAAGAATTGTTTACAAACAGACAACTTTCAAATAGCAACTCTCAATTCCCCTGAACTGAGAACCCGAGCACACAGCTAAGGATTTCAACACCGCTTCAATCTCCTGATTGAACGATCCACGAGCACCTCCCAGGATTTCAAACCAACTCAATCTCCTGATTGAGAGACCCAAGAAAACTTCCCAGGATTTCAAACCAACTCAATCTCCTGTTTGAGAGACCCAAGAACAAATCCCAGGATTTCAAAGTGACCCCCACAAATAGAGTAACGAATACAAACAGAGATCTATGATCCAATCACCTCAGATATAATGACAGTATAGTGACTAAGAGATGAGTGATATGGAAAATAGAAAATGATGTGAAAGTTGAAGCTCTATTTTCTCTCTTTCTCAGATCTACAAAATGTATGTGAGAAGCAGAGAGGAGTTGTGAATTGTGGGGTGTAACACCCCCTTTCTACCCTATAATTTACACGTCACTTATAAGAGTAAATCTTTTTCGCAAAAATTAATTTAAGTGATAGAAAGGAAATGCCACATCGTCTTTAACAAAACCCGTCATAAAAATTAAACTCCAAGAGTTACGTTACAGCGGAATAAAAACAACACTCACTAAATACCACTCAAACACGTCTCACATCATCAATACAAAACACTAAACAAATTATTATTTAAATGACAACTTCAACCACGCCCCCTAGGTGTCACAGTATCAGAGAGCGACTCGACAGACATCCCAATGGCTATAAAAGAAGGCAGCATGGACCTTCACTCGCGGTTACCTGCAGCGTTGCCACAATAGAGCAACATTCCAAGCAGAAGGGGTGAGAATTTCAACAAAACATAATCAAGCATATAATAGAGTAATATGAGCAAACCGTCATACAACATCGTCATTACAATCAACTTCATCGTCACTAAACGCGAACCCAAGTCATAATTCATATCACCAGCCATAAACATGTATGCGCATGAAAATGCAACCCACGCCTGGGTATATGCATGATGGTACCATACTCGTCATAAGTCAGCCACTAGGGCACATCGCCACTATTTTTCGTCAATAAGAGGCCGAAGCCTATTCGTCATAATATGCACATGCTATGAGATACTATGGACACATGTGCAATCACCAATTCACTCACCCGGAGTACTCATCATCGTCGTCATAGAACACTCATAGAGTGTACTCGTCATAGTCATCACAATGATATCAACATCTTTAAATCTTAAGTAACAATACTCCTAAATTTTTAAGTAACAACACATTAAAATTTAAGTGACAAACCATTTAAATTTAAGTAGCTACACATTAAAAGTCTAAGTGGTAAACCATTTAAATTTAAGTAGCTACACATTAAAAGTCTAAGTGGTAAACCATTTAAATTTAAGTAACTACACATAAAAATTTAAGTGACAACCTATTTAAAATTCGAATAGCAACATATTTAAATTTTGGACAAACATCTCATTTTCATGCTTAGGAAACATCACAATTAAAATTGAGAAAAACATCCCATTTTCAACGTGGAAAAACATCACGTTTTAATTGGAAGAACAGTAATAAACAACAGCCCCATTAACACGCCCTTTTCACTTACAAAATGCAGAAAATTCGGTTCACAAACAGCAGCGAATCAGAATGGAAGCAACGACTTTTGGAGGCGCACAATAATAGCAAAACAGTAGAAAAACAGTGTGGAAAAACAGCAGTATTTTCGAGTCCGAAACAGCAATAAAACAGTGGCCTTTTAGCGCAAAACAGCAGTATTTTTCGAGTCCAAAAACAGCAATAAAACAGTGGCCATTTAGCGCAAAACAGCAGCAAGATACAGCACGAATTACACGTAAAAATAGCGCTTCACTTTTATAAAACAGCAGCACTTTTCCTTCATAAAAACAGCAACTCCTATATATAGATAACAGCAAGACAGCAACATTTTATGTTGATAAACAGCAAACAGCAACACTATAAATTGATAAACAGCAACATCTTTATTTTGCAAACAGCAACATTTTATTTTGATAACAGCAAACAGCTACACTATCAATTGGTAGACAGCAACATTTTCTTTTGCAAACAGCAACAGTTTATTTTGACAAACAGCAACCAGCAACACTATCAATTGGTGGACAGCAACATTTTCTTTTGCAAACAGCAACATTTTATTTGGATAAACAGCAAACAGCAACACTATTTTATTCTCAATTTCATGGTATTATTCAACTAATTATAAGCATATCAATTAAATTATAACATCTCCTAATTTAATCCCAATTTACTCATTCATATATTCTCATCCCTATACACATGAAATCGCTACCAACCACACCAAATTCACCAAAAATCGAAATTCATCTCATCATCTCATATGGTAAATCGTATGTCAACACCAACAATTCATCAAAATAACACCACAATTAATCCAATCCTTCATCAATCTTAACATATACATCACAAAATCACCCCAACACCAAAACCCCACAAAACCCACCACATACCCAATTACGTTAAATTGAAACGCTCACCCTTACCTCTTAAACGTATGCTCCGTGGAAGATGATTGACGGCACCACGAGAACCACCGCAACACAACGAGCCAAAGCTTTGAGAATCTCGAAACCCTTCTTCTCCCTCTCCTATCTTCGCCGCGCGCCATCTTGCTTCTCACCCTCTCTCAAATTTCGATTTTTCCCAAGTGAAAGATGAGAGTGAGGGTTTCGCATACCCTTGGGTTTAAGCTGTGGGCCTTTCACGCGTTGGGCCCACTGCTACACCCCCGCTATTACTCGATCCCACTCCTGATTCAAAACATGATATTTCCCCCTGCATTTAATTAAATCACGCTTCAACTAAAACTTAATAATTCAACTAATCAAATTAATTAAATTAATTAAATTATATTTCGGGGTGTTACATGGGGTGAGGTGTATTTGAATTGTGAAACACACTTGCCTATTTATAAGCGTAGGAATGTTTGAAAAAAGGAAAATATATGTATAATCGATTATGTTAGAAAACAAAAGAATGTGATAATCGATTATATGTTTAAATATGGAAACTTGGTTTAGCTCGATAATCGATTATCATATATAGTTATATTGAGCATGTAATCAATTATTGTTGTCAAGGAATTCACAAGATGGCTTGATAATCGATTACATGATGTAGTTGTATGCATAGGTAATCGATTAATTTGTCAAGAAAGGAAGGAAAGGCAATACCTTAATCGATTATGTGTTTTGGTGGAAATGAAGGCATAATCGATTTATGTTTATAAAAAAGGAAAGAAAGGCAAGCCACTAATCGATTATTTGTTTTAGTTAAAATAAGAGAGTAATTGATTATGTGCTCTGAAAACATTCAGGCACCTAATCTATTACCATAATCTATTATCTTTGTAAAAGAATAGGATTTTGATTTCAAGCCTTCAACAAAACTATTTTTAGGGTTTTAATCTTTCAACAAAAAATAGTTTTAGGGTTTTTGTTGCCACCTTATGCATGCATGCAATTTTATAAAATATTTTTCAAAACTATTTTGATGCACCATGCATGTTTTGAAAAACTCATCTCTCAGCTACTAAAAGTCATAGACCTTCAGTGATAGGACCTTACACAGTGTCCTAAAGAAAGCGGATAAACAAATAGGTCTTGAACTGCTGAGGTGGCTTCTTCTCCGAGCTGCTCCATTTTAATCTTCCTGCTCTTTGCTTTATGTCCAGTACTTAATTCAACTTGAACCATTAGTAGATAAGGTGTAATTTGTTATCATACAAAACAAGGAGTGTTTGCCCTTGGTTCAACAATGGATTAGGGAGGTCATAGCTTCTTTTTGGGAGTGAGGGTAACGATAGGGTTTGACATTGATGGGAGGTGTGTTTGAGAGTAGTGGGATGTGGTGGTCATGAGGTCTTGGGGGTGGTAGGCCATGTGGATCTTGAAAAACAGTTGGGTAGTTTTGGAGTATGGAGTTAATCTCAGGTGGTAAGGTATGTGCTAATGAGTCAAAGAGGTTGTTGGTGGTTTGGTGGGGTTTCAGGGCTTTGTCAGTGGGCTCAAAGCTTAGGAGGTGAAGTGAGGCAATTGAGTCTGTATGTAGTAGGTGGCAAAGTTAGGGATAGGTAGTTTGGGCTGGGCTGGATTTAGGTTCTCCCTTTAGTGTGATGGGCTCATTATTGTGTTGGAAGGTGATGGATGGTATAGAGAAATCTTCCTGAATTGGGCCCAAGGTTCTAAGCCACTCCATCCCAATGACTACATCAGCACCTTCAATGGGGAGTAAGTAAAATGGTAAGCAAAATAATTGGTTTTGAAGGTTGATAGGAACGGAATTACAAATCCCTTCACATTGTAAATGGGAACCATTTCCAACCATGACAGAAAATGTTGGGATTATTGAAGTGGGCTGTTTCAAATGCTCTGCAATTCTTGGTTGGAGTATGTTATGGGTGCTCCCAGTGTCAACTAGAACCATAACTATCAGTCCACCAATTAGGCCGTAAAACCTGAGTACTTGAGGGGCAAATTGACCTGTTAGAGCTTGGGGTGATAGTTGAAAGTAAGTTTCTTCTGGTTCAACTACAATTTCTTCATTTTGATTTTCAGTGGGGTCTAGGTCTTCACCTTCCTCCAGCATGAGTAAAAGATATCGACCACTAGTACATTTATGCCCCGGAACAAACTTCTCATCACAATTGTAACATAGACCTTGAGCACGACGCTCGTCCCGTTGGGCTGGACTAATGCGCCGTATAGAGTATTTAGGTTGGGTTGGTTTTGGTGGGTTGGGGGTGTTTTGGGTGGTAGGTGTAGTAGTTGGGTATTGGGCTGGCTTGTGTGAAGGTGGGTTTGTGTTTGAGGTTTGGCCAGAGGTTTGGGAAAAGGGTCTTGAGAATTTGGGTTTGGCGGCTTTAATCTTATCCTCAATGAGTTTGGCTAGACCAATAGCTTGAGAAATTGAATAGGGTCGTTGTATGGCTATTTCATTTCTGATTTCTGGGTTTAAGCCCGAGATAAAACAGTTTAAAATCGCATCAGTTGGTAGCCCTAAAACTCTATTTCCCAATTTCTCAAAGTTAGCGTGGTATTCAGCCACAGACCCAGTTTGTTTAAGCTTAAAAAGTTGGGCTTCGTGATTTTCATAAGTAGAGGGACCAAACCTTAGCTCTAGTGCTCTAGCAAAGGTTGTCCAATCAGCAAGTTGGCTGTTGTGATGCATCCATTTAAACCAACTGATTGCTTCTCCTTTCATATAAAATGAAATCATAGGCAAACGATTTACCATGGGATTGTTGTAAAAGGAAAAAAACTGCTCCGCCTGGAACAACCATTCCAAAGGGTCTGTTCCATCAAAAATTCTCATTTCTACTTTTGGTTGTCTATAAGGGATTTGAGGGGTAGTTTGGGAAAATTGTGGAGAGTACATCTGCTGCATAAAATTAGGGAACATATTTTGATAGGGTGAGGGGTTGTATGGGGGAATTTGGGAAAATGCAGGGTAGGTTGTTGGGCCATATATGTTAGGGGGTGGTATAGGTGGTGGTTCAGATCCAGCAAGGGAAACAGTGGGTTGGGTCGAGGTGGGTTGAGTCAGAACTGTGGGTATTGGGGTAGAGACAGTGTGGGAAACAACATGTTCATAACCAGGGGGTAATAAAGGGGAAGAAGGGTTACCTGATGAAGGAGAGTGCTGTTGTGCAGGAAACCTGTCATTAATCAGTTTTGTGAGTGTCTCAAATCGTGAATCCATTAGCTGTTGTTGATTATCCAGCCTTGTATTCACAGTACCCAGCTGTTCACCCAGTTGTTGCTCAAGCTGCTGGTTATTTTCATGGAGGACAGCATCCATGTGTTGATAGGAAGCTTGAATGGCATCATCCAGATCCTTAGATGTTGGGTTGGTAGCTTTTGGAGGCATTGAGAAACAAAATGAAAGCACCAAGGATAGACTAAGCTAGGCTAATCACTAGATCTAGGGTTGCAAAAGAAGAATAAAAACATAAAACATCTCTGATATTTCTTACCCTCAAAGGAGGCAGCATTACATCTTAAATACTTAGGGTTTCTAGGACTGCTGGGTCACACATCGGACATATGGGCCACAGGCCACTTAAGGTCCATACAAACGAAAATAAATAAAAGAGGGACAATGTCAATTACTAATTACACTATAATAATTACTGAATGAAGCCTTAAGCCATCCTGACTTTTGGGTCACACGAATGGGCCTGTTGGGTACCACTATTGTGTTGCTAACAGTATGCTTGTCAAAAATAAATATTATAACATATAAAAAAGAATTAAATACAATCCACTGCATGAGTAATGAAATCGCTTGACTGCCCATTTGAGCACTTAACATATCATATGCATTTTTTAATCTTAACACCCTCCTTTGAATTCTCCATAAAAATAAAAATTGTAGGAACTAATGAGTACCTCAGGTGCCTTACAAAAAAAAATCAGTATAACCTCATGTGTATAAATTGTAAATACTTTATTAAGATGATTTCATATAAATTAAAGAAAAGAATTAAAATAACCTTTTAGACATCTTTTTCTTTGGTACAAAAAGGGGCATTTTAGACATCTTTTTAGGTGTCATGCTTGCTTCATTTCAGAAGTCGATATAGAAAACTAGGAGAAAACAATAGTAAAAAATATGTGATCTGAAAGTTGAGAACTTAGCAATTCATAGAAAACATTAAGTCATGGTAAATGGGGAGGGGCACCTATTCACATTCAATTGATGGCATTATTATCGCGATTTTGATCATCTTCATTTTTAAAAATTCATCATTAGCCAAATATCCACATTCAATTTGGTATCTAGTCACATCTTCTATTGTTCATTCACCGGCTCCACCAGCAATCTTTGAGAACTTGGAAATACAGTTTGCAAAACCATATTTGGAAAATAGAGCCTATTAGCATATCCCACATTAAATCCATGTCAATTCAGGACCTTTTCCACCACATTTTTTACGTGATTCCCCACAGCATTTTGTCGGATCTACCACAAAATATCCTCAACATTTTGATTTCAATTAATAATAGTGACATTTCGAGGAACTATATTATTTCGACCTGTTTGAACAACAGGTTGTTGTTCAATATTTCAATGTTATTTCCTACTTTGTTTTCATTACCTTCTTGGGGTGCCCCAAAGACATCAACAATTCGACCCATTTGTCTAGCAAACACTTGATATGTATTATTTGTCGAGTCATCGTGTTCATCATATCATGATTACTAGCATCCATTTGTTATCTGAATGATTGTATGGCCATGTTTGTCTTTAGAGAATTGAGAACATTCCCATTCCCCAATTGTTGACTCCCTGATATCTAGAAGGAACACACGAACTTGCCAATGTTACCCTTCGACGAGGAACAAATTCATATGGAAAGCCATAAGGTGGTTGACTTATGTTAATGTTCTGACTCTCTTGTTAGGTTAATCGTTTAACTCCCAATTGGAAAACCACAGGGTTAGACCTTAGTTCTCCTTCACCAACGTGGTCATGGTTGTTGAAATGATCAAGCGTATTAATTACTATTGTTTCTGTTATGATTTATTATGATTTTTTGTTAGCCAATTTATTATGAGCCAATTTATTGCTTCGAAGAAGATTGCAAAATTAACCTTGGCACAAACTATCTCTAATTGGTCTCACCTGGCATAACAATTTGTTTAACAAAAATTTTCGTTGTAAACAAATGAATTCGAAATGCCTGAATACAGAGTTTCGAATTAAATTCTTTGGGTCGTCAAATTGGTAGGTTTAAAGTGAAAAATTAATTAACACAATTTTAAAGTGTAAAAATGAGATTTTAATATGAGAACCCACTTACATCATCAATCCAATCAAAGAAAAAAGTCGAGACTGACAAAGTAAATAGAATTTGAGCCATGTCCGAGATCACTTTTATCATCAATCAAGGTATGCTTCACTCTAAACTCTCTCTCGCCCCTCCTTTCTCTTTTCTCCATATCGATTCATTTTATCATGAGCTAGGTGGTCAAAAAAAGTAAGAATCTGAACATGGGATGGGTATTTGTAACCAAGGAAATTTAATCAAAATTTCATTGGTTTCAAGTATCTGTCTTTTGTTCTTGACACTTAATATCTGGAATCACAATAGAAGTAAGATCATCTACCATTGTTTTCATGCACTTAATATCCAAAGTTTTCATGCATCAGCATTGTTACTTATTTCCCAAACATTATATTGACAAGGAGGGTTATTATAAAATTGAACCCAAAAATAATCAAAAAGTCCAGTCGTAATTAAAATTATTAAATTTCACTTGTAGAACATGATTAAGAGCCAAATTGTTGTTTCGTCCAATGTTTTTGTTAATTGCTCGCAAACGATGAAAATGACAGAGAAAGATGTCTTTCAGTATGAATCAGTTATTACTATTTCCATGTATTTAATTAATATTTTCTTTAACACAGGAGTATTAATGAAAATAACAGAGAAAGATGCCAGTGATGAAGTATGGTCAGATGATTCGTCAAGCCAGTAAGTCGAGTCAGGTGAAGTTGGAGGGGAGCTAGGAGGCGATCTTAGTCATCTTCTTCTTTGACGCCTTCATAAGTGGGGTGATGAGGATGTAATGGAGAGTGATGTCTTGATGCTACCATTCCTGGCGGTGGCGACCGAGGGTGCCTTTGTTGAGAGTTGGTGTCGGGTTAACTCAAACTATAGTCATGTCCCTTTCAACCTGGGTCATTCGCACGTTGTGGTCGGCGAGACTCGTGGCCTGGTCGCCGAGAAAAGTTATTAGTTTCTGAACGATATGTGCTTGGAGGGGAACCGCTTGTTCTGTAGTGGGAATCGATTTTGCTTCAGTAAGAGGTATGGCCAGCAATGGCCATTGAACAGCCGGTTCCTTGGCCGAGATAGTTTGGGCATGAGCACCTGGCGTAAGTGATCACCAGGGTTGGATTTTAACCTGAGAGTGAATCCATGGGGTTCTGTGTACTGCAGCTTAGTATCTTGGAGCCATAGGTGAGTGAACTAGAGCGAATTCAGAGAGGTGAGAAAGATGAGGGCGCTGGCTCCCACTGTGGTTGCCAATAAGCTGTCCTGGAAGCCGATCTGGGTTGATGAAGCTAGGTCGAGATGCTAGTGAGGTGTGACGTCGGGCTTGCTCAGAGTAATGCTCGTTCACGTTGATCTGGCAAGGGGGTGGTACCTCCACACACTCCGACGCTCAGGTCAACTTAGAGAAAAGGTGGCATGCATGAATAAATGTGTACCTGATGTATTGATTAGACATCGTATTTATTTGAAATGGGAGACCCGTTCTTGAGGTTGTTAGAGTTGCATATTCACTCGAGAGTGCTCTAGGTGCTGAGCTAACTACCTACGCTAAGTTCGTTAAGAAGCTCATATCAACAATATAAGTATACTCTAATTAAACTCTCTCTCCCCCCTCCTCTCTCTTTTCTCAATATCGATTCATTTTATCATGAGTTAGGTGGTCAAAAAAGGAAAGTATCTGAACATGGGATCGGTACTCAAAACCAAGGATATTTAATTAAAATTTCATTGGTTTCAAGTATCTGTCTTTTGTTCTTGACACTTAATATCTGGAATCACAATAGAAGTAAGATTATCTACCATTGTTTTCATGCACTTAATATCCAATGTTTTCATGCATCCCCATTGTTACTTATTTCCCAAACATTATATTGACAAGGAGGGTTATTATAAAATTGAACCTAAACATAATCAAAAAGTCCAGTCGTAATTAAAATTATTAAATTTCACTTGTAGAACATGATTAAGAGCCAAATTGTTGCTTCATCCAATGTTTTTGTTAATTGCTCACAAACGATGAAAATGACAGAGAAAGATGTCTTTCAGTATGAATCAGTTATTACTATTTTCATGTATTTAATTAATATTTTCTTTAACACAGGAGTATTAATGAAATGAGGGAAGTCCCTTGACAAACAGACCTGTGTTTTCCTGAACGATGATTCAATTAACGAGATTTATATTGCTGATCAAATGCATAAGGAAATAATCACCTTTATGCTCATTTAAATGAAACTAGCCATAATATAACGTGTTTATTAAACAACATAAATTAGTTCATGTAAAGTTGGATTACCACCACTGCCACATTTGTGTTTTATATCCATATTTTGAGAACACTTCTCTACATATATAGATGTGAATTTAATTACTTGAGAAATTTTAGAGTGACATTGGTTCATAAAAAGTTACAATCTTACATGAATATGTTACTTTAAGTCCAAAAAAAATGTGGTAATATCTTATTGAAAGCTAACAAGGCCTTCCTCGGTCTTACGAAGAAATCAATGTTTAACCATTGAGTATTGCTTATGATTCTTGTACTAGGGTGTCCCAAAATGCCAATCTTGGCTTCTGAAGACCGAGGAAGGCCTTCTTAGCTGAGGAGAGATGCCGAGGAGCATAATCAACACCTAAGGAGACACATGTATAGTACTGCAGAAGTCGTTTGTACCGCATGCGCCACTGTACAACCCATATGCATAGCGCAGGACATGCCCGACAAGGACAAGCGAGGAGGAGGTTGTGGGAGCCGATCATTGACTCGTTTCGAAATAGGGATTACACCACACCTCGGTGGCAGGTGCAAGACAATGATATCCTATAGTGTAGAGCACCGTTTGACCCCCTTTGTAGTATAAATGGTGCAACGTTACTTTTGTATTAGGGATAGGGCCATCACAAACAATTTAGAGGCTCTGTTCAAATCTTAAAAGCTGGGCCCTGAATTATACTTTTATCAAATGAACCAAAAACTCGAACTATGTTTTATTTAAATTGTAACTAAAATCTAAGTACATCTTCAAACTAATATCAACTTTTTAGCTACTTAAAAATGTCCTAAAATTAAAATTTGGATATATTTTTCATTGAATATAAATAAGTTAAACACCTAGTAATTATGATCTCTACTTGATTTTATGTTGAGAAATTGTTGAATAATCTACTTGGTTTTATTCTAACAAATTTTTGAATAATGAGTTCACAATCAATGTCATTGAATACTCCTTCCAGTAACTATTATAAGCAAAGAAAACTACTTTCACGGTGATTAAGAAATTCAGTTAAGTGCAATTAAATAACTAGTCCAAGGGTCGGGGGTTCGATCCCCGCCTTGGGTACGAAGCAACGTTAAAACTCTGGGCCAGCTGTCCTGCCCCTCGAGGCACCTACAATAAGTGAGGGATTAGTCACTGCTAAACGTGCGGGGGATACCCGGGTTTACCCAAAAAAATAATAATAACTAGTTTTAGATTTGATGTAAAAGTCAAGTCAAGTTTTAACATCCTCGATTTTAACCGGTAATAAACCCTAGATATTATCTTTTATACATTTGAGAGATACACATTCGAAATTTAAATTAAGATAATGGAATAACCAGTACATTTTAATAGACTCGAGATGATAGGTTTTCATATCATAAGTTAAAAATTTTGAACATAAACCGAATCAAATCACCTATCGGAGTCGACACAACAGTCTTAACCCAAAATACAAGTGTATACGAATCTTAATACATCATAAGTTAAGTCTGATACTTAACTATAACAAAAGGTCTCAATATATGAGACTAACACAATAAAATAAGCTAAACTTCTAAAACTTCAAAGTCCTCCAAGATTGGAATCCTTTACTTTGGCATTACCTTCTTTAGACATCAATTGCTTATCTGAAAAACAACAACAATGAGGGGTGAGATACATAATCTAAGTGAGTTCTTTCGAGACTCCTTACCATAAAACACTCCAGGTATCTTTTATTATTTACCATGAATGCATCCCTTTCCCGTCACAGACTTACACATCTGAATACTATATTAACGTACCGTGGGGAACCCGAACTCAATAAAATAATGAGTACAATCACCTGGGACTTGAGCTTAGGTTCATGACACCTCTCCCAAGCACATTCAACCTTACTTTAACTCATTTAGAGAAATACTTATATATGTACTAATCAGTTCTTCTCACGTGTTTTCGAAAAAGACTCTGCAACCAAAACGGAACCATTTACTCACCACGTCGAAGCACATCACAATGATGGAAAATTAAGCATAAACAATAACAATTATCAACAAATATAAAGGCTATTGGATTATGCTTGTCACACAAGATATTTGAAGATGACCCATTAAAGAAGCAAATGAGAAAATGTGTACTGACACGGGCACTCGTGTCAGAGCAACACGGGTTGTGTCATTGTTTTAAAGAAATTTGCGTGAAAACAGTTTCTCACACGGGCACCCGTGTCGTTTGGACACTGACCGTGTCCTTCTATCAGATGCCCTGTTTTTGCTATTTTAATGCCCCATCTTCAAGTACTTGTATTTAAACCAATTCCAATCGAATTCACAGCCATCAATAGAGGTAAAAAAAAGTTAAAACAAGCAAGTTCATGCATTCATTTAGTTACAAGTATGTAAGATTCAACATGCAATTTCACCCAAACACATTCAAACACTTTTTCAGCTCAACTATCAATCCATCGTGCATTTATTCATCATTTCATCATCTCATTTAAAAAATTAATAACATGCACTCAAGGTTTCAGAATACATCCACTATTAGAGCTAACATCAAACTAAAGGAAACACCAAAGTGTAAGCAACACAATGAAGTATCACCAACTCAAAAGCTCCTAAAACCTTCATCACGTGACTGCATCTTCAAAACCCTTTCTTTAACTCTTCAAACTTCAATGTAGCCTATGCAACTCCTCACTCAAGTCTCTAAGTTAACATGCAAGTTGCTAAGACTTCACATCTAGCTTTCTAATCGCCATTGCATGTTGAAAGTGGGGGAAGAAGGGTGACTTTACAAGTTTTTTGGTTGTAGAGTATTTTGAGTGGTGAAGGAAATCAAATTTTTAAGGTAGATGGAGCTGTAATGAAGTTGAATCTTCAGCTTGATTGAAAATGGAGGTGATAAAGTCTCAACACCACTCCATTCTTCTTCTTTCCCTCACCCTCGAACCCACTCCCTTTCTTTCTCTCTAGTTTTTCTTTCTTCCTCTAAACCAAATGTGTTTTGAAAAAAAAAAAGGGAATGGTGTGGATTCTTTTATTTTTTTGGTCCAAGGAATGGTGTGTTTGACTTGAAATAATAAAAGGGAATGATGTAGAGAAAATTGTAAGTTGGGTTTGACTTGAAATGTGTTTGGACCGAGTATCACTAAAAACAGTTTTCTTTCCGCACCCCCCCCCCCCTTTTATAACTAGGACACTCTACTAATGATTCATTCATAACAACTCACACAATATAGCTAAAACCATATATCAAAATCTATAAAAAGCATATGACTAACTCAAACAGTGATCAAATATACTACTCAGTTCAATAATGAGATACCTCAATGCATATAAAAAGGCATATAACTACTTTTCTTTTAGATTAGCATATAACTACTTTAACACAACAATGAAGTGGTCAAGTAATTAAATCACATATCAAGATAATTTAAAATACAAGCAATAATATCCAAAGTAATTAAAATTTACTTTTATAACATTTATTTTTTTTAGAAATTTATTTATAATATTAATAGAAATACAACTTTTATAATATGAATAACATTAGTAATGGTTTAAATTTAATCTTAGAAAATTGATTTTGATTCAACTTGCATCGTTCTGTTGGTTTTTGATTTTTATTAGTTATTTTTATTTGATTTAGAATAGTATATATTTATGGTAGGGAAGTTTCAAGAAGCTTTACTACACCTTATATACCGGTACTTTGCCCATGCATACGCATGGGTGACACTGTATTTGTTATAAATGAACCTATAAATAGTTTGAAAATAGTAAAATCCTAATAAAAGAAAGATGAAAAACTCAAAAAAAAAATACTATATTTTAACTTGCTTAAAAAACTCGTGTCGCAAAAAGTTAAAAAAAATCAGTATCTTCTTCTAATCTTAATAATGGAGTAAAAATCAGAAAAAATAAAATGAGATCTAATATAAGATATACACTCCCGTTGACGCTCCTGTTGTCGCTCCTTGTTACAGTCTCTGTTGCCTCTCTCGCTGCGTCTCCCGTTGTCGACATCGTTGCCAATCTCTCATTGTCGCTCTCGTTGCCGCTTCTCGTTGCCTCTCCCGTGGTCGCTCCCTGGTTCTTCTCTCATTTCCGATCTGGTTGCTAGTCTTTCGTTGCCACTCTCGTTGCTGCTTCTCGTTGTCTCTCTCGTTGCTAGTAGTTATATTTTGTTGTCAATTATTAATGGTTAAACTGACTCGTTTTAGTATATTATAGTAAAAAGTGAGATAAAATAATTGGAAATGACATATTTATCCTTAAAATTGAAGATGTGTCAAATTTTTAGAAATGTGTATTCTTTTATTTTTGATAGTGCTTTGTTTGATTATATTTATAGTATATTTATCTATAGTAGAATAGTAGATAGTAGATATATTAAAAAAATTAAAATGTGAAAACAGAAAATGGGGTGAGATATATATTTATCTATAATAGTGAGAGAGAGAGAGAGAGAGAGAGAGAGAGAGAGAGAGAGGGGGGGGGGGGGAAAGATAAGAGTGAGAGAGAGGAATGAAAAAGTGAGATAAAATAATTTGAAATGACATATTTGTCCTTGAAGTTGATGATGTGGCAAAATTTTAGATATAGGTGTCATACCCTAATTTTGTCCGCCCAAGTCAAAAACATTTTTTCAGAAAAAATAGAACAATAAGGTAATTCATAATGTGTGAAAAATAGTGGATTTGTGCATTTATGTGTATTCATCCCCTATTTCATTTTTTTTATTTGAATTATGCGCACGCGTCGGTCGTAACTGCGTGAGCTGCCCTGTGCCCTTGTCATTTGGCACGTGTTTTTATTTTCAAAAAGGCCATTATTAATTTTTGGCACCCAAAAACATTTTTCTTAATTTTCAGGAATTTTAGAAAATAAAATAGTGCATATTTTTGCATTTTTTTGGCATTTAAATAAAAGCAAATTAATTATTTTTGGACCAAGACCAGGTCAAGGACGTGGCATACATGTTACTCTACCAAGGGTAATTTTTGTATAATTTTTGGAAAGAAAATCCTAGTCTAAAATAATTAAAAATGCATTTTCCACATTTTTAGTGCATAAAAAACCCCAAAAGGACCATTAAATATTCCCCAATTATTAAATGACAATTTTTATTGTCTAGATTAATTAAAGGGAATATTTTATGGTGCTCAAGTATATATGACACATTTTTAATAGGTGCACTTTCACTTCCATGCCCAAAAATTCAAAATTCAAAATTCAAAAGAAGGAAGTGTCCTCAATAAGACAAAAAACAAGTTTTTTTCTCTCTCTCTCTCTCCCCCCACAATTTCGAAATTCCCTCTCTCTCTCTCTCTCTCTCTCCACAATTTCTTCCACACTCTTCTATTCCTTATTCCTTAAGAATATGCTTTGTACTATCCTTAACTTTTGGTGACCATCACTCACTCCCACATGGACTCATGCCCTTTTTTGTAAATAACCCCACACTCTCACACTCACCTCTTCATTAGAAAATGCAAACTTACTTGAAATAGAACATTCCATCCCCATTCTACCCTTAACCCTATTTTCACCTAGACCCATATATAAGCCTACACTCCAAAAAAACAAGGGGGAGGCCTCATTTCACCCTAGCACACCAAAAACCTCTCCCTTTTCCTCTCAAGGTCGAAGCCACTACCACCCTCCTCCTTCATCCATTTTTGATTTTCTCTTCACCCAAACACCACCATCTCACCTCACTCTCATCCCTCTTTCACATATCTTCTCCATTTTCCGTTCAAGTTCAAACATCATCATCAAGGAGGGTTTTCATCAAGTCTTCGTGGGTTGGAGTTGAAGTTCCTTGGAGGTTTTTGTTGATTTGTGTTCTATTTTCTTCATCTCATTGCATTTCCTAGCTTGGATTGGAGGTAAAAAACCCTAAAACTTTGCATTATCTTTAAATTTTTTGCATAAACTCTCTTCTCCTCATCTCAACTCCTTCATATCTTGTTGTTGTTGCTTTGAGGAGCCATCTCAAACATTATTGACAAGCACTTAGGGAGGCTTGGGTGTTTGAGGTGGCTCCTTGGCTTTGAAAGAGTTGTTCTTGTGTTTTCTCATATTTCCTTGCATATTCACTCTTGTTTGCATAACTTTTGGTCAAATAAAACTCATTTTCCATGCCAATTAGCTTCGACCAAGAAGGGGAAATTAGGATTCTTATGTGTTCTTGATTATTTCATGAGTTGTAATTGAATGATTGCTTGAAAGTTGTCCTTTGATTGTGTTTGAGTAAATGCAAGTTGTGCAATTGTGTTTGTTCACTTTTTACCATTTTACTTTACCACTTCATTAACTATTTACCAAAAACATAAAAAGATTTTACCATTTTACTTTTACCTCTTCATTAAGTTTTTACCAAGAGTTTTTACCATTTCATAAAACATAAAAACATTTTTACCTTCATGCATCAAAACATTTTTTACCTCATTCATTAAAACGTTTTCATCTCATCTCACAAAACATTTTTACCTTCATTCAAAACATTTTACCATCCGGCATTCATGAGTTTTTACCCTATTGCATTAATAAGCTTTATGCGCATATTTCAATAAAAACTAGGGTTTGGATTTGATCCTAATTGCTTGCCTTAAGAATTAGATTGATGATTGGCAAGAGGATTCACAATTGCGCACTTGTGCACACTAATTTAAGTGGTGAGGATTGACCAAAGTGATTCAACATGCTTTGGTGTTTTGATCGTTAAGATGACTTGCTTGTTTAGGGTTTGCCAATGATTATGCTTGAGGCTACTCTTTTGAATTCATTTGCGCCTATCACTTCCTGGTCTACTCTCATGTGGAATCATTAATACTTAGATAGGCTCATTCCTTACATTGCATCTTCCACTAGATGTGCATTTAGATTCCCTTGCGTTTTGTAGAAATATTTGAGTATGGTTCTCGCCTAGCATCTTCCACTAGATGTGCATTTAGGTTCAATCTTGCCTACTCTTATATTTTTGCTTAATGCCCAATTCAAGTTCCTTGTTTGCCTATTTATGTGTTGTGGTCTAACATGTGTAGTCTAGGCCAATACTTGCTCAAGAATTCAAATGAGATTGTTGCTTGCCTAAGGATTCGATTTGCATTCATTGCTTTCTTTTCCAAGTAGTTTAGCATGAAAATGGTGACTAGTGACAATCACCCATAACCTTTGTTAGTTTGGTTGTCCTAAGAGCCTAAATTTCAAAAAAAGATGTTTTCATACGCGTAAGCTACTAGTGATAATCACCCATAACCTTTGTTAGTTTGATTATCATAAACACTTTCAATTTCAAAAGATATTTTCCTAAACATCAAAAGTCATAGCAAGTGCCAGTGATGACTACCCATAACCATTGTTAGTTTGGTCATCATGAAGCCTTTCATTTTTCAAAAGGGATTTTTACATGCACTTAAATGGGTTCTAGTAATGGTCACCCATAACCTTTGTTAGTTTGATCATTATGAACGCCCTTTACTTTTCAAAACCAAAGCAAAAAGACTTTCCTTTTCAAGGCTCGTTAGAACTACGTCGCTTTGATTCCCATTTGGGATACGTAGGAGCGAGTCACATTCTCGTCAAGCGCAATCATAAAAAGTTTAGCATTTGCATAACAAAAAGAAAAGAGTTATTTTCATAACAAAAAAAAATCACTTTCGCAAACCAAGATCATTTTCAGAACGAAAACCTTTTCCTTTCTAAAAACATTTTCAACCCATCGTCTCTAGTGGTTAACCAGAACCTTTGTTCGTCTAGCCATTGGTGGCGATGTCTTTTTCCCCAAAGAACAACAAGCGATGATCACTCATAACCTTTGTTAGTTTGATCATTCGTGCCAATCAATCTCTTTCGAAAACCACTTTCAAAAAGTAAATAAAAACGAGTTGCTACTAATGGTCAATCAGAACCTTTGTTCGTCTGACTAGCGGTGGTGACTCTCATTTCCAAGAGTACTTAGCGGTGATTACCCATAACCTTGTTTAGTTTAATCATTCACTAAATGCTCGTCCTATTTCGAAAACTCACTAAAAAGATAAAAGACAAAAACCTTTTTCAGGACATAGAAGAACTACGTAGCTTTGAGTTCTCAATCGCACCAGGAGATACGTAGGAGCGGGCCATGTCCCGTCAGGCGTTTTTTTTTCTAAAAACCCATTCTTCCCCTTTTTCATTTTCATAATAAATAAAGATTTTCATTAAGAATTTTTCAATAAGAAGTAGTGAAGCAAAATTAAGTATTTTCAAGTCAACACACTAAAACCACGCATTTAATTAAAGGTTCCCTCTCAGTAGAGAGGGCGTGTGGGGTGCTAACACCTTCCCTGCGCGTAACCGACCCCCGAACCCTATTCTCTAGTTTCGCAAGACCAATCGCTTTCAAAAAAAGGTTTTCCTAATTGTGAACGAGGAAAAGTTGTGAACGAGGAAGGTTCTCCCTCGGGGACTTTTTCGGGCGCAACAGCTGGGGACTAAAAAACATTTTTTTCAAAAATGGGTCAAGCCTAATTAATTAAGTGTGTGGTTTGTATGATTGATTTGAACATCTTGCTTTGCCTCTATTCTTCTTCTTTTTCATAAGCTTGTTGCATCCATATGCATTCTTCTTCTATGTTTGCTTTTGTTTAAAATAATAGATAGTTACTTCTTTGCTTAAATGCTTAGTTCCCTCATGCATATTTCCCCTCTCTTGTCATGTCCCCTTCTTCTTTGCTCGCTTTCTTGAGGTAAGTAGTGCATTGTTGTCGGCACCCTAGATTAGTTGTATTTGATTGATATTGCACCCTAGGGTAGACGACATGTTATTGCTTTCTATTGTCTGAACTGTTCTGGATTTTCATTTGCTGGTGGGATAGTTTTTTAAGGAAATGCCCTTCGCACACACACACTTGTACCTTGAGGCTATATGATTGGAGAAAGAGACCATAACCCAGGTCTATTAGGATACCCTAGGATGAGTGGATTCGAGTAGTGGGAGCCCATCAGGACCTTTGTCCGTTTGGCTACTCGCGAAAGTCTCAATCAGAGTTGTGCTCTTTTATGATGCTTCGTATCTAGCAGTTTGCTGCAGTTACGGGGATTTTCATGAGAGGGACTGTGGCTCTAATGGCCTTTGTGAGGGTGTGAATAGAGCTACATGAGAAGATTATCCCTAAAGTGCCTTAGATCATAGGTTCTACCCCCTTTTAGGTCACAAGGGCTTCCCAAATTGTGTGCTGCATTGTTGCATTTCGTCCAGTTAATTTTTCCCTCACAGATTTTCAAAAATGAAAAAAAAAAGATATGATTTTCCCTTAAACACCTATATGAGGTGGCATATATTGTGAAAGTTTTCTAAATTCCGCCTGTGAATACCCTCCTTATGTAGAAACCTCAAAAAAAACAAGTATCTTGCATCCTGCATCATTGCATCATTGCATCATTACATCATTGCGTCATTTGCATTAAATAAAGTTCCAATTTTGAAAAAAATTATTCATCTTGCATTTCATTTCATTGCATAAAAATGAAAAAACAATTATCATCTTCATAGCTTAAGCATTTCGTTTATAATCAAAAAAGAAGAAAAAGCTCCTCGCCAAGTTCATCCAAAACATGGCATTCATGCATAAGCATTATTTCAAAAAAAGACCCAGTAGAAGTACGTAAGCTTTGATTCCTCATTATAATGGGGATACGTAGGAGCGGGTCATACCCCGTCAAGCACATTTTTCTAAAACCTCTTTTTTCTAGTAAATCATTTGCATCTCCAAATAGTTTTCAAAATCATGTTCCAAAACTAAAAATGAAAAAATGAAAAGTTTCCGATGCATGCATCTTCTCTAAACAAAGAAAAAATAGAGAAGCTCTTCATGTAAAAGCTCAATGAGTAAAAGTGCACCTTCGAATGACGAAGGGTAATATCTCAAATTTGTTTGTGCACTACAAATTTGAGATGTTACTCTGCGATATCGGGGCACTTTGACCCTATCAAGTGAGGTTTGTTTCCAAATGTCGAAGCATTTCAGTATATTGTGTGAAGTATCGAGTCAGGATCCACTCAATGTTTCATGCAAGTTACTCAGAGTAACGACAATTGGTTGCCTCACATCATCATCCTTGCATTACCTAAAACAAAATTTTCAAAAAAAAAAGGCAAAAAGCAAAACTTTCAAAAAATCATCATAGTCTTTTCTTTTACCGGGCTACATGAGGTGATGTTCCCAAAATTTCAGTCACCAAACCCCAAAAAAATGTTTTCATCTTATTTTTTCACATGCAAGTCAAGTCGCATTATCGCCGTCATTTTCATATAAAGACATCATTAGCATTGCATAAAACAAAAACTTGATAAAATTCATACATGCATTTTTCTCTATCTCATTTAGGTTTGTCAAGAGTGCATTCTCCGCACGTGTGCGTTTCCATTCACTAAGGCTTTCTTTTCCCTAATTTTTTCGAAAAATCCAAAAATCGTGTCTTATTAGAAGCGCGTCTCATGCATTATTGTTGTCCTTTTTCACACATCATGAAAAAATAATACATTAACCTCTCATCTTGCATGCATTTCCATTCAATAAAAATCATGTCTTCCCACGCATTTTTAAAAAAAAAAAATCATTGTGAGTATCATGCATTTCATTGCACGCAAAAAAAATGAAAACAAGAAAGCATCTCATTCATAATTATGAACAAAAGTCATCATCAAATTTATTCAAAATGTAGCATTCATGCATCATTTCATTAACCTCATCACTTCAGTTCAAATACATCATTCCTCCATACATGCATCTTTCAAAAAAGGAAGGGGCATTGGCATTTCATACTTTGCCTGGCCTCTAAAAAAAATCATCATTTAGAAAAAAAAAAAGCATCATTCCTGCATTTTTCGTCACTCAAAAGAAAAAGGGGGCATCGACATTTCATACCTTGTCTTGCCTCTATAAAAATCATTTTGAAAAGAAACATCATTCTTGCATCATTCATCATCCAAAGATGCATTGGCATTTCATATTTCGTCTTGCATAAAAAGAAAGCATCAGAAAGAAAAAACTTTTAGAATAATCACACTTTTCAATTGAATATGCTTTCATGCATCATGTATACGTCATAATGTTTTCATCCATGCATTGCATACAACAAAAATGTTGTGATGAGAGACGAGATGTTCTTGCAAAGTAATCTTTCTTTTTTTGGAAAAGTTTACCCTCACTCATTTGCAAACTCAAGGTGTTCCAAGGCATTTAGTTTTTCACATCAATAGCTCATTTGTATTTCCTTAAAAAAACGTTACATCTCATCCATTCCATGATAAAAGACTGAAACAATTCATCAAAAAAGATTTTATATCATGTTTTAACCAATGTTAACTCTCTGTGAAGCATTCTTCTAGTAAGCATGCATGCCAGGTACAGTTTCTCTCGTTTGAGTCAGTCAATTTCCTTCATTTATCATCATTCCCCATCCAAGTCTAACCCCGCCCCGTCCACCCCTGAAGCGCATACTCTCTCCCATCAGTGCATACTTGACTTTTTGGTTCATTCTCACTAACACTTTAAGTCCTCCATGCTGGGGCAATTCTGTGATCACTAATTTTCCTTGTCGGTATCATATTCCTTTAGTGCAAGTCTTTCTAAAAAATATATAATAAATAAAAAAGATAAAATATGCTCGCTAGGTTGAAAACCCGCAAAGGGCGGTCTAGGCAAAAAAGAGCGCCCGGTGGATTGAAAACTCGCAAAGAGCGGTCCAGGCAAAAATTAGGGTAAAAAAAAAAGAGAGCATGCACATGAAGATAGATAAATAATTGTCCTAAAGTTAAGTCTTACAGAGATAAACAATCGGGATCTGAAATGGAGTTTGGCCATCTCTCCATACCCTAAAAAAATAAACTAAAATCCCAGAAAGTCCATTTCCTACCCCTCTTAAGCCAAAGATTCAAAATCACAAAAATACCCTTTGTTACCCATCTTAAGCCAAGAAAAGCCCAAGATATCCCCATCACTCTAGATGAGGGTTAATTCTACATCAAAGATGGTATATCATTTTCACCCAAGTCAAAAGGAAAGGAAATTCACCAAAGGAGGGGAATAACAAAGTTTCAAAAAGGAGAATCCCAAAACAAAGAAAGGAAGACAAATGGAGTATAAATTAAGAGTCAATACATTTTGTCATGAAGCATAAGAGCTCCCCTTCAAAAAGGCCCTCAGATTCAATGGGTTCAATCACTTCCCCTTCCAAAAAGGCCCTCAATTCAATGGGTTCAATCATTTCTCCTTTCAAAAAGCCCTCAATTCATTGGGTTTAGCCATCTCTTCTTTCATAAAACCTTCAAACACCTCATTGGGTACAACCATCCCCAAACGCCTCATCAAACCTAATAACCATTTCCTTCATAAACCATTGACCATCGGCCAACACCGAATAAGACCCATCAACCCCCAAACACTTCATTAAGCTCAATCATCCCTTTCTCCACATCGCAACCCTAAAAAGTCCATTCCGATCAGTGACTAATTGCTTTCGTTCTCTCAAGTTTTAATTTTAGGACAAATAAGTTCATCTATTTACAACGTGTTTGCTCAAAGGAAAAAAACAAACAAGCAGAAAAAAGAAAGCTGCTCAAAAAGAAAGAACAAACAATCAAAAAATAGAAAGTTGGTAAAAAAGGAGAAGGACTTGCACTCCAAGATGAAAGCTGCTCAAAAAGAAAGAACAAACAATCAAAAAAAAAGAAAGTTGGTAAAAAAGGAGAAGGACTTGCACTCCAAGATGCATTCGTGTTGCATTAAAACAAGGTCTAGTGGTCACCAAGTGGAGCCTCTCCTCATACTAAAAAGTCAAAACTTTCATTGCATTTGAGTTGTTCTTAAAGAGAACCGAAAGTGTGTACTAGGGGGCATTCCCTTCACCCCTCACTCCACTCAACTTTGGGGAGGTTTGTTCATTGCCCACCCCATTCATATATTACCCTCAGTTCATAACCATCACCATAACTCTGTCGCCTTTCACAACCTCACTCAAAGAAACCATTTGAAATGTCATTCGAAAGTGGGGGAAATGCGTTCCCATTCCTTCACCTCATTCATTCCTATAAAACCTCACCGGGGCAATCTCTCAACTCACTATCCTAAACAAGGCCTTGTCATTCTAATTGGGGCAGTTTCGTCCTTGTTATGACTAGGGCAACATCAAACTTTATGGGTTGAGACAAAATCTCTTTTGCTCCACCTTTCATCTCAAAAGTCGAATCATTCCCAATTCATCATCTTCTACGCCCCTAGTTGTTGTCACCACTAGACAGGGGCAAACTATTCACTCATCAAAGACTTGAATTGGGGCAATCTTGTATCCCTTGATCCCTCATGAGCTTCGGCAATAGCCATGTCGGTCATTCCTTCACTTGCCATAAATGTCCATGTCCTAAACCAATTCCAAGTTAACTGGCTCATTCATTCACATTTGCACTCCTATGCATGCTTACTAGACAATGCTTCAAAAAAAGAGAACACAAGGTGTTTACGTGATATCTAAAATTCAGAAAGAGAAAACAAGTGAGGATTGTTTGTAAATAAAAGCCTTGAGAACACCGGAGTTTGAATTAAGTTCAATTTTTCAACAGAGTGGGCAATAGTCATCTCAATTCCTTGCATTCAAAGTCTCGCATCTCATCTTCACTAAATGTTTACCTCATGCACCTAGGCATTTCAATCTATTCATTATGGCATATGCATCGAAACATTACATTTGCATCTTCACATTTTGTGCATTCATCACATAGGAAAAAGAAAAACGTTCCACGTCAGTTGCACCATATTAATACTAGCATTTCATAGAGGAAAATAGTAAAGAAGAAAAAGAAAAAATCTTTTCATTGCATTGGCATCATATTAATGTTCGCACTTCATAAAAAGGAAAAGAACAAAATCATTCCATGTCATTCACCATTCCACAAGATACTAATCATTGCATGCACCATTGCATCATCAAAATTCTTCAGACCATTAGATCAATACAGACATATGTTGACCCATAAACCAGACCTTTGCGTCCATAATTCAAAGCTACTCCCTTGATCCCAAGCGATCCTCATTTCATGTCTTCTCATTCATTGCTTTTTCATTAACACATCCAGTGTTGGCTCTCACTTGCAAATTCCAAACAAGCAACAAAAAGAACAGAAACATTCCCTGTCATCCAGAATTCCATATCATTCATCATTTCATAAGCATTCCTTTGTCATTCAATCCTCAAACATTAAAGTGGTGCATTTGCATCATATTAACGTTAGCATTTCCATAAAAGAAAAAGAACAAAAATCATTGCATCAAACATCCGAGCATCGCATCATATTAATGTTTGCATTTCATAGAAGAAGCAAAAAAGAAACAAACAGAAGTTAGAACAGGAGCATTCCATTCATCAAAGCATCAATCACCGCATACATTTGCATACAAACATCAGGGCATCGCATCATATTAATGTTTGCATATCATAGAAGAAGCAAATACAAAAGAACAAAAGCATTCCATAATATTCAAGACATCAATCATGGCATATGTTTGCATTACATGTCCCGTTCATGGCATTGCTAAGCACAATACGGACGAACACAAAAGGTTAATCCTCATGCCTAGTTCCAAGAGTCAGCACTTCAAGTGTCAGTCTTCAATCTAATTCTCAAGTCAGTCATCCTGGACTTGTCAGTCTCAAAATCTCATTCCCAGTCGCTCCTTCATTTTGGAGTTCAAATGTCCTCGGGTCCCAAGTGGTTCATTAAAAGCACGCTAAGTGTTCATCCTCATTTACTGTTTTCTCTTCAGCACGCCAAGTGTTCATTCACTGCTTTCTTTCTAGCAAACCAAGCATTCATCATCATTGCATCAGACATCGAATCATTTTCAATAAATAGGAGACTAAGTCGAATGTACATTCAAAATAGTCATCGCGATAGGACACTTGAACTGATCACTCAAGAATCCTAATGTCTCTAAAAAAAAGGTTTTCCATTGCATATCATCTGCCATTTCATCAAAACGCAAGAGCATTACATATCATCAAACACCAAAATTTTGCATTCACATACCTGCACTTCATAAAAAGAGCAAGACAGAAAAAGAAATTCAGACGTTTGCATTACATTCAGCATAAGAAAAACAAAACAGCAATCATGGCATTTGCATTGCATGCATTTGTTCATTTTCAGCAGCAGGTACAAAGAGAGGATGAGCACTTCGGTGGTAGCCCTCGCCCCCATATTCCAAAAAATGCTCCCCAAAGTTGGGAGAGTTCAAAACAAAGAAGCAGAAAGGAAAAGGAAAGAAAGGAAAAAGGAAGAGAGAAACAAAAAGAAAAGAAAAGAGAAAAGAGAGAAACGGAAAGAGAGAGAGAAAGAAAAGAGAGAAACAGAAAAGAAAAGAAAGAAAAGAGAGCGCTCAGGCGCGCATTGCGGATTGGAGCCCAGAGAGATCATCGCTCCCTTCTGCCCAGGTCTCACATCGTGTACGAGCAACGCGATGGACCGCAGCCCCATGTGAGGTTCAACGGAATAGTTGTATCAAGCCTAAGATACAGTGGACGCCGTGCATTGATCTGTATATCAGTTCCGCAGCTGATAACGATCCCCCCGGTCGCTCGAAAAGGCCAACAGGAAGAGCGTGCTTCTCAAAGCCACGCGCAAACTCGGATTCGTCAAGAGTTCGTTTAAGGATTACAGGTTTTAGGCAGCCTGGGCAATTTACCGCTTTCTGCACGCAAGTGCCCATTTTACTTTTCTGTCTGCACGCAAGTGCCCATTTTACTTTTCTGTCTGCACGCAAGTGCACATTTACTGTTTTCGCATCGACACGAAAGTGTCTATCTTTCGAAAAAAAAAACAATAGAAACCAAAAAAAAAAAGAGGGGAAGAAAAAAAGAAAAGAAAATTCGGGTTTCTCCAAGTAGACAAAATTGGTATAATTTCTGAATTCTTTATTTCGATTTTGCCTCGAAATATGTCTCGCGCAATTCATATTTCTTGTCAAAATCTAAATAAAGTGGGGCAGCTGTCATACCCCAATTTTGTCCGCCCAAGTCAAAAACATTTTTTCAGAAAAAATAGAACAATAAGGTAATTCATTCTGTGTGGAAAATAGTGGATTTGTGCATTTATGTGTATTCATCCCCTATTTCACATTTTTTTTTATTTGAATTATGCGCACGCGTCGGTCGTAACTGCGTGAGCTGCCCTGTGCCCTTGTCATTTGGCACGTGTTTTTATTTTCAAAAAGGCCATTATTAATTTTTGGCACCCAAAAACATTTTTCTTAATTTTCAGGAATTTTAGAAAATAAAATAGTGCATATTTTTGCATTTTTTGGGCATTTAAATAAAAGCAAATTAATTATTTTTGGACCAAGACCAGGTCAAGGACGTGGCATACATGTTACTCTACCAAGGGTAATTTTTGTATAATTTTTGGAAAGAAAATCCTAGTCTAAAATAATTAAAAATGCATTTTCCCCATTTTTAGTGCATAAAAAACCCAAAAAGACCATTAAATATTCCCCAATTTTTAAATGACAATTTTTATTGTCTAGATTAATTAAAGGGAATATTTTATGGTGCTCAAGTATATATGACACATTTTTAATAGGTGCACTTTCACTTCCATGCCCAAAAATTCAAAATTCAAAATTCAAAAGAATGAAGTGTCCTCCATAAGACAAAAGACAAAAAACAAGTTTTCTCTCTCTCTCTCTCTCTCTCTCCCCCCACAATTTTGAAATTCCCTCTCTCTCTCTCTCCCCAATTTCTTCCACACTCTTCTATTCCTTATTCCTTAAGAATATGCTTTGTACTATCCTTAACTTTTGGTGACCATCACTCACTCCCACATGGACTCATGCCCTTTTTTGTAAATAACCCCACACTCTCACACTCACCTCTTCATTAGAAAATGCAAACTTACTTGAAATAGAACATTCCATCCCCATTCTACCCTTAACCCTATTTTCACCTAGACCCATATATAAGCCTACACTCCAAAAAAACAAGGGGGAGGCCTCATTTCACCCTAGCACACCAAAAACCTCTCCCTTTTCCTCTCAAGGTCGAAGCCACTACCACCCTCCTCCTTCATCCATTTTTGATTTTCTCTTCACCCAAACACCACCATCTCACCTCACTCTCATCCCTCTTTCACATATCTTCTCCATTTTCCGTTCAAGTTCAAACATCATCATCAAGGAGGGTTTTCATCAAGTCTTCGTGGGTTGGAGTTGAAGTTCCTTGGAGGTTTTTGTTGATTTGTGTTCTATTTTCTTCATCTCATTGCATTTCCTAGCTTGGATTGGAGGTAAAAAACCCTAAAACTTTGCATTATCTTTAAATTTCTTGCATAAACTCTCTTCTCCTCATCTCAACTCCTTCATATCTTGTTGTTGTTGCTTTGAGGAGCCATCTCAAACATTATTGACAAGCACTTAGGGAGGCTTGGGTGTTTGAGGTGGCTCCTTGGCTTTGAAAGAGTTGTTCTTGTGTTTTCTCATATTTCCTTGCATATTCACTCTTGTTTGCATAACTTTTGGTCAAATAAAACTCATTTTCCATGCCAATTAGCTTCGGCCAAGAAGGGGAAATTAGGATTCTTATGTGTTCTTGCTTATTTCATGAGTTGTAATTGAATGATTACTTGAAAGTTGTCATGTGATTGTGTTTGAGTAAATGCAAGTTGTGCAATTGTGTTTGTTCACTTTTTACCATTTTACTTTACCACTTCATTAACTATTTACCAAAAACATAAAAATATTTTACCATTTTACTTTTACCTCTTCATTAAGTTTTTACCAAGAGATTTTACCATTTCATAAAACATAAAAACATTTTTACCTTCATGCATCAAAACATTTTTTACCTCATTCATTAAAACATTTTCATCTCATCTCACAAAACATTTTTACCTTCATTCAGAACATTTTACCATCCGGCATTCATGAGTTTTTACCCTATTGCATTAATAAGCTTTATGCGCATATTTCAATAAAAACTAGGGTTTGGATTTGATCCTAATTGCTAGCCTTAAGAATTAGATTGATGATTGGCAAGAGGATTCACACTTGTGCACTTGTGCACACTAATTTAAGTGGTGAGGATTGACCAAAGTGATTCAACATGCTTTGGTGTTTTGATCGTTAAGATGACTTGCTTGTTTAGGGTTTGCAAATGATCATGCTTGAGGCTACTCTTTTGAATTCATTTGCGCCTATCACTTCCTGGTCTACTCTCATGTGGAATCATTAATACTTAGATAGGCTCATTCCTTACATTGCATCTTCCACTAGATGTGCATTTAGATTCCCTTGCGTTTTGTAGAAATATTTGAGTATGGTTCTCGCCTAGCATCTTCCACTAGATGTGCATTTAGGTTCAATCTTGCCTACTCTTATATTTTTGCTTAATGCCCAATTCAAGTTCCTTGTTTTCCTATTTATGTGTTGTGGTCTAACATGTGTAGTCTAGGCCAATACTTGCTCAAGAATTCAAATGAGATTGTTGCTTGCCTAAGGACTCGATTTGCATTCATTGCTTTCTTTTCCAAGTAGTTTAGCATGAAAATGGTGACTAGTGACAATCACCCATAACCTTTGTTAGTTTGGTTGTCCTAAGAGCCTAAATTTCAAAAAAAGATGTTTTCATACGCGTAAGCTACTAGTGATAATCACCCATAACCTTTGTTAGTTTGATTATCATAAACGCTTTCAATTTCAAAAGATATATTCCTAAACATCAAAAGTCGTAGCAAGTGCCAGTGATGACTACCCATAACCATTGTTAGTTTGGTCATCATGAAGGCTTTCATTTTTCAAAAGGGATTTTTACATGCACTTAAATGGGTTCTAGTAATGGTCACTGTAGCGACCGAAAAATCCGGAGGAGGGATTCTTCGTTGTTTTTGAACAATGGAGCCGCCATCAATATTTATTTTTAGGAAAACATTGAAAAAAACCTTTGTTTTTGGGTTTGGGGGTCGATTAAGTGCGGGGAAGGTACTAGCACCCCGCAACATCCTAAAAAGGTTACCTTTTAATTTAATGTGTAGAAAAAGTTAGTTTTAAATGAAAATACTTTGTTTACCCATTTTTGATTGTTTGCGAAGAAGAAAAAAAAAGAAAGGAAGACTTAATAAAAATTTTAGTTTTTTGCGCTCGACGGGAGTGGGCCCCCGCTCCTACGTATCTCCGGGTGCGATGGAGAAATCAAAGCTACGTAGTTCTTGGGTAGAAAAAATTTGTGTGTTGGTATTTTTTATTTATTGAAAAGTTTTTGCGAAAACTAGAGGCCGTTCATGGTGACCAAACAGATAAATCCAGAGTGGTCACCACTGATGGCTTATTCGAAAAAGAAGGTGTTTACCGCGTTCAAACGAGCGAGGCCCAGAGTGACCGCTATAGACAACCGGTTTGTGATTGAGCGCTTGTTTGTTTGAAAAAAAGTTTACTGGGAAGCGTGATTTTTTAAAGAAAGGGGAGTTGAGATTACGTTTGTTTTTTTTATTAACTGAAAAATTCTAGAAGTTTAGGCGGTTGTTTGCGATGATCAAACGAATGAATTCAGAGTGATCACCGCTACTAAACCGCTTCGAAAAATGGAGGTTAGTCCTATCAGTCAAACAAGCTAGGCTCAGAGTGACCATTAGTAATAACCCCCCCTTTTTTTTACGCGAGTTTGATTATTTGAAAGAAAAGAGACGGTTCGGAAACGTTATGGTGTAAATAAAAGCGGAATGGGTGATAAAAAAAAAGGGGGTGCGAACAACAGGGGCGTTGTATCAAAAATGGGGGTGTTGACAGCGTTTTGACGCTAAAAACGGTTGTTGGGGGTGCGAATAGCGTTTTGATGCTAAAAATGATTGTTGGGGATGCAAATAGCGTTTTGACGATAAAAATGATTGTCGGGGGTGCAAATAGCGTTTTGACGCTAAAAATGATTGTTGGGGATGCAAATAGCGTTTTGACGCTAAAAATGATTGTTGGGGATGCAAATAGCGTTTTGACGCTAAAAAACGGTTGCTTGATTTTCTTTACTTTTTAACCCTTTATTAATTTGCTCGGAAACATATAATTCTGAAACGTTTTTTTTTTTTATACCTATACTAATACGCGTTGGATTTGAAACAGTTTGTTCATTCATAAAGAAATGCCCCTTTTTTTAATTAGAAAATAATGGTCATGTTTATTATATTGAAAAGGTGTATCTTTGCTTTTTTTGAAAAATGATTATTATTGTTATTTTTTTTGAGAAAGGTAGTGATACTAGTAACCATTTATTTTCAAAAAAAAAAACATTTTTTAGTAAAAAAAAAACTTTATTTAATCCGAAAATAAACAGCAAATTTTTTTTAAAATAGGGTAACAAAATAAAAAAAACAACAATTTACACATAAAAAAAAGGCAACAATTTACATAAAAAAAACAACATTTTTTTTAATAGAAGAAAACAACAACATTTTTTATTAGAAAAAACAGCAACATTTTTATTGGAAAAAAACAGTAACACTTTTTATGTACAAAAAAAAACAGCAACACTTTTTATATACAAAAAACAGCAACACTTTTTATATACAAAAAACAGCAACACTTTTTTATATACAAAAAACAGCAACACTTTTTTATATACAAAAAACAGCAACACTTTTTATATACAAAAACAGCAACACTTTTTATGTACAAAAAACAGCAACACTTTTTTTATATACAAAAAACAGCAACACTTTTTTATTAAAAAAACAATAACTATGTAATAAAAAGCAACAATAATATAAGAAAAAAAACGAAAAAAGAAGCAACAGTATTCACATAAAAACAGCAACAATATAGTAAAGAAGGAATAACAACAATAATTACATGAGTAAAATTACAACAACTAAAATAACAACAATATATGGATTTGAAAATTATAGGAGAGACAATACAGTACCTTAAAATTTCGGAAATGTTGGGACAAGAAGTTTTTTTCCGGATCTCCTTAATGCAACAGAATTTAAAACTAAAAAAATGGAAGGAGAAGGAAGAAAAGAAAGAAAGGAAAAAAAACAACAGAAAACAGTGAACAAACCTCACTGTTTTCTTTTCTAAAGATCCAACTCTTTTTTTTAGAGGAAAACCTAGACTAAAAAAAAAATATCTTCTTCTTTGTTTCTCTCCTCCAAAAAAACCGTCCCTCTTCAAGGTCCAAGACCACCTATTTATACGAAAAAAAAGGGTCTCTTCTTCCTTTGTTTTTTACCATACCTTGTACAGTGCTTTGATTGAGATTGAGACATATGAGAACTTAGGGTTTTAGGAAGTGGTTGGTGAAGGGGTATGGGCATGGTAGGGGAGAGAAAAGATGGATTTTTTTTGGGTGAGGGAGGAGAGTGAATCCGTGAGTGAGAGAGAATAGTGTGAAGAAGAAAAAAATGAAGTTTAGTATTTGGTGGAGAGGGGTATGCGTGGAGGTTGGAGAATGGAGAACAAAGATGAAGTGAAGTGTGAAATGAGAGAGGGAGTGATGAGTGAAATGTGTGGTGTTGTGTATGGTGGAGTGGAAAGATGAGTGTGTGAGGGTGATGGAAAGAGGTAGCCGTGAGAGGAGGAGAGTGGTGTGAGGGAAGAGAAAAAAAAATGAATGTGTGAGGGTTTGGTGAGATAGGAAAACGTCAGGGAGTGTGTGAGGGATTAAATGAGAGAGAGCTAGGGTTGAGAGAGGGAAGGAGGCGTGAGTGAGTGGGGAAGGGAGAAGGTGAAGTGAGGGATTGAGTGAGAGAGCTAGGGTTGAGTGTGTGAGTGGGAATGAGAGGGAGAGGAGGATTCGTGAGAGAGGGAAGAGAGAGGGAAGGGAAACGTGAGAGAGAGGGAAAGGGAGAGGGTGATGTGAGGGATTGAGTGAGAGAGAGCTAGGGTTGAGTGTGTGGGGAAGGGAAAAATGGGGAAGTGGGATTGAGAGTTCCAAGGAGGGAATAAAGGGGAGTGGGTCGACTTTGACCATGGGATAATAGGGGTAAATGTGGTTGATTTTTTGGGTAAAAGGGGGAGAGTGAATGTGGTCAAGTTTTAGGGTTAGGGGGGAGTTTAAAAAAATCTTTTTTTTTTTTAGGTTTTTTTTAGTGGTGGCCGAATTTAGGGTTAGGAAGAGGGAAAGTTAGGGTTTGGTGAGTTGGGTCATGGGTTATGGGTTGGGTTGGGTGGATGGGTTAGGGTTTTGGTGAAGGAGTGTTAGGGTTATGCGAATTGGGCTAGGGTTTGGTGGAGGAATGGGCTTTAAATGGCCCAATCCTGATTGCACCTCTATGTATTTTTTACAGACCCCCCCTCTTTTCTCCTTTGCCTATTTTGTTTTGATACTTCTAATTATTATTTTTTCGAAAATTAAAACTTGTAGCAAACTAAAATAAAATAATACATGACATGAACATAAAAATGAATATTATTTTTATTAAAAATAAATAAAATTTCTTATCTTTGGATAGGACAAAATTAGGGTATTACAGCTGCCCCTCTTTATTTATATTTTGCTAGGAAATCGGAGGGGTTCCCAATTTCTCGAGGAAAATAGAAATAAAGATAGAAAGACACTAATTTTGTCCAGACTGAGGTTTTTTTGTTTTTCTTATGAAAACTGGGTTGCTATAGACGGAAGGTAAATAGGGATCGCTGGGGATCTGAGGGATCGCTGGGGATCTGAAGGAGCACTGGGGCTCTGAAGGTCTAGTTCAAAATCAATGCTTGGCGCATCGACTTGCGTTCGACTGAGGGACCGTCGGGGTCTGAAGGGCATGCCTAAGCCTGAGGGACCGATGGGTCTGAAGGAGCGTAACTAGCTTATGGTACTAGTAAAACGGTCTGGGGGTGGCCTTTTTCGAGCGGCCATTAGGGTTAATCAGGTCCGGAACTGATATAACCACGAAGGACGTGCACTGTGTTTTTTAGGCGGACACAGCTAGTCTGAAGGGCCTGGGGCCGGATGATCCGTCGGTTGCTCGATAACGCGACGTGCGATCTGGGTTGAAGGACCATTGTTGGTCTGAAGGAGCGCCCGGGCTCTGAAGGACCGCTGGGGGTCTGAAGAATTGGTGCTAACAACACAAAATAAAATTATCTTAACAGACACTTGCAATGAATGATGCATGCGTGCATGTAGTTAAGTAATTGATGACATGATGGATGAAATGTGGAATGATTTTGTTTTTTGGCTTTTGTTCTTGGCCTTTTTTTCTTTTTTCATTTTCTTTTCTTGCTCTTTTGCTCTTTTTGCTCTTTAGCTCTTTATTGACTTTGCTGGCATCATCAAACTCGCATGACTCTTGACGTGGGATACGAGGGTTGCCTCAAGCAGTGGTGCCAAAGTGCGGGTTATTAAGATTTGCTGAAGTGATTATGCATTTGTCCTTTTTGCAACTTTATGAGAGATCATCTCTTTTTTGTGATTTTTAGAAATTTCGCAATGATTACAATGCTTGTGATCATGCACATGTTTAGCAATTCAGTATCGTCTACCGTGAACGTTATTTTTACGATAATAGGGAAATGAGAGAATAAAGGAAGTGTTTAATATTCAAATGGATAACAAATGCGCAGAAGGTCGCGCTGGCTGAAAATTACATTGGGAGTTTAAACTACAAAAAGAAAGAGAAGAAAAAGAAAACAAGGAAAGTTGATCTTTTGTTTGTATCTTTGAAGTAATAATGCCAATCGTCCATTAACATAACTTTGAGCATTCATTATCCAACTTTCGGAGGTATTGACTGCCTTTGTAGCTCAAAGTCCAACTTCTGACCCTAATTTTTGCCTGGACTGCTCTTTAGAGTTTTCTGTCCACCGGGTTGCTCTAATTTTTGCCTAGGCCGCCCTTTCGGGTTTTCGACCTAGCGAGCTTATTTTTGCTTGGCTCATCTTTCTCTTTTTTCCATATATTTCTTTAGGCATAGTACTTCTTAACTGCGTCCGAGTTCACTGGGAGTGGGAGGTCTTCACCGTCCATTTTTGTGAGAATCAGCGCTCCTCCAGAGAATGCCTTCTTTACCACATAAGGTCCTTCATAGTTAGGGGTCCATTTTCCACGGGAATCTTTTTGGATAGGCAACATCTTCTTGAGCACGAGGTCTCCTTCTTGAAACTGGCGGGGGCGCACTTTTTTATCATAAGCCTTTTTCATTCTTTGTTGGTACAACTGCCCATGACACAAAGCAACTACTCTCTTTTCTTCTATGAGGTTCAACTGATCCAGACGAGCTTGAACCCATTCTGCTTCCTCCAATTTTGTTTCCATTAGCACTCGCAGGGAGGGTATTTCCACCTCGATGGGAAGAACTGCTTCCATCCCATATACTAGTGAGAATGGTGTTGCCCCTGTTGACGTGCGGATAGAGGTCCGATACCCGTGCAAAGCGAAGGGCAACATTTCATGCCAGTCCCTGAAGGTCACTACCATCTTTTGCACGATCTTCTTTATGTTCTTATTTGCTGCCTCAACTGCCCCATTCATCTTTGGACGGTATGGGGAGGAATTATGATGCTGGATTTTGAAGTCGTCACACAACTCTTTCATCATCTTATTGTTCAGGTTGGTCCCATTGTCCGTGATGATCTTATTTGGAAGACCGTAGCGGCAAATCAAATCTCTCTTTATGAACCTGACAACCACTGACTTTGTTACACTGGCGTAAGAAGCGGCCTCGACCCATTTGGTGAAATAATCAATAGCGACAAGAATGAAACGATGTCCGTTTGATGCCTTGGGTTCGATGGGACCGATGACATCCATTCCCCACATTGAGAATGGCCATGGTGCTGTTAGGACATTCAGAGAGGCAGGTGGTACATGGATATTGTCGGCATAGATGTGACATTTGTGGCATTTTCTGACGTAGTTGAAGCAGTCAGTCTCCATTGACAACCAGTAGTAGCCAGCCCTTAAGATTTTCCTTGCCATGGTGTGCCCATTAGAATGGGTGCCGAACGAGCCTTCATGGACATCTTTCATAATTCTTTCTGCTTCTTCTTCTGCTACACATCTGAGGAGGACCATATCGTGATTTCTCTTGTAAAGTACTTCCCCATTTAAGAAGAAACCCATTGACAGCCTCCTATGTGTTCTCTTATCATTCTCGGTGGCACCAGGAGGATATTCTCTGTTTGTGATATAGTGCTTGATATCGTAATACCAAGGTTTACTGTCAGGCTCTTCTTCGATTGCCACACAATGATGTGCCGGTAGGTCTCGATGTTGGATTCGGATGAATGTCAGACTCTTGTCGTTATTGATGTTGAACATTGATGACAAAGTCGCCAAAGCATCGGCCAACTGATTTTCTTCGCGAGGGAGATGATGGAAAGTGATCTCTTCAAATTGTTCAACCATCTTTTGGATGTGATCATGATAAGGAATTAATTTGGAATCCCTGGTTTCCCAGTCACCTTTTGTCTGATGGATGACTAAAGCTGAGTCCCCATATACATCGAGTCTTTTGACTTTCCATTCAAGGGCTGCTTTGATGCCTAGGACGCACGCTTCATATTCTGCAATGTTGTTGGTGCAGTAGAAACTCAGTCTAGCGGTAAACGGTATGAAGCGGTTATCAGGAGAGATCAGTACAGCTCCGACCCCGTGCCCGTATAAATTAGAAGCGCCGTCGAATAACATTCTCCACCTTTCGTTGTCCGGAGGATTCCCTTCTACGAATAGAGCCATTATATCTTCGTCTGGGAAATCGCACTGCATCGATTGGTAATCTTTGATGGGCTGGTGTGCCAAGTACTCAGCCAATGCACTACCCTTGATTGCTTTTTGGGTGACATATAAAAGGTCGTATTCAGATAGTAGCATTTGCCAGCGAGCGATCCTCCCTGTGAGTGCGGGTTTTTCAAAAATATACTTGACTGGGTCCATTTTAGATACTAACCAAGTCGTGTGGCTCAGCATATACTGCCTCAAACGACGTGCAGCCCAGGCCAGAGCACAACACGTTCTTTCCAACAATGAGTATCTTGTCTCGCACTCGGTGAATTTCTTGCTTAGATAGTAGATGGCATGTTCCTTCTTTCCGGATTCATCATGTTGCCCCAGTACACAACCCATTGACTTGTCTAGCACTGTTAGATACAGGATGAGAGGTCTGCCTTGCACAGGCGGCATCAGAATCGATGGATTTTGGAGGTACCTCTTGATCTTTTCAAAGGCTTCTTGGCAATTATCATTCCACTTTGTTTCTTGGTTTTTGCACAAAAGCTTGAAGATAGGCTCGCATGTAGATGTTAGCTGCGATATGAACCTAGAGATGTAGTTCAATCTTCCCAGGAAACCACGAACTTCTTTTTCAGTACTCGGGACCGGCATTTCTAGTATTGCTCGTACTTTGGCTGGATCTACTTCTATTCCCCTCTGACTGACTATGAAACCCAACAGCTTTCCCGATCTTACACCGAAAGTGCATTTGGCAGGGTTTAATCCGAGTTTGAACTTCCTGAGACGTTCGAAGAGTTTTTGCAGATTGACGATATGCTCTTCTTCAGTCTTGGATTTTGCAATCATGTCATCCACGTAAACCTCTATTTCCTTATGCATCATATCATGGAACAATGCGACCATTGCCCTTTGGTATGTTGCACCAGCATTCTTCAGTCTGAATGGCATTACTTTGTAACAGAAGGTTCCCCAGAGAGTGATGAAGGTGGTTTTCTCCATGTCCTCAGGGGCCATCTTAATTTGGTTGTATCCAGAATATCCATCCATGAAGGAGAACAGAGAGTGTTGTGCTGTGCTATCCACCACGACATCAATGTGAGGCAAAGGGAAGTCATCTTTGGGGCTGGCTCTGTTCAAATCTCGATAATCGACGCACATTCGAACCTTCCCGTCTTTCTTTGGGACCGGTACAATATTGGCTACCCATTGAGGGTATTTTGCTACTGCTAAAAACCCAGCATCGAACTGCTTCTTAACCTCATCTCGGATTTTCAATGACATCTCTGGTTTCATCCTTCTTAACTTTTGTTTTACCGGCGGGCATTCTGGTTTTACCGGTAACTTATGCTCGACTATGTTGGGGTCCAGTCCGGGCATGTCTTGGTATGTCCATGCGAAGACGTCAACATAGTCAAACAACAACTTAACCAATTTCTCTCGCTCGCTGTTTTTCAATGTGGTGCCAATGTTAACTTCTTTTTTGTCTTCTTCCGTGCCTAAGTTGATCGTTTTAGTTGATTCCTCGTGGGGTTCGATTATTTTCTCCTCTTGTTCCATCATTCTCATTAACTCTGGAGGGGTTTCCCAATTATCCTCAACATCTTCCTCAGTTTGATTGATGGGGTGATCAAAGTTACAATATGGATTATTGACGTTGTTATTTTCAAAGACATTTTTTTCGGATCTGCATTAGTGTAAATTAACGGAATAAAAACGAATGAAAGAAAATAAGAAGCGAATGTAAAAAGAAAAGGAAAACAGGGGTTTATTGGGAACCGAAATAACGTTGCAATAATATTAATACTGAAAGGAAAACATGCGTGCCCGAATGAAATATCCTAAGGCCTTGGGCAGAGCCAGAGGGTTACATTATAGAAACATTACTTTGAACTAAAAACCACAGGAAAATCAACGATCTCCCAATTCATGAGCCTTTTGTTTGCAGGACAAGGGCGTACAAGGCTGACGACGCCTTCTTCGGCGTTTAGATCGTCCTCAACTGCGGCGATTTGATTGGGGTTCAACATTCCCGCACTCCGAAAGCTTTCCTTGATGTCGCAGATGATGATCCTCTTCGTATTTGGCACGCTGTCCTCAAGCCTGGCTAACCTCCGCTCCTTCTTTTCCTCCACAATCCTTCTCTTGTCCGTGCGATTGGGCCGATATCCTATCCCATGCCTATCTTTGTTCTCCTCTGGCTGTATTGGCGTCAGGATCCCCTGTCCGGTTTTTCCCAAGCCTCCACCAGCTTGGTAGCCTTTTCCTAACATGAACTTAGCAACCATCACGGCAGTTTTGGATAGCTTGGGCTCTAACAAAGCAGATGTATTGGCGATTTCCAATGCTTGGAAGGCACTCTCGAGAGACTCTTCAGCAGCCTCAATGTAACGAGTGGGAGCGGACTTATTTATCAGCATTTCTTCCTCACCGAAAATAACCATCAGCTTATTGTTGACTATGAACTTGAGCTTCTGGTGTAAAGAAGAGGGAACTGCCCCTGCCGAGTGGATCCATGGCCTCCCCAAGAGACAACTGTAGGATGGGGCAATGTCCATTATCTGGAAGGTCACCACGAAGTGCTCCGGACCTACTTGCACAGGTAATTCCATTTCTCCAATGACTTCCCTTTTTGATCCATCAAAGGCCCTGACTAATATGGAGCTTGGTCTCATGTATGAACAGTCCACATCTAATTTCTCCATGGTTGATCTGGGTAATACATTCAAAGATGAACCATTGTCAATGAGTACCCGAGCAAGAGAGTAATCTCCACACTTCACCGATATGTGTAGGGCCTTGTTGTGCCCCCTTCCTTCAGTTGGAATCTCATCATCAGTAAAGGTGAGGTAATTACTTGCAACAAGGTTTCCGACGATCCCATCAAATTGGCCGACCGAGATGTCATGAGCGACATGGGCCTCATTCAATACTTTTGTCAATGCTGCACGATGGGCATCGGAACTGAGCAATAATGACACTAGAGATATCTTTGCGGGAGTTTGGTTTAGTTGATCAACCACCTTATACTCGCTTTGTCTCATAAGCTTCAAAAATTCACTGGCTTCTTGCTCGGATAACGTCTTCTTTCCTGCATTCTTATCGACAGGTTCCTGCTCTATGCTTTTGCCCTTACGGGCTCTTTCCTCCCCTTCTTTTGCTCGGTCCTCACTAGGCCCTCCAGGGGCATAGAAACGTCCACTTCGAGTCATCCCATCGGTCCCTGAGATGTTAATGACATCTGGATTGGTCTGAACCTTCACATCGTAACTCCACGGGACTGCATTGGTGCTTTTAAAGGGAAAAGGGACTGGCACTTGATTAGTGATTGGTTTAGGCACAGCGGTGGTTAGCTTTGTGTCCTTTTTGTAATGGATTTCCAGTGGTTTCCGGATACTCTTGCTCTGGTCAATGCTGGACTGGAGAGTCGACACGCCTTCCTCTTTCTTTTGAAGACCTATTTGTATTATGTGTCGGTCTAATAAGTCTTGCAGGATTGGCTTGAATGCTTCACAGGCCCCGACACAAAGGGGATCAGCACACGAGCCCTTTCTGGTACATCCCTTCATAATGATTCCGAAGTGACACAAATTAGCATGGATGAGGTCCAGGGGTGTGACAATGTCCTCCACCTTTCTGACCAATAATTTCCCCTCAACATTCTCAATGGCATTGACGGATGGTTTCCCGTGCCCGGGCAGAGGGTTAGTGGCAACATTCGGACCATCTTCTGCGAAGCTTAACCATTTAGAATCAATTAAGTCTTGTACTGCATATTTCAATGCCTTGCAATTTTCTGTTGAATGGCCAACTGCCCCAGCGTGGAATCCACAGCTAGCCTCTGGGTCATAACTCCTAGGGAAAGGAGGTTGAAGGGGTCTCATTGGACGGGGAGTGATCAAGTTGTGACTGATGAGGTGATTGAATAGGTCTGTGTATGACATGGGTATTGGGTCGAAATTGGCGGGCTTTCTTTCTTGGTAGTTTTGTGGTCTATAGCCTGGGTTGACTTGGTGAGGTGGGGTTTGTGGTGTTTGAGTAGGTATTTGTAAAGTCTGTCGGGGGTTGTTGTAGGGAGGCTTTCCTGATCCAGAGATGGCATTAGCTTCGCCCTCCTTCTTTTTAGGGAAACATGAGAAGGGCCTTTTCTGATTGCTGGTTCCAGCGGAGCTATATGCAATATTCCCGTTTCTCCATCCATTCTCTAATCTTTCTCCGATGACGATCATATCTGAAAAGTTCGAAGACACGCTCCCAATCAACCTGTCGTAGAAAGGTGATTGAAGAGTATCCATGAACATTGATACCATCTCTTTTTCTAACAAAGGTGGTACCACCTGTGCAGCCAAACCTCTCCAGCGTTGGGCATATTCTTTGAAGGACTCATTGTCTCTCTTCGTCATGCTCTGCAATTGTGTCCTATCGGGAGCCATGTCAATGTTATATTTGTATTGCCTCAAAAATGCATCGGCTAGGTCTTTCCAGCATCTGATATGGGCACGTTCTAATTGCATGCACCAACTCGAAGCTGCCCCAGACAGACTATCTTGGAAGTAGTGGATGAGCAATTTGTCGTCGTGAGCAAATGCCGCCATCCTCCTGCAGTACATGGTTAAGTGGCTTACAGGGCAAGTCGACCCTCTGTACTTGTCGAAGTCTGGAACCTTAAATTTTGGAGGGATGACCACGTTAGGGACGAGGCACAAGTCATAAGCATCTCTCCCACCAACATTGGATCCCTCAACTGCTCTCAACCTTTCCTCAAGCATTTGTAGTTTGTCTTTGGCTTGGGGGTTCTCCATAGAGTGATTGTGAGGGAGCCCACTCATACCATAGTAAGGATGGATCATCGGAACTATGGCTGGGTTCACATTTGGGGTATGTGAATGAGTGGGATTCCTGAGGTTGGAACCCTGAGCTTGAGCGTCAACTATCGGCGGTGGAGGGAAGCCAAGTGGGAGTCTTTGTGGTATGACGACGGGGGTCGGGTTTTGAACTTGTGGTGCCCCTGGATTACCATCGTGACCCGTTGGTGTAAGCTGTTGTTGGCCCGCGACTCCTGAGGGACCGTCTTCTGGACTAGCATTGACTGTCGGAGGAGTGTAACCTTGTGGAAGTCCGTAAGGAGGCCATATGTAACCCTGGTCATTAGTCCCAGTGGGGGGCACTGTATGCGGGATCCCGAGTCCATTGGGAGGAGGAGGGTTGGTAACTTGATTTTCCGTGTTTCCAGCGGAGACATCTTCACTTGTGTCTTTGTCCCTCAAAGCTTGTAAGACCTTTAAGATTTCAGCCATCTGTTCTTTCATCCCATCTATTTCTGCCCTAAGCTCTTGATTGCCTAGGTCTTGGGGTGGATTGCCTTGATCCGGGATATCTTGAGGCGGATTGTCCTGATTTTCTTCCATGTTTCTGGCCTGAGAACGAGTCCAATAGCGATGTTGACGCACCAGCTTGTCTTTTACTCTCTGTTGGTGGGACACATGGTATGAGTATATGTATGAGTATATGAATGGATGAAAATGCGAATGATGCATGTGTGCATGAGTCTTATTGTTTTAGGTCGGGAATTGCAAGCGCATCCTGATTTGTCATAAGTACACAAATTAAAGTTCCGCAATATTTTCAAGATAAAGGATCAGCATGTGAGACAAACAAACTTCATTGATGGAGGAAAGTACAACATTTTGGAAGTAAAACTTCGAAAAGAAAAGTACAATGTTCTTTAAATTTCACTCAAATACATATGGCTTTCATTTTTCCACTCCTCCCTCTTTTTCTACTAGTAGTGCTGCCAGCCTTCTCCCGAAGTTCGGCAATCAGAACTTCGCAAAACTCCATGAATTCGGAAACTTGGACCGGGGTGTTAAACGGGTGCATTGCCGCGTTAGCCTCCTTTAGACGTTTGGGGATTCCTACGATAGCTTGATCGGCCAGCCATGCCAACTTTGAGAATCTGTCTTTCCAGTATAAGCTTTCATTCTTCAACTCTATGAAGGCTTCATGGTTTTCTATCCTGCTGACCAACTCCACAAAGCGGTTCTCCCAATAGATGCTTTCTGTCTTCAACTGGTGGTAAACCTCCTCTTGATATCTGATATGGTCGTTCAGCTCATCAGATTTTTCGTGCTCCCTTCTTAAGGCTTGTTGGTATTCTCGGAGTATCTCTTCAATGGTATCTTTATCCTGCTTGATACTTTTCACTTGCTCTTCAAACTCGGCTGCCATCATCCGGGACTTTCTTTTTGACACCATTAGCAGGCTCTGTGCGGTCTTTTCAGCAATCATTGATTCTTCCCATTACTTTTTCCACTTGTATGCATCATCGATGGCTTGGTTCATTTTCAGGTTGTAACGTTTTATTTCCTCTTTCGCCCCTCTTAGGTACCTTTGAACCTCTAGTTTGTTCTTTTGTTCGATCTTGAGCTGCTTGCGGCTGTCTTCAATGGCCACTGACTTACTTGCGTTCTCTTCCTCCAATTTCTGGTTTTTTAGGAGCACTTTCTCTAACTCTGCCTGCAAGCCCTTCTTTTTTTCCTCGGCTTTTGACAATGCCATTTTAAGCTTATCTAAATCTTCAACAGTGGGAAGGGTAGGTTCAGGTATTTCTTCCTCAACCCATAGTGCACTTTGGTAAGGCAATCGGGTGTCTTGGATCTTCTTTTGGAGCCATTGACGAAAGGTGGTTTCCTTATCACCACTCTTCTTAGTAAGCTCTTGTCCCTTGCGGACGACCATATTCCATGCTTGAGAAATCTTCCGGAGCATGTCAACCTCTTTTGGGCTTCCTTCATGGAGGTAAAAAGGGATTAACATGTCTTCGGTGGGCGGATTTCGCATGGGGTACCCCAGCTGTCTTAGAGTTAGAGAAGGATTGTAATTTATGCATCCTCTTGTCCCCATGAGCGGGACGTTTTGAAAGTTTCCGCATTGAAAAACTACTGTGGGCCTCTCTTTCCACCATGATGGGTGCCAACGAACCTTATATTCATGAAGGCCCCTTAGCACTTGCAACCATTCACTAGTGTTCATTGTCTTCACATCACACCCTCTGGCGTCTTCAATTGGGCCTTCTACTCTGACTTTGTTAACGAAAGCATGGTGAGAAGCCAAACATACAAGGCGTGCAGGCAACAAGATATCCTCTTTCCCCTTAGCTCACTATAATGAGTGAAAGTACAGTAAGTGTCTGCAAGCATGGCTGGAATCGGATTGAGTGGGTTTTCTCCATCCTTGAAGGATAAGAAGACACCAATAGCTGTTGTGTCCACATATCTTTCAAGGCGTGGAAATAGGACAATGCTAAAGATGGTCAAAGCTAACACCTGCTTAAAAGGACCCCAATTTCTAGCGTCGGCGAAGGATTTCGTTTGGCTTTCCAGATACTCTTGTGGGAATCCTGCAATGCCATTTCGATTTTTCTTCCGGAGCTTCAAGTTCTCATTGCTGGTTTGTAACATTGAGGCGAGTTTCTCATCTGTGTAGTATTGTCCCTGATACTGGTAGGGTCCATTGTCTTGTTGAGGAAAGCCGAAGATCTGTGTATATTCTTCCAGGGTAGGTGCCATCTGGAAATTTTTGAAGGTGAAGCATCTTAATGAAGAGTCGTAGAACTGGCTCAAAGCGGCAATTGTATCCGTTTGCACGTCCAATTGTAGTAACATAATAATTTTCCCATACACTCTATCAAAAGACCTGCGCTCGATGGGCGGCAATCGACCAGCACATTCCCTTAGACTTGTCAGATTAGGCTGTTTTTGCTATAGGGTAGTTCAGAGTTTGGATTGCTTCACAATTTGATCCCATATCGCCTTGCTTATGACAAAAACTTTCGAGCCTCTTACAATTCCCGGCAGACCTAAATGAGATGAATAGCATGCATGTGAGGATTTTTGGTACATATTTTTTTTTGTGAAATAACGATGATGTATGATGAATTAAAGAATGACGTTACAAAGAAAATTTTAAAGGGCAAAAGAGTAAATGGTTTTCATTATTTGATTTTTTTTGAAAGATAAAAAGTTTTTTTTTTTTTTTTTGCGATGATGCAACGGGTAGGTGAATTGCCCTTGTGTCCTAAACATGTTAGGTCTTATATATAGGTTACGGTCTAGGGCTACTTGTGTGATCAATCTCTCAGGTGGCTCTTAATCACGTCCTCACAAGGGTCTCCCGAGCTGAAATCTCTTTCATGATATGACCCACAACGATAGCGAGCTACCTGGTGTGGGATACCACGAAAGAGCGTACTCTGGCTGAGGCTTTCATGAGAGTCAGACAGATAAAATCCAGAATGACTGACACTAATCGCCTCCACTCGTCCTAGGTTTTTTTTTAGACCCGGGTATAGGGCCCCGCTCAAGAGTGTGTGCAACAAACAAGTGTAATTGATGTGTGTGATACAAGCAACCTAAACTACCCGTGCTGCAAAAGAAATACAGATAATAGTGCAAAGGTTTTCTACCCTAAGGTTCAATAGAGCAAATAAATAGATAAATAAAAAAAGACATGCGAATAGAAGTGCTAAGGGTAAATAAAGTACTAAACTAACAAATATCTACACATTTAACTAAATTAGGCTTGACCCTCTTAAATATTCCCCAGTGGAGTCGCCAGCTGTAGCGACCGAAAAATCCGGAGGAGGGATTCTTCGTTGTTTTTGAACAATGGAGCCGCCATCAATATTTATTTTTAGGAAAACATTGAAAAAAACCTTTGTTTTTGGGTTCGGGGGTCGATTAAGTGCGGGGAAGGTACTAGCACCCCGCAACATCCTAAAAAGGTTACCTTTTAATTTAATGTGTAGAAAAAGTTAGTTTTAAATGAAAATACTTTGTTTACCCATTTTTGATTGTTTGCGAAGAAGAAAAAAAAAAGAAAGGAAGACTTAATAAAAATTTTAGTTTTTTGCGCTCGACGGGAGTGGGCCCCCGCTCCTACGTATCTCCGGGTGCGATGGAGAAATCAAAGCTACGTAGTTCTTGGGTAGAAAAAATTTGTGTGTTGGTATTTTTTATTTATTGAAAAGTTTTTGCGAAAACTAGAGGCCGTTCATGGTGACCAAACAGATAAATCCAGAGTGGTCACCACTGATGGCTTATTCGAAAAAGAAGGTGTTTACCGCGTTCAAACGGGCGAGGCCCAGAGTGACCGCTATAGACAACCAGTTTGTGATTGAGCGCTTGTTTGTTTGAAAAAAAGTTTACTGGGAAGCGTGATTTTTTAAAGAAAGGGGAGTTGAGATTACGTTTGTTTTTTTTTATTAACTGAAAAATTCTAGAAGTTTAGGCGGTTGTTTGCGATGATCAAACGAATGAATTCAGAGTGATCACCGCTACTAAACCGCTTCGAAAAATGGAGGTTAGTCCTATCAGTCAAACAAGCTAGGCTCAGAGTGACCATTAGTAATAACCCCCTTTTTTTTACGCGAGTTTGATTATTTGAAAGAAAAGAGACGGTTCGGAAACGTTATGGTGTAAATAAAAGCGGAATGGGTGATAAAAAAAGGGGGTGCGAACAACAGGGGCGTTGTATCAAAAATGGGGGTGTTGACAGCGTTTTGACGCTAAAAACAGTTGCTGGGGGTGCGAATAGCGTTTTGATGCTAAAAATGATTGTTGGGGATGCAAATAGCGTTTTGACGCTAAAAATGATTGTCGGGGGTGCAAATAGCGTTTTGACGCTAAAAATGATTGTTGGGGATGCAAATAGCGTTTTGACGCTAAAAATGATTGTTGGGGATGCAAATAGCGTTTTGACGCTAAAAAACGGTTGCTTGATTTTCTTTACTTTTTAACCCTTTATTAATTTGCTCGGAAACATATAATTCTGAAACGTTTTTTTTTTTTTTATACCTATACTAATACGCGTTGGATTTGAAACAGTTTGTTCATTCATAAAGAAATGCCCCTTTTTTTTAATTAGAAAATAATGGTCATGTTTATTATATTGAAAAGGTGTATCTTTGCTTTTTTTGAAAAATGATTATTATTGTTATTTTTTTTTGAGAAAGGTAGTGATACTAGTAACCATTTATTTTTTAAAAAAAAAACATTTTTTAGTAAAAAAAAAAACTTTATTTAATCCGAAAATAAACAGCAAATTTTTTTTAAAATAGGGTAACAAAATAAAAAAAACAACAATTTACACATAAAAAAATGGCAACAATTTACATAAAACAAACAACATTTTTTTTAATAGAAGAAAACAACAACATTTTTTATTAGAAAAAACAGCAACATTTTTATTGGAAAAAAACAGTAACACTTTTTATGTACAAAAAAAAACAGCAACACTTTTTATATACAAAAAACAGCAACACTTTTTATATACAAAAAACAGCAACACTTTTTTATATACAAAAAACAGCAACACTTTTTATATACAAAAACAGCAACACTTTTTATGTACAAAAAACAGCAACACTTTTTTTATATACAAAAAACAGCAACACTTTTTTATAAAAAAAACAATAACTATGAAATAAAAAGCAACAATAATATAAGAAAAAAAACGAAAAAAGAAGCAACAGTATTCACATAAAAACAGCAACAATATAGTAAAGAAGGAATAACAACAATAATTACATGAGTAAAATTACAACAACTAAAATAACAACAATATATGGATTTGAAAATTACAGGAGAGACAATACAGTGCCTTAAAATTTCGGAAATGTTGGGACAAGAAGTTTTTTTCCGGATCTCCTTAATGCAACAGAATTTAAAACTAAAAAAATGGAAGGAGAAGGAAGAAAAGAAAGAAAGGAAAAAAAACAACAGAAAACAGTGAACAAACCTCACTGTTTTCTTTTCTAAAGATCCAACTCTTTTTTTTTAGAGGAAAACCTAGACTAAAAAAAAAATTATCTTCTTCTTTGTTTCTCTCCTCCAAAAAAATCGTCCCTCTTCAAGGTCCAAGACCACCTATTTATACGAAAAAAAAGGGTCTCTTCTTCCTTTGTTTTTTTACCATACCTTGTACAGTGCTTTGATTGAGATTGAGACATATGAGAACTTAGGCTTTTAGGAAGAGGTTGGTGAAGGGGTATGGGCATGGTAGGGGAGAGAAAAGATGGAATTTTTTTGGGTGAGGGAGGAGAGTGAATCCGTAAGTGAGAGAGAATAGTGTGAAGAAGAAAAAAATGAAGTTTAGTATTTGGTGGAGAGGGGTATGCGTGGAGGTTGGAGAATGGAGAACAAAGATGAAGTGAAGTGTGAAATGAGAGAGGGAGTGATGAGTGAAATGTGTGGTGTTGTGTATGGTGGAGTGGAAAGATGAGTGTGTGAGGGTGATGGAAAGAGGTAGCCGTGAGAGGAGGAGAGTGGTGTGAGGGAAGAGAAAAAAAAATGAATGTGTGAGGGTTTGGTGAGATAGGAAAACGTGAGGGAGTGTGTGAGGGATTGAATGAGAGAGAGCTAGGGTTGAGAGAGGGAAGGAGGCGTGAGTGAGTGGGGAAGGGAGAAGGTGATGTGAGGGATTGAGTGAGAGAGCTAGGGTTGAGTGTGTGAGTGGGAATGAGAGAGAGAGGAGGATTCGTGAGAGAGGGAAGAGAGAGGGAAGGGAAACGTGAGAGAGAGGGAAAGGGAGAGGGTGATGTGAGGGATTGAGTGAGAGAGAGCTAGGGTTGAGTGTGTGGGGAAGGGAAAAATGGGGAAGTGGGATTGAGAGTTCCAAGGAGGGAATAAAGGGGAGTGGGTCGACTTTGACCATGGGATAATAGGGGTAAATGTGGTTGATTTTTTGGGTAAAAGGGGGAGAGTGAATGTGGTCAAGTTTTAGGGTTAGGGGGGGAGTTTAAAAAAATCTTTTTTTTTTTTTAGGTTTTTTTTAGTGGTGGCCGAATTTAGGGTTAGGAAGAGGGAAAGTTAGGGTTTGGTGAGTTGGGTCATGGGTTATGGGTTGGGTTGGGTGGATGGGTTAGGGTTTTGGTGAAGGAGTGTTAGAGTTATGCGAATTGGGCTAGGGTTTGGTGGAGGAATGGGCTTTAAATGGCCCAATCCTGATTGCACCTCTATGTATTTTTTACAGACCCCCCCCCCCTATTTTCTCCTTTGCCTATTTTGTTTTGATACTTCTAATTATTATTTTTTCGGAAATTAAAACTTGTAGCAAACTAAAATAAAATAATACATGACATGAACATAAAAATGAATATTATTTTTATTAAAAATAAATAAAATTTCTTATCTTTGGATAGGACAAAATTAGGGTATTACAGTCACCCATAACCTTTGTTAGTTTGATCATTATGAACGCCCTTTACTTTTCAAAACCAAAGCAAAAAGACTTTCCTTTTCAAGGCTCGTTAGAACTACGTCGCTTTGATTCCCATTTGGGATACGTAGGAGCGAGTCACATTCTCGTCAAGCGCAATCATAAAAAGTTTAGCATTTGCATAACAAAAAGAAAAGAGTTATTTTCATAACAAAAAAAAATCACTTTTGCAAACCAAGATCATTTTCAAAACGAAAACCTTTTCCTTTCTAAAAACATTTTCAACCCATCGTCGCTAGTGGTTAACCATAACCTTTGTTCGTCTAGCCATTAGTAGCGATGTCTTTTTCCCCAAAGAACAACAAGCGATGATCACTCATAACCTTTGTTAGTTTGATCATTCGTGCCAATCAATCTCTTTCGAAAACCACTTTCAAAAAGTAAATAAAAACGAGTTGCTACTAATGGTCAATCAGAACCTTTGTTCGTCTGACTGGCGGGGGTGACTCTCATTTCCAAGAGTACTTAGCGGTGATTACCCATAACCTTGGTTAGTTTAATCATTCACTAAATGCTCGTCCTATTTCGAAAACTCACTAAAAAGATAAAAGACAAAAACCTTTTTCAGGACACAGAAGAACTACGTAGCTTTGAGTTCTCCATCGCACCGGGAGATACGTAGGAGCGGGCCATGTCCCGTCAAGCTTTTTTTTTCTAAAAACCCATTCTTCCCCTTTTTCTTTTTCATAATAAATAAAGATTTTCATTAAGAATTTTTCAATAAGAAGTAGTGAAGCAAAATTAAGTATTTTCAAGTCAACACACTAAAACCACGCATTTAATTAAAGGTTCCCTCTTAGTAGAGAGGGCGTGTGGGGTGCTAACACCTTCCCTGCGCGTAACCGACCCCTGAACCCTATTCTCTAGTTTCGCAAGACCAATCGCTTTCAAAAAAAAGGTTCTCCTAATATTTTCCTTAATAAATATTGGTGGCGGCTTCATTGTCTTAGGAAAAGTTGTGAACGAGAAAGGTTCTCCCTCGGGGACTTTTTCGGGCGCAACAATAGGTAATTTAGTATTTCTGTTAGTGGTTTGTTTTATTATATATATAATTTGAAATGAGAGATTTAGTTTACTGCCCCTTTAAAAGATGATTCACAAAGTATGAAAAAGTAGAGTATAACAGAGAAAGCAGAGTTTTTAAAAGAAAAACATAGAAAGCAAAGTTGCAGTCACCGTCTGTGACACATTTGGCACATGTCTATGTTGTTGCAGGGCGAACAGAGACGAGTCTAATTTTTATTAACCATATACTAATTTTTTAGAGGTCCTAAAAAAGTTGGATTGGGCTGGGGCTCTGTGCAGTAGCACGACCGGCACGATTTAATTGCCGGCCCTGATTAGGGATCTTAGGCTCATTTATTAAGTTTCTTATAAATATAAAAAAAAATCATATTGTGGGGCATGTTTGACTTGTGAAATTTTTAAGACATACTATGAAATATGGTGTTATGTATAGTGATTTTCAACTGTATTTAAAAATATTTTCATGCTAATGTGTGTGAAATTAATGTGAGATATATTTCCAAAATATATAGGATAAATTATAGTTTTGGTCCCCTTATTTTAAAAAATTCAGATATTTGGTCCCCCTATTTTAAAACTCAGACATTTGGTCCCCCAATTTTAAAAAAACAAATACATTTAGTCCAAAGAGGGACCAAATGTCTTTGATTTTTTAAAATTGGGGGACCAAATGTCTTTGATTTCTTTAAATTGAGGGACCAAATGTCTTTGATTATTAGCCATAAAAAACTGAAAATTCCTCTTGGGACTAAATGTCTTTGATTTTTTAAAATCGGGGGACCAAATGTCTGAGTTTTAAAATAGGGGGACCAAAATGTCTGAATTTTTGGAAATAAGGGAACCAAAACTATAATTTAGCCAAATATATATATATATATATATATATATATAGATGATTCTGTTTAATATCATGAAATTACAATTGGTTTGATGGTTGGGTGTATGGTTATATGTGCGCTTGTACCTGGGTTCGAAGTACTCATGCACTAGTTTTGTTTTTGCTGGATTTAATTTAAGATAAAATAACGGCTAAAACATGAAACGAAAGGGTGCAAGTAGGATTCGAACACACAACCAAAGGGCGAACAGTAACAAGCCTTCACCACTAGACCAACGCAACAGTTGTGAAAGGATTTCGTTGTTAACGGTACATAACCGTTTATGGACAGAATTCATTTGAAGTGTTGTATCTCTTCATTAAGTGCTTGAAGTTGTCTATAAATAGAGACACTTAGAGGGAAGAAAGTACACGAATTTGGCTCTGATCTTAGGCCAAATATCTCTCATTTACATCACCATAAATCATCTTATATTTCTCTAATGCATAAGTGAGATATAAGAAACATAATTTTGTAAACTATTATCAATAGATAGGCTTGTTGTGATTGTGCAAATCACTTCAAGGTTTCTAAAGTATCCTGAAGGGGATTCGCAAGACACCCTATTGCATCCAATTGGTTAGAATTGGTGGGGGCGAATCGAACCTAAAGGTTAGTGTGTTTACACATGCTTTAGAATCAACTGCGGTCGTCATCATCTTCATCATTGATCAAGTGTTGCAGCATATTCCCCAACAAATTGTTCTCACAATTAAATCTACAAGTAGTCTTGTTTATATTCTCAACAGAGGTTTTGTCCCTTATAAGTTATCTATCAAAACCAGTAAAATCTATTATGAAGATAAAGTTCTTGTCGTTCAGATGTAATCTAAGCTGAACTGTATAAATATATTATGGAGACTAATTTAATTAATTTGAACTTTGTAATGTATGAGATTGATTGACTAAAAGATGTATTGGTCAACATTTCTTGATGGAAGAAACTCGTAAGTACCGCTACTAAATATTATTGTGAAGTCAAACATTAATTTGACCAATTTACTCACAAATCAAAAGCTACGGAGTTAAACATCGAGGAGAACAAGATTTCAAAGCCAATTTGAAACTAACAGTGATGTTAACCCAACCTTCATGATTGGAGATCCCATGAAGAAGGTCCAAACAGGTAAAAATAAGCCACTTGAGCGACAAGTTAGACTGCATTATTGAGTGACAAGTTTAATAACTTTTTAGGCCAAAATGTACTTTTGGTTATTTATCTTTCACCGAAATTTCAGTTTAGTCATTTATCTTTTTTCCTCACTTTCGTTCTTTAAGTTTCAAACTAGTGTCAAAGTGGTTCTTTTTAAACATTTTTGTCCATTGACTTTGACAAACGCCACACTGGCTGTTAACATGTGCCGTGCCTTGCTTAGTTGGCATTAGTGACTCAGAAAAAAACATAAATGGCTAACTGAAAATTTAATGAAACATAAAGAACAAAAGTGAAATTTTACCAATCGTTGATTTGGATTTAATCCAATGGTAATTAACAATACATCGTTACTTAGTGATGTATTGTTACCATTGAATTATATCCAAATCAACAGTTTATATGTGGAGTAACTCTATAAAAATTGCTTTTGGAGTAACTTGAAGCTTTCCTCATAATATATATATATATATATATATATATAGAGAGAGAGAGAGAGAGAGAGAGAGAGAGAGAGAGAGCACTAGTAAAATTAATATTAACTTTGTTAGGGCTCTTGGAGTAACTTGAACCCTTCCTCATAAATATATATAAATATATATATATATATATATATATATATATATATATATATATATATATATATATATATATACACACACACACAAAAAGGTCTAGTAAAATTAATTTGTTTAGGGCTCAAATAACTAGTGAAGCTCCACCATTAGTAAAACTATTTTGTTACAACAAATTAGAGACGGAGGTTGTTTACCGTCAAGCACTACCTATGATATGGCTATTAATGAGCTAATTATAACAACCATATCGAAAATATAAGTTTGTTAGGAAGCTAAGCTCATATCAATAATATAAGTATATACTATAAGTTATCTATCAAAACCGGTAAAATCTATTATGAAGATAAAGTTCTTGTCGCTCAGATGTATTCTACGCAGAACTGTATAAATATATTATGGAGACTAATTTAATTAAGGCTTAAAGGTACTTTTAGTCCCTGCAAATGTCACAATAATCCAGTTTAGTCCCTGCAATTCCAAAACTTTTAAAATAGACCCTGCAATTACTAAACGTTACTACTTTTAGTCCCTGCTGTTAGTTAAGGGTTAACACTGTTATCTTTTGATGATGTGGCACACCCCCCACCCCCCACCCCCCACCCCCCCACCCCACCCCCCCACCCCCCACCCCACCCCCCCACCCCCACCCTTCTTCTTCCTCGTGAACCCCCCCACCCCACCGACCCCACCCCACCCCCATCCCACCCCACCCCAGCCCCTCCCCCTCCCCTTCGCCTCTCCTCCCCTTCGCCCCTCCCCCTCCCCTTCGCCCCTCCTCCCCTTCGCCCCCTCCCCTTCGCCCCCCTCCCCTTCGCACCTCCCCCCTCCTCACCGATCGCTCTCGCTCGCCGTTCTCCGCTCGCTCTCGCTCGTCGTTCTCCGCTCGCCGTTCGCTCTCCGTTCTCTCTCTCTCTCTCTCTCTCTCTCTGCGAACTCTGGGGGTGGGGGAGGGGTCACGGTGGGGTGGGGGGGAAGAGGGGGAACAGTGGGGTTGGGGTGGGGAGGAGGGGCGAAGGGGAGGGGGAGGGGCGAAGGGGAGGGGGAGGTGCGAAGGGGAGGGGGGGCGAAGGGGAGGGGGGGCGAAGGGGAGGGGGGCGAAGGGGAGGGGGAGGTGCGAAGGGGAGGGGGGCGAAGGGGAGGAGGGGCGAAGGGGAGGGGGAGGTGCGAAGGGGAGGGGGGGCGAAGGGGAGGGGGGCGAAGGGGAGGAGGGGCGAAGGGGAGGGGGAGGTGCGAAGGGGAGGGGGGGCGAAGGGGAGGGGGGCGAAGGGGAGGAGGGGCGAAGGGGAGGGGGAGGTGCGAAGGGGAGGGGGGGCGAAGGGGAGGGGGGCGAAGGGGAGGAGGGGCGAAGGGGAGGAGAGGCGAAGGGGAGGGGGAGGGGCTGGGGTGGGGTGGGATGGGGGTGGGGTGGGGTCGGTGGGGTGGGGGGGTTCACGAGGAAGAAGAAGGGTGGGGGGTGGGGGGGGTGGGGGGGGGTGGGGGGTGGGGGGTGTGCCACATCATCAAAAGATAACAGTGTTAACCCTTAACTAACAGCAGGGACTAAAAGTAGTAACGTTTAGTAATTGCAGGGTCTATTTTAAAAGTTTTGGAATTGCAGGGACTAAACTGGATTATTGTGACATTTGCAGGGACTAAAAGTACCTTTAAGCCTTTAATTAATTTAAACTTTGTAATGTATGAGATTGATTGACTAAAAGATGTATTGGTCAACATTTCTTGATGAAAGAAACTCGTAAGTATTGAGATTGGTAATCAATTTCACCTATGTTAATTAAAGCCTGTTCAGTTTTGTTATTAAAAAATAAACTGTTAACAATTTGTTACAGTTTGTTTCTCAAAACTGTTAAGTTGGTTTTGAAAAATAACTAACTAAACAGTTTGTTATTATAACAAATAACAAACTGAGTTGGCTGTTTCTAAACAACCAAAAGCCTAACAGCTATATCCATACACACACAGTCTTATGAAAATTTAATCAGTCAATAAAGAATTTTTGATACAACAGTTTCTGAGTAAAAGAATTATTCTACAAGTTTTCTTTTACCCTTGTGTTCTCTGATCCCTTCTTCTTCTACACTCTGCGTAGCCTTGTATCCAGTTTTTCTCAGAAACCTTTGTGTTGCAATCTTCAACAAGTGGTTGACAAGATTCCTCACAAAAGGAGAAAAATAAACAGAGTTAGCTATTGTTTTCTGTGACTGAAACAATTATAAAAAAGAAAAAGAGTGAAGGGAAGAAAATACCTTTCTTTCTCTAAAGGAGAGAACAAAGATTGATGGTGATCTTCAAGCGTGCAGATCCAGTACATGCAGAAACACAAGATTCAGAAGGTTAACAGTGTTCAGCAAAGGAATAACTCAGAAACAACAACAGATCATCAAGCCAGAAAAGTAAAGAGCTAAAGGCGTTGTATCTTTACCTTCTGAAGAGTTCTTCAGGAGTTTCTTTCTAAACCTACCCAGAAAAACAGTATCAGTAAGCTAGGGTTTGTGTTCATCATAAACAGTAAACTGAAACTGAGAAATAAGCTAGGGTTTGTGATCATTACCGTTGTAGCAGCAGATTCGTGTCTACAGCGTTCAGATCCGTGAGGATCAAAACCAAAAACAGAAGAGAAAAGAAGTAAGTCAGAGTTTGAGAACTAGGGTTTTCAAACCGAGGAGAAGAGAGAAGAATCTTACAGAAAAGAAAGCAGATACCTGTTCGTTGTAGTGAAGCGAGGCTTCGTTGAGTTTCTGGGCGTGATTCCATCAAGCAATCTTCAAGAATCAAGAAACCCAATTGGGTTTGAGTGGAGACGACGAAGAGAACCAGAGCTTCATCCAAGAAGAGAGAGAGAATTTCTTTGAAAAATGAGCTAGGTTTTCCAGAAAAGGTTCTTATAGTGATCCAGCTCGTGACCCGTTTCCTAGATCCACATGTAGCAACAGTACACGCTCGCTGGGTTCCGCACGGGTTCTCACAAGTTGGGCTGGGCCATTTACTATTTGCAACCGTGTGTTTTGTTAATACAACCTGCAAAGAAAAGAAAGTGTTAAAATTGAAAAAACTAATATGGTATATTCAGAGCAATAAACGATCCAAGGCAAAAACTACTCTACTCTACTGTTTTCTTTAGATTGTTCTTTAATTTTTTCTCTCTAAAACACTTACACAGTGAGAAATTGTGTAAGTGTGTGTTTACTAACCTTTCAGTTTGTGTTCTAAGTGTATTACAGGATGGCTAATACAGGAGGACAAGACAGCTATGTTCCCAAACTCAATGGGAAAGACTATGAGACTTGGTCTATACAGATGAGACCTGTTCTTGGTGCTCAAGGGTGTCTGCATGTGGTAAGACATGGCCTTACACCTCTAACAGGAACTGAAAATGCTTCTTAAAGGAAAGAATATCTGGAGAATGAGATAAAAGACTTCAAAGGTCTCTCCCTCATTCATAGAGCCTGTGGAGAGGCTGATTTTGAAAGAGTAAGGGGCTGTGAATCATCTAAGGCTGCCTGGGATGCTCTAGCAGATTACTATACTGGGAATGCTCCAATTAAGGAAGAAAAACTTCAAGCTTTGAGAGCTCAGTATGAAAGCCTCAAGATGAAAAAGGAAGAAAAAGTTACTGATTTCTTCAACAGAGTGAAGAAGATCAAAAATGAAATGGCCCTTCAAGGAGAAAAGCTTGAAGAAACTGCCCTATGCAAGAAGATAATAAGGTCAATGCCTAAGAAGTGGTATGTGGTAAGTAACACTATTGAGGAAACTACGAAGAGTGAAGACCTGAAGTTAGAATAACTTCAGGGCAAACTAAAGGCCAAGGAAATCAGAATGGAGATCCTTAATGAAGACTCTGAAGAGGAAGATCCAAGCCATGTATGCAGCTAACTCCAAGCACAAGAAAGGCAGAAAAGGAGGTAACAGCAAACAGACCAAGGGGTCTAAGGGAAAGGCAGGTAAGCCTAAACCTAAGTCTAAATCTGAATCATCTGAAAGCAACACTGCACCTAAGAAAAAGGATAAGTCTAAGGTTCAGTGTTACAGGTGTGACAAGATGGGGCATTATGCCACTGAATGTCCCACCAGAAAAGGTACTAATCCTAAAGGTTCAGTTTCTGAAGCCAATGTGGCAAAGGAGGATTCTGAATCTGACTCAGATGAATCAGATAAAGTTGCCTATAGTATGCTGTGTAAGGAACCTAAATTAGCTAGCTGAACATAGGAAGATTAAAACTACTTTGAAAAAGGCTAAGGAATATGTTGTTTTAGTAGTAACTGGAAGTGATGGTAAAACTGTCACTGAGATCTGGTATTTAGACTCAGCATGTTCTAATCATATGACTAGTAATAAAAGTTGGCTTATTAACTTTGATCCCACAGTTAGAACTTCTATTAGGTGTGCTGATGGAAAAACTATAGTTTCTAAGGGTAAGGGAAACTTAGAATTAACAAGGGTTGATGGGAAAAAGGTTATAGTCTATGATGTGTTGTATGTGCCTGAAATCAGTTGTAATCTAATAAGCCTAGGACAGCTTGTTGAAAAAGGTTTTGCAGTTCTTATGAAAAATGCTAAGTTGAAACTGTTTGATAAGAATGATCACCTAGTTTTAACTACTCAACTAGCAAGTAATAGGACTTTTAAGGCCAGCATAAGTAAAACTGATGCACTATGTTTAAGTGCTACTCCTGACAGTGATACTAAGCTATGGCATAAAAGGTTTGGTCATCTTCATTACAAGGCCCTAGATAACCTAAGTACAAACAAACTTGTAAAGGGGTTACCTAAGATAATTGACACTAAAGATAAGTGTACTACATGCTTAATGAGTAAACAACCTAGGAAGAACTTTAAAAAACAGATTGAACACAGATCTAAGGACTTATTGGAAGTTGTGTATTCTGACTTGTGTGGTCCTATGGATACTATATCTATGGGAGGGAGCAAGTACTTTGCTACTTTTGTAGATGAATACTCAAAGAAAATTTGGGTATATCTACTTAAGGCCAAAAGTGATACTTTCAGTGTGTTTAAGAAGTTTAAGGCCATGGTTGAGACTCAAAGTGGTAAAAGGCTGAAAGTGCTAAGGACTGATGGTGGTGGTGAGTATACTTCAAAAGAGTTTGAAGAATACTGCACCACCAGTGGTGTTGTTCATGAGGTGACTCCACCATATACCCCACAACAATGGGGTAGCTGAAAGAAGGAATAAGACCATCCTAGAGATGGCCAGAAGTATGACAAAAACAAAGGCACTACCTAAACAGCTATGGGCAGAAGCAGTAGTGACTGCAGTCTATATCTTGAATAGGTGTCCTACAAGAGGTTTGGAGGCAAAGGTGCCTGAAACTGTTTGGAGTGGTGAAATACCATCTGTATCTCACTTGAAGGTATTTGGCTCTATAGCATACAGCCACATACCTGACAGTAAGAGAACTAAACTTGAGGATAAGAGTAAGCCTCTAATCCTTGTGGGATACCATCCTACGGGGGGTTACAGGTTACTAGATCCTATTACTAATAAAACTGAGGTATCTAGGGATGTGGTGGTGATTGAGGACAAACAGTGGGATTGGGATAAAGCTGAACAAGTTGGTTCAGTGGACTCTATATCCATTGATGAGGTCTTTAACACTGAACCCGTTCCTAATGATACAAGTTGTGATGATGAAGGTACTGTCTTACCTAATGATGACCCTATTTTACCTAATGAGGACCAAAGTCCACATGAAGAGGTGAATTGGGAGGGTGAACAGGAGCCTGAGCAAGTTGTGCATGCTCCTCTTAGGCCTCAAAGAGAAAGGAGACCACCTACGAGGATGCTAGACTTTGATATGGCTATGGACAATCAGGTTACTAATGATGGTGACTTGGTTCACTTTGCAATGGTGGCAGATATGGAACCTTTAGACTATGAGGAAGCTCTAAAGTCTAAAGATTGGAAGAAAGCTATGGAAGAGGAACTTGCCTCTATTGAGAAAAATGGAACTTGGACTTTGACTAAGTTACCTAAAGGAAAGAGAGCTATTAGTGTTAAATGGGTATTTAAACTAAAGCTTGACCCTAAGGGTAATGTAGTTAAGTACAAGGCTAGATTACTGGCAAGAGGTTTCCAACAGAAACAGGGGATTGACTTCACTGAAGTCTTTGCCCAGTTGCAAGACATGAGACTATAAGACTAGTGACTGCACTAGCCTGTAGTAAGGGCTGGAACATGTATCATATGGATGTGAAATCTGCCTTCCTAAATGGAACTTTGGAGGAAGTGGTTTACTTAAACCAACCTCCTGGTTTTATTGAAGAAGGAAAGGAAGGTCATGTTTTATACCTGCATAAGGCCTTGTATGGTCTCAAACAGGCACCTAGGGCCTGGAACAAAAGGATTGATGCCTTCTTTGTTCAGAAGGGTTTCTCTAGATGCACTACTGAATATGGAGTTTATGTCAAAGGTGACATAAACTCATATTTGCTGATTGTATGTTTATATGTGGACGACCTACTTGTGACTGGTAGCTGTCCTAAAGAAATTGTTAATTTCAAACAGTCTATGAAAGATGAATTTGAGATGACTGATCTTGGAAAACTAACCTACTTCCTAGAGTTAGAATTCCTAAGGGTCAAAGAAGGAATTATTTTGCATCAGCAAAAGTATGCAAAAGAAATTCTGAAAAGGTTTGAGCTGGACAATTGCAATTCTGCAATCAACCCAGCTGAGGGTAACTTAATTAAAAAGGAAGAAGAAGAGGACACTAAAGTAGATGCTACCTACTTTAGACAAATTGTTGGGTCTCTAAGATATTTATGTCATAGCAGACCTGGCATATTGTATGCTACTGGTGTGACCAGCAGATTGATGAACTGCCCTATGCAGATTCATTTGAATGCTGCCAAACGTATCCTAAGATATATTAAAGGCACTACTAACTATGGTCTATTTTTTCCTAATGACAGGGCTAAAGGGAAGAACAACCTGGTTGGCTATTGTGACTCAGATTGGTGTGGAGACAAGCTAGACAAGAGAAGCACTAGTGGATATGTCTTCTTATTTCAAGGGGCTGCTATCTCTTGGAGTTCTAAGAAACAGGCCACTGTGGCACTGTCCTCATGTGAAGCAGAATATATTTCTGCTTTCCATGCTGCTACCTAAGCAGCTTGGCTTGAGACTCTACTCAAAGAAATTTGTGTTAACTTAACTAATCCTGTTAAACTGTTTATGGACAATAAATCAGCTATATGTCTTGCTAAAAATCCTATTTCTCACGGCAGGACTAAACACGTTGAAACTAAGTTCCACTACCTAAGGGAACAGGTTGCTAAAGGCTGCTTGGTACTAGACTTCTGCTCTACAAAGGACCAGGTTGCTGACATTTTTACAAAAGCCTTAAAGGGAGAAGTGTTCTCTAAGCTAAGAAGGAAACTCAATGTTATTTCTTTCTAAGTCTCTAAGAAGGAAATAACCTAAGTCACTGTCTAGGGGCTTGTCCTAGACCAACTTTCTAAGATCACCTACCAGGGGGTTGTCCTGTGTTTTTTATGTTGCCTACTGTCTGACCTCTTAGCTTAGACCTAGCTTAGTTTAAGGTAGGGCTGTTAATCCTAAAAGGTTCTTTGATTAAGGTAGGGTATTGAGATTGGTAATCAATTTCACCTATGTTAATTAAAGCCTGTTCAGTTTTGTTATTAAAAAATAAACTGTTAACAGTTTGTTACAGTTTGTTTCTCAAAACTGTTAAGATGGTTTTGAAAAATAACTAACTAAAGAGTTTGTTATTATAACAAATAACAAACTGAGTTGGCTGTTTCTAAACAACCAAAAGCCTAACAGCTATATCCATACACACACAGTCTTATGAAAATTTAATCAATCAATAAAGAATTTTTGATACAACAGTTTCTGAGTAAAAGAATTATTCTACAAGTTTTCTTTTACCCTTGTGTTCTCTGATCCCTTCTTCTTCTACACTCTGCGTAGCCTTGTATCCAGTTTTTCTCAGAAACCTTTGTGTTGCAATCTTCAACAAGCGGTTGACAAGATTCCTCACAAAAAGGAGAAAAATAAACAGAGTTAGCTATTGTTTTCTGTGACAGAAACAATTATAAAAAAGAAAAAGAGTGAAGGGAAGAAAATACCTTTCTTTCTCTCAAGGAGAGAACAAAGATTATTGGTGATCTTCAAAGCGTGCAGATCCAGTACATGGAGAAACACAAGATTTAGAAGGTTAACAGTGTTCAGCAAAGGAATAACTCAGAAACAACAACAGATCATCAGGCCAGAAAAGTAAAGAGCTAAAGGCGTAGTATCTTTACCTTCTGAAGAGTTCTTCAGCAGTTTCTTTCTAAACCTACCCAGAAAAACAGTATCAGTAAGCTCGGGTTTGTGTTCGTCACAAACAGTAAACTGAAACTGAGAAATAAGCTAGGGTTTGTGATCATTACCGTTGTAGCAGCAGATTCGTGTCTATAGCGTTCAGATCCGTGAGGATCAAAACCAGAAACAGAAGAGAAAAGAAGTAAGTCAGAGTTTGAGAACTAGGGTTTTAAATCGAAGAGAAGAGAGAAGAATCTTAGAGAAAAGAAACCCATCAAGCAAAGAAACCCAGTTGGGTTTGAGTGGAATCTTAGAGAAAAGAAACCCTCGCTCCTGTTCGTTGTAGTGAAGCGAGGCTTCGCTGAGTTTCTGGGCGTGATTCCATCAAGCAATCTTCAAGAATCAAGAAACCCAGTTGGGTTTGAGTGGAGACGACGAAGAGAACCAGAGCTTTGTCCAAGAAGAGAGAGAGAATTTCTTTGAAAAATGAGCTAGGTTTTCCAGAAAAGGTTCTTATAGTGATCCAGCTCGTGACCCGTTTCCAAGATCCGCGTGTAGCAACAGTACACGCCCGCTGGGTTCTGCACGGGTTCTCACAAGTTGGGTTGGGCCATTTACTATTTGCAACCCTGTGTTTTGTTAATACAGCCTGCAAAGAAAAGAAAGTGTTAAAATTTAAAAAATCAATAGTAAGTACCGCTACTAAATATTATTGTGATGTCAAACATTAATTGGACCAATTTACTTACAAAACAAAAGCTAGTGAGATAAATATCGAGGAGAACAAGATTTCAAAGCCAATTTGAAACTAACAGTGATGGGAACCCAACCTTCATGATTGGAGATTTCATAAAGAAGGTTCAAACAGGTAAAAATAAGCCACTTGTTAGTTCTGCTAGCACTAAGATTATCTGTCCTTTCCAATGGTGAGAGAAGTGTTAGACTGCATTTAATCATGGGCTAGGTGGTCAAAAAAAAAACAAAGTTTCTGAACATGGGATGGGTACTCGAAACCAAGGAGATTTAATCAAAATTTCATTGATTTCGGGTATCCTATCATTTGTTCTCGACACTTTAGAGAAGTCTTGCTGATAGTCACATAACAAAGAATATTTCGGAACCAGCATATCATTATATTGGTTAATTAGGTGATCAATTTTGTCTATCTTGGCTTCATAAATAAAGAATCTGTTGGTTATACACAATATTTTATATATGCGCGTTTTTTTGCTGCAGATCCATAAAATATTCAAATGAGATTAAGTTCTTGGATAATCAAAACACTTTCCAAATATGTGCACAAGATGTCTTAAATAGGAAGAAGCGGTGACAAAAGCGAATGAAAACGGTGCACCGAAAAGAGGAAGAAACTGAGGAGGTTAGTGAAAGTGGAACATCGAATGTTTGTTACAAAGTAAACGTGAGAGAATTTGTAAATTTGTGATAGTGGATCAAGCTTTTCTATGCTTAGTTTCTTTCTTTTCTTAACATGTATAATGAAATAAAATTACATAGTTTTAATATTGGCTAAATTATAGTTTTGGTCCCCCTATTTTCAAAAATTCAGACATTTGGTCCCCCTATTTTAAAACTCAGACATTTGGTCCCCGAATTTTAAAAAATCAAATACATTTAGTCCAAAGAGGGACCAAATGTCTTTGATTTTTTAAAATTAGGGGACCAAATGTCTTTGATTTTTTAAAATTGAGGGACCAAATGTCTTTGATTATTAGCCATAAAAAACTGAAAATTCTTCTTGGGACTAAATGTCTTTGATTTTTTAAAATTGGGGGACCAAATGTCTGAGTTTTAAAGTAGGGGGACCAAATGTCTGAATTTTTGAAAATAGGGGGACCAAAACTATAATTTAGCCTTTAATATTATAACAAATACATAAAAGTAGGATACAGAGTCCTCCGCAAAAAAGTGGCATTTTTTTTGTACAAGAAGGGGCATTTTAGACATCTTTAGTTATACATAAAAGTAGGATACCGAGTCATCCGCAAAAAAGTTGTCATTTAAGCGGGAAAAAGTCTGTCAAAACTGAGCATATTTTGATCATTTCAATTTTCTCCATAATAACTGTTTGTTACAATAGCATTTATTGCAGCACACTCATATACTACTCCCAATGACGCGCGCGTTGATTGTTTGTATTTCTCTTCCCATTGCAAATTTAAATTGTAACTATTCCACTTCCTTATCATAGTAAGTTTTTTTCCTTGATTTCATTTTCTAATGCATTATATTGCTTTAGATGATGGAGTTTTAAACCCCCGCCCTTATCCCCACGTGGTCCCTCTCCTCGTCCCACAAACATTTCTTTGTCCCCGCTCCCGATTCCCATTATGGGAAAACCCCCTACCCCGCCTTTTGTCCCCTTAGGGGTATGGTAGCCCCTGTCCCTATCCCCCAAACTTTTCTCCCACCAGATCCCCTTCATGAGAAGTTTTCCTTCGCTGCTCCTATCCACACGGGGACATCGTCCTTGTCCGGTCTCTAAAATTACCGCAAAGGATTTTCTCTCTCGTCCAGTCTCAATGGGGAAAAATTTCCTACTCATGGTGCCTTTATGAAATATATCAACTTAGATGCTTACTGCTCCTTGTAGTCAACAACTTCGCGGTTGACTTACGTTAATGTTCTGACTCTCTTATTCGATTACTCGTTTGACTACAAATTGGATAACCGCAGGATTAGACCTTAGTTCTCCTTCACCAACGTGGTCTAGGTTGGTGAAATGACCAAGCGTATTAATTTCTTGTTGAGCCTCTTAATCAGAATTACTATTGTTTCTGTTTTAAGTTGGAGAACTTGTTGATGGTTTATTATGATTTTTGTGAGTCAATTACTGCTTCGAAGAATCATGCAAAATTAACCTTCGCCCAACCTATCTCTAACTTGGTCTCACTTGGCATACCAATTTGTTTAACAACAATTTTTGCTGTAAACAAATGAATTCGAAATGCTTGAATAAAGAGATTCGGATTAAATTCTTTGGGTCGTCAATTTGGCAGTTTAAAGTGCAAAATTAATTAACACAATTTTAAAAATGAGATTTTAATAAGAGAACTCACTTACACTACTAGAAAAGCAGGTTTTAGCGTCGGCGAAAAGCCCAAGTTAACAGGCCAAAAGCGAACGCTAACAGTGAATTAGCGTCGGAGTAGCGTCGGCCACGTGTCGAGGCTAAAATGTTCGAAGGTAAATATAGCGTCCCGTTAATTTAGCCGACGCTAACTGTAGCGTGGGCCTGGCCGACGCTATTTAGTGAATCAAAAAAAGTCAACGAATTAGCTAGCGTCGGCTAGGCCGACGCAAAAGTCAACAACAGAATAGTCAACTTAAAATGTAGCGTCGGCTAGGCCCACGCTAATGTAAAAATGCCACCTAAGCAAAAATAAAAATGACATGCCACCTAATCAAATAATGAGTCAGCACGTCACATAAGCACTGTTAACAAAGTTGGATGGAGGTTGACGGAAAAGGATTTATGTGTCAAAAATTTGAAAGATAAAGGACTTATTTGGGACAAAAAAAACATAAAGGAGTAATTCGTTACTTTAAATAAAGATAAGGGACCCCGGGAGCACTTTAGCCAAAAAAAATTGCATCCTAAATGTGCTCACAGAACCCATTCTCCCTTCCAGAAGAGCATCAACCATATATGTCAAACAAATGTGAGTGGAGACTATATCAATGTCAATGTGAGAGCCAATGACTATTTCAGTAAAAAAAAAACAAAGAAAGTATAACTTTGATTACAATACGTATATCCAGTTTGGTATCTGTAACACATCACAAATGATAAATATTACAGCTTCCATTCACAATCTAACCACTATCCAGTTCAGCAATGTTACATGGCATTGATAACTAGCAACAGAAACATTCAAACATATTTTTAGAGAAAAAGGGGTAAATACTTACAAATATACAATAATAGCAAAGAAAACAAGGACGGCAAGCCTCTGCTTTGATCCATCTTGGTTTAACAAAAATATCACGGCTGCCAGTTTCAAAATAAGTAACAAATCGATTTGAAATGCCAGCCTGCTGCTTCTGAGGATTCGGTAGCTGTGCTGCTTACCCCTGATTTTCACTGCCAACAGCAGCTTCAGGACTTGGCCTACAGTTGATTAAACTCAGTCAGTTAAAGTAAACATCAATATTGATAAAAATATACTAATATCCTTTTAGAAACCCACATGATTGATTATGTGCTCCTAACAATTCATGTGAGTACAGTACACATATTGCAATTGACACCTTTGGTGTAGGGACAAAAAAAAATTCCATTTATAGACGAGTTTGTAAATGCAAAGTGAAGAAAACTTAAAACCCTCTAATGTACTTCTCTTTAGTCACCGTGTTATCCGATATCCAACTCTTATCCATTTTGTATACTAGACTAAAAAATAAAATGAATGAGGTGCATTCCTCAACATATTCTTCATTCATCAATGTTGAAACAGAAACAATACCATTACTCAAACAACATGCTCAGAATCAACAACATGCAACTAAATCAGAGAATCAAACTTCTAAACTAGCAGAAGTTGAACTAAATTTCAAGTAATTCTTAAAGAAAGGCAGAGAATATTACATCAAACAACATCAACATTCTTAAAGAAACAAACCAGAGGAGAACCAAAAGGATAGCTTATAGAAGATCAATGAAACTAAAGTCTGTTTTATTATTCTAGTTCTATTATTCCTCATGCATATCCTACATCCCCCTTTTCAAATTTATTGTCTTTTACTCAGTGAATTTAGTAGTCAATGTATGCTAATTGCATCATTTTGGCTAATGTGCTAGATCACTTCAAATAACCACTTGGGTAGAACAACAAAAGAATATAATGTGAAGGCTAATATACAATAACAATAGGACACAAAACACTGAATTATTATATCAATTCAATTAATTTAGGTTAGCTAGGAAATAAAATCTATAAAAAAACCATGTGGTTAACTAACAAAATCTAACTACCTCCTCCATAAACAAGACCACTAATGAATGGAAATCAGAAATGTAATAAAGCAATGCACAATTTATCAGTAGCTAGTAGCATAGCTAGTATTCATACAAATTGAATTCTAAGCTAATAAATATAATGTAAAACAGAGCAATCTAACCTAACCAGCTGAGAGCAGTGAAAGAACAGAATCAAGCTCAATAGATTTGTTTGACTTTGAGCTTCATATCTTCCAGTCCACCTATGCCTGATCAATTAAACATTCTTAATTAATCAATTTTCAAATACTAAGATAGGAGATAAACAGTTACATATCCTAATGATAGTTCATAAACTTTAATGTTTAAGAACTAGTGAAGTAGTAGTGAGCATTTCTTACAACCTTAATGAAACAAAAAACAGCCTCATACTTAAATATATCCATATTTCAGAACATGACTAGGCAACTCATACTTAAATAGAATCCATGATTACAATATCTTCAAGTGGAATAAGCAAAAAAGAAACTCAAAGCCAGCCTCATTTGTATCATCACCAGATGCATATATCCATGTTTGTTCATGCTACCATCTCAGTACTTAAGCCACTGAAGGTTTTTCTAATACATAAACTCAACTATACACAAAATAGAGATACTAGGTAAAGGCAAAACAAGTAGTGTATTAGTTACTAATATATACACACACACATATATATATATATATATATATATATATATATATATATATATATATATATTAACCTTCTATTTTTAACCTGAAGAAAATCAGATAGCAAACATGAAGAAAATAAAATGCACTAAGTTTCTATTTTTAACCTTCAAATCATGTGCCTCAATAACATTGAAATATTCAGCCTGAATATTCAGCCTAAATATTCAGCCTTATCAAACTACATTTTTGACAGTAAAATTCCATCACAGTAAAAAGAAATTTCCATCTAAAAATATAGTTGTTGCATTCACTATACTTTTACCATCAATCTTCTAATACAACCTCATAAATTTCCATCTAAAAATACAGTTGTTGCAACTCCAAGTACCATAGTTGTTAGTGTTCTTTATGTGGGAAGAAACAAAAATTACAAACTCCAATCCCTACTCCTTATTAGTTGCTTACATTAGCAGACACTGAAGTATTTACAAAAGATACTTATGAAATGTTAAGATGAAGCATTTATAATTTTGAAAGTCAAGATGAAGCATTTATAATTTTGACTTTCATAATGTTATTCAAAGAGAACAATAAAGGTGAGATTTTATGTGAAGTCAAAATTTGCCCCTTCCTGTTTGAAACGAAAAAGGTTTTGTTTTTCGAAAATATTGCATAATTCTAATCAAATTATTATGGTCTAAATCCAAAATAGATAATCCCAAGGAATTGTGCGTTTAAATTTCTTCATAAAATCTAAAGGATTGCAAAAACATATGTTTCATATCAGAACCAATGGACAGGAGCATAGTTTAATGACA